>OX451735.1:573847413-575047413 GCA_948472305.1 Vicia faba
GAGAGAGAGAGAGAGAGAGAGAGAGAGAGAGAGAGAGAGAGAGAGAGAGAGAGATAGAGAGAGAGAGAGAGAGAGAGAGAGAGAGAGAGAGAGAGAGAGAATTTTCAAAAAGAGAGAAAAGAAAACTGTGAAACCTTCATAAAAATACAGAAAACCAAACTTTTGTTCTTCCCTTTGAATCAAAGAACTTAGCATTTTATCTTCTATTGTTCTTGCTGACTCCAGAACATCTGAAGGCAGTAGTTCAAGTTCCAAGCACACGCTCCAAATTCAAGGTAAGTCTTTCTGACTTTGTATCTTTTCATTCAGAACATCATGAAATATGTAAATAACATAGTATTGATGATGGCCATATCATTGCATAAGTAGAAGAAACTATGGATCAGAACTTCTTGAATAAAGCTAGGCTCAGAATTAGAATTAGAACTTCTATAAACTGTTATGATTTTATCCTTCTGATTTGCTGTTAAGAACTGAATAAATTGCTGATATGCTAATTAATATGAGGAAAGAGTTGAAATGTAACACAAAACTTCTGAGTTCTCTTCGCTATTAACACACACTGAACTTCTGATGTTCACTCACTGTCTTAGCACATACTGATCTTCTGAGTTCTCTTCACTGTTTTAACACACAAAACTTCTATGATTTTCTCACTATTTAAACGCAATGAACTTCTGATGTTCACTCACTGTCTTAGCACATACTGAACTTCTGAGTTCTCTTCACTATTTTAACACACATAACTTCTATGATTTTCTCACTGTTTAAACGCACTAAACTTATGATGTTCACTCACTGTCTTAGCACATACTGAACTTCTGAGTTCTCTTCACTATTTTAATACACAAAACTTCTAAGACTTTCTCATTGTTCAAACACTCAGAAGTTCAGCACATAACAACCTATAACTCCTGTTGTTTTTCCTCTAATGTTTCTTGCAGAACCGCAGAGTGTATCAATCCAAAACTTCTGACGCTTCTTTCTAAACCACGGCGCGCCCGGCATCAGAATTTTTGATCCCCTTTGTTTTGCTTTCAGCATCATGCTAATGTTATCTCTCGTTATTTCCCTTTTTTTTTATCATTTTCAATGATAATACACTTTTTATTAATATAAAAAAAAAGACAAAAATATTTTTTTTTAATTAATTCATTTCTTAAGACAAAAAACCACTTTCAAAAACAAGTCCCTTTTCTTTCTTGCATTGTACATTTCAATATGGTTGTAATAGTTAATTAGGATTTAAATTCTTGCAATCCCTTATTTTTAAATTTGTACCCCCATCCCTAAATGATGTAATAGCGTAAGACTTTACATTTCCGCAATTTATCGCTTTCAAATGTAAATGCTAGTAATTAGGGTGTGTATGGCAGGATATGAAATCAACAAATAGATAACCCTAATCAAGACTAAATACATGTGAATCAAACACACTTGCACAGTAGCACCCTTATGGTAATCCCACTTTGTTGCCTTTCAGAAAATAGTCATGTCCCTCAAATATGGGCGTTTTAGAAAAGACCCTCGATAAAAGATCGTAGTCCCTCGATGACCCTCAATGTTGCCTTTGGTAAACAATCTAGTCCCTAAAACGACATTGCTAAAACGTCCCATAGGTTGCCTTCTATGACTATACATACATCCCACGCCCGTCCCTTCACATCCAACGATGGGACTTCTTACCAAATCAATGGTAAGATACCAACATCTAAAGGAGGAGGAAAAGAACATCTAAAGACCTTTTGAGTAGGTAGATTCGCTCCTAGTTGCTCGCTTGCTCACAACAAAAACATATTTTACACCAACACTTTCACATGAAACATTTTCAAAAGACAAAGCTTTTTGTACGCATTCTTATAGAGACGAGACCCATTACAAAGACACTTTTCAAAATCACTTCCAAAAACACATTTCACAAACACCTCTTTGAACAATTTTCAAAAGATAACACTTTGTATGCGTTCTTATAGAAACAAGAGCCATTACAACGACATTTTCAAAATACTTTCAAAACCCACACCACAAGCACACTTTCAAACAAGAGCAAGTGATCTAGCAAGCAACTAAGAGCCCGTAGATAACTACGAATGAAAATGGTGCTAATACCTTCCCTTTTCATAATCTACCCCCCGAACTCAAGAAAACATCTCTAAAGGTCTTTCTTGTTCTTTTTAGCCTTTCCTTTTAAATAAAAGAAAGGTCGGTGGCGACTTTTTCTATCTGCACAATTGCGATCAAACGCAAAACAACCAAGTCAGTTCTCCCACCGCGTTACAGAACTGGAGATTCTGCTGGGGAATATTTTTAAGTGGGGTTTACCTTAGGGCTATATCACATTTACTTGCTTTCCTTGTTTGACTTGAATGCTTTACATTATGGTTCCTTGTTTGGGTTTGCTTTGATCCTACACCCGGATTTGGGGGACCTTTTTTAGGTAAGTAGCAATAAACTGTGAGGGAATTGTGTGGGGTATACCGACACGGTTGAAACAGTAGATACGTTGATGCGATACTTTGGTGTGGTATCATAAAGCGTTAACTAACCTTAAGCACCTTAATTGAACGACTTGGCTTTTAGGACGTAGTGAGATAGCCGTCTTTGGTGTAAACCCAAAGTCGGTTGATACTCGATGCTACACTCATTGAGGTTTGACCCTTGAGTTTTGTTTGGTGGCAAGTCAATTGTCTATCGGAACGAAATTTGGGGGAAAGACCAGTGATATTGAGATCCCTTAGAACCCGGTTACTATATTTAGGACAGGTTGAGCCAACCCAACTTCAAGAGGGTATCACCTTAAAATCCATGCAAGCCTTAAACCTAAGGTCTTTGTGTGATTTGCTTGTGCTATCTGTTATATCTGAGCATAATCATGATATTATAACATAGCATATGATACTAACCATTTCAAGGATTCTTAGGGTTTATTTTTGTCTTGTTTTGTAGGACATGGCTCTCGCCCGCAGATTCACTATCCAAGTCAGTCTGGTAAAAGTACCTCCTCAGCTCAAGGATTTGGTATCAAGGGTTCCCGAAAGCTTTCCATTCACTGAAAGACATGGTATACTTCCCAGCTTGGTCACCTCAAACCCTGATGAAGAGATGTTAAAAGTGCTCTTTCAATTCTTTGACCCTCACATCACTGCTTCACTTTTCCGGATTACCAGTTAGTGCCTACTATGGAGGAGTTTTCCCTGTTGTTGGGGGTGCCTATCCTTAATGAGGTACCTTTAAATGGTATGGAAAGAGACCCTAAACCTGAAGATATTGCCAAAGCTTTGTCCTTACAACGGTCTGACATAGTAGCAAATTGGGAAACCCTGAGAGGTGTCAAGGGTTTTTTGGCTAAGTTCTTGTTCGAGAAAGCTCGTCATTTTTGGGATGCCTTGGACTTACAAGCTTTTGAAGAGGTGTTAGCCCTTCTCATATATGGTTTGGTACTATTTCCTAATCCGGACCAGCTCATAGACGTGAATGCGGTTAAGATTTTCCTGTCACGTAATTTGGTACCTACTCTGCTTGGAGATATCTTACATTTGTTGCATACTCGCACTGTAAAAAGGAGAGAAACCCTTCTGTGTTGCACACCTCTTTTGGCTAGGTGGTCTATTTCACACCTACCCCAATCTGTCTTGAAGAATGAACAGGGCTTGAGATGGTCTCAAAGGCTGATGACTCTTACACATTCAGACATTCATTGGTGTCCCCGATTCTCGGAGAATGATACCATGATTGATTGATGCAGAGAATTCCGTAATGTCCCTCTCTTAGGAATTAGGGGAGGAATCACTTACAATCCTTGTTTGGCACTACGAAAGTTTGGATATGCAAGAAGGGATGGTCCTCACAATACACTTATTCAAGGAATCATCTTCGACTACAAGAATGATGCTCAGGATTACCGCAAAAGGTTCATGCGAGCTTGGTGCATGGTACATTGAGTTGATAGCAAGACACTGGGATACAAGAATTCCATCCCTCTTGAGCCTTATCTCAAATGGGTACGAGCTCATGCTCAAAGTCTTATGATGCCTTACTCCTTTATTCTTCCAGTTATCATGGAGCCGGTCGTAGAAGGAGATGTCCCATACACTATCCTTCATCCTAGAATGCCCACCTCTCTCGAAGACTTGCAAAGGGATTGGATATAGCTTAAGGAAGAGCGAGATGCTTTTGAAGCCCAATTCTACGCTAGCAAGAAGAAAGTTCTGGAACTCACCAAGCAGCTTCATGAAGAGCGGAGTCTGAACGCCTACATCACACCGAAGAGGATGCGTTCAACTTTTTTGTCTTAAAGTTTTGTATTTTTATTTCTTTGTAAAGCCCAAAGAGGCATAATGTATTCAAACTTTGATTTATTAATATAACGTGTGTTCTTTTTTGTCTAAAGAAAATTTAAATCTCTAATTTCCTTGAAATCATTTGTATATGCATAATTATACATCATATCATGACAGGTTTCTCCCATACAAGCCTCCTTATCTTCATACTGTTTATTTCAGTAGAGATGGCCCTAGAACAGACCATCAAGAGCATTCAGATTCAAAACTCTCAACTTCAAGGGATGTTCTAGAACCTATCTAAGGGACAAGAAGAGGTCAAGGCGCTCCTCACCAGGGGCATGATCATGGGAAGCCCGGAGGATAACAAGGATAACCAGCTGGAGCGGATACAAATCGAGATAGCCATAATGAAGGTCCAAATGATGGGACAACTAGTGGGCCAAATGGCTCTTATCCAAAATCTGGCTCAAGGACAAGAAGAGCTGAAAGTTCTTGTCAACAAAATTCATCAAGACGGTTACAACCGTATGAGGAAAACAACCAGAATTGGAGATCAAGTCACTGCTCAGCTCCCATGCGACATGAAGCCGGTTTAGTGGAAAGTAGACCATTCCAAATTTCTGCCACGTCTCAAGTCCAACAACAAACTCGCCAACAACAACAAAAGAATCAACGCAAGGAGGTTGCACCTAAGAGACAATTTACCAGGATTGGCATGTTGCTAGCTCAGGTGCTACAATACTTGTTGAAGGCAGAGCTAATTACATTAAAGGCTACTCCCGGGAATCCTACCATTGCTGCTCCTAGTTACCGTCCCAAAGAGAGGTGTGCTTACCATTCCGACGGTCCTAGGCATGACACGAACAATTGTTGGAGTCGGAAGAACATGATTCAAGACCTAATTGATGAAGGAGTGTTGGAGTTTACACAAGACAAACAATTGGAACTCTTCTACCACCCCTCAAGGGCATCCACATGAAGCAACGATTGCAGCGAGGAAGTTTTCTGTTCATTTGAATTTTCAAGTTGTAATCTCTTTGTTATTTAAACAATTATCTATTAATGTCAAACTTCATTTCGTTAATGCATTACACATGTTTGTCCTGAATTCATCCATTCGTTTTCGCTATATTTCAACTATGCTTTTTTCTCTCTTTATGACATTCAACTTTGGCCAAAAGTTACAAGCCTTTAGAGGGAGGATGACGAAAACAATGCCATAATCTCATACAATATGCTTTTGGACAGACCTTGCTGACAATGTACAGGCGTTTCTTTCAAATCCTAAACACTGGAGTTATAAGGAAGATAATCCCTAGTCAACCCCTTCGAGCCAAAGAAGTAGAAGTTTTCTTTTTTGCACAATTTGAAACCTTTAATCAAAACCTGGGGCAAGGTAGTCTCTCAGTTGATTCAAATGCGAGTTTATCCGCAAACTCTTATCTCGTAATACAACGAATGACATCAAAAATATTCCTCTAGAATCAAAATACAATTATGGTTCCCTATCACATAGGCAGTCATTATCTCTCAAGAGAAAAGCCCATTAATTCAAAACCTACAAAGGAGACTTAAGAAAAACTGGGGCATCCCGCTGACGTAAGAACAGTCAGGCAAAAATCAGGGATGACAAAAAAAAAAGGGGTCACTACAAATCCTCAACAACATGAAAAAATGTTGCAAAAATGACTGCCTTCCGATAAACTTATTTGTCTGAAACATCACCAAAACGTCATTCCAGACTCAATTGGAGTTCAAACGTACAATTAACTGAGTTTAGGGTTGAAGGACATCACAAAGAACGGGTGGGTACAAATACACTTTGAGCTTTAGTCCTTTGTTTCTTAAACCATGAACCAAGCCATGTTACAATCCTTCAAAAGTCCTAATTGAAGCATGGGTTAGTTCGAAAGCATACTGTTACAAAAAGGAATCCTGACTCCTGTAAGGCATTACTCTAAATCCTGAGTTGAATTTTTCTTACAAAATTTCTTTACTTGCTAAAACACATTTTCAAAACTTCGGGACAAGCATAAACTTTGCATTATTTGAATATCACTGTTTGCATATGGTTATTTGTTTGACAACAGAGAAATTCACACAGCGAATATCCGATGAACGAAAGTTCTCTTAGTGAAAAAAATCACTTCAAATGGGATGACACTTCCAATGAAAAATCTCCATATGTATCACTCAAGGGGAAATGTTATGTTGATCATGGGTTTAAACAATACCCACTATGAAGATTTCCGGTACCACTGAATTGCTTGTCTGTACCAATAGTATCAGTTGGTGCCAGTATCAGATGATGTCAGTATCAAGTCTTTGTTTTCTTCCACAATAGTCTTAGAAATTATCTCTAGGAAGTTCAAGGCTACCGGAAATGTGATCAAAATCTCAAGCGTCAGGGTGCACCAGTTTAACTCTGAGGGCAAATAAGCTCCCACGCAAAGGGTCACATGCGACCAAGCAAACATTTTCTGGAATTACTACAACACTTACTACTAGGGGCAGTGACAAATCTACCCAAGATCCTTCTCATAGGATGACTCCCAGCCAGAGTTTCAATCTTTGAAAGCTTCTCACCAGCTGAGTCGACCTCAAGAACCCTCGAGGATTTTTCCCAGTGAAGAAGACACCTCCCCAATAGACCGACAACAAGGTTTATTTCCCCAACACACTACAAATTCCCCAGTTTGACTTTGCCTCTCCGACTACTACAAATCAAAGGACCACAACCCCTTTTCCCCAATAGACTACTCTATAATCCCCAGAAAAACACTGTGAAGCCTAGATTTTGACCAGTTAACAGTATAAGGTGCTGCGAAGCCTAGAATTCGACCATATAGTAGTTCACTTCTTCAAAAACACTATGAAGCCTGGATTTCGACCAGATAACAGTTAAGGTGCTGCGAAGTCTGGAATTCGACCAGATAGTAGATCACTTCTTCAAAAACACTATGAAGCCTTGATTTCGACAAGATAACAATATAAGGTGCTGTGAAGCCTGAAATTCGACCAGATAGTACTTCACTTCTTCAAAAACACTATGATGCCTGGATTTTAACCAGATAACAGTATAAGGTGCTGCGAAGCCTGGAATTCGACCAGATAGTAGTTCACTTCTTCAAAAACACTACGAAGCCTGGATTTTGACCAAATAATAGTTCACTTCTTAAAAAACATTGTGAAGCCTGGATTTCGACCAAATAACAGTATAAGGTGCTGTGAAGCCTGGAATTCGACCAGATAGTAGTTCACTTCTTCAAAAACAATGTGAAGCCTGGATTTCGACCAGATAACAATATAAGGTGTTGCGAAGCCTAGAATTCAACCAGATAGTAGTCCACTTCTTCAAAAACACTGTGAAGCCTGGATTTCGACCAGATAACAATATAAGGTGCTGCGAAGCCTGGAATTTGACCAGATAGTAGTTCACTTCTTCAAAAACACTGTGAAGCCTGGATTTCGACCAGATAACAGTATAAGGTGCTGTGAAGCCTGGAATTCAACCAGATAGTAGTTCACTTCTTCAAAAACACTGTGAAGCCTGGATTTCGACCAGATAACAGTATAAGGTGCTGCGAAGCCTGGAACTCAACCAGATAGTAGTTCACTTCTTCTAAAACACTATGAAGCCTGGATTTCAACCAGATAACAGTATAAGGTGCTGCGAAGCCTGGAATTCGACCATATAGTGGTTCACTTCCTTAAAAATACCGTGAAGCCTGGATTTTGACCAGATAACTGTATAAGGTGCTACGAAGCTTGGAATTCGACCATATAGTAGTTCACTTCTTCAAAAACACTATGAAGCCTGGATTTCGACCTGATAACAGTATAAGGTGCTGCGAAGCCTGGATATCGACCAGATAGTAGTTCACTTCTTCAAAAACATTGTGAAGCCTGGATTTTGACCAGATAACAGTATAAGGTACTGCGAATCCTGGAATTCGACCAGATAGTAGTTCACTTCTTCAAAAACATTGTGAAGCCTGGATTTCAACCAAATAAAAGTTCACTTCTTCAAAAACACTATGAAGCCTGGATTTCGACCAGATAAAAGTATAAGGTGCTGCGAAGCCTGGAATTTGACCAGATAGTAGTTCACTTCTTCAAAAACACTATGAAACCTAGATTTCAACCAAATAACAGTATAAGGTGTTGCGAAGCCTAGAATTCAACCATATAGTAGTTGACTTCTTCAAAAACACTGTGAAGCCTGGATTTTGACTAGATAACAGTATAAGGTGCTGCGAAGCCTAGAATTCGACCAGATATTAGTTCACTTCTTCAAAAACACTATGAAGCCTGGATTTCGACCAGATAATAGTATAAGGTGCTGTGAAGCCTGGAATTCGATCAGTTAACCGTATAAGGTGTTGTGAAGCCTGGAATTTAACCAAATAGTAGTTCACTTCTTCTAAAACACTATGAAGCCTAGATTTCAATCAGATAACAATATAAGGTGTGTGAGGCCTGGAATTCGACCAGATAGTAGTTCACTTCTTCAAAAACACTATGAAGCCTGGATTTTGACCAGATAACAGTATAAGGTGCTGTGAAGCCTATAATTCGATGATGTAGTAGTTCACTTCTTCAAAAACACTATGAAGCCTGGATTTCAACCAGATAACAGTATAAGGTGCTGTGAAGCCTGGAATTCGACCAGATAGTAGTTCACTTCTTCAAAAACAATGTGAAGCTTGGATTTCGACCAGATAACAGTATAAGGTGCTACGAAGCTTGGAATTCGACCAGATAGTAGTTCACTTATTCAAAAAAACTATGGAGCCTGGATTTCGACTAGATAACAGTATAAGATGTTGCGAAGCCTGGAATTCGACCAGATAGTAGTTCACTTCTTCAAACAAAACAGGATTCCTTGTTGGAAATATTCTAAGCAAAGTTTGAAGACACACCTACTCTTCGACAATAATCTGGGATTTAATAACTCCCCAACACTTGTCAAGGATTTATTTTCCAAGACAAAATTACATTTCAACAACATTCATAGCATATGCATACAAAATACATATAACACAAATATCATTTATTTTGAGAACATCATTACGCAATGCATACATCATGACATTGTATACAACTAACTCTTTACCTTTTCAGGAAAAATCAATCAACAGATAAAGGTCACCATCTTACTGAGGTAGTAATCGTCTAAGATTCCTTCATCATCCTGCTGAGGTAGTAATCGTCCAAGATTCCTTCATTATCCTGCTGAGGTAGTAATCGCCCAAGATTCCTTCATCATCCTGCTGAGGTAGTAATCATCTAAGATTCCTTCATTATCTTGCTGAGGTAGTAATCATCCAAGATTCCTTCATCATCCTATTGAGGTAGTAATCATCCTTGATTCCTTCATCATCCTACTGAGGTAGTAATCGTCCAAGATTCCTTCATTATCCTGCTGAGGTAGTAATCGTCCAAAATTCCTCCATCATCCAGCTGAGGTAGTAATCGTCCAAGATTCATTCATCATCCTGCAGAGGTAGTAGTCGTCCAAGATTCCTTCATCGTCCTACTGAGGTAGTAATCATCCAGGATTCCTTCATCATCTTTTTGGAGTAGAAATCGTCTCAAAGTCTTTCATCATAAAAGACATCCTCTAAGAATACAGTCCAGATACGATCCAGATATGAATGTTATTCTGACACTCATTCATTACATCTTTCAGATACGAGTCAGACACAAGTCATTTATGAATATTATTCTGATTCTTCTCTAGACCTCTACTGGTTCAGTTTAAATCTCTCAACGCTTTATCCCAATTCTTTCTGGTAGACATTTTTTCTGTTTTAAATCAATCGTTCCAAGATTTATTCTGATTCTTTTCCAGTTGAAATCAAGCTTAGACTTAGTCTAATTTCTGTCAACAATCACCTTTGGATGGCATCTATAAGCCCATCTCTGAAAACTCTTTATCATCTTACCAAATGGAATATTTAAGCCCATTCCCTACACAATCAACCATAACATTCATCAAGTGCAAATTTCTGGGCACTCTAGTGTTCAATCATCTTCCACCTTCAAGTCACGAATGGCAGATTCGCCAATATAACTTTTCAAGCATAAGAAGATTGAACAGGGGCAGCTGTTGTACCCCAAAATTTGCCCTCTCATTTCTCAAATGATCATCTTGGATCCTCATATTTTCTTTCATCCAATTCCAAGCCTTGAATTACAAATTTTTCAAGAAAGTCGTTCACAAGGGCAAAATGGTCAATTGTATGATGAAAAATCAAACTTTGACTTTTCGATCAAAATCAAGTTACAAGAATCATATTTCATCAATACATGTTGGAATATGAGTTTTGTTTCATCAAGATAATCAAAAGTAAAAAATTACTTTGGAAAAGTCAAAATTCTAAACACTTTGAATTTCTCTGTTTAAGAAATATGACAAGCTCAGAACTTCTGGCCAAATTTTCACCATGATGCAAGCTGATTTTGGGAGAACTTCTGACATAAGAGTTGTAGACCTCAATGAGATCTCAAACGTTGCAGAACAAAACTTCTCTTAGAAATGTTGGGATTTCAAGATATAAATCTTCAAAGACGTGTCCATGAAACTGAAGCTTTCAGCAAATTCTGGACCTTTTTAAGACAGAGTTTGGTTAGAACTTCTGGGCCAGTTTTCACGTAGGTTCAGTTAGAAGTTGCAAGAGTAATTCAAAGAGGGTTTACAAATCATGTCACAAGCTTTCTGGAAAGTCCGAGAACTCGCTCAGAACATGCTGGAGCAAAGGGATTCAGGGATCAGAAGTTGGATGTTTGTTCTAAGTTATGCTGATGCTGAACTTCTGGCCCAAAATTAAGCTATGATGCACAATCTTATAGCTCAGGATTTCTGGTTTGATAAATCTCATCATCATTTAATGCTCACAACCACTTTTGAGTTTTTATCCAAATGATTTCCTCACGTGTGCGATAGAAGTGCCATTGTTGTCCTCGAAAAAACAAACTTTTGTACAAGGTTATGTTGGGCCCATGCTTTACTTTTGCCTCTGAGGGTACTTTTCTTTAATTCATGCTTACAAATCTAGCTTAGGCACGACTAAAAGTTGCTAACCACCATACTTGCTTCAAGAACAAGGCAGCACCCTAGCATATAAAGGCTATGTTCAACGCTTCGGTCAGAACATCACCAAATCCCAAAACCTCGTTTAAACAACCTACTGCACTGCTATAGCACAGTCCTATAATCAACATCTAATCCAGTCCACGCCTGCATTTTCCCAAATCCCATATTTGCACCAAACTAGCATACTAAAATAGTGTTTAAAAAGAAATGGAATAGTATGCCAAATGGGTTTTAAAATCCCATTTGTCCCCCCCCCCCCCTCAAAAAAAAACCACAACAAACCCGTCTATAAATAAGTTGCTCCATCACACGTTAAAGGGGCTGGCTTTTGGAGAGAGAGAGAGAGAGAGAGAGAGAGAGAGAGAGAGAGAGAGAGAGAGAGAGAGAGAGAGAGAGAGAGAGAGAGAGAGAGAGAGAGAGAGAGAGAGAGAGAGAGAGAGAATTGTCAAAAAGAGAGAAAAGAAAATTGTGAAACCTTCGTAAAAATCCAGAATTCCCAAACAGCAAACCAAACATTTGTTCTTCCCTTTGAATCAAAGAACTTAGCATTTTCTCTTTCGTTGTTCTTGCTGACTCTAGAACATCTGAAGGCAACAGTTCAAGTTCCAAGCACACGCTCCAGATTCAAGGTAAGTCTTTCTGACTTTGCATCTTTTCATTCAGAACATCATGAAATATGTAAATATCATAATATTAATGATGGACATATCATTGCATAAGTAGAAGAAATTATGGATCAGAACTTCTTGAATAAAGCTAGGCTCATAATTAGAATTAGAACTTCTATAAACTGCTATGCTTTTATCCTTCTGATTTGCTATTAAGAACTGAATAAATTACTGATATGCTGATTAATATGAGGAAAGAGTTGAAATGTAACACAAAACTTCTGAGTTCTTCTCGCTGTTAACACACACTGAACTTATGATGTTCACTCACTATCTTAGAACATACTGAACTTTTGAGTTCTCTTCACGGTTTTAACACACAAAACTTCTATGATTTTCTCACTGTTTAAACGCACTGAACTTCTGATGTTCACTGACTGTCATAGCACGTACTGAACTTCTGAGTTCTCTTCATTTTTTTAACACACAGAACTTCTATGATTTTCTCACTGTTTAAACACATTGAACTTCTGATGTTCACTCACTGTCTTAGCACATACTAAACTTCTGAGTTCTCTTAACTGTTTTAATACACATAACTTCTAAGACTTTCTCATTGTTCAAATACTCATAAGTTCAGCATATAGCAACCCAGAACTCCTGTTGTTTTCCCTCTAACATTTCTTACAGGACCACAAAGTGTATCAATCCAGAACTTCAGACACTTCTTTCTGAACCACAGCGTGCCCGGCATCAGAACTTATGATCCCCTTCGTTTTGCTTTCAGCAACATGCTAATGTTATCTCTCGTTATTTCCCTTTTTTTTTATCATTTTCAATGATAATACCCTTTTTATTAATATAAAAAAAAAAAGACACAAAAATATTTTTTTTTTAATTAATTCATTTCTTAAGACAAAAAACCACTTTCAAAAACAAGTCTTTTTTCTTTCTTGCATTGTACATTTCAATATGATTGTAATAGTTAATTAGGATTTAAATTCTAGCAACCCCTTATTTGTAAATTTGTACCCTCATCCCTAAATGATGTAGCGTAGGACTTTACATTTCCACAATTTATCGCTTTCAAATGTAAATACTAGTAATTAGGGTGTGTATGGCAGGATATGAAATCAACAAATAGATAACCCTAATCAAGACTAAATGCATGTGAATCAAACAAACTTACACAGTAGCACCCTTATGGTAATCCCACTTTGTTGCCTTTCAGAAAATAGTCATGTCCCTCAAATATGGGCGTTTTAGAAAAGACCCTCGATAAAAGATCGTAGTCCCTCGATGACCCTCAATGTTGCCTTAGGTAAACGATCTAGTCCCTAAATCGACATTTCTAAAACGTCCCATAGGTTGCCTTCTATGACTATACATACATCCCACGGCCGTCCCTTCACGTCCAACGATGGGCTTCTTACCAAATCAATGGTAGGATAGCAACATCTAAAGGAGGATGAAAAGAACATCTAAAGACCTTTTGAGTAGGTAGATTCGCTCCTAGTTGCTCTCTTGCTCACAACAAAAACATTTTATACACCAACAATTTCACATGAAACATTTTCAAAAGACAAAGCTTTTTGTACACGTTCTTATAGAGATGAGAACCATTACAAAGTCACTTTTCAAAATCACTTTCAAAAACACATTCCACAAACATCTCTTTGAACTATTTTCAAAAGACAACACTTTGTACGCATTCTTATAGAAACAAGAGCCATTAAAAAGACATTTTCAAAATACTTTCAAAACCCACACCACAAGCACACTTTCAAACAAGAGCAAGTGATCTAGCAAGCAACTAAGAGCCCGTAGATAAGTACGGATGAAAAGGGTGCTAATACCTTCCCTTTTTATAATCTACCCCCGAACTCAAGAAAACATCTCTAAAGGTCTTTCCTGTTCTTTTCAGCCTTTCCTTTTGGATAAAAGAAAAGTCGGTGGCAACTCTTGCTATCCGCACAATTGAGATCAAACGCAAAACAACCAAGTCAATTCTCCCACCACGTTACACATAGCATATACCTTTTCCCTTATCCTTTTTGTTGTATTCCTCTTTATAAGATATGGATTGTATTCTAAATTTCACAAGATTATTGTTGGAGTGTTTGACACTATCCTTCCAAATGTATCAATTTGTATCTCCTCATAAATAATCTCATTTGTTCATCATCTGAATCCTCTTCATCACAAAAACCACTATCATTGGTGTGATAATCCTTTGAGGACTTTGAACTTGAAGTCTTAAGATCTTTAGACTTCAATACTTCCTCCTTATTGGTGTCTTTATCCTTTTTATTCTTTTTCTCAAGCTTCTTTTCATGTTTTTCCAAGCAATTGAGTTCTTGCTCGTGGTCTTCTAAATTTCCAAACAAAGTGGTGAGATCAAATGTTGTAAGATTATTAGCTTCCTTGATCACGGTGATCTTTGGTTTCCAATTCCTAGTAAGACATCTCAAAACCTTGTTAGTAGCAATAACATTGGAAATAGAATTACCTAGCAAATTTGAACGATTAATAAGATGCAAGAATTGATTTTGCATTTGAGCAATGGTTTCACCATGATTCATACAAAAGAGTTCAAAATATTGATTAAGTGTATTAATCCTAACTTGTATGACCTCATTAGTTTCCTCATAGGTAACTTGTAGATTATCCCACATAGCTTTAGTGGTATCACAATGGGAAATGCAATAAAACTCATCATTACCAAGAGCAGATATGATAATATTTTTTGCATTCCAATCATGTGCTCACTTCTTATTACCATCCTCATTCCATAAGTTTTTCAGCTTTGGTACGGTAGCACCATCAACAATATATGTCACCGGTGTTGGACTATTATGAATGGCTTCCCAAACACCTTTGTCATATGAGTTGACATGAATTTGCATACAAGATTTTCAATAACTATAGTTTTCTCTCGTGAAAATTGGGGCTATTTTATAATCCCCTTTAGGTTCGTATGCCATTTTATAGCAAGTTTCGAAGATGAAATGAACCGGAATCTTGATGCCACTTATTAGACGATGACGCCTTATCTAGAGGGGAGGTAGGGGGTGAATAGATCACCGTGCCAAAATTCCAGAAAAATTATGGTTTTAAAAAATTTGTTTAATAAAAGAGTGCAAGCGGATGTTTTTGAAATTGAGTCGTCTATACGAACCAAGTTATTGGAAGTCGGATATGTAAATAATAAAATTCAATATGAATGACAATAATTGGAATTGATATTATTCAATCAAATGATAACTTATTTAACGTTTATAGCAAGTTACTAGAAATACTATTTCCATAGATAACAAGTTAAAGAATAAACTTAACAATTTGTCGAACACTTGGTGTGCAACATAATTTTCAGAATTTTTCTTTGAATTTAACAAGATAAACAATTTGTCAAACACTTGGTGTGCAATAAAAGTTTCAGAATTTTCCTATGTATTGTGTTGATATGGAAAAGAACTTATAATAAAAAGTGATTATAAGCAACCCAACACACAATTCCAAAAACAAAAACAATTTTGGAAAATTCCTACGTGTCGATAGATTACTCAATGCTATTTGACAAATTAATATATGAAAAATAAAGTGAGTAAAGTAATAAAAGAAAAAATAGACACAAGGATTTGTCTTCACAATTCCCCACTTTTATCCTCGCGTGTGGGTACGTCTGCATCTAATTCCAATGAAATTAGGATAATGCTTACTATGCCAAAAGTTTGATACAAGAGAAGTGTTCCAAGAGCAACTCCATAAATGCTGACGTTTGTTGTTGATTCAACCCCTTCTCTTCCTTTGATCTTGAGAAACAACAAGACACAATAGCTTTAAATTAATTATCTGGATCTTGCTACTCCTTTGCATACTTTATCTCCAAAGCTTTTGTGCACCACCAATTTTAACTATTGCAACACAAGACTTCAATTTTGATTCGCCATTATCTCCCTACTTCCTTTGCATTCTTTATCTCCAAAGGATATTTTACATTCTTTATCTCCAAAGGATTTCACTAGGCTGCAATCCTCTTATGAATGTCTTGCACGAAAACCCCCAAATCACTCAATGATCTTGGAGGATAAACTTGCGGTTTTTCTGGATGAAGACCCCTGTAATCTCAACCCAATATTATTGGCTACATAAGAACCTAATTAGATATTATCGAACCTCCTATAGATGGCACCCTAATAAAAGATCGTTACAATGGTTTGCTAGTGTGTACGCATAGGTTGAAGGTTGAAGGTGAAGAGCAATTGCAGGAAAGTTTTATGGTATCATCAAATTGGAATGATGCATGAAAGATGTATTTATAGTTATGGAAATATTATGGCAATAGAGGAAAATTTGGATTTAAAATAAAATAGAAAATTTGTCTCTTAAAACATTATGAGCCGACTTGTAGCTTGAATGAGTCGGCTCATAGTGTTAATTTTAACAGCATGAGCCGACCTGAAATGTCCTACTAGTCGGCCTGACCAAAATAGAAGAAAACAACTTATTTAGGATAGTAGATGAGCCGACTTGAAAAGGCTTATGAAACGGAATGACCAAGATAGAACAAAATAACTTACCCAGGATAGTACATGAGTCGGCCTATAATGACTTATGAGCCGACCTGTAAATGCATTTTTAGTGCAGAAAGTGATTTTTTGAGACTGGGTCACTTTTTACTATGTTTCCAATGATTTCTAAGACCTCTAAATGCTTAGAGTGTCACCCAAACTCAAAGATACATCACAATATACATAAATTATTTATTCTTATAGCTTTTACATCATGAAAACACATATTGATGAAGGTTGCACTCATATTCTATGTATGGAAACCATCACACATTCTAGGTGCAAAATTACATGTTTATTGATGGTGGATTCTAAATATATGAAACTGTCGGAGATTCTAGGCTATGGTAATTTTGGTTTGAAATGTGATTGTCTTTCTTATAAAAAATCTAAGGTAGTTATTTGCCTTTAATCATCATGGAAACCATCACAGATATGGAACAAGGGTAGCTTTTATGCAACGGTCACAACACATGTATCATAAAATGAACTATTTCTTATAGTACATTTTCATTCTAGTTTTCCATATGGCATATGCCCTTAAATATTAAATGTTAGAGGTTTGTTTAAAGAAAGACTCTTATTGAAATCATTTTTATGGTCATCATAGTACCTTACGAGACAATTAGTTTTATAAAAAAGAGTTAGGTTCTATGACCACTTGTTGAAGAAGCGATTCCAAACACAAAGGGAGGGGGAGAATTATGATATTTTGTTTTTTAAAAAACTTATCAGAAAAATAGTTGATTATAAAAAGATTGATTTTAAGAAGAATGTCGAAGTATAAATTAAGTGGGAGAAAAGATAAATAATAGAAATGAAAGATATGGGGGTAAGAGAGATCACACTAGAGATTATATTAGTTTGACCTTAAACTAGGTGGTCTACTCTAGTCCCTAAGTTTTCTCTTGAGATTTCCACTAACAACAACTCGAGCTCATACAATGGTTCAACATAAGAACTTTGCCCCAAGCTTTTTACAGGTTTAGATCACAATCTTCAAATCCATTACAAGAGCACAAGAGGACTAAGATCTTAAATATATAAATCTAATTATAATAGAAACCAAAACTCTCAAATGAAGTTTTTTCACTCTCTCCGCATTAAGGAAATTTCTAGTGAATAAAATTGATCAGAAAATTCATAAATTTAGAAGTGAGGAAAGCAATCATTTATATAGAAAAATATATGGCTAAAAGAGGAAAAAAATCAATGGGTTTGGTCACTTCCTAATTGATTAGATCATCAACTTAATCAATTAGGTTAAGCCAAAAAATGAAAACCCTAATCTGCGATATCAGTTAATCGATTACAACACTACCTAAATGATTATGAGGTGTATCTTTTGTTTTATATTATTAGATAAAAGGCATAATCGATTAGAAAACAATTTTTTTTTACTTCCTATTTTATCAAATATGCTTCTGAATCCTTTAAGTACTCTCTTGGATTAGATTTTAAGAAGTTTTAAGAAAAAGAGGAAGAGTTTGAAATAGTTTTTGGTGTGTTTGTGAGAATTAATTTAGTACTTCAATACATATTATTTCTTAAATTTCATTCAACTTATTAAACTATATGATAAAACACTAAGTGTGTGATTAAGCAAGCTTTCATAGCTTTACAACTTCAGTTACATTTGATTACTTGATTTATCTTTGTTTAACTCTTTTAGCTGGAATATTAAACAATTTTTCTTGGACTTGTTTAGAATACATTAACATACACACCACATAAAATCTTAATTTTGATTCACACTACAATTTTTTTTTGATGTCATTGCGGAGACTATTACCACGAGTTGGACAATATATAATTTTAAGAATGAATATTCTTCATCCTCGAAAGTCAATATCTATGGTAAGTTGATGAATTTATGTATGTGTAGTTATATTGGTAGGAACTTTGGATGATTTGTAAACTTTGTGTAGAAGAGGTAGCACTAGTGTGATTTCATTACTTATTTGAGATATATAGATATTCCTTAGAAATTTTCTTGCAATAACTTACACATTCCTTAACTCACTACCACGATAATTACGATCCCAAAACATATGGAGAGATGTTATGAAAACCATATAAGACATGTATCCCTCACATGACTCATGACTGTTGATGCACAAAGTAGAGATGAAAGACAAAAGGAATATATTTAATGACGGCTACAAAATAAGGAATAATGAATTACATTGATTTATCTACTACTAGGCTATTTGTACACAAAAATAGGGTATAATAAAATTACTAAAATACCCTCTAACAAAGATATAAAAAGATATTCCTAGATTTTCCTAAAATATAAATTATTTCCAACACCATCCCTTAATTTATATTTATAAAACGGACAATGCCAATTTCATCCCTCAAACAAAGAAATTGATCATTCTTGATAGCCTTTGTTAGAACATCTGCCAGTTGCTTCTGGGTGCTACAGTGCACAACTTTTAATATTCCACTCTGAACCTGATTCCTCAGAAAGTGATATTTTGTCTCAATGTGCTTGCTTCTCCTATGCAGCACTGGATTCTTGGCAAGATTGATTGCAGACTTGTTATCAATCACTAGCTTTAGAGTTTTGTCTACCTCAATCTTTAGATTTTGCAGTAAGTTTAGAATCCACACAGCTTGGCATGCAGTCAGAGCTCCTGCAATATATTCAACTTCACAGGTTGACAGTACAACAACATATTGCTTATTGGAACACCAAGAAATAAGACCTCCCAAAAATTTGAACAAGTACCCAGAAGTACTTCTTCTGGAAACTATATCTCCACACCAGTCAGAGTCTGAGTAACTCAGAATTTCTGATTTAATCTTTCTTCCAGAAGGAAATAACACTCCATACTTCAGAGTTCCCTTCACATACTTCAGAATCCTGATATCAGCTTGCTAATGAGATCACTTTGGTTTACTCATAAATCTGCTAAATATTTCAACTGCATAGAAAATATCAGGTATGGTATTACATAAATACCTCATAGAACCAACCATCTGTTTGAAGGTTGTAGCATCCACATCCTCTTCATCAGAATCAGAGTCCAACTTATGATTTGTATCAGCGGGTGTGATAGCCTCTTTGAAATTATCTAGCTCAAATCTCTTCAGAAGCTCAAGTTCGTACTTCATCTGAATCAAAATAATTCTTTTCTTAGAGTATATAAACTCCATCCCTAGAAAGAAACTCATTTTCTGAAGATATGTCATCTCAAACTCATTCATCAGGACCTTCTTGAACTCAACCATCTCTTGTTCAGAACTTCCTATGAGCAATATGTCATCAACATATAAACATTACCAGAATCATATTGCCTTCTAAAGTGTGATGAACATAAACACCATACTCTATCTCACACTTCTGAAACCCTTGTCCCTTGAAAAATGAATCAATCTTCAGATTCCAGGCTCTGGGTGCTTGCTTCAATCCAAATAAGGCTTTGTGTAATTTGAACACCATCCTTTTTTGATTCTTTTTCTCAAATCCAGGAGGTTGTGACACGTATAGCTCTTCTTGTAATGGGCCATTCAGAAATGCAGATTTTACATCTAAATGCATCAGAGGCCAATTCCTGTTAGAAGCTATTGCAATCACTAGTCTGATTGTTTCATGTCTTGCTACCGGTGCAAACACTTCAGTGTAATCCAGCCCAGGCTTCTGTAGAAAGCCTCTTGCTATTGATCTTGCTTTGTGTTTTCCAATTGATCCATCTGGATTTAGCTTTTACTTGAAAACCCGTCTGACGTTGATCGCTTTCTTGCCTTTTGGAAGTTCTGTCAGCTTCCAAGTCTTGTTTGTCTCTATAGCATCAAGTTCTTATTTCATGGCCTGCAACCAGACTTGCTGCTTAAGAGCCTCTTCCTTACTCACGGGTTCAAGGTCTACTAACATTGCACACTGAATAACTTCTCCTTCGGAGTCTACTTCAGTGTCTTATAACATGTCAAACTCTGCAAATCTTCTTGGGATGCTTCTGACTCTTTGTCTCCTCTGAATTTGAACTTCAAAACCCCAGACACCAGAACTTTCCCCTTCAGAAGCTCTTGCTTCAGAAATTGGACTTTCTCCAGAACCTTGACTGTCTTCAGAGTCATGAAAATTCCCAGAGTCTGAATCACCATCGAAGTCAGAGTCAGAATCATCTTCAAAAGTTGGATCACCTCTGCCTTCAGAAGTTCTACTTTCAGAATCATGATCACTGTCAAAGGTTGAATTTCCTTAAGAATCTCCTCCTTCAGAAGGTCTATCCTTAGAGTCATGATTTCCACCAGAAACATGATCATCTTTAAAATCTTGTCCTCCAGAACCTAAGTCTTTAGAGTTTTCCCTTCTAGATGCATGATCACCAACAGATTTTGGATCAACATCAAAATCTAGATCAGAATAAGATTCACCATTTGACTCACCTTCGGAGTTTCCAGAGTCATCATCTTCTGACTCATCATCGGAATCTTCAGCATCATCTTCTGATTATGACTCATATTCAAACACTCCTTCAGAGTCAGAATATTAAGAGTCATCTTCTTCCCCTTAAGAATCAGAAAATGACAATTTCACCGGTTCCTCATCAGATTCATAAGCCATAAATAGCACAGGTTCACCATCAGACTCTCCTCTTGCTATATTTGCTTCTTTTGACTTCCTTTCTTTGTTTGACCAGCAATCTTTGGCATAGTGACCAATGTTTTTGCAACAGTAACACTGAATATTCTTCTTGTCATACTTGTCCTTTCCCTTCTGGACATTCTTCTTCCTATCAGATTTTGAAGCTTCTGACCTTTGACCACCATTAGTTTTCTTCCTGGCTTCTGATCAAGTCTGCTTCTGATACTTCTTACTAGAAGTTACTTTTAGAGCCTGCTTCTCTACTTCCCTCTCAGAAGTTCTCCCAGTCATACGCAACTCATGCGCCTCTAGACTACTTTGCAACTCTTCAACTCTCATGATGCTCAGATCTTTGGAATGTTCAATTGCTGCCACATGTCGTACCCCAAATTTGCCCTATCTCTTTTACTTTTGTATGGCTTTGAACTTTGCATCCCATTTGCACCATTTTTGTTACTCGGTCATTTGCATATCCCGCATCTCATGGAATTAGGCACTTTGGTTCGAGGTATTAGGGATGCGCCCTCTTCATGTCTAATTTTGTTTTGAAGTTCTCTTATCAGGTAAAAGGGAAACGCATCTAGTTCTCGATTAGTGGATCACAGAATGAATTTTGTCATCACGTTACAAGGTTGGTTCTCGCTCAAATTTATCAGAGCCTGGATTAGGGTTTATTTCCCTATTTTGTTGGTCAAGAGGCTAGGGTTTTGGGTCCTGGGTTTTTGTGAAGATGTTTCTTTCGCCTGCCTCGAATATGGATCAAAGCTCAGTGCATTAGGTCAAGAATTTCATCTCCTCGCATTTCATGTTTTCTTCTTAAAGTCTCTAAGCCATTGAGTCGAGAGTTTGAGGTTTAAGGTGGCAAATGTGGAGTTTTGGCACAAGAAATGAGGATGGGGGTCATGATGATCAAGACATGTTTTATTGCTTAAGTTACAAGTTATTGTGGTTTGAATATCAAAATTAGGTTTCTGGTCGAGAAGTGCAAGTTTGGTTCAAGCGTAGATAAGGTTTAAGTGACCATTTGTTTTGGGATCGAATTAACCAAAGGGAATTAAATTCTTAAGCATTTATTTTGTTTGAGAGTTTGATTGGATTTTGAAAGATAAGGCGCATGATTTCTTGAAATACAAGTTACGACATTTGTTCATGATTTCTTGAAATTTAAGTTATAAAAGCAAGATGTGCATTCAAATCATTCAAGTGGAAATCTCTTCTTTCAATCAAAATTCAAGAGTTTGTTTAATTTTCATACAACCAATTCATTCAAAATATTTCATTCAAGTTCTTGTGTTCATTACACTTTTGAAACAAGTTACAAGACATGTCACAAATATGGAATCACAAGTTACAATTGCTATTTACAAAAAAAAAAGGGAATTAAGTGTTTCTTCTTCAATTGTTGTTGCTTCCTCTTAGAGAGAATCGACCACGTTCTTTAATAGCTTCGGCCTTTTCATCTTACAACCCCGCTTGCCATCCGATACTCGTGCTCATGAAACAAGGAAAAAGAAAAAGAGTTAGCAATTAACATATGAAAAATTCCAAGCAAGATTTAATTGATAAAAGGAATTGGTATCTCATCATAAGGGTTTGCATTTGGAATCAGTTAGAGAGTTATTTTTTTATCATGGTTTGTTTTCTCCCAAATTGCAAATCACAAAAATTTGTCCTCTTTGGTTCACAAAAAGGGAGAAAAGAAAAATCGCTAACGAGCAAACAGTAGCTGCAATCTAAAGCAAATACAACAGTTGCAATCTGAAGCAAAACAACATCTCTCAAGTGAAAACAAATGCAGCAAGTCAAAACTGTCAAACCAAAACAGACATAGCACAAACAACAGACCAAAACAAATGCAGAAAGTCAAAACTGCCAAACCAAAATAGACATAGCAGAAACAACAGCCAAATAAAGCTAATAGCAGCAGCTAAAACCACCAGCTGCAAGCATGGCAACAAACAACAATAGCAACAATTCATAATAAAACAACAAGCCAGCTCAAGACCATGTCATCATGTCCCAAAGGCAAACCCTTCAGAAATATTAGAGGATAAAAAGCAGGTTGCTTTACATCATTGAGAGGTAAGAGAGAAAAATATATCACTTGCATATAAAACTGTCCAAAAGAACAAGCCAAACACAACATGCCAAACTGTAGAAAACTGTCCCAACAGAACAAGCCAAAAACCTGCATCATACAGCCCAAAATATCTGCTATGCTACTGTGTTATCTTTGCACCGAAATGGATAGGAACAAAACCTATACTCAAAAGACAACAAAAACAGCATACCAAAAATGTCCAAATCTCATACACTTTCCCTCCAACTCTCACCTCTCATCTGTTATAAAACAAAACAGCCAAAGCAAAAGCAAGGGAGAAAAAAAGAGACAAAGCAACAAAGAAACTGCAAGAGAAAAAACCAGAGAAAGAAACCAACGAAGAGCACTTAGAAACCTCTCACAAATATCTTTTAACTCTGCATCCTTCCTCAACCATAATACCTACACCTTTTGTTTCAGCAACACCAACCTGCAAAGTTCATAGACAAAAAAATCATAACCTCACTTAAACATATTCGGCCACAAACCCCCAAAGCATCACAAAATGAAACAACAATTTGATCTCACCAAAACTTTATTAACCTGCAACTCGAAAAGTATTTCAAACCATACTCGTAGAGCAACAATACCCGTAGTGAACTCAACTCACACGCTCTTGATAGAATCAAACTGCAACCCATTCACACATGCAACAACAACTCAGTCAAAAAAGAAGAAAAATTATAAATAAACTCTACAAAAAATCAACATAAAAATCTTCCTCCAAGCTTTACCTGCCGTTGTGTATCACACTTAATACGCATCTGGAAAACTCATAAGCAACAATTCAAACCCCCAACACTTTCAACAAGCAACAACATCCAACTCAAAACGCACACGGCAGCACGGTTCAGAAGCATGCAAAATTTCCAGAAGGATGTAGAAGTGGAGTGAAGGCGAAGAGAAACACCATACCTAGAATACTGAAGACCCGCTGGAGGTTCTTCCGACTCGGTACCATTTCTGAACCTCTATTAATATTGGAAACTTCGATCAGGATTTCGGTTCGCTTTTTAGTTTTTTTTCTCTTTTAATACCTTCTTTACTCAATTTAGAAAAGTCACAAAAAATATTTAGAATTAGTTTTAATTTTCTTCTAATATTTTCTTTACTTAAAAATTCATAAAAAATATAAAATACAAAAAATATGAAACTAATTTTTATTAGATATGATTGGATATGTAGAATAGTTAATTTTATAGATAGTTTAATTAGTTGGTTTGTCAATTTTAGATTTGGTTGTATTGTTTGTTTAAACAATATTCTTAATCAAATTTTTGATCCGATTCATCAAATTTGTACCCCCACCCCCATATGGCATGTAATAATTTAGAATTTTGTTTCTTTTGTTATTTTTCTGTATGTTTAAGTTTCCAATCATTCATATTTTATCCAACGTATAAACACTTGGCCTTCTCTCGGGCTCATCATCAATGAACAGGTATCCACCGACAAAATGCACACCCGCATACATTTCATAGTTTGGTCCTGGGCTATTCTACAGTGACAACTATTCGATCGATTGTTTCAATTGGTCGTTTAGAATACTAGCGCCACGCTAGTCTCACTCTTTAGGAGCATGCATATAGCCACTTTGTATGGGCTTTTCATCTTATCCATTGAAGTAATTTCTCTCCCCTTGGTCCACGTACCAAGTCTCTTCTTAAAGGGTCTCATAGTTGAGTTTGGGCATGGCCATTCTCACAAGGTTAATCAAGTTTTACCCTTGGTTAACCATAACCTGAATCAATCACTTTGGTCCATATACCAAGTGTTTCCATGCACAAAGGGTCTCATGGTTGAGGGTAGGAACATCTATTCTCACGAGATTAATCAAGTATACCCCTTGGTTAATCATAACCCGATTCAATTCCCATACCCCAAGCATTCTGTTTACACTTCTAATACCATATATTTTTGTTACTTGAACCATGATCACCACACACGACCACCCTTCACAAACACAACCTCCTCTTACCTATAACATGCTCCCGTAGGATGATTAGATTCCTCTTCTTTAAAATGCGAACTAATTAGACCTTAGGATGAAACCCATGCATGACAACATCAGGGCTTTTTTTTCTAGTTTCACCCTTAACCTTTCTCTTTTGTAATTAAAACTTAACATTCACGAATCGAAAAATCCAAAAGTACTTAATTATTAATTGAATTTATTTTAAAACTCGCAAAAAACACTCAACACATCAAAACTCCCCCAAAGGGCATGTTATCTTCGTTCTACCGTGATACCGGCCGTGCCTATTGCTAGAATGCGTGCGTTAACGTCGCCCACTAAAAAACACAAACCAACCAACCATTTTCTAGAGGAACTACGGTGTTATGATTCCTTCATTAGATACGTAGGCAAAGGGTCGCGAAACCCTCACGAACGCAATAATAAAAACCATTCATTTCCCCTTAAGTAAGCATAGTTATAGATAAATACACCCTTTAAGACAAACAAACAAAATGGATCTCGTTGAGTACAATGGATATGAGGGGTGCTAATACCTTCCCCACGCATAACCGACTCCCTTACCCTTTCTCTTGGTTGCAAGACCATCTTATTCATTCCCTTGTTGTTTTATCGATATTTCCCCTTCCTTCGGGATAAATAAAGTTCGGGGGCGGCTCTGTGTTTTCTGCCGGTAGCTTCACCATAATGTAATCAAACTGAGAAGTTAAATATTTCAATATCTTCTCAATGATTACTTGTTCAGAAAGAGTTTCTCCACAAGCTTTCATCTAATTAGTGATTAGAATCACTCTAGAGATGTACTCAGAAACCTTCTCGTTGTCCTTAATGTTGAGATTCTCATATTGCTTTCTGAGAGATTGAAGCTTCACATTCTTCACTGATGCGTCACCATGTAACATTTGACCAGTGTGTCCCACGCAACCTTTGTTGTTTCAAAGTCAACAATCTTCTCAAACACGTTCGCATACACACATTGATGAATGTAAAACAACGCCTTCTGATCTTTCTTCCTTAGCGCCTTCTGTGTAATCTTCTAAGCCTCTTTCGCGTCTGCTGCTAACGAAGCATAGCCATCGGTGACAAGATCTAACACATCTTGAGAACCAAATAGCACATGCATCTGGATCTTCCAATGATTTGAGTTTTTGCCATCAAACGCTGGAAGCTTGGAATTTATATTGTCGTTTCTGTTCATCTTCAACCTTGTGCAATTCACTCAAAAAAACTCACTAAAACACAATGTCTCCTAAATCCCACAGAATCATAAGAACGATTCTCAATAATACCTCACTATTCACTCGTGTTTCCCATGGATTTTGAACTGGAGCTCTGATACTAATTGTTGGTGCACAAAGTAAAGATAAAATACAAAAGGAATATATTTAATAACGACACAAAATAAGGAATAACGAATTACATTGACTTACCTACTACTAGGCTATTTATACACAGAAATAAGATATAATAAAATTACTAAAATATCCTTTAACAAAGATATAAAAAAATATTTTTAAATATTTCTAAAATATAAATTATTTAATTACCAATTTAGGCCCCATATCCAAACATAGAAGGGGGTCATTAAAATCAAGTTATGTTATCTAAGTTTGTATTGGAAATTTATACACTACGACTTCAATATTCTCAATGTAAGTTTGTCAAGTGAAGTGTTATGGCAACTACATAAGACATATAACACTAACACGAGTCATAGATTTTGTACTTATCCAAGTGAATATTCTAGTATTATGCATTGTGAGACACACACATACCTATCTAATATATAAAATTTAGTCACTTCCCTATAAGGTTCCCGTGAAGCTATCATTTCATGGATTCACACACCACAAGGATGCCATAACACTATCAAGTTCAAGCATAAACCATGTAAATATTAGTTACCACTCTTAATATAGAGATTTAATATTTGTTAACCTTCTAGTTACATATCCTAAATGTATACCTTATCACATAGGTTATCCTAAATATGTAGATCATATTCTCACTATGTAATTTCTTATGAATTAAACCATCCTCGAGGATATACTACTTGTTTATACCCATATCCTAATGATGTTTAAACTTTAAGATTGTTCTTATAATTTAAGGGATCATTAGCCATCATGATTTAAGCTTTAAAACCTAAAAAATTGGAGTTTAAAGAAAATTTTGAGCTCATGATATGAATAATGAAATCCTGTCATTTGAATCACAAAACTCAGGGGTAAAACCATGTTATTTGAATCTAATCAACCAAGTTTTGATTTGAATCAAACTAGTCATGATTCAAATCAAACAAATCATGATTCGAATCAAACCATTCTAGACTAAAATCAAATCAATCTTGAGTAGAATCAAATTACTCTTGACTCAAATTAAATCAGTTGTGATTTGAATCAAACCAACCTTGAATCGAATCACAAATTCAGAACTTAAAAAAAACCATTTTCACACCAGAAACTCATCTTCAAGCCTACATTGATCACCTCTATGAACCTGTACCATCTAAGCTTTTCTATGGCATTAAATATCACATGATTCTAGACAAATTTATTGATCTTACCGATTGATCAGAATCTAAAAGTGGATCGAATAATGATGTCTTCTAGGCTAGAAATTTGATGAGAGGAGGTGGGTGTACCTGCAAGGCACTCTGAAGATCAAGTAAGAATGGGTACAAAGAGATACAAGAAAGAGATTAGAGTTTTTTTAGAGTGAATATTGGATATCTGACCCTCACAAGTCTGAGAGTTTATATAATGCCCTTGACGCTTGGCCATTAGTTTCTATTTTTGGGTCTAGATAGTAGGTTCCTTAAAAATTGGTAACTGCCAAGACTTGGTCAAAACAGACAATCATGATCGTAAAAAGTTGTTGCCCAGAGCAAGGAAGAGGTTATAGGCAGATGCATTATGAGTGTTTTCCTGGTTATCTGCTCCACGTGCATTGAGCAGACCAGGATGTAGCTGCCGATGTTGGTAGGCATAGGTTTTATGCATCATTAGTCTCGCTGTTCACGAGGTATAGTCGAACGAGTATGCCCGACATAAGGGCCAGAGTTAGTGGGCTAATGTCGTTTGGCCATGTGGCAGGTAGAGCGGATTGGGCCAATTCTAGCTGTTTGACTAGCCCAGAACAGGAGCCTCCCAAGTCGCTGCTCCTAGATGTATGAGTGATGACTTAAATTCATCCAATGTGTTAATGAGGTGACAATGCTATTTGGTTCTCGTTGTAGGAGACGAGGATGCTTCATGATGCGTTCGAGGGCAACTGTGTCGAGGGACCCAAACATGGTCTCTTGTGTTCGGCATATGGGGAGTCGAGTGGTTGAGAGATAGTGTGCCATTCTAGAATTAAGCCACATGTTGTCATTAATGCATAATGATGGCTATCCTATGGCGTAATAATGGTGACCATTAGGCTTCCCTATGCGCGTGCTCGCTCACGTGCTAGCAAAGCTGCCTATAAATAGGAGACAGGAAGCTTCATTTTCACTTTTCTCTTGCTTTCTCTTCCTCATTTCTGCTAGTTCTGCAAAGCGCCGCTGTTCACCGCCAAAGTTTCTGCGTTTTTCGCCGTTCACCACTGAAGTTTCTGCTTGTTTCTTCGTTAATCCTCCCTGACCAAGTAAGTTTCTTGATTTTCCCTTGTTTCTGTGAATTTCATCTCTGTTCTAGGTTAGGTTTTGTAATTTTTCTTTTAGAGATGCATGCGGTTATGATTAATGTAGCTTAGTGCAAAAATTTCTGGCGGTTTGTTGATGGTGGTTTTACAATATGAGGATACCGGCTCCGCCGTGAATCCGTTTGGAAATGATTGGCATTAGGGTCGTTAATGGCGATTTGCGATGAGTTTTCTGGCAAAGTTAGAACGTTCCTAGGATTCTGTTAAGATCTTCATGCATTTCGAATGATCCCTCAAGTGAGGTTTAGAACCCAGTCATCGGGGAGATTACACCTCACGCGAGTTAGGGTTTAGCATGTAGGGAAGGAGCTTAACGCATTAGAGGGGATCATCCATTTGTCTGATTTTTTCTGTTTAAGTGAGGGCTCTGGTTGGGGACGTGCTCCTCGTTACTTTGCGCACCCTTTCACTTGATTAGTGGTGGAAGAGTGGATTTGATTTGACATCGAATTCACTTGTGTCCTCTACTTTTCAGGTAAAATGGCTAGTGTTGTACCCCAAAATTTGCCCTCCCATATTCATCAAGAATTGTCAAGTCAAGGTCACAAAGTTCCCCAAGGGTTGTGCAGCTCAACTGTCTCCTAGACAGTCAAAACTAGGGTTTGAGTCCTGGTCAAGCAAATGAACTTTTCAAAGGCCCAATCAAGTCTCATATGCCTACCAAGAGGGTCAAGTATCTTCATGTCAAGTTTCAAGGCATTCAGCTCAAAATTGCACAGTCAAAACCCTAGATTGCACTACAGTCAACTGTAGGGGCAAAATGGTCATTTGACAGTCAAAAGTTCAAATTTTTGGTCAACATATCATTTTGAAGCCATAAACATCATTTGATCAATGCTTGATCATGATTCTCAAAATTTGGTTCAGAAATCATCAAAGATGCAAAAGTTACTATATTTGGACAACTGAAAAAGTCAACTGAAATTGACCAGGGCATAACTTTCACATGGATTATCAGAAAAATTCCATCCAAAGCTCATTTTGAAGAGAAAGACATTTCCTACAATTAATCTTCATGTTCCAAGTCCAAGAAATGCTCTCACAAAAAGTTATCAATTTCAACATTATAGGTCATTTTCAAAAGTCAACAAAAAGGGACTTTAAGTCAAAGGCCATAACTTGAGATTGGTAAATCAAAATGACATGGGACCAAAGGCATTGGTTAAAGGACTCAAAGACCTTTCCAAAATGCCCAAGAACATGTGAAAAGCTTAAAAATTGACCAAGTTATGCCTTGTGGAAGTTGGGAAATTTTTGGGAATTTTGAAAAGTCAACAATGGTTCAAATGATCCTAAAATGCAAATGGGCCCATTTTTCTTCCAAGTTTCTTCATGCCAAGCCTATGCACGACCATTAGGCCCAAAGGGAAATATTTTCTCATTTTTTAATTATTTATTTGAATTTATATCAATATTAATTCATTTAAATTAATTAAATACATGAAAAATATCAAACTTAACCTAAAAAAATCTTTTCATGCATGTTTATTCTTAATATTTCGTGCATATCCCAATTTGGTAAGTTTTGATGAGATTTGAGCATGATTGAACCAAAAACCATGAAAAAAGATTTGGAAAAGATATGAAGAAATCAAAGATTGAAATCAATGAATGCTTGAGATTTTGTGCAAAGTTTTTAACCTAATAGCTTCCCTATATGATCAGAATAAAAGACCTAATGCAAAGAGACTAAAAACGGCGCATAAACAAGCCATTGCAAATTGAAAATTTCTCATAAAACTCAAATACTGAAATCAGGGTTTTAGGTCGATTCAAGCTTCAATCTTCATCCCATTAGCATCCTGAGACATCATTGAGTGTTTCTCAATCATTAACAACAACCAAAACGCATTGAATTGGTACCCCTAAGTCAAACTGTACCAAGAAAATTCTGAAATCGCATAGCATAAATCAAGCATTCTTTTGCATTTTTCTTCATGGATTCTTGTTTATAATGATGTTTCTATGCTAACCAATAGGTTCAATTGTGTTTTTGTGCCATGTATGTGTTTTCGCCATTGTCGAAAATTAGGGTTGCAGGTTTTCTAAATTGGGGATTTTGCATAGAAGAAAAATCAGGACCCCTGAACACCATGGTTGAACTCAGTGCTTAGAGACGAAAAGATCCATATACTCGCGGCTAATTTATATTTGGATATGAGCTAATCGCTATTTTTTTGAAGGTTGCCTAAACCCACGCATGAAAACCGTGGCCTATCTGTTTTAGTTTCAGGGCAAACGAGGACGAAGACCTCGTGGCGAAGCATGATAGGTGGATTTGAAAAATTCGCGCGCGTTCCAAGCGTTGTTCCACTTTGCTTTTATATTATTTATGTTATATTATATGTTAAATGTGAACGTGATGGCTCAGTGGACAGGGACAACGCTTGTAACCTTCAAGACCTGGGTTCAAGTCCCAGGTCTGGCAAAATTCCATATTATTTTTCAATAGTTCATTCTATGCTATGCTAACATCCAGGTACATCATGTTCTCTCAAAGCATGACCATCCACGCGTCCTACACAACCAGATCAACGACCACGATGCAAAGAACATGCTAGGACTAAGTCAACACGCTGGCATACGAATTGGAAAAGTCAATGGACTCAGGCATTAATGGGCCTGATTTGCTAGGCCAACACCTCCTTATTTGGGGCAACACCCCACTCTAGTTTGCTTTTCTTTTCTTTTTATTATTTTAATTATTGTGTTATTTTTATTGCTTTAATTAATTAATTTTCTCTTTTTTTGACAAAATATAAAAACACTCAAAAATCAGAAAAGGCCAAAAATTAATAAATATTTATGTATTAATTATTTTCATAATAAATGCTTATAATTATTTAGTTTAATTAGGTTTTCAACTTTAATTCCTTTTTTAATAAAAATCCAAAAAATAGAATTTAGGTTTAATAACTTTCCATTTTCTTTTTAATTTTTCCCTTTTTCCACAATAATAACTATTATTTATTTATTTATTTTTATAATTAAAATTGTACATAAAAATTAATTTAGGTTAAATTAGTCAAATTTCAATATTTTCTTAATAATTAACAAATAATTAGAATTAGGGTTTTACCTCCACCTTTTTAGCTTTAATTAATTCTTTTTCTTTTAAATCTTAAAAAACACAAAAATACCAAAAACATTTAATTTTTCATTTTTTTTTAATTTCTTATTAATTTTAATTATTTGCAAAAGGGTCCAACGCCCTAGTCTTGTTTAATTATTTTCTTTTGCGCATTTACTTTATGTCGTTCATTATAATTCTGTATCTCTCCCAAGGCCATGTAACTTTACTTTTCGCACTTTTATTTATCGCTTTATTTATTTTCCGCTAAATCGGGTCCGGTTTAATTTTGGCGATGTGGACCCGCGCCGTTTGTAATAGCCTTAGATTTATTTTTCGCAAACTTTATAACTGTTAAATATGCATGCAAGAATGAATGGACAAATTAAAATCAAGCGTAGAACATGACAAACATGACCAGACAAAATAACTGAACATGACACACAAATCACACACCACCCCTAGGGTACGCCTCACTGTTGCCTTGCCCCGAAAAGTGATCGTCGAGTAGAGGACGTTTTAGTAAGTCCTCATGATCCAGGAACCTGGCATGAGGGTAGCTTCTAAGGTGTCTTCCCATTACTCCGGTGATCACACTGTTGCCTTGTCCCTCGAAACGTGGCCGTCGACTATAGGACGTCTTAGTGAGTCCTTGTGTCCATTGATCTAGTTGCCTAAAACAAAGTTGCCTCGAATAAGTTGCCTCGGAACGGTTTCCTCGGAATAAAAGATCAATGGCATAAGGGTAGCTTCTAAGGTGTCTTACCTTTGCTCGGTGACCACAATGTCCCTAAACTCGAATTGACCCGAACACCTCCAACGGTGGTGCTACCTACCTCTCAATGGTGGGATGGCACTACTTTAAAGGACTCTTACACAGACGAATTCCTTAGGGTAGGTAGGTTCTCAAGGATACTTGCTCTAATCTCAAAACAAACTCAAAAAGACTTTTCACACTGTCACATTTTCAAAAGCTTTCAAAACAAACTTTTCAAACACTCTGACGTATGAGTCGATCTGAAAATTTTTCAAAGAAACTTTTAAACCCACATTGAAAAGCAAACAAAACAATTTTGAAAACACATTGAGCAAGTATCTAAGAGCCCATGGATAACCATGGATAGAAAGGGTGCTAACACCTTCCCTTTCTATAACCTACCTCCCGAACCGAGAGCGATCTCTTAAAAGGAAGTTTTCTGTGCTTTTGTCCTTTCCTATTGGAGAAAATAAAAGACGGTGGCGACTCTTGCTTCCGCGACATTTCGCGAACCAGCGTTAAACAGTCAGTTCCAGATCCACCGATCACAGAACTGGCGACTCTGCTGGGGAGATACTTTAAAGTGAGGTGTACCTTAGGGCTAGGTCATAACTGTGTTTTCACTTGTATTGTTTTGCTTGCTTTACTATTGTGGGTTGCATCGGAGATACATAGATCCTAACCCGGATCTGGGGATACCCTGTTTAGGTAGCATAAGCTGTGAGGGACCTGTCCGGCGTAGACCGACACAGGTGAAGAAGTGGCTACGTTGGTGTGGCACCTTAGTCTGTACCGATATCCCTTGTGTTGCAACGAGGAGAATATGGGTCTTCTAAGGAGTCATTAAGCACCAACAACCTTAGAACCTTAATTGACACAACTTGGCCTTTAGAACAGTAGCAGTATGCTACGCCCATTGAGGCTAAACTCTCGTGATGGTTCTGGCCGCAAGAAAAGATTGCGATGCTGGAGTTATGACCGATTGAGGGTAGTCAGTGATATTGGGATCCTCTAGAACCCGGTTACTTCTGATAAGACAGGTCTTAACCAACAAACTGAAAGAGGGTACTACCCAGACCTCATGCTGGCCTAAACTCTAAGGGTTTCTTTTGTGTGACTTGTGTGCCTTCGTACTTGACTACTTGCATGCTTGTTATCTAACCCTTGATGTCTCGCAGGTTTTGTTCATAGTCCTTAATTGGGACCTATAACAGGGTGTACTAACCACTTGCAGGTCTTGTTTATAGTCCTTGACTAGGACTCATGACAGGTTTACCAAATTTCTTGCAGGTCTTGTTTATAGTCCTTGACTAGGACTCATGACAGGGTTTACCAAATTTCTTGCAGGTCTTGTTTATAGTCTTTAACTAGGACTCATGACAGGGTTTACCAAATTTCGTGCAGGTGTTGTTTATAGTCCTTAACTGGGACTCATAACAGGGTTTACTAGATCTCTTGCAGGTTTTGTTTATAGCCCTTAATTGGGACTCATAACAAAGTATACTGAATTTCTTGCAGGGTCTGTTTATAGTCCTTAATTGGGACTCATAGCAGGGTTTACCTACATCATCCCATACGTAGCATGACATCATACCATCGCATACATCCTAACCCATTTCAAGGATCTCAAGGGCTTGTGATGCAGGTCATGATTGAACAACTATCCCAGCAAGGGGCAAAGAGGATTTATTTTCCTCTAGCCAAGGGTGTCAGGGGCTATGACCCACTGGATATGGTGAGCCTTTGACCCTTGATGAAGGACTCTCAACAACATGAAGTACCTTCAATCAAGTCACCGGTTTTCAACTCTAACAAGTTTCTCTGTTTACCCCGCGAGGTCCTTGAAAACATTACATGCATATCATACATCTCATTGCATTGCAGGTATCCCTTTGACAGGTTGCTTACCCTTCCTCGCTGTTTATTTCAGCCGATCGCCATGAATCCTGAATCATCAGCCGAGCAGACTATCAAGGACCTCCAGGCTCAGAACGCCCAGTTCCAAGAGTTGATCATGAATCTGACCCAGGGGCAGCAAGATCTGAAAGCTTTGCTCTTGAAGAAGGACAGGAAGAAGAAGAGGACTGTTCTGTTCAGCCCTAGACGCAGATCTGGGAATACACCGCAAATTGAAACTGAGAGGACAACCCCATCTGTGAGGGAAAGCAGTCATCATGAGAGAGAGGTTCCCAGTCCAGTGGTCTCCGACAACGAGACAGATTTTGATGAAGAGCAGTACCCTCCTGCTGATGACAGATATAAGCAACTGGAGGACAGAATGAAAGCTATGGAGGTTCAACAGGTACCGGGGCTGGATTTCGGAGATCTGGGTTTGTCAACCGGTGTGATCATCCCCCATAAGTTCAAAGCACCAACCTTCTCCAAATATGACGGGGCGTCTTGTCCCAAGCTGCATTTAAGGTCCTATGTTCGGAAAATTCAGCCGTACTCTGCGGATAAGAATTTATGGATCCACTTCTTCCAGGAGAGTCTTTCAGGGACTCATCTCGAATGGTTCTATCAGCTGGACGGGACCAAGGTTCGTAACTGGGAGGAGTTGGCTACTGCTTTCTACAAGCAGTATCAATATAATGCCGACCTTGCTCCTACGCGTACCCAACTCCAGGGTATGTCGTTAGGGTCAAGTGAAGGTTTTAAAGAATATGCGCAGAAGTGGAGGGATCTTGCTGGAAGGGTACAACCACCTCTGACCGATCGGGAACTTGTGGACATGTTCTTGGGGACCCTGTCTGGTCCATTTTATAACCACCTGATTGGGAATTCGTCTGCTGGATTCACAGATCTTATCTTGACTGGAGAGCGAATAGAAGTTGGCATCCGGTCTGGGAAAATTCAAGAGGCTGCACCTTCGGACAAAAAGCCTCATCATGGAAAGAAAGAATCCAATGCTGTGCACGGTAAAAAGAGCCGTCATGAGGCAGGGGCAATCCAGATTTCCAATCCCGGACCTGCTCAACAAGGACAGGGGCAGCAGCGCAAGGAGAAACGACAGTACACCAAACTCAACATGTCGTTGGATCAAGCACTGCAACAAATGTTGAAGGCAGGGTTGATCACCTTAAGGGCTCCTCTCCGGAATCCGAACACTTCTGCACCCAACTATCATCCCAACGATAGGTGCGCATATCATTCAGATAGCCCGGGGCATACTACAGACAACTGCTGGCCTCTCAAGAACAAAATTCAAGACATGATCGACGCCGGGGAGATTCAGTTTGAAGTGTCTGAGACTCCGAACATAATCACTGCTCCGTTGCCCAATCATTGAAGACCTTTTGTTTATTTGAATTTTTGAGTTGTATTTTTCTTTGCTTATACAAACAATTAATGTCATAGCAAACTCTTTTATTCTATCAATGCATCGCATATGTCTGTTTTGGGGAATTAATACAATTATTTTTGTTATATTCTTTTCATATTTTTTCTGATGTCAACTCTTGGTTAATAATTCTGAGCCTCTTGAGGGAGGATGACGAAAACGATACCGCAATCATTACAGTATGCTTTTGAACGGACCCCGCTTATGAGGTACAGGCATTGTTTCAATTCCTAAACACTGGAGTTATAAGGATGATAATCCCTCGTCAACCCATCAGAGCCAAAGAAGTAGGAGTTTTATTTTCGAAAATCAAAACCCTTAATCATAACCTGGGGCAGGGTAGTCTCTCAGTTGATCCAAGTGCATGACGAATGGCACCGGAGAGATCTTTACAAAATGAACAAAGACCGTGATGGTTCAGAACAACCAAAAGGACAGGCAGTCATCATCAAAATTCATAAATGAAAAGCCCAAAAAGTCTAAACCTACAAAGGGGACTTGTGAAACTGGGGCATCCCGCTGATTGTAATTCCAAAAAAGGAAACAGTTCAGGCAAAAAAGAAAGGGATAACAAAATCAAGAAAGAGGTCTCACAAACCCTCAACCATGACTGCCTATTCAAAATAAATCATCAGCATCTGAACCATTATTGGAAAATCAGAGTAAAAACTCAAACAAGGCCTAACGTATGATCAACTGAGTTTAGGTTTGGAGAATATCACGAAGAGCGGGTGGGTACAAATAAAATTTGAGCCTTTATCCTTTGTTTCTTAAAACCGTGAACCAAGCCACGTTATAACCCTTAAAAGTCCTAGCTGAAGCATGGGTTAGTTCGAAAGCATACTGTCACGAAAGGTATCCTGACTCCTGAAGGCCTACGGTAAATACGGAGTTGACATCACGTTTACAAACATACACTTGTTTTATGAAAAAGAATGCATTTTCAAAATCTTCAAGACAGATATAGGCGTTGCATTTTTAACATAACTTTGTTTGCATATGACTTTTTGTTTGAACAGCAGGGAAATTCGCACGAGAAATATCTAATGAACAAAAGTATCTCCAATCAAGGGGCACGGCATGATCATGGTCTACCATCTGGGGCAGTTAAGTCAAGATCCAGAGAATCTCTCAAAAGGCCAAAAAGCCTGGGGCAAATCTCTGCCTAAGTCACTTGGGACACTCCAGCAACGAATCTTGCCTGATCAAACACCTTCTGGTAATATGGCAACATAAACAGCCAGGGGCACCTCCCTGCATTCTAAGAACATGGACATAGTTAAAAAAAATACTACGCAAAATCAAAGACCCGCTAGGTTGACACACCTAGGCAAAAATAAGGGCTTCCCGGCGAACCAAAAGGGTTCGGGCAAAATGAGGGATGAAATGAAAAATCTGTACACCCGGCAAGTCGAAAACCTGAAAAGGCGGCTTGGGCAAAAATGGGTATCCCGGTGGACTGAAAACCCGAAAGGGCAGTCCAGGCAAAAGTTAGGGATTAAAGCGTACGACTATGTCCCGTCTTCTTGTCATCTGTCTGCCAGAAGAAGGTTTATCTCTCAACAACTAGCAGCACCCCACAAGTGCCTCCCCCATAGAAACTGGGGCAATAAAAGAGTTGTCTGAGCAGTCTAATTGTTCTCTCCTCCAAGGTACCAAGGTAGGTCCAGCTAAAGAACATGACCGAGTATCTTAATTCCCCAGAGAGTGGTTCAGTGAAACAATACATTCTTCTCCAAGCAAATCATCAAATATCCTCCCGTAGATCTCAATACTTCCCCAAGCGGCACGCATTCTTAACAAGTATCCCCGGCAGTCTTGGCCTAAAGATTGTTCCCCGGCGGTATCTCAACATTCAAAGGAGTCACCTCCCCAGCATACCAAAACTTCCCCAGAGAATCCAATCCAGTTCCCCAGCAAAGTTGGAATCCATATCTCCCCAAGCAGTAAGCTCATCCCCAGTAGATTCTGGAAGCTTACCCCCTCGCAGAACACGAACGCGTCGTCCGGCTTGATTTAAAGAGTTATTTCCTTAACAGGATATAACTGGGTTATCCTCAGCCAAAAGCCACGGAAAGAGCGTCGTCGACAGAATCTTCTCATCCCCAGCGAAGTCCATTCATACTTCCAATACAGCAAGGTATCCTCAGCGAGTCATCCTCAACAATTCAGCAAAAGCATCTCCCCACAGAGTATTTCTTCCCAGCATGGTCGCTAGAATACCTTTTTCTCCCCGCAGAATCCTCCGTTCGCCAAGTTTATTCCCCAACGGAGTTATCTTCGTCTATTGGAATTCTTGCAACTATTCTTCAACATATCAGCCCAGGATGCGACTTCCCGGCACCCGTCAAGGATTTATTTTCTTAGACACACATACATTCATAAAACGTCACATACATCATTATAGCATGCATATGCATCATACTACACGAATCTCATTGATTTTGAAAACATACAGTCCAGGCATCATGATTTTGCATACAATTATGTTTTGCCTTTTCAGGAAAAAGATCAATACAAAAATGACTACTATCAACTAATGCAATTCTTTCTAGATATAGTTTCAGATGTAAGCCCAGCGATGGTGACGTTCTGATGCTCCTTCCATAATTCCTTCTAGATATAGTTTCAGATGTAAGCCCAGCGATGGTGACATTCTGATACTGCTTCCAGATATCCTTCTAGATATAGTTTCAGATGTAAACCCAGCGATGGTGACGTTCTGATGCTCCTTCCAGAATTCCTTCTAGATATAGTTTCAGATGTAAACCCAGCGATGGTGACGTTCTGATGCTCCTTCCAGAATTCCTTCTAGATATAGTTTCAGATGTAAGCCCAGCAATGGTGACGTTCTGATAATGCTTCAAGAATTCCTTCTCGATATAGTTTCAGATGTAAGCCCAGCAATGGTGACGTTCTGATAATGCTTCAAGAATTCCTTCTCGATATAGTTTCGGATGTAAGCCCAGCGATGGTGACGTTCTGATACTGCTTCAAGAATCCCTTCTCGATATAGTTTCGGATGTAAACCCAGCGATGGTGACGTTCTGATACTGCTTCCAGATTTTCCTTCCAGATATAGTTTCGGATGTAAACCCAGCGATGGTGACGTTCTGATACTGCTTCCAGATTTTCCTTCCAGATATAGTTTCGGATGTAAACCCAGCGATGGTGACATTCTGATACTGCTTCCAGATATCCTTCCAGATATAGTTTCAGATATAAACCAGATATGGCGACGTTCTAACACTTATTCCCGTTGACGACATTTCAAGACCTAGACCGGTTCAGTTAAATCGACCCTAAGATTTTCCTGATGCTTATCCAGTCAAAGGCCTTCTCTTGGTTCAGTCAGATCGACCCTAAGATCTCCCTGATGCTTATCCAGTTGAAGATAGTTCAAGACCTAGACCGGTTCAGTTAAATCGACCCTAAGATTTTCCTGATGCTTATCCAGTCAAAGGCCTTCTCTTGGTTCAGTCAGATCGACCCTAAGATCTCCCTGATTCTTATCCAGTTGAAGATTTCAAGACCTTGACCGGTTCAGTTAAATCGACCCTAAGATTTTCCTGATGCTTATCCAGTCAAAGGCCTTCTCTGGTTCAGTCAGATCGACCCTAAGATCTCCCTGATGCTTATCCAGTTGAAGATATTCCAAGACCTTGTCCGGTTCAGTTAAATCGACCCTAAGATTTTCCTGATTCTTACCCAGTCAAAGGCCTCTCTGGTTCGGTCAGATCGACCCTAAGATCTCCCCGATTCTTATTCCAGTAGAAGACACCCAAGATTTTCCTCAATGAGCGTTGTTGAAGTCAAGATCGCCCAAAGTTCCCTTACCATTCATGCTAAGGTAGTAACCATCCCTGGTTCATTCATCAGCGTTTGAAGCTCCAGATTCAGCTCCTGTAACCAGTCAGGACATATCTATACCAAGCATCTAAAGTCAGCTCCTGCAACATGTCAGGTACTCATTTTTCTTTTGCAGGTATGCAGGTTCTCGCTAAGGAATCTCCTACGCGACCAACATCCAGATGGCATCTATAAGCCCATCATCCTATCCAGCAATCTCCAAATGGCATCCATAAGCCCATTCCACCATCACTGCTATCATGTGAGCGCAAATTTCTGGGCACTTTAGTGTTCAATCATCTTCTACCCTCGGATTACGAAAGGCACGTCAGCCAATCTGCATCCTCAGGTCTAAGAAGATTGAACAGGGGCAACTGTTGTACCCCAAAATTTGCCCTCCCATATTCATCAAGAATTGTCAAGTCAAGGTCACAAAGTTCCCCAAGGGTTGTGCAGCTCAACTGTCTCCTAGACAGTCAAAACTAGGGTTTGAGTCCTGGTCAAGCAAATGAACTTTTCAAAGGCCCAATCAAGTCTCATATGCCTACCAAGAGGGTCAAGTATCTTCATGTCAAGTTTCAAGGCATTCAGCTCAAAATTGCACAGTCAAAACCCTAGATTGCACTACAGTCAACTGTAGGGGCAAAATGGTCATTTGACAGTCAAAAGTTCAAATTTTTGGTCAACATATCATTTTGAAGCCATAAACATCATTTGATCAATGCTTGATCATGATTCTCAAAATTTGGTTCAGAAATCATCAAAGATGCAAAAGTTACTATATTTGGACAACTGAAAAAGTCAACTGAAATTGACCAGGGCATAACTTTCACATGGATTATCAGAAAAATTCCATCCAAAGCTCATTTTGAAGAGAAAGACATTTCCTACAATTCATCTTCATGTTCCAAGTCCAAGAAATGCTCTCACAAAAAGTTATCAATTTCAACATTATAGGTCATTTTCAAAAGTCAACAAAAAGGGACTTTAAGTCAAAGGCCATAACTTGAGATTGGTAAATCAAAATGACATGGGACCAAAGGCATTGGTTAAAGGACTCAAAGACCTTTCCAAAATGCCCAAGAACATGTGAAAAGCTTAAAAATTGACCAAGTTATGCCTTGTGGAAGTTGGGAAATTTTTGGGAATTTTGAAAAGTCAACAATGGTTCAAATGATCCTAAAATGCAAATGGGCCCATTTTTCTTCCAAGTTTCTTCATGCCAAGCCTATGCACGACCATTAGGCCCAAATGGAAATATTTTCTCATTTTTTAATTATTTATTTGAATTTATATCAATATTAATTCATTTAAATTAATTAAATACATGAAAAATATCAAACTTAACCTAAAAAAATCTTTTCATGCATGTTTATTCTTAATATTTCGTGCATATCCCAATTTGGTAAGTTTTGATGAGATTTGAGCATGATTGAACCAAAAACCATGAAAAAAGATTTGGAAAAGATATGAAGAAATCAAAGATTGAAATCAATGAATGCTTGAGATTTTGTGCAAAGTTTTTAACCTAATAGCTTCCCTATATGATCAGAATAAAAGACCTAATGCAAAGAGACTAAAAACGGCGCATAAACAAGCCATTGCAAATTGAAAATTTCTCATAAAACTCAAATACTGAAATCAGGGTTTTAGGTCGATTCAAGCTTCAATCTTCATCCCATTAGCATCCTGAGACATCATTGAGTGTTTCTCAATCATTAACAACAACCAAAACGCATTGAATTGGTACCCCTAAGTCAAACTGTACCAAGAAAATTCTGAAATCGCATAGCATAAATCAAGCATTCTTTTGCATTTTTCTTCATGGATTCTTGTTTATAATGATGTTTCTATGCTAACCAATAGGTTCAATTGTGTTTTTGTGCCATGTATGTGTTTTCGCCATTGTCGAAAATTAGGGTTGCAGGTTTTCTAAATTGGGGATTTTGCATAGAAGAAAAATCAGGACCCCTGAACACCATGGTTGAACTCAGTGCTTAGAGACGAAAAGATCCATATACTCGCGCCTAATTTATATTTGGATATGAGCTAATCGCTATTTTTTTGAAGGTTGCCTAAACCCACGCATGAAAACCGTGGCCTATCTGTTTTAGTTTCAGGGAAAACGAGGACGAAGACCTCGTGGCGAAGCATGATAGGTGGATTTGAAAAATTCGCGCGCGTTCCAAGCGTTGTTCCACTTTGCTTTTATATTATTTATGTTATATTATATGTTAAATGTGAACGTGATGGCTCAGTGGACAGGGACAACGCTTGTAACCTTCAAGACCTGGGTTCAAGTCCCAGGTCTGGCAAAATTCCATATTATTTTTCAATAGTTCATTCTATGCTATGCTAACATCCAGGTACATCATGTTCTCTCAAAGCATGACCATCCACGCGTCCTACACAACCAGATCAACGACCACGATGCAAAGAACATGCTAGGACTAAGTCAACACGCTGGCATACGAATTGGAAAAGTCAATGGACTCAGGCATTAATGGGCCTGATTTGCTAGGCCAACACCTCCTTATTTGGGGCAACACCCCACTCTGGTTTGCTTTTCTTTTCTTTTTATTATTTTAATTATTGTGTTATTTTTATTGCTTTAATTAATTAATTTTCTCTTTTTTTGACAAAATATAAAAACACTCAAAAATCAGAAAAGGCCAAAAATTAATAAATATTTATGTATTAATTATTTTCATAATAAATGCTTATAATTATTTAGTTTAATTAGGTTTTCAACTTTAATTCCTTTTTTAATAAAAATCCAAAAAATAGAATTTAGGTTTAATAACTTTCCATTTTCTTTTTAATTTTTCCCTTTTTCCACAATAATAACTATTATTTATTTATTTATTTTTATAATTAAAATTGTACATAAAAATTAATTTAGGTTAAATTAGTCAAATTTCAATATTTTCTTAATAATTAACAAATAATTAGAATTAGGGTTTTACCTCCACCTTTTTAGCTTTAATTAATTCTTTTTCTTTTAAATCTTAAAAAACACAAAAATACCAAAAACATTTAATTTTTCATTTTTTTTTAATTTCTTATTAATTTTAATTATTTGCAAAAGGGTCCAACGCCCTAGTCTTGTTTAATTATTTTCTTTTGCGCATTTACTTTATGTCGTTCATTATAATTCTGTATCTCTCCCAAGGCCATGTAACTTTACTTTTCGCACTTTTATTTATCGCTTTATTTATTTTCCGCTAAATCGGGTCCGGTTTAATTTTGGCGATGTGGACCCGCGCCGTTTGTAATAGCCTTAGATTTATTTTTCGCAAACTTTATAACTGTTAAATATGCATGCAAGAATGAATGGACAAATTAAAATCAAGCGTAGAACATGACAAACATGACCAGACAAAATAACTGAACATGACACACAAATCACACACCACCCCTAGGGTACGCCTCACTGTTGCCTTGCCCCGAAAAGTGATCATCGAGTAGAGGACGTTTTAGTAAGTCCTCATGATCCAGGAACCTGGCATGAGGGTAGCTTCTAAGGTGTCTTCCCATTACTCCGGTGATCACACTGTTGCCTTGTCCCTCGAAACGTGGCCGTCGACTATAGGACGTCTTAGTGAGTCCTTGTGTCCATTGATCTAGTTGCCTAAAACAAAGTTGCCTCGAATAAGTTGCCTCGGAACGGTTGCCTCGGAATAAAAGATCAATGGCATAAGGGTAGCTTCTAAGGTGTCTTACCTTTGCTCGGTGACCACAATGTCCCTAAACTCGAATTGACCCGAACACCTCCAACGGTGGTGCTACCTACCTCTCAATGGTGGGATGGCACTACTTTAAAGGACTCTTACACAGACGAATTCCTTAGGGTAGGTAGGTTCTCAAGGATACTTGCTCTAATCTCAAAACAAACTCAAAAAGACTTTTCACACTGTCACATTTTCAAAAGCTTTCAAAACAAACTTTTCAAACACTCTGACGTATGAGTCGATCTGAAAATTTTTCAAAGAAACTTTTAAACCCACATTGAAAAGCAAACAAAACAATTTTGAAAACACATTGAGCAAGTATCTAAGAGCCCATGGATAACCATGGATAGAAAGGGTGCTAACACCTTCCCTTTCTATAACCTACCTCCCGAACCGAGAGCGATCTCTTAAAAGGAAGTTTTCTGTGCTTTTGTCCTTTCCTATTGGAGAAAATAAAAGACGGTGGCGACTCTTGCTTCCGCGACATTTCGCGAACCAGCGTTAAACAGTCAGTTCCAGATCCACCGATCACAGCTAGTAGCACCAAAGATGAAGTTATGAGCGAGAAAAGTGATTCCGGACAGAGTTCGTCTGAGAATACTTTGACCGAAGAGAGTACATCCGGGAAACATGATTCTGAGTCGAGCACGTCAGGACAAATTGCAAATGAGTTGAATATGCCTGAGGCACCTGTGGCTTCTATGGACTAGGTCACACCAGGTCCTTGAGAGATTAGCTCCTACTTCACTGAGCACCTAGAGGAAGTGTTCACATTTGTGGCCCCGGGGATAGAGCGAAAAAGTGTTGAGAAATGTGTTATTTATGTCCTCAGGAAGCGTCATTGTATCTTCTCGAAGTAGGACGACAATCATTTCCCTGTGTAAGAGATTATTTTCAGAGACTTAGGGTTCCGGCTGCCTTTCACTGTCCTTAGGTGGCCGTTTTTTACTATCTTCACCTTACTTCCTCGTAACTTCACCCTAACTCGATAGCCTTTCTGTGGGATTTTGAGATTGTGTGTGAGCCTTTGAAGATTAGGGTCATTGTCCCTTTGTTGTTCTACTACTTTCAGCTTCAGTGGGGCACCGTTAGAAGTCAGTTCGGATGGTTCTCCCTAATGCAGGCTAACAAGAAGCTGTTTAAGGCCTCCCTTGAATGTGTTTAACATTTCAAGGTTAGGTACTTATTGGTCTAGCCTGTGTCAGAGAGAGTGACCCTTAATGATTTTAAGAGTGTCCCGAAGCATGCTGCAGACAGGGAGCCCGTGCTAATTGAGGAAGGTGAACTAATGAGGGAGCTGGTGTAGAGGTTTCACTTCTATTGGGACAGGGAGCACTTTGATTGTGGGACCAATCATTACATCGTGAAGACGAGCCAACTGAATCCTGGAGACCAGGCTAGCTATAATCGATTGTTGGCCTTTATCGAGGGAATACCCCAGTTCAGCGATTGGGCAAAGGGGGAAAGGTCCTTGTTGACAAGGAGGGGAAGCCCGTATTTGAGCTGAGACTTATTAACCTTAAGGAGCTCCTCAAATGCAACGAGCCTTTGAAATAATTAGGTAGTTGTTTTGTTTTTTGACTAGCCCTTATTCTGATTTCCATGTTTTGCTAATCCGTGCTTGTTTTATTGTAGATAAAATGTCTACTTCTCAAGAGCGTTTAATTAAGAATGACGCTCTTAAGGCCAAGAAAGGGTAGAAAGCGATTTCCTAGAGCATCTTCGGTGCTGATGGAGCAGGTGTACCCCCGATTGGGTCGGGGACCTCGTCGTCTAGTATAGCCGTCATATAATCTTCTCCTTCGCCTGTAAGCTCAAGGACTGAGAGGCCTTGCACTGATGATCTAGTGGATTTGACCGGGGTGAAAGGAAAGGAAAATTATATGCTTCCCACTTGCTTCCATCACAAGAATTTCTTTTCAGACGCTTTTTTAGGAGTTCACAAGGTGGAGTCCCTGTCATATAGGGAGATGGACCGTCCAAGCAAAAGGGCCTTGCTGGCCCCGGATGTTGTTGGGTTAATGAGGATCCTGGGTGCGGCAGTGATCCATACTAAGGAGGGGAGCACCGAGGAGCTGAAGTTGAGGAGAACTCGTAAGCTGAACATGGCTCTTGAGGCGAAGTTAAGAAATTTGAAGTCTGAACTCGAGGAGGTGACAAAGGCGAAGAAGGTCCTGGCCGAGGAGAAAGATGCCAGTGCGGCCGAGAATAATTCTCTCGAGGAGGAGGTGAAGAGGCTCAAGTCAGCCATGGTCCATAACGATAAGGAGCTGGAGGATGTAAAAGGAATGACGACCAGAGCCCAGTTGGTCGCTCGTATTCAACAGGCCGACGACGATTCTCTCATGGCTGCTGAGGATGGCTTCAAGAACACAGTGGCCCAGATTCTCCTTATGAACTCGAGTGTTGACATTGTAATGACTTGGACTGGTATCCTCCACAACATGGTCAACGGGCATATTGTCATTCCTGATTTCCTTGAGCTGGTAGGTGGAAATATAGCAGATTCTTTTCAGTCCCCTAGGGGACCCGAGCCGCTGCAACCCGACATTGAAACACCCACTCAACCTAAAGAGTGACCGCAACCCATTAGTTAATTAGAGCTCATTAATTTGTTTTCATGTTCGACTTACATGCCATTTTATTGTAATTTGTTTCAGGGGCTTTTCCCATTTATGTAATTCTCAAACAATCGTGGTACTTGTGGCCATTTGTTCGTTTCTTTGGATGGGGCCTTGGGCTCCCTCTATGTAATCTTTATGACAATTGCGGTCTTTATGGTCGTCTTTCAATATTTTCGACTGTGGTGGTCGTTTACTTTAGTTTTCACTATTTAAGTATTTACTTATGTTTTTGCATGAGTTATTGCTTTTGTTAAGTTTTACGTGTATGTATCCTCTGAAGGTCTGAAGAAAATGCAAGAAAGGGGAGAGTTTGAATTGGGCTTTCCTTTCTTGCAAAACTTTCTCTTCTAAGCATTATTCATTGAACAATACTTCTGATTGTTGCTTCTAATTAATGCTTCTAATTTGGTTCAGAAAAACATAAACTCTAAAGCATAAGCAAAAGTAAAGAACACATGATATATCCTGGTTCACTTGAGAAACCCCCAAGCTAATCCAGCCCACCCTTATGAAGTGATTTCTCCTTGAACTCAAGGACTTAATCCACTATAATCAATCTAATTACAATCGCACGGGAAACCGGTGGTGACTAACATCCAATGAAACGTTCAGGGATCCAAATCAGATATAAGGTTCATTGACACAAAAGAATCTAATTCTCCAGAATCTCCTATTAGGACTTCCTTCCAATGATATCCATTAGTGATCTCAGAAGGCTGACCTTCATTCAGTCCCCTTTGAGATATGACTACCATTGACCCTATAGAATCCACTACCAGGATTTCATCTACGATGGCCACAACCAAAGTCTTCTCAAGTCTTATGATCTTCACTCGATCACTTGAGGTGCCGACCAATTCTAAACATATTGGTCTTTTTGCAGATTACATGAGTGCTTCATATTAATCAGATTACTCCTAATTTAAGTACATATTATTTGACACAATTCTGAGCAACAAATCTTGTGTACAAACCATTTACACTAAGATCTTAAGAAATAACACAATCTGAGCAACAACTCTTATGTTTTACATTTTCTACAAAGATGAATCTAATCTAAATTAAGTGCAGCAACTTGGAGTCTTCTTGTCTTCATCTTCTTTGTTGAGCAAGATATGAGCAATAACTCCTTTCTTCTTCATAATTCTGCTAAGATGTATATGATTGATGATTTTGAATTACATCTTGAAGAATTCTTCATCTTTATCTTCTTTCTTCATTAAGCAAGACACGAGAAACATCTCCTTGATTTTTCAGGATTCTTCCAAGATGTACATGATTGGTAATTTGAATAACATCTTGTATAATTTTTCATATTGTTATAGTGGATGATAGCTTTGTTTTAGTTGTGTTCTAATAATGATAACTTTCCTTTTTAACATTAAACATCAACAACTTGCGAATTGAAACTTGTAGCATTTAGAAAAAACACCCAACCAAGCAGCCTATGGTAAGCTCGTCAATATTCAGCATCATGTGTTGAGCAACAACTAACCAACTAGCCAAATCAACAGTTTTAAACCTTCGATTCTTTTCTTATATAGCCAAGCAAAATAGAGTCGTTGGCTATTTAAAAAAGAGTCATTACAAATATTTCTACGATGTCCTTATCTCTTCTACACTTTTAAGTTAGTGGAGAGGTAGTGGCATAAAGATTTTCGTACTGTGTACTATTGTACTGTGTTACTATTATATTCTTTCCTTCTGCTCTCCAGAGGCTTCTGCGAGCATGGGATTAGAAGCGAGAACATAACATAAGGTCTTCAGAACTTCAAGTCTTCAGAGTCTTCAGCACTTGGTCGTGAGAACCCATTGTAGTGAACCTTTTAATCAGAAGAGCTTCAAGTCTTCAAAGGCTTAAGAGTTGCGTCTTTAGAGTCTTCGGATCTTGATCTTCAGAACCTGTTTGTAGATAAACTTGGACCTTTAGAACTTCAAGTCTTTTGAATCTTCAGACCTTCTATCTTTAGAATATTTAGCACTTGGTTCTTTAAGAATCCTTATCTTTAGAACCTTGTTACTAGAAACACAAAGTCTTCAGCATCTGGACTTCAGTTAGAAACATTGTCTTCAGATATTTTAACTTTGTCTTCTTTGGAACAAGTTTTCTTTTAGAAACTAAGTTTTTAGCATCTAGACTTCAGTAGAAACTTTGTCTTCAAATATTATAACTTTGTTTCTTGAAACACACTGTCTTTTAGAAACATGAGTCTTCAGCATCTGGACGTAAGTAACAACTTCTGTCTTCAGATCTTCTGACTGGTTTCCTTAGAACATGTTGCCTTTAAAAGCTTGAGTCTTCAACATCTGGACATAAGTAACAACTTTTTTCTTCATATCTTTTGACTGGTTTCTTCAGACAAATATCAGGGCTTACACTTCAGAGCCATTTGGAGTGTCTAGATGTTGTTCAAAAGAACTTAGGTAACGTAGAAGCGGAATCATTTCTCTTCTAATGTCTTGGCCACGCCATCCATTAGAAGCAGAACCTGTTTGTTAAGTACTCAACAATAACAAACATTAGTATCAACAAAATTGTTCATACAACCATACTAATTTGTTATCATCAAAACTCAGAGATAATATTGCAGAACCAAATCTTGTTCTTACAATCTCCCCCTTTTTTATTATGACAAAACTATGTATTTTGATGACACAATTTTGTATATTTAATCATAATTAGTGAAATCAGAATGGTCAGAAATGTTTATCCTTTTTTATGATACTCCCCCTGAGTCAATGACTTGATGAAGATCAAATATCCTGACTCTGAACCATTTGAGTAAAACTCCCCCTGGTTCCAATAGATCAGATATCAAGATCTTGAGAGTCTTGGCTTTAGGAATTTCAAAAAGTCTTCAACTTATGATTTTCTCTGTTCTTCTGGAAGACATATGCTTTTACTTTTGATTCTTATGTTCTGATTATCACATTCTCAGACATGATACATATTTTGAACATTATGATACCAAAATCAAGATAACTTTAACTTTTAGAAAGTTCTCAACTTCTGAAATGTATTGGGTCTATCTGATTCTTGATCATATGTTCATAGAGTATACATCTTATAGAATATGAACAATCAGTTCTTAAGAACTTTTATAGAGTTCTTTCATGTTTACATCAAACAGACAAGCACACATTAGTGGTAAATTTCATATCTTATATCATTTTATTATCATGATGAGCTTTTGCATTTCTTTATGTTCATCAAAACTATTATACTTCTCCCCCTTTTTGACATCATCAAAAAGATAATCTTGTGGAAAATCATAAAGGGTTAATATAAAATAAAGATAATATGTAAATTATTCATCAAGATAATTTATCCAAAAACAGTAAGTCCAAACGCGGAAACAAAATGAAAATCCTATTGCCTAGGTTCTAGAAGTTGGACGAGTAGATAATGAAGGTTCATAAATTTTTTCCAAAATTATCTTGAGCATAGTTTGAACAGATTCATTGATCCAGTTATGAGCTTTGAAGTGTTCTCTGAACATTTCTCTATTCTTCTTTTATTTCATTAATGGTTTTTTTCAGATCACAACTTGACTCAAAGTTGGATACCATCAGAGTTTGCTGCTTACCTTTTTCTTCAGCCGCCTTTGCAGCTTCTGCAGCCAGTCTGGCTTTTTCTGCAGCTTTAGCTTCTTCTTCTGCTTTTAGTCTTGCTACTTCAGCTTCAGCAAGTCAAGCTTGTTCTTCAGCTTCACTTTGCTTGGCAACAATTAATTCAACATATCTAACTATTTCTCTTTTTTCCTTTCTTTCAGTTACCATTTGAACATCCCTAATTTTGGATGTTTCAGCAAAAGAATTCATTCGATCAACCTCATAAGACAACCACTTCTGAAAATTCTTCCAATAAACATCCATGTCTTGAGGCTCAGTGCTTGTGCTTGCCTCTTCCTTTAACTTAGAAATCCTTTTCTTATCCTTGATTCTAAAGATGTTAATGCATTCATCCAAGTTTTTAGGAGAAGGTTTTTCATAAACAACCAAGGCTAGGTTGGGTTTAGGATGACTTGGTTTAGAAGTTTGTTCATGAGAATTTTGTGGTAAAGGTTCGGTAATATTAAAAGTTCTGAACAAGTGAAAGGTTCGATTGAAGAAATTTCAATAGCTTCCTGATTATCAAAGATTGTTCTTTCTGATATTTTGAGAAGTGAGGGAGAAGTTGGATCAGGATGAATGATGGTGGATTTATGAAGAGTGGTTTCTTTGTTGAAGAAAGTAAAATGAATATTGGTATTGAAAGTAGAAAGGTGAGAGTCTTGTGGAGGCAATTGAGATGAGGTTAATGGAGAAGTGGAAGTATGTATTGGTTCTGATGGAATGAAGGTAGTTAAGGATGGAATAGGATTTGAAGCAGGAGCTTGTGTTGTGGTTGATTTAGAAATGATTGATTTTGATGGTGGAAAAAACTTATTTAAAGTTACAAGAATTTTAGTTGCAGCGGTGTTGGAAACAATTGGAATATTTATAACTGGAACAAAAATAGAAGTGGTAATGGTGGATGATGGAACAAAATTTATGTTTGTGTGGTGGTGGTTGGAATAGATGAGACTACATCAATAATTTTAGAAACAGATAATGAAACAGGTACGTAATTATCAACAACAAACTTACTAGTTGTTATAGAAGTTTCATTTCCCATAACGCCATCTTTTAGAAAGTTAAACTTATTTTTCTTTTTCTTTTACTTCTCTGGTTGAAAAGCATTTGAGCTTATCTTCCTTTTACCAACAGAACAATCAACATCCTTAGCAGGAAAATCTGAATAATTAAAGTTTGACATATCGTGTCCTTCTTGTTGCATGATTAGAACGTATGCAACCATGCTGGGTACTGAATCTCGTTTGGAGAATAGAGGATAGTCCCTCACAAGAATTCTTTTGTGGTGATAATTCTCAAATGGTTTAATCAGAGGCTTGACCTTGAGTTCTTCAATCAACCTCATATTCCTCAAAGATTATCCATTAAAGGAATCTCCAATTCTTGGAGTCAGATCGTCTTTATAATTGGCTTTTTCAATCAAAAACCTTACCAAGACATTTTCAACAAAAATATCAGTTAGAAGTCATTCACATGGAATATTGGGAGATACCTTTTTGTTGGGAAGTGCGGTGGTTCTGGTCTTTCTAATAGAATCCCTCAAGTAATTAAACAAAATGAAAGGAAGATTAATCCTTTATTTGGACATCAGATAGTACAACATGAACTTTTGATTGATGTTGAAGTAATTAGAGGAACTTGAAGGAGGTCTAGGGTTTATGCAGCTCAAAATAATTTTATGCCATACTCTAAGATTATCATGAAGATCCTTGCTTTTGTACTTAAATTTCTCAGCAGAGAAATTCGTGAACAATACTGGATCTAGATATTTGTTTTCCGCTTTTGATTTATTGTCCAAAGCATATACACGTTTTCCTTTCAGGAAATTCAATCCCCAACCTTTTTGCAATGGAATCTTCAGTGATGATGATCCTTTGTCCAATAACATCTGAAACAATATGAAAATCGTGACAATTAAAATTTTACCAAAAGTCTATCACTAGCGCCTCATAGACAGGACCATGAGGCCTTTGGAAATAGTTTTCCCAACCTTGAGCTTTTAGTTCTTCTTTTAAGTCACACCTATTTGCAGCAAGATTGTCAAAATCAACCATTAATTCCTTAAGAACAACCAACTTCGTTAGTTTTAGGTTACGATGAACTTGATGAATTTTCTGCGTAATATGATTGTCATCAGTAGGATTTGCTGAAGATGAGGGAACCTCAGCTGATGAGGATGGAGCGATGGTTGATGAAGACGAAACTGTTGAAAATGATGGAACCATTGATGAAGACGAAGATGCAATGGTTGACGATGTTGCGACAGATAAATTTAGGGCTTGTTCTAGTTCACTGGAAAACTTAACAGCTTTTTCTTGAAAGGGAGTCATCATTGTTGAAAGTGGGTGGGGATCTATAGAAGACATTTGTAGATGAAATTTTGAAGTGGATGAAGAAACCCTAGAAAGAGACGAGGAACAGTTAAGAGAGAAAAGGTTTTAGGGTTTTTTTAACAAGTGAGGGGAGTGACATGTAGTTATGGGTGTTTTAAAACTAGAATAGAAGGATTAATGTGGTTGTAATTAATAAAGGTAATCATGACGTATCAAATCAAGAAATTACACGTTGTTCATAATCTAGCTTAGGTAACGTGTGATGATTAGGAATAATCGAGGATTACATGTGTTAACCACTTTGTCAAACTAAGTGACACAATCAATATACTCAGGGTCTGAATGACCAAAGGGTTTAATTTGATTAGAGATATTTATAACTGAAGCATCCTATGATAACAGAGCTTTTAGATACAACTTCTGATCAACTTCTTTCTTTTTATGCTTTCTCCAGGGAAATCTTCCAAAGGTTCTGAATTATCTTCATATTGATTCTTCTTATTTCTTTGAGTATTCTCAGTTTTCTGATTTGAGAAGAGTAATATTCTTTTGGATTTGAATTTCTAATTAGCGAACTAGAATCATAGTTTTCACTTCAGATGGTCTCGTCATTATTTTGTTTAGAATCACCCGTTTGATCTTATTGAGAGAATCGTGAGAGCAAATATATTCTGATCTTTTATTATCAGAACATCCATCTGTTTGTTAGGCTTCCTTTCAACAAAAGCTTATTTTCAGAAGGTTAATATTTCATGAAATTCTGAGAAGCTATGCAATAGAGAGAATTAACTATCATTGCTTAACATCTTCTGAAATCTTTGTTTCCTTGAACGAATTGCATAATCCATTCTAATCAAAACTTTGATATCTCTGATTAACAATCTTGTTATTTCAATGCTGAGCTAACTTTCTTAGAGTTAGTCTTTAACCATACTTCTGATGCATCAATGCGCGTTCTTTCCTCAACAATGTCTTCACTTCTGCAAAGTCTCTTTAGACAAAATCAATGATTAGATCTTCTGCATAAGATCTTCTATCTGCTTGAATAGACAATTTCATCATGAAGTTCTTATATATCATAAGATAACATTCTTTCTTCTTTTGAAAAGATTCCTAGTGAGGTCTTATGAGAAAGTCAAGGGTGGACTAATTTTTTTCTTGAAAACATCTCATATTTCTCAATGGACCTTAATCAAAAGAATTCAACAAATATAACTTCTTATATGATGAATCTTTTCCTGTTAGCTTGCTATTCAATTTTTCTAGATTTAGACAGTAGTTGAAAATTGAATAAATATTACCTTCGAGTATTTCTTCACAAAGCATATGGATCTTTATCTGAAACTGTTAGGTGTTTGATATCCATCAATAACATAACCAGGCTCTGATACCAATTGAAGGTGTAAGGAAAACGCAAGAAAGGGGGGTTTGAATTTGGTTTTCCTTTCTTGTAAAACTTTCTCTTAGCATTATTCGTTGAACAATCTTCTGATTGTTGCTTCTAATTAATGCTTCTAATTTGGTTCAGAAAAACATAAAATCTAAAGCATAAGCAAAAGTAAAGAACACGCGATATATCCTGGTTCACTTGAGAAACCCTAAAGCTAATCCAATCCACCCTTCCGAGGTGATTTCTCCTTGAACTCAAGGACTTAATCCACTATAATCAATCTGATTACAATCACACGAGCAACCGCCAGTGACTAACATCCAATGAAACATTCAGGGGTCCAAACGGGATATAACATTCATTGACCCAACGGAATCCGATTCTCCAGAATCTCCTATCAGGATTTCCTTCCAATGATATCCATCAGTGATCTCAGAAGGCTGACCTTCACTTAGTCCCCTTTAAGATATGACTACCATTGACCCAACATAATCCACTACCAGGATTTCATCTACGATGGCCGTAGCCAAAGTCTTCTCAAGTCTTCCGATCATCATTCGATCATTTGAGGTGCTGACCAATTCTAAACAGAATGGTTTTTTTGGAGATTGCGTGAGTGCTTCATATCAAGCATATTACTCCTAATTTAAGTACATATTGTTTGACACAATTTTGAGCAATGACTCATGTGTACAAACAATTTACATGAAGATCTTAAGAAATAACACAATATGAGCAACAACTCTTGTGTTTTACATATTTCTACAAAGATGAATCTAATCTAAATTAAGTGCAACATCTTATAGTCTTCTTGTCTTCATCTTCTTTGTTGAGCAAGCTATGAGCAATAACTCCTTTCTTCTTCATAATTCTTTCAAGATGTATATAATTGATGATTTGAATTACATCTTGAAGAATTCTTCATCTTTATCTTATTTCTTCATTAAGCAAGACACGAGCAACAACTCCTTGCCTTTTCATGATTCTTCCAAGATGTATATGATTGGTAATTTGAATAACGTCTTGTTGAATTCTTCATATTGTTATAGTGGATGATAGCTTTGTTTTGGTTGTGTTCTAATAATGATAACCTTACTTTTTAACATTGAACATCAACAACTTACGACTTGAAACTTGGAGCATTTAAAAAAAACAGCCAACGAAGCAGTCTATGGAAAGCTCACCAATATTCAGCATCATGTGTTGAGAAACAGCTAACCAACCAGCCAAATCAATAGTTTTAAACCTTCGATTCTTTTCTTATATAGCCAAGCAAAATAAAGTCATTGGCTATTCAAAAAAGAGTCGTTACAAATAGTATTATGACATCCTTATCTCTTCCACACTTTTAAGTTAGTGGAGAGGTAGTGGCATAAAGCTTTTCGTATTATGTACTATTGTACTGTGTTACCATTATATTCTTTCCTTCTACACTTCAGAGGCTTCTACGATCATGAGATTAGAAGCGGGAACATAATATAATGTCTTCAGAACTTTAAGTCTTCAGAGTCTTCAGAACTGCATCTTCAGAGTCTTCGGAACTGCGTTTTCAGAGTCTTCAGCACTTGGTCGTGAGAATCCGTTGTAGCGAACTTTTGGATCAGAATAGCTTCAAGTCTTCAGAGTCTTAAGATCTATGTCATTAGAGTCTTCATCACCTGGTCTTCAGAACCTATTTGTAGATAACCTTGGACCTTTAGAACTTCAAGTATTTGGAATCTTCAGACCTTTTGTCTTTAGAATCTTTAGTACTTGGTTCTTTAAGAATCTTTACCTGCAGAACCTTGTTACTAGAAACAGAAAGTCTTCAGCATCTGAACTTCAGTTAGAAACATTGTCTTCAGATCTTTTAACGTTGTCTTCTTTGGAACAAGTTGTCTTTTAGAAACTAAGTTTTTTAGCATCTGGACTTCAGTAGAAACTTTGTCATCAGATCTTCTAACTTTATTTCTTGAAACACACTGTCTTTTAGAAACACGAGTCTTCAGCATTGGGACCTAAGTAACAACTTCTAACTTCATATCTTCTAACTGGTTTTCTTAGAAGACGATGTCTTTAGAAGCTTAAGTCTTCAGCATCTGGACATAAGTAACAACTTCTTTCTTCAGATCTTTTGACTGGTTTCTTCAGACAAATATCAGGGCTTACACTTTAGAGCTTTATGGAGTGTCTTGCTACTGTTTAACAAAACTTATGTAACATAGAAGCGAAATCATTTCTCTTCCAATGTCTTGGCCACGCCATCCATCAGAAGCAGAACCTGTTTGTTAAGTACTCAACAATAATATACATTAGTAAAACAAAATTGTTCATACAATCTTACTCATTTGTTATCATCAAAACTCAGAGATAATATTGTAGAACCAAATCTTGTTCTTATATGCTCGTCTGCTTGAGACGTCTGTTTTGATTAAGAGTTTTGGGGGGTTTGCTCGTTATTATTGAGGTTCTCCAGTGTGGGGAGACTGGTCGAACAACTAGGGTAATTTTCGAGCATGGGTCGAAAATCATGTCTCGTTTGGGGCCTAAGCTCATCGGCATGAACTTCCCATCACAAGTTGGGTGTTCTACCATCGTGGTACGATGATGGTGGAGCCCATTCGAGTTTTCCTCGTCATCCTAAGAATATGCTCGTCACAAGAGTGGATACATGCCTCTTTGTTTAATTTAAGGTGTTTTTCTTTTACATGGGCATGCACATATGGTCGGGCAAATCGTGTTCATCGTTTCGACTAAGCATGCCGACTGTATTAGTTCCTTAACTGTAATATTACTTGAATATTTTGGTGTTCTATGTTCGAGCAATTTGTTCCCATTGTAAGTTTTCTAAGTAGTATGCTTTGTTCCTCGTCTTTGTATGGACGCGATAGAGGCATTCACAGTTTGCGATGAGCTTGCCATCACGAGACTCCTTGTGGTTTCTCTTTGGGACTAGACTTCCGACTTTGAATTCATTCCATATGAATTTGGTGTCATATTTTATGGCGACTTTTTGTTTGGGAGAGGCTTCTCGTAAGGTTACTCCTGCTCTGATTTCATCGACAAGGTCGAGCTCTTCTCTTAGTGTTTCCCCGTTTATTTCTTCGTTGAGAGGGGCTTCAGTACATCTTAAGGGCTCTCTGATTTCGACGGGGATGACAACCTCGGTCCCGTATGCTAGTAATAAAAGAATTTCCCCGGTGGATGAGTGAGCCATTGTTTGATAGGCCCGAAGCACATCGTGTAGCTCCTCGACCCATCTCTTTTTGGTTTCGTTCAACCTTCATCTAAGGCCTCGTAGGATCAACCTTTTTCCATAATCATCTTGCCCGTTTGTTTATGGGTGCTTGGCGAAACCAAAGTGTGGATGGTGCCTAATTTGGTAACGAATTCCTGTAAATTTTTGTCTATGAATTGTGTCCCATTATCGGTGACAATTTCTTGGGCAATGCCGAACCGAGAAAGAATGTTTCTTTCGTAGAAATGGAGAATGTTTTGCACGGTGATTCTGGCCAGTGCTTTTGCTTCTATCCATTTTATGAAGATATCCACGACTACTATCAAGTATTTGTTTTAGTTTTATCCCACAACGAATATCCCGAGGATGTCCAGGCCCCACAATGGGAAGGGCCAGGGGGAAGAGAGAGACTTGAGCTTGTTTGGAGGCGCCAAATGAATGTCCCCATGGTGTTGGCATTTATCACACTTTTTGATGTGCTATTTGGTGTCGCGTTCCATGGCAGGCCAGTATTATCCTGCCCGTAATGCTTTTCTGGAAAGGGATCTTCCGCCCAGGTGTTGGTCATTGATTCCTTTGTAGATTTCATGCAGGATGTGGTCTACTTTGTTTTCTTCAACATATTTGAGGAAGGAGATGGAAAATACCCTTATGTACAATCTGCGTTCAACCAAAACATACGAGAAGGCTTTTCGCCTTACTATGCTGGCCTCTTTCTGATCGGTCGAAAGTTCCCCTTTTGTGAGGTAGTTATATACCTGGGTCATCCAGTAGTTACTGTCACCAATGGTGCACACATCTAGAATCAACGAGGGTTTTTCAATGCTCGGTCGAGGAATTATTTTCTGTATTACCGATTTGTTTCCCCCCTTCTTCTTTGTGCTCTCTAATTTTGACAAGATATCTGCCTGAGTGTTGTGTTCGTGGGGAACGTGTTGTACGTCTCCAGACTCAAATTTCTTCACTCTTTCCTGGACCAAAGTCCAATATTCATAGAGATGGTCATTTTTACCTGATATTCTCACCATACATGAGATGCAACGAGCTGGGAATCTATGAAGATTTTTACTTCATTGGCCCCCAAATCTTCGGCCATGTGTAGTCCTGCTAGAAAAGCTTCGTACCCGTCTTGGTTGTTTGAGGTCGGAAAAGATAATGTGAGGGAGACTTCGATCAAGATTCCTTCCTTGTTTTCCAGTATAATGCCTGCTTTGCTTCCCATTGTGCTGGAAGCTCTGTCAACAAAGATGGCCCATTTGCGTGCCCCGCTTGTGGGGTAGGCTGAAAAGGTCATCTCTGCCACGAAATCAGCCAGTACTTGGGATTTGAGGGCTTTCCTGCTCTTGTATTTAATTTCAAACTCAGAGAGTTCTAACGATCATTTGAGCATTCTGCCCGCTATGTCAGGTTGGCCGGGTAGCTGCTTTATGGGTTATTCTATCCAAACTACAATCGTGTATGCTAGGAAGTAGTGCCTCTGTCTCCTCATTGCGTTAATGAGAACTAAGGCCACTTTCTTGATCTGCTGATACCTTATTTAGGGGCCCTGGAGGAACTTTCTTGTGAAGTACATGGGTTTCTTCCCCTCGGGGGTTTCTCGAATGATGGTAGCACTCACGGCCTCGGATGCCACAGCCAGATAGAGATATAGAATTTGTTCCTTATCTAGTTGTGAAAGGACTGGTGGTTGCGATATTTCTCGCTTGAGGTAGATGAGGGCACGTTCCCACTTCTTGGTCCACTCGAAGGCTTCCTCTTTACGAAGAAGCTTGAGAGGGGAAGTGCGTACTGGGAAGATTTTTCCACTTAGCGGGATAATGAAGTGAGAATTCCATTTAGGATTTGGATTGATTTCTTTGAGTTCGGTGTTGGAAACTTAAAAAATGCCTAGCATTTGTCAGGGTTAGCTTCGATTCCTCGTTCTGTTAGGTAGAAACCGAGGAACTTGTATGTCCGTAAAATGAAGGTGTATTTTTCTGGGTTGAATCGTATTCTACATTTCCTTGCTTGGTCGAATACTTTCTTTAGGTGGAGAGCATGGTCGGTTTATTCTTTGGATTTTACGATTATGTCATCCATGTAAACCTCGAGCAAGTCTCCAATCTCTCCTCAGAAGACCTAGTTTATCATCCATTGGTAAGTAGCGCCAGCATTCTTCATACGAAAGGGAATTATGTTGTAGTAATAGTTTCCCGACTCGTTCATGAAGGCCGTGTACTTTTTTACCGTCTTTGCCATGGGGATCTGGTTGTATCTAGAATATGTCTCTATGAACCATAATAATTTAAAACCTGCAGGATTATCAACTAATTTATCTATATTGGGTAGGGGATAAGCATCTTTGGGACAAGCCCTATTGAGATCGGTATAGTCAATACATGTGCGCCATTTTACATTAGATTTATGTAGGAGCACTACATTATAAATTCAATTTGTATACTAGGCTTCACAAATAAATTTTGCCTCTGAGGTCTTTAAAAGCTTGCTCGACATCCTCCATTTTTTCCGAGGACTTCCGGTGCCTATGCTGGGCAACTGCCTTAAGGTCAAGATCTATTGTCAGATGATGGCAAGATATCTCTGGATCCAAGCCAGACATCTCTGTTACGCTCCAAGTGAACAAGTCAGCATTTTCCATGAGGTACGCCTTCAACTGTCTTTTTGCCAAGTCGGAAATCTCAACATTGATTCTGACTCCTATGGATGGATCATCACTAAGGGAAATAGTTTCGAATTCTCCTTCTGGGGTTGGGTGCAAAAGGCCTGCAGGCTCCTTGTAGCTCTTTGATGAGGAAGAGATTTTTGTGTCCAATAGAGGGTCTTTCCTCTTCCTCTTATGCTCTCGGAGATCCTCTTTTGTGAACCAACTGTTGAGGTTAATTGTGTCGACGTGTGACAATAGTCTTGGCTCTTCGAAATTGTTGTGCAGGCCATCTCAGTTGGTTGTCCTAGGTTGCGTGCTAATGGCGCTCAAACCCTTAGCTGTTGCTGTAAAGCATCGTCTTGTTGTCTGTATGTCCCCTTGAAGGGTGGCGACAAGTTCCTCCTCAGTGTAGTATTTCATCTTCAAGTGCATAGTGGAGGGCACCGCTATCAGTTCGGCTAGAGTAGGCCTCCTGAATATGCATTGTTACAATGATGGGCAGTCCACCACGAGGAACTGCATCTTGATCGGCCTAGCAATTTTTGCCACCCCGAATGTGACGATTAGCTCGATATATCCCTAGGGTTTGGTGATAGATCCGTTGAATCCATAGATGTCGGATCCTACATGAGGGGTCAAGTGAGTCTCGTTGAGCTATAAGGTAGAAAAAACTGGGAGTACATTATATTAAGCGAACTGTATTGATCAACCAAAATGTGTCTGACATCGAAATTGGCCATTCGTGCTCGTACGAGAAGAGGAATAGTAGAGTTGGGAGCTCCGCCGGGAAGCTCTTCTCGATAAAATACAATGGGAATATAGCTTCCCCTGATCTTATCGAGGGTGACATTCTTTTCGGGGATAGCTTCCATAAGTTGATTGAATCTTCTCTTGACTGAGCCCACCGTGCATTTGTTAAAGCCCCCGCCGGATATAACCATTGTTGCGTGAAATGTCTCCCACAAACTGTGGGTGTCGAAGTACAGAGGGACTTCGTCCAGGACGAGGAAGTATAATTCTTTCGGCCTGGTGATGCTTAAGGCAATGAGCATGAGGCTCTCCTCGAGGGAGTGCTTCTGCTCTTCAACCTTCTTAGACTCCTGGGTGTCCTCACGGGGACCTTCCTTCCTCCAGGTGGATGTAGTCTTCTGTATTGTGACTGTGACTTTTATGAAACCGACATTACTTTCTTTTTTCCGTCCCTGGCTTGGATGGTGTTTGTCGAGGAAAGTGAACCCCAACTTATTGGAAATCCGAGTTTTCACATTCAGTCAGAATGCGCTCGCGCAAAGCGTTTAGGGGGGTGTAGTTGTGAAAATAATCATCGGGCCCTTTATAGTCTCTTGAATCACAGGATTTGTACTCCCTTTTCTTTTCTTCTCCCTAACGGGATGTAGATGGATCGTCATTATTTAAAACTTTTGAATTCTCACGATGCCGCGAGTGTCGTGTGTTGTTAGCAGCCTCTTTCTCCTCGTGCTGGATGTACTCCTGTAATTTGAGCAGGAGGGAATCCAATGTTGTAGGAGTTTATATGCCAATTGCTTTGGCAAAGTCACTGTAAGAGCGCAGGCCTCGCTCGAGAAGATATTTCTTCATCCCGTCCATCGTGGAGACCTGGACGGATTCTTGGTTGAACCTTTCAATATACGCTAAGAGGGACTCATCCTTTCCCTGGATGATGGCCTCTAACGCAGCTTCTGATTTGGGGTGTCATCGAGATACCGTAAAAATCCTGGAGAATTGTCTCCCCAAGCCCTTCCAAGAAGTGATGGACTCATCGGGGAGACTCTTGTACTAAGCCATGACTCCTTTTCTGAGCATTGTCGAGAAGAGTCGACATTTGATTTCTCATCGACATCCTCTGTAGTTGAGCAGATCATCGATGTTCTCGATGTACTCGTCTAAATCTATTATCCCATCGTATGTCCCCAGGTGTGGGGGTTTCTCCAGGCCGATAAGAAGCAGGGTCTCCATGATTTCTGTGGATTACGGGCTGCGAGGCTTGTCGTCATCGCTATGATCAGGAGATACTGGTGGAGAGTATTTGTTTCTTACCCACCGAGGCTGTCGTCCCGACGAGTTGATATGCTCTTTTATTGGCGCTTTAACTTGGGTAATGGTGAACAATCATCGTCTGACCGTAGATTACTCTTTGTCTTCTTGGTGACCAGGGAGCGTCGATCTTTTTGGGGAGGGGTGCGGTCTCGTTTCTTGAGAAACGAGATTTCTTGCTACTCTTACATGGGACGGCAACCACACCTTGATGGTGATGGACTGCGGGAGTCCTGTCGTCGGTATCTCCGAATGGGAGATCTTGACTGACGCTTCTTCTCTCAAGCTTCAATTCTGTTGCTTTATTATAGGATTAAGGAATTGAGTTGGTTGAGAAAAAGTTTAATGATGATGACCTTTCTCCTCTCCGAGCACATGTAACCCCAACTTTAAGCTCCATTGATTCTTCATTTTTGTGCTCTCCTTGAAACTAATAAACTTACTTCTTCCTCTTCCACTTCTTTTAATTATTCATTCCTTACTCTTAAGATTTTGTTTTCTCTATCAACAATCATAAATTGCTCCTTAAATTGGTGTCCAAAGTGATGGATTGACCTTTTATGCAAGCAACAATAACTTGTATGCAAGATAAAATTTCAATCTTTTCTCTCCATTCCAACTGTGGAAGAGGGAGAAGAAGAATGAATTGATTATGATTTTCTCAAACAAAAGCTTTAAATAATTGGAAGCACAAAAACCGATATGCCCCTAAATTTAATTAGAATTCTCAAATGCCCCTTCCCCATGAAACTTTGGCTCGAAGTCTTAACCACTTTCTTAAACTCAATTGTATCATAACTTGACCTGAAGTACCGTGTAATATTATTGAGAAGTGACTAAAATACTCATTATGGTAAAATGGCTATTTTACTCTTGTTCTCTTGATTCCATTAATTTACAAATGAAAAGATTTTTAATCAATAAATTGTGGTCGGGATATTACGAAAAATATTCATATAAGTGTGGTGAATGAAAATCTATAATTAATGCATTTAAATTTTTTCGATACACCTTAGAGTTGTGCATAAATATGTTATCGATAAAAGAAAACCATTCAATACCTTAGAGTTGTGAATAAATATGTTTTCATTACACAAGTGAATTACTTCAACATATAAATTTGTTGTAGTTTAACCAATTTTCCACATTCCCTATCATGTAAAGTTATACAAGCAATTAAAATTATGAACAATTATGTTTTGACAATATTTTACGTGACCTCTTAACTAAGTGTGTTTAAGGAACAACATAACACATTAATTTACTTAAGAGACATTAAATATTGATTCTTATTTTCGAAAGGCTTTTTACAACTTTTTTAGTGTAATTTTTATTAGGAGTGCATGATCCCTACATATTATAAAATGATCAAATCTTGTTCTATTCAATACATTAAAAGAAAGAAAAACATGGCTGCTATTCTCAAGATTATTTACGTTGTGATTCTATTTCTTTTCATATTTCTTGTTGCAATGAACGTAGAAGGTATTACCATTTTTTTACTTTTAAATTTTCTTCTTTTCTTCTTTTTGTTTGTAAAAAATCTGTTGTCACATTAACAACACTAACTTATAATATTTTTCATTATAGCATTGGAGGAATGTATTCGTGATTCCGATTGTCCAAGGTGTGGTCCTCATTGTACTAAGAGGTGTTTTAATTTTAAGTGTAGATGTCTTATGCCAAGTGTACTTTGAGTACCAAATCTAGGAGAGAATAGTTTGTCTTAAATAAATATATGAATTTGTACTTTCATAAAAAATCTCTGTAATATTGATTCCTCAATAATATTTTCATATATTATCATCTATTTATTGCAGTGATATTGACTACATGAATTTTATTTTATTTTTAAATATATTATTTCACAAATTTGTAGTTATGAGTTTTGTATTCCATAACAATGAAAATGAAAAAGAATATTATTATTGTCATCTTCTTTCTTAATTCAGGAGGTATATCATGCCATGCAATTATGAAATCGTGTTATTTTTAATAATATATATTAATAATATAATAATAAAATAAATTATTATTAAAATTACTATTATAATAATAATAATAATAATAATAATAATAATAATAATAATAATAATAATAATAATAATAATTATTATTATTATTATTATTATTATTATATAGTAAAATTATTTTTCTTAGTTCTAAATAAAAAATAAAATAATGTAATAATATTACATACATAAGAAAAATTCATAATTAAATAAAGATACTATATATCATTTCTCATGACTTTTAGCATATTATTATTTTTTTATTTCTTCTTTTTCAGTTATTCATTTTTTTAGTGAAAATACACAAAGAATATTGATTGTTATTACATATTGTGTCTTTAAATATATAATCAATTAAAAAATAACTATTATTATATTAAAAACTCATTAAAAATTCTTCATTTTTCACACTTCCAACTTAATAACATTATATTTAATTGACATTATTTTTATTGTAGTGTTATTTTTTTTGATAAATCATATTAGTGACTATTATAAATATTTTATTATAATATACTCAAAATATGAGTCACTAATATGAGAGCAAAACGGGGTGAGGGTGGCCGAAAACTACGGTGCCACTGTCATCGGAGAGTCGCGTAATTCCATTGAATCAACGTGAAAGTAGTAGAGATACTGAGAGGCAAGGGAGTGAAGAAATCGTTGAAAGTAGTAACAATAACAATGAAGTAAAAAATGAGAGGAATTCAAAGAAGCGAGAATCTTAGGTGGCTAGAAGAAGGAGAATTTGGAGATGCGAAAGTTCCGGGAGGATGTTCTAAGAGAAAATAAAAACTCGGCGAATGGCATGGTGATTGAGTATGTTGTGCCTAAGGTTGTGAACGAGGAAGTTGAGATTGAAATCGAAAATGAAGATATTGAGTCAGAGTTCAGTTTTGGGAAACCGCATTGATTATGTATGTGTTAGGGGATGAGCTGAATATGTATACGGTGAAGATTTACACGATGAAAGCTTAGAATTTTGTTAAGCTCTCGGATATTTGATGAGTGCTAAATTTTTATGAATTTAAGTGTGAATAATTAGCACTCATCGACTTATTTTATTTCCTTTTCGTCAATAAATCTCAACTTTAATGTATATTCAGTATAGTTTATGTTATAGTGTATATATTGCATTATCGTATAAATATCATTGAGTTTGATTGATTTTATCTTATTTTTATAGGTATTTAAGCATTGATATTTAGGCCTTGTTAGATAAAGCATTTAATAAGTTTTCCAACGCTTTAAATTGTGCACAATTCGGAGTTACAGTTATCATGTTATGGTGAAAACAAGTGCTGGATTTTTTCCGACACAACACAGAACGCGCTAAGCGCCCACAGACCGGGCTAAGTGTGCCCCGCGACTTCAAAACTCATTAAATAGGGCAAAAAAACACTTTTTTTTAGGTTATGGGTTGGGCATTTTTGAGTCCCAACACCATCAATATCATTTTTTGGTCGAGAGAGCTTAGAAAACATCAACTGGGGTTGTATCTTGATGATTGGAGGTGGGTTTGCTTCAATCCGGAGTAACAGATCGACGATTCTTTTTCATCTTCTTCTTTCTTCTCTTTGTACCGTCATTTGTTGGTGTTTTTTTATGTAAGTATACTTTGTTTTGTATGTATATTTATTACGTATGGTGTTGTATGAAGCTTTTGTTACAAATTAATATTGGTGATTGCTTGCTTTATTTGGGTTTTGGTTGTTGCATAAATGAACGGCTTGAATCCAGATTTAAGAAGAACATCTATTCGATTTTGATTCTAGAGACAGATTAAGGCTTAGTATTCATGTGGGTATCGATTCTTAATGCTTCTGTGTTATTTTGTGTTGTCTTGAGAGATCACCGATGCGAGTAGTACAATTGTTATCTCACTCTGTGTTAGAAGTAACCTTTGTGTGAGCGATACATGATGATGTTGACGAGTAGTTTAGGTTGATTGCAACTGAGTAGTAAATCTAAGTATTTAACGAGTATGTGAAATTAAATCCCGAGAGTTCTAATCATTTCGAAGAATGAAATTCTTTTATGTTCATAACTTTAATTCTCGCATTTACCATCTTTAAACCCATTCAATTTCCAAACTCATAAACGCTAGAAATTTTCAAAGGTAAATTTAGTAGCACTAATCCATGTGGAGACGATATGATAAAATTAAATAAATACTTACTTTTACTTGTCTCTTTACTGTTTCAGCAAAATGGCGGCGTTGTCGGGGATTGGTGTTCTCATTGGAATGCATTGCGATAGTTTCTTTGTTTTTAAATTTTGTAATTAATGTATATGTTGTATAGAAATTGTACGTGATATTTTTTATGTTACTTGTACATTTATTGTATATGTATACCACACTTGTACATGTTTTCTATACTTGTGAATTTGCTATATCATTGTTTGTTTCCTTTCACGTTTGCTTGCGTGTTGGTTAAGAATAATCGGGTGGAAGCAATTTGGAGGAACATTCTTAAATAACAGGCGTCGACCTTACGACGTAAAACAAGCATGTTTAATTAGGTTTTTATTTTTTTTAGTTTAGGTAATGTGGTGATTCTTGTTTTAACAAGTTGAAATTAGACCAGATCTAAAATTCTCAAATCTTCACTTGTCAACTTGTTTAATTCAATTTTACCCGATCATTAAGTTTTGTTAATGTTTTTGTTCATTGTTTGTACTCAATTTTGGTTTGATAGCTTAGGGTCGCAATTGGTGTTTTTCCAAGTTTGGGTGTTTCAACTTGCGGATGTATGGTAATGATATTATTTTGAAGTTGATACATGCCAGGTATTCATTTATCGCTTTCTATAGAATAACATGTTAAGTAAACTTTTAATTTATATAATTATCATGTTATTCATTATGTTACATTACTTGATTTTTGATTGAATCACTTTAATTCCCTTTTTACCCCCAAATGTGAAGAAGCTTTCCATTGTTCATATATACTGGAGCCATAATTCTTGTTTTTAATGGATTTTATTATGTTTAATCTTTCATTTATGTTGATTGTGTGAAAGTATAAAAGTGATCAAGGAATTTTTGTTTCATTTTGAGCACAACTACCTAGCCAAATAGTTTATTCACCTTCTGAGTGTGTGATCATTAGTATCCCTTTTGAGCCTTTGTCGATGTCCATGTTGTTTTTGCTAAATGTATGTCTATGAGTTATTAGTTCATCTTTTTGTATGGATGTTGATTTTTTATTTTCTTGATACCTCAATCATACCTTATGGTTTGAATTTTTACCTTGCCTTAGAAAGTATGGAGTATTCACATTATGATGTTGGATGAATTCAGGTTAGGGAGAATAATGTTTTATCATTTATGTGTTGGTTGCTATGAGGTTGAAAAAGAAAATAAAAGAAAAAAATGTGAAAAAGAATTGAAAAGAAAAAGAAAGAAAAAAGTTAAAAAGCTTTGAAAAAGAAAAACAAAAAAAAGTATGGAATAATGTTGTGTTAATAAGTATTGTGATTGGTGTAAAATTTGGGATGAAAGAAGAAGTTTGATTGAGATTTTATTGTTTGAATCTTTGTGAATTGATCACTTCCTTAGGTTTAGGAAAGTTTTTGTTTCAATTAGCTTTAGGAATTATCCCTTGTTTGTTAACCAAGTCACATTACAATCTTGAAAAGCCCTTGTGATTTTTGCCTTTTTATTTTCATTGTTAATTTTTGGATAAATTCATAATGGATTATTTTGTTTGCAAGATTGTTGGATAAGTGTCAAATCCTCACTTTTGTGTATTTTTCATCTACCGAGGAATTTTTACTTGGTATGATTCATGATTAAGCTTGTTTTGTTTTAGATTGTGTTGTATGATTTTTATATTTATGATTCATTTTGTTTACAAGCTTTTGTTGTAGGATAGTGGTAAGCCTTGCCTTGTGTGTGCATTTTTGTATTTGAACCATGCATTTGTTTTTGTTTTCCAAAACCTGTTGATTCGTGATTCTTGGATTATCGTCTTTTGTTTCTTTAGGTTGTTTAACTTTGTTTGAGGATAAACAATATTTTAAGTTGGAGAGAGTTTGATGAGTTCTAAATTGTTGTAAATTTGAGTGTGAATAATTAGCACTCATCGACTTATTTCGTTTTCTTTTCGTCAATAAACCTCAACTTTATTGTATATTCGGTATGGTTTACGTTATAGTGTATAAATTACATTATCGTGTAAATATCATTGATTTTAATTGATTTTATCTCATTTTTATAGGTATTCAAGCATTAATATTTAGGAAATATTAGATAGATAATTTAATAAGCTTTTGAATGCTTCAAATTATGCGCTAATCCGAGTTATGGTTCTCAAGTTATGGCGAAAACAAATGATGGATTTTTTCGACACAACACAGAGCATTCTAAGCGCCCACAGACGAGGCTAAACGTGCCCTGCGACTTCAAAACTCATTAAATAGGGAAAAAAACATATTTTTAGGTTATGGGTTGGGTATTTTTGAGTCCCAACACCATCAACATCATCTTTTGATAGAGAGAGCGTAGAAAACATCAATTGGGGTTACATCTTGATGATTGAATGTGGGTTTGCTTCAATCGGTGTGACAAATCGAGCAATTCTTGTTCATATTCTTCTTTCTTCTCTTTGTACCCTCATTTGTTGGGGGGTTTTATGTAAGTATACTTTGTTTTGCATGTATATTTATTACTCATGGTGTTGTATGGAGCTTTTGTTACAAATTAATATTGGTGATTGCTTGCTTTATTTGGGTTTGGGTTATTGCATAAATGGACGGTTTGAATTCGGATTTAGGAAGAACATCTATTGGGTTTTGATTCTAGAGATAGATTAAGGCTTAGTTATCATGTGGGTATCCATTCTTAATGCATCTGTGTTGTTTTGTGTTATCTTAAGAGATCACTGATGCGAGAATTACGATTGTTATCTCACTAGGTGTTAGAAGTAACCTATGTGTGAGCGATACATGATGATGTTGACGAGTAGTTTAGGTTGATTGCAACTGAGTAGTAAATTTAAGTAATTAACGAGTATGTGAATTTAAATCTCGAGAGTTCTAATCATTTCGAAGAATGAAATTCTTTTATGTTCATAACTTTAATTCCCGAATTTACCATCTTTAAACCCATTCAGTTTTCAAACTCATAAACGCTAGAAATTGTCGAACGAAAATTCAGTAGCAGTAATCCCTGTAGAGACGATATGATAAATCTAAATAAATACTTACTTTTACTTTCCTTTTTACTGCTTCAGGAAAATGACGTTGTTGCCGTGGATTGGTGTTCTTATTGGAATACATTGCGCCAGTTTCTTTGTTTTGAGTTTTTTAATTAATGTATACGTTGTATAGAAATTGTACATGATATTGTTTATGTTACTTGTACATTTATTTGTATATGTATACCATACTTGTACATGTTTTCTATACTTGTGAATTTGTTATATCATTGTTTGTTTCCTTTCACGTTTTCTTGTGTGTTGGTTAGGAATAATCATGTGGAAGAAACTTGGAGGAACATTCTTAAATAACAGGCGTCGAGCTTACGACGTAAAATAAGCATTTCAAATATTTTTTATTGTTTTAGTTTAGGTAGTGTGGTGATTTTTGTTTTAATAAGTTGAAATTAGATCAGTTCTAAAATTCCAAAATCTTCACTTTTTAACTTATTTAATTCAATTTTACTCGGTCGTTTAGTTTTGTTAATGTTTTTATTTTTTGTTTAAATTCAATTTTGGTTTGATAACTTGAGGTTGCAATTGATGTTTTTCCAAGGTTGAGTGTTTCAACTTGCGGATGTATGATAATGATATTGTTTTGAAGTTGGTACACACCAGGTACTCGTTTATCGCTTTCTATAGCATAACATATTTAGGAAACTTTTCATTTGTATAATTATCATGTCATTCATTCTATTACATTACTTGATTTTTGATTGAATCACTTTAATTCCCTTTTTACCCCGAAATGTGAGGAAGCTTTCCATTCTTCATATATACTGGATGCCACAATTCTTGTTTTAACTGGATTTTATTATATGCTTAATATTTTATTTATGTTGATTGTATGGAAGCATGAAAGGGTATCAAGACATTTTTTGTTTCATTTTAAGCACAACTACCTAGCCAAATAGTTTATTCACCTTGTGAGTGTATGATCATTAGTATCCCCTTTGAGCCTTTTTGTTGATGTCCATGTTCTTTTTGCTAAATGTCTGTCTATGAGTGTTTAGTTCATCTTTTTGTATGGATGTTGATTCTTTATTTTCTTGATACCTCAATCACACCTTATGGTTTGAATTTTTACCTTGCCTTAGAAAGTATGGAGTATTCACATTATGATGTTGGATGAATTCAAGTTAGGGAGTGTTGTACCCTAAATTTCGCCCCTAACTTTTTCAGTCTCACTTTCATATCATATTTTGTCATTTGGTCACAACCATTAATAAATAGCTTCATTCATCATATTTGCATCTTATATTTAAGTTTGCTCTTGTGTTGTTGACTAATCTCTAACCAAAATACAAAAAATATGTGTCTTTGCCTTTGCATATTTGTGTTTTGTAGGTACCGAGTCAAAGCATCCGACAAATAAGGTTTTCCGGTATTATTTCCCTAAAATCTCTATTTGCAAAGAAAAATAATAGTAATTAAAATTTTTCATTTTTTGTTTTCCTGTACAATTGATTGCTCCCATAATGCAATCGGTTGCACAGAGTGTATTGTGCACAATCTTTGAAAATAGTGTATTTTTAGCCTTCAAAAAAAAAAATTTAGTATGTGTCAACACATACGTGTTATGTTTCGACCCATGCAAGACAATCAATTCTGTATTGTGCTGACAAAAGCAGCTTGTATCGACCCATAGAGGATTGTGTCGACTCATCCTGTTTTGTATAACTAGCATATGTTGAAACATACATGTTATGTGTCGACTCATGCAAATTGATTGATTATGTATTGTGTTGAAATATCAGCTTGTATCGACCCATATAAGCTTGCGTCGACTCATGCAAATTGATTGATTCTGTATTGAGTTGAAAAGGCAGCTTGTATCGATCCATAGAATCTTGCGTCGACTCATGCTGTGTTAAACAACTAGAATTTGTCGACGCATATGACTCTTGTGTCGACTCATAGCAGCAAAACACACGTGATTTTTGAAAAAAACCAGCAATTTCAAAACTGTCATCTTTTTGGCTCCAATTTTTTTGCATTATTTGAAAATTATATCATTAATTCAATTTTTGGCTCCAAGAATCAATTACCAAATTACCACTAATCCCAATCCTAAACTCTATAAATAGAGACCTCATTTCATTCAAAGGACAAGCTTTTGATAGCCAAATCCACCTTGCTAAAAAATCTCTCAATTCTCTCCATCTACCAAATTCACTCAAAGCTCAATTCTCAAGAAAAGTTAGTAAGCTTTGCATTGAAGCTTACTAATCTTTGAGCTAAACCTTCATCCAAACACTTTTTCTTCATCAATTCTCTACATCCAAGCTTTGGTAATTGATTATTGTGGTTGAATTGAAGCAAATTTTGGAAGTTGTTTGATAATTCTCTAATTCTACCTTTGGTAAGTTGGATCATCATCTTTCACAATGTGATCTCTTGTGGATTTCTAGTTTGATTCATTTAGCACTGTTTTATGATTCCATTAGTGCTATTTTCTCATAATTTGATGGAATTTTCATGCTCAATTGGATCCATGATCATAAGGTGTTTGATGAAAAGTTGGAACAAGAATTTGATCCTTGAAATGTTATTTTCTACTGATTTTAACAGGTTGCAATCAATTTTTGTAACATTGCAATCGATTGTCACAGAAAATTGATTTGAAAAAAACTGCACTGATGCAATTGGTTGCTGTCTAAGAACAATTGATTGTAACAGTGCCAAAAATACTTTTTCTGCCTTATTTTGGGGGTTATTTTGACTCAATTTTTTTTCTGCTCACTCTCTTTGATGGATAATTTGGATTACAATTTTAAATGTCCAATTTCTCTTTAAATTCAATGGACTTTGTGGTGTAGATAAAGTTGGATAAATGTTCATCAATTCAAATCTATCAAAAAGTGAATTATTTAATTCATTTTTGGTGCTTTGGATTAATGATATGTTTAGTACTTTAATCCATCTAGAGGAGTGGTTGAATTTAAAGATGAAAGAATTTTGAGATGGTGATCCAAATTAACTTATCATTCCCCTCCCTCTTCATCTTATCCCTTTATTTTTTAATTGTGCTACATGTTAAGGGATGATGATCTCTATATCATTTATCCAAACATGAAGTACATAGATTGCTATTGACCGACCTCAAAATAGGTGTGACTTCTATATAAGTCCACTTACGATTGCTTAACATAGCGCTAAATTTTGTCCCGATTCGAATAAATGATCATTCGTGGCCTAAACCTATATTTGCAAGCCCAAGTATGTTAATTTGATTTATTTTATCCAATAACCTTGATATTCATTGTGTGGAGGCTTTGGTTATACCAATCCTCTAATTGATCTACATCACTTTTGGTCAATACAGATCACTTAAACATCGTTGATCATTACATGTTACTTTTTGAGGATTCCAAAATGGATGATATACTTGACAAAAAGCAAATGCAACTTGTTGTGTGGAGGCTTTGGTTCTACCAATTCTATAATGAGTTCCAAATGCAAGTTTCAAGATGGTCATCCAACTAACCACTAATTTCTAACAATTGACTTTATTTTATGCTTTTATTTTATGCTCTTTACTATATGTACCATTTACTTTTAGCATTTTACATTTCATGCTATTTTCATCTTTGCTCACTTGAGCATTTACTTTTATGTCATTTTTATTTTTCTCACTTGAGCTTTTCTTTTCCTTTTGAAGACACTTAATAATCAACATGAACCATAAAAAACATTAATGATACTTGGATTATTTGGTTACTATCCTTGGCATTATGGAGTATTCGACTTCTTGGACTTAGGATTAGAAACCTTGGCTTATGTTGGAGACCTTGTGACCTTAATGGATATTTTGTCTGGAGCTCTTGGGGTTTACCTCAAGACATTGGGTTGTTTGTTTGTTTTGTGCACAGGTTATTGTGATTACACACTTTGTTTGTAATCTGGAATTCATCTGTATACAACCGTTACTCTGCCCAATTTTTTCGAACACTTAATACACTTGAAGTTTGGTCTTCTCAAGAGGTCTAGTATCTTTTCTTGCTTAGTTTCAATCCAAAGAATGGGAATTCTATCTTGACCCATAATGTCAAGTTTTGGCTTCGTGTTGGTTAGACGTCTTTTCTCCTTAGCTTTTACCTTATGCTTTAGGATAGTCCCTTCATCTCCTTCCATCTTCTTTAATTTTCAAAACCTTCTCATCTTCTTTCAAAATCTTCTTTGTTTTTAAACTCAAATCGCTTTCATAATAAACCTCGACCTTGTCGACTGCCTTTTCTTTTAAAACTTCTTTTCTTTAAACACTTCAATTCATTTAATCATACTTTGACATCTTTCAAAATTAACAAAAACACTTCAACTCGTTCAAACTCTTTTGTGCGCTCGAGCACCTTTTACATTCAAAACTTTTTTCAAGATGAGACATGATTCATTGATAGTCGAGCAACATTCTCCTATCCCCATGGTTATAAAAGGTGTCGACTTTTCCACTTGAGTTCCAGAGGCGTTCTCAAACCCTCACTCTTGCTGACGCAGGGTCCATCTTTCCCATACCTTGTGTGCGTTAGTCGAGATTTCTCTCCTAACAATGACGACTTGTCTCCTTGTTTAAAATCAACCAACAGACAAGTCTTTTCTAGCCGAACTATGGTGCTCTGACTTTCCCATTACACGAGGGAGTACGTAGGCATTAAGTCTTACGACCCAAGGCGAGCAACAAAAATAATAATAAAACATTTCATTTTCTTTTATTTGAAAATACTCATTCATTCTTTTCCTTTTGCAAGTAAACCTTTACATAACACTCATTTTAAAAGAAACCAAACAAAGTGGGTCCTACGGAGTACCGTAGATGCTTAGGGTGCTAATACCTTCCCTTTGCATAACCGACCCCCGTACCTCGATCTCTGATCTTTTTGGGTTTTATTTGCTTTTTTCCCATTTCCCTTTGGAAACAATAAAGTGCGGTGGCGACTTCATTATGTTGAGATAAGTTAATTGATGGCTTAATCTCAAATCTTTACCGCTACATTTCTTTACATATCATCACTGTCGCAATTGAGCGCCAGAAAAGTGTGCGACAGGGAGAATAATGTTTTATCATTTATGTGTTGGTTGCTATGAGGTTGAAAAAGAAAATAAAAGAAAAAATGTGAAAAAGAATTGAAAAAAAAAAGAAAGAAAAAAAGGTAAAAAGCTTTGAAAAAGAAAAACAAAAAAAAAGGAATAATGTTGTGTTAATAAGTATTGAGGTTGGTGTGAAATTTAGGATGAAAGAAGAAGTTTGATTGAGATTTTATTGCTTGAATCTTTGTGAATTTATCACTCCCTTAGGTTTAGGAAGATTTTTGTTTCAATTAGCTTTAGGAATTATCCCTTGTTTGTTAATCAAGCCACATTACAACCTTCAAAAGCCCTTGTGATTTTTGCCTTTGTATTTTCAATGCGAATTTTCAGATGAATGCATAATTGAGTATTTTGTTTGCAAGATTTGTCAAATCCTCACTTTTGTGTGTTTTTCATCTACCGATGAATTTTTACTAGGTATGATTCATGATTAAGCTTGTTTTGTTTTAGACTTTTTTGTATGATTTTTGTATTTATAATTCATTTCGTTTATATGTTTTCATTGTAGGATAGTGGTAAGCCTTGCATTGTTTGTGCGTTTTTGTATTTGAACCATACATTTGTTTTTGTTTTCCAAAACCTATTGATTCTTGATTCTTGGATTATCGTCTTTTGTTTCTTTAGGTTGTTTGACTTTGTTTGAGGATAAATAATATTTTAAGTTGGAGAGAGTTTAATGAGTTCTAAATTGTTTTAAATTTGAGTGTGAATAATTAGCACTCATCGGATTATTTCTTTTTCTTTTCATCAATAAACCTCAACTTTAGTGTATATTCGGTATGGGGTACGATATAGTGTATATATTGCGTTATCGTGTAAATATCATGGAGTTTAATTTAATTTATCTCATATTTTATAGGTATTCGAGCAATGATATTTATGCATTGCTAGATAGATAATTTAATAAGCTTTCCAACGCTTCAAACTATGCGCTAATCAGAGTTACTGTTCTCAAATTATAGCAAAAACAAATGCTGAATTTTTTCGACACAACACAGAGCATGCTAAGCGTCCACAGACCGGGCTAAGCGTGCCCTGCAACTTCAAAGCTTATTAAATAGATCCAAAAACACATTTTTAGGTTATGGATTGGGTATTTTTAAGTCCCAACACCATCAACATCATCTTTTGGTAGAGAGAGCGTATAAAACACCAATTGGAGTTGCATCTTGATGATTGAAGGCGGGTTTGCTTCAATAAGAGTGACAAATCGAGCGATTCTTGTTCATCTTCTTCTTTCTTATCTGTATACCCTCATTTGTGGGGTTTTTTTATATAAGTATACTTTGCTTTGTATGTATACTTATTATTCATGATGTTGTATGAAGTTTTTGTTATAAATTAATATTTGTGATTGCTTGCTTTATTTGAGTTTGGATTGTTGCAGAAATGGACGGTTTGAATTCACATTTAAGAAGAACATCTATTGGATTTTGATTCTAGAGATAGATTAAGGTTTAGTATTCACGTGGGTATCAATTCTTAATGCCTCCGTGTTGTCTTGAGAGATCATTGACGCGAGAATTACGGTTGTTATCTCACTATGTGTTAGAAGTAACCTATGTATGAACGATACATGATGATGTTGACGAGTAGTTTAGGTCGATTGCAAATAAGTAGTAAATTTAAGTATTTAACAAGTATGTGAAATTAAATCCCGAGAGTTTTAATCATTTCAAAGAGTGAAATTCTTTTATCTTCATAAATTTAATTCCCGCATTTACCATCGTTAAATCCATTCATTTTTCAAACTCATAAACGCAAAAAATTATCGAACGGAAATTCAGTAGCACTAATCCTTGTGGAGACGATATGATAAAACTAAATAAATACTTACTTTTACTTTCCATTTTACCGCTTCAGCAAATTGGCGCCATTGCCGGGGATTGGTGTTCTTATTGGAATGTATTGCGATAATTTCTTTGTTTTTGAGTTTTGTAATTAATGTGTATAATATATAGAATTTGTACATGATATTGTTTATATTACTTGTACATTTATTTGTATATGTATACCACACTTGTACATGTTTTCTATACTTGTGAATTTGTTATAACATTGTTTATTTTCTTTCATGTTTGGTTGTGTGTTGGTTAGGAATAATCGGGTGGAAGCAACTTGGAGGAAAATTATTAAATAATAGGCATCGAGCTTATGACGTAAAATAAGCATGTTTAATTTTTTTTATTGTTTTAGTTTAGGTGGTGTGGTGATTTTTGTTTTAACAAGATGAAGTCAGACCAGTTCTAAAATTCCAAAATCTTCACTTTTCAACTTGTTTAATTCAATTTTACTCAGTCATTTAGTTTGGTTAATATTTTATTTGTTGTTTAAACACAATTTTGGTTTAGTAGCTTGAGGTTGCAATTGGTGTTTTTTTCAAGAATGAGTGTTTCAACTTGCGGATGTATGATAGTGATATTGTTTTGAAGTTGGTACACGCCAGGTACTCGTTTATCGCTTTCTATAACATAACATGTTTAAAAAACTTTTCATTTGTATAATTATCATATCATTCATTCTGTTAAATTACTTGATTTTTGATTGAATCGTTTTAATTCCCTTTTTATCCCCAAATGTGAGGAAGCTTTCCATTGTTCATATATACTGGAGGCCACCATTCTTGTTTTAACTGGATTTTATTATATGCTTAATATTTTATTTATGTTGATTGTATGGAAGCAAGAAAGTGATCAAGACATTTTTGTTTCATTTTGAGCAGAACTACCTAGCCAATTAGTTTATTCACCGTGTGAGTGTGTGATCATTAGTATCCTCTTTGAGCCTTTTTGTCGATGTCCATGTTGTTTTTGCCAAATACTTGTCTATGAGTGTTTAGTTCATCTTTTTGTATGAATGTTGATTCTTTGTTTTCTTGATACCTCAATCATAATTTATGGTTTGAATTTTTTACCTCGCCTTAGAAAGTAAGGAGTATTCACATTATGATGTTGGTTGAATTCAAGTTGGAGAGAGCAATGTTTGCTCATTTATGTATTGGTTGCTATGAGGTTGAAAAAGAAAAGAAAAGAAAAAAAATGTGAAAAAGAATTGAAAAGAAAAAGAAAGAAAAAAGGTAAAAAGCTTTAAAAAAGAAATACAAAAAAAAGTATGGAATAATATTGTGTTAATAAGTATTGTGATTGGTGTGAAATTTGGGATGAAAGAAGAAGTTTTATTGAGATTTTATTGCTCGAATATTTGTGAATTGATTACTCCCTTAGGTTCAAGCAAATTTTTGTTTCAATTAGCTTTAGGAATTATCCCTTGTTTGTTAACCAAGCCACATTAGAACCTTGAAAAGCCCTTGTGATTTTTGCCTTTGTATTTTCAATGCGAATTTTTGGGTGAACGCATAATTGAGTATTCTGTTTGCAAGATTGTTGGATCAGTGTCAAATCCTCACTTTTGTTTGTTTTTTATCTACCGATGAATTTTTACTAGATATGATTCATGATTAAGCTTATTTTATTTTAGACTGTTTTGTATGATTTTTGTATTTATAATTCATTTCGTTTACATGTTTTCATTGTAGGATAGTGGTAAGCCTTGCATTGTGTGTGCGTTTTTGTATTTGAACGATACATTTGTTTTTGTTTTCCAAAACCTGTTGATTCTTGATCCTTGGATTACTGTCTTTTGTTTCTTTAGGTTATTTGACTTTGTTTGAGGATAAACAATATTTTAAGTTGGAGAGAGTTTGATTAGTGTTAAATTGTTGTAAATTTGAGTGTGAATAATTAGCACTCATTGGCTCATTTCATTTTATTTTCATCAGTAAACCTCAACTTTAGTGTATATTCGATATGGTTTACAATATAGTGTATATTACGTTATTTGGCATTGTTAGATAGAGAATTTAATAAGCTTTCCAAGGCTTCAAATTGTGCGCTAAGCGGTGTTACGATTCTCATGTTATGGCGAAAATAAATGCTAAATTTTTTCGACACAACACAGAGCGTGCTAAGCATCCAAAGATCGGTCTAAGCGCGCCCTGCGACTTCAAAACTCATTAAATAGAGAAAAAACACATTTTTAGGTTATGGTTTGTGTATTTTTTAGTCCTGACACCATCAACATCATCTTTTAGTAGAGAGAGCATAGAAAACATAAATTGGGGTTGCATCTTGATGATTGAAGGTGGGTTTGCTTCAATAAGAGTGACGAATTGAGCGATTCTTGTTGATCTTCTTCTTTCTTCTCTTTGTACCCTCATTTGTGGGGTTTTTTTTATATATAAGTATACTTTGTTTTGTATGTATATTTATTATTCATGGTGTTGTATGAAGTTTTTGTTATAAATTAATATTGGGGATTGCTTGCTTTATTTGGGTTTGGGTTGTTGCAAAAATGGACGATTTGAATCCGAATTTAAGAACATCTATTGGATTTTGATTCTAGAGATAGATTAAGGCTTAGTATTCATGTGGCTATCGATTCTTAATGCCTCCGTGTTGTCTTGAGAGATCATTGACGCGAGAATTACGGTTGTTCTCTCACTATGTGTTAGAAGTAACCTATGTAAGAACGATACATGATGATGTTGACGAGTAGTTTAGGTTGATTTCAACTAAATAGTAAAACAAGCATGTTTAATTTCTTTATTGTTTTAGTTTAGGTAGTATGCTGATTTTTGTTTTAACAAGATGAAGTCAGACCAGTTCTAAAATTCCAAAATCTTCACTTTTCAAATAGTTTAATTCAATTTTACTCGGTCATTTAGTTTGGTTAATGTTTTTATTTATTGTTTAAACTCAATTTTGGTTTAATAGCTTGAGTTTGCAATTGGTGTTTTTTCAAGATTGAGTGTTTCAACTTGCGGATGTATGATAATGATATTAATTTAAAGTTGGTACACGTCAGGTACTTGTTTATCGCTTTCTATATCATAATATATTTAGGAAACTTTTCATTTGTATAATTATCATATCATTCATTCTGTTACATTACTTGATTTTTTATTGAATCATTTCAATTCCCTTTTTACCCCTAAATGTGAGGAAGCTTTCCATTATTCATATATATTGGAGGCCAAAATTCTTGTTTTAACTGGATTTTATTATATGCTTAATATTTTATTTATGTTGATTATATGGAAGCATGAAAGTGATCAAGACATTTTTGTTTCATTTTGAGCACAACTACCTAGCCAAATAGTTTATTCACCTTATGAGTGTGTGATCATTAGTATCTCCTTTGAGCCTTTTTTTCGATGTTCATGTTGTTTTTGCCAAATACTTGTCTATGAGTGTTTAATTCATCTTTTTGTATGAATGTAGATTCTTTGTTTTCTTGATACCTCAATCGTAACTTATGGTTTGAATTTTTTCCTTGCCTTAGAAAGTAGGGAGTATTCACATTATGATGTTGGTTGAATTCAAGTTGGAGAGAGCAATGTTTGCTCATTTATGTTTTGGTTTCTATGAAGTTGAAAAAGAAAATAAAAGAAAAAAATGTGAAAAATAATTGAAAAGAAAAAGAAAGAAAAAAAAGGTAAAAAGCTTTGAAAAAGAAAAAAAAATATAGAACAATGTTGTGTTAATAAGTATTGTGATTGGTGTGAAATTTGAGATGAAAGAAGAAGTTTGATTGAGATTTTATTACTTGAATCTTTGTGAATTGATCATTCCCTTAGGTTTAGGGAAGTTTTGTTTCAATTAGCTTTAGGAATTATCCCTTGTTTGTTAACCAAGCCACATTACAACCTTGAAAAACCCTTGTGATTCTAGTCTTTGTATTTTCAATGTGAATTTTTGGATGAATGCATAATTGAGTATTTTGTTTGCAAGATTGTTGGATGAATGTCAAATAGTCACTATTGTGTGTTTTTCATCAACCAATTAATTTTTACTTGGTATGATTCATGATTAAGCTTATTTTGTTTTAGACTGTTTTGTATGATTTTTGTATTTATGATTCGTTCCTTTTACATGTTTTCGTTGTAGGATAGTGGTAAGCCTTGCTTTGTGTGTGTGTGTTTTTATTTGAACCATACATTTGTTTTTGTTTTCCAAAACCTGTTGATTCGTGATTCTTGGATTATCATCTTTTGTTTCTTTAGGTTGTTTGGCTTTGTTTAAGGATAAACAATATTTTATGTTGGAGAGAGTTTGATAAATTCTAATTTCTTATAAATTTGAGTGTGAATAATTACCACTCATCGTCTTATTTCGTTCACTTTTCGTCAATAAACCTTAAATTTAGTGTATATTCAGTATGGTTTATGTTATAGTGTATATATTACGTTATCGTGTAAATGACATTTAGTTTAATTGAATTTATCTCATTATTGGAAGTATTCAAGCATTTATATTTAGGCATTGTCAGATAGAGAATTTAATAAGTTTTTCAATGCTTCATACCGTGTGTAAATCAAAGTTACGGTTCTCAAGTTATGGAGAAAACAAATGCTGAATTTTTTCGACACAACACAAAATGTGCTAAGCACCTACAAACCGGGCTAAGCGCGCCATGTGACTTCAAAGCTCATTAAATAGAGCCAAAAAAACATTTTTAGGTTATGGGTTTGGTATTTTTGAGTCCCAACACCATCAACATCATCTTTTGGTAGAGAGAGCGTATAAAACACCAATTGGGGTTGTATCTTGATGATTGAAGGCGGGTTTGCTTCAACCGGAGTGACAAATCGAGTGATTCTTGTTCATCTTATTCTTTCTTCTCTTTGTACCCTCATTTGTTAGGGTTTTTTATGTAAGTATACTTTGTTTTGTATGTATATTTATTACTCATGGTGTTGTATGAAGCTTTTGTTACAAATTAATATTGGTGATTGCTTACTTTATTTGGGTTTGGATTGTTGCAGAAATGGACGGTTTGAATTCAGATTTAGGAAGAACATCTATTGGGTTTTGATTCTAGATATTTATTAAGGCTTAATATTCATGTGGGTATCGATTCTTAATGCCTCTGTGTTGTTTTGAGTTGTCTTGAGAGATCACCGACGTGAGAATTACGGTTGTTATCTCACTATGTGTTGGAAGTAACCTATGTGTGAGCGATACATGATGATGTTGACAAGTAGTTTAGGTTGATTGCAATTGAGTAGTAAATTTATGTATTTAACGAGTATGTGAAATTAAATCCCGAGAGTTCTAATCATTTCGAAGAATGAAATTCTTTTATGTTCATAACTTTAATTCCCGCATTTACCATTTTAAACTCATTCAATTTTCAAACTCATAAACGCTAGAAATGGTCGAACGGAAATTCAGTAGCACTAATCCATGTGTAGACGATATGATAAAACTAAATAAATACTTACTTTTACTTTCCATTTTACCGCTTCAGCAAAATGGCGCCGTGTCCGGGGATTGGTGTTCTTATTGGAATACATTGCGATAGTTTCTTTGTTTTTGAGTTTTGTAATTAATGTATATATTGTATAGAAATTTTACATGATATTGTTTATGTTACTTGTACATTTATTTGTATATGTATACCATACTTGTACATGTTTTCTATACTTGTGAATTTGTTATATCATTGTTTGTTTCCTTTCACGTTTGCTTGTGTGTTAGTTTGGAATAATCGTGTGGAAGCAACTTGGAGGAACATTCTTAAATAACAGGCGTTTAACTTACGACGTAACATAAGCATGTTTAATATTTTTTTATTGTTTTAGTTTAGGTAGTGTGGTGATTTTTGTTTTAACAAGTTGAAATCAGACGACTTCTAAAATTCAAAAATCTTCACTTTTAAACTTGTTTAATTCAATTTTACTTGATCGTTTAGTTTTGTTAATGTTTTTATTTGTTATTTAAACTCGATTTTGGTTTGATAGTCTGAGGTTGCATTTGATGTTTTTCCAAGTTTGAGTGTTTCAACCTGCGAATGTATGGTAATGATATTTTTTTGAAGTTGGTACACGCCAGGTACTCGTTTATCGCTTTCTATAGCATTACACGTTTAGGAAACTTTTCATTTGTATAATTATCATGTCATTCATTCTGTTACATTACTTGATTTTTGATTGAATCATTTTAATTCCCTTTTTACCCCCAAATGTGAAGAAGCTTTCCATTGGTCATATATATTGGAGGCCACAATTCTTGTTTTAACTGGATTTTATTATATGCTTAATCTTTTATTTATGTTGATTTTATGGAAGCATGAAAGTTATCAAGACATTATTGTTTCATTTTGAACACAACTACCTAGCCAAATAGTATATTTACCTTGTGAGTGTGTGATCATTAGTATCTCCTTTGAGCATTTGTCGATGTCCATGTTGTTTTTTCTAAATGCTTGTCTATGAGTATTTAGTTCATCTTTTTGTATGGATGTTGATTCTTTGTTTTCTCGATACCTCAATTATACCTTATGGTTTGAATTTTTACCTTGCCTTAGAAAGTAGGGAGTATTCACATTATGATGTTGGTTGAATTCAAGTTAGGGAGAATAATGTTTGCTCATTTATGTTTTGGTTTCTATGAAGTTGAAAAAGAAAATAAAAGAAAAAAATGTGAAAAAGAATTGAAAAGAAAAAGAAAGAAAAAAAGGTAAAAAGCTTTGAAAAAGAAGGAAAAAAATAATGTTGTGTTAATAAGTATTGTGATTGGTGTGAAATTTGAGATGAAATAAGAAGTTTGATTGAGACTTTATTACTTGAATCTTTGTGAATTGATCATTCCCTTAGGTTTAGGGAAGTTTTTGTTTCAATTAGCTTTAAGAATTATCCCCTGTTTGTTAACCAAGCCACATTAGAACCTTGAAAAACCCTTGTGATTCTAGTCTTTGTATTTTCAATGTGAATTTTTGGATGAATGCATAATTGAGTATTTTGTTTGCAAAATTGTTGGATGAATGTCAAATAGTCACTTTTGTGTGTTTTTCATCAATCAATTAATTTTTACTTGGTATGATTCATGATTAAGCTTATTTTGTTTTAGACTGTTTTATATGATTTTTGTATTTATGATTCGCTCCGGTTACATGTTTTCATTGTAGGATAGTGGTAAGCCTTGCTTTGTGTGTGCGTTTTTGTATTTGAACCATACATTTGTTTTTGTTTTCCAAAACCCGTTGATTCATGATTCTTGGATTATCGTCTTTTGTTTCTTTAAGTTATTTGACTTTGTTTGAGGATAAACAATATTTTATGTCGGAGAGAGTTTGATGAGTTCTAATTTCTTGTAAATTTGAGTGTGAATAATTATCACTCATCGTCTTATTTTCTTCACTTTTCGTCAATAAACCTTAAATTTAGTGTATATTCAGTATGGTTTACGTTATAGTGTATATATTACGTTATCGTGTAAATATTATTTAGTTTAATTGAATTTATCTCATTTTTGTAGGTATTCAAGCCTTTATATTTAGGCATTGTCAGATAGAGAATTTAATAAGTTTTTCAATGCTTCATACCCTGTGTAAATCGGAGTTACGGTTCTCAAGTTATGGCAAAAACAAATACTGAATTTTTTCGACACAACACAGAATGTGCTAAGCACCTACAGACCGGGCTAAGCGCGCCATGTGACTTCAAAGCTCATTAAATAGAGCCAAAAACATATTTTTAGGTTATGTGTTGGGTATTTTTGAGTCCCAACACCATCAACATCATCTTTTGGTAGAGAGAGCGTATAAAACACCAATTGGGGTTGCATCTTGATGATTGAAGGCGGGTTTACTTCAACCGGAGTGACAAATCGAGCGATTCTTGTTCATATTCTTCTTTCTTGTCTTTGTACCCTCATTTGTTAGGGTTTTTTATGTAAGTTTACTTTGTTTTGTATGTATATTTATTACTCATGGTGTTGTATGAAGCTTTTGTTACAAATTAATATTGGTGATTGCTTACTTTATTTGGGTTTGGATTGTTGCAGAAATGGACGATTTGAATTCAGATTTAGGAAGAACATCTATTAGGTTTTGATTCTAGAGATAGATTAAGGCTTAGTATTCATGTGGGTATCGATTCTTAATGCCTCTGTGTTGTTTTGAGTTGTCTTGAGAGATCACCGACGTGAGAATTACGGTTGTTATCTCACTATGTGTTGGAAGTAACCTATGTGTGAGCGATACATGATGATGTTGACAAGTAGTTTAGGTTGATTGCAATTGAGTAGTAAATTTATGTATTTAACGAGTATGTGAAATTAAATCCCGAGAGTTCTAATCATTTCGAAGAATGAAATTCTTTTATGTTCATAACTTTGATTCCTGCATTTACCATTTTAAACCCATTCAATTTTCAAACTCATAAACGCTAGAAATTGTCGAACGGAAATTCAGTAGCACTAATCCATGTGTAGACGATATGATAAAACTAAGTAAATACTTACTTTTACTTTTAACTTTACCGCTTCAGCAAAATGGCGCCGTGTCCGAGGATTGGTGTTCTTATTGAATACATTGTCAAAGTTTCTTTGTTTTTGAGTTTTGTAATTAATGTATATATTGTATAGAAATTTTTCTTGATATTGTTTATGTTACTTGTACATTTATTTGTATATGTATACCATACTTGTACATGTTTTCTATACTTGTGAATTTGTTATAACATTGTTTTTTTCCTTTCACGTTTTCTTGTGTGTTAGTTAGGAATAATCGTGTGGAAGCAACTTGGAGGAACATTCTTAAATAACAGGCGTCGAACTTACGACGTAACATAAGCATGTTTAATATTTTTTTTATTGTTTTAGTTTAGGTTGTGTGGTATTTTTGTTTTAACAAGTTGAAATCATACCACTTCTAAAATTCAAAAATCTTCACTTTTCAACTTGTTTAATTCAATTTTACTCGATCGTTTAGTTTTTTTAATGTTTTTATTTGTTGTTTAAACTCAATTTTGGTTTGATAGCATGAGGTTGCATTTGATGTTTTTCCAAGTTTGAGTGTTTCAACCTGCGGATGTATGGTAATGATATTGTTTTGAAGTTGGTACACGCCAGGTACTCGTTTATCGCTTTCTATAGCATTACACATTTAAGAAACTTTTCATTTGTATAATTATCATGTCATTCATTATGTTACATTACTTGATTTTTGATTGAATCATTTTAATTCCCTTTTACCCCCCAAATGTGAGGAAGCTTTCCATTCTTCATATATACTGGAGGCCACAATTCTTGTTTTAACTGGATTTTATTATATGCTTAATCTTTTATTTATGTTGATTGTAAGGAAGCATGAAAGTGATCAAGACATTATTGTTTCATTTTGAGCACAACTACCTAGCCAAATAGTTTATTTACCTTGTGAGTGTGTGATCATTAGTATCTCGTTTGAGCATTTGTCGATGTCCATGTTGTTTTTGCTAAATGTTTGTCTATGAGTATTTAGTTCATATTTTTGTATGGATGTTGATTCTTTGTTTTCTTGATACCTCAATCATACCTTCTGGTTTGAATTTTTACCTTGCCTTAGAAAGTAGGGAGTTTTCACATTATGATGTTGGTTGAATTCAAGTTAGGGAGAATAATGTTTGCTCATTTATGTTTTGGTTTCTTTGAAGTCGAAAAAGAAAATAAAAGAAAAAATGTGAAAAAGAATTGAAAATAAAAAGAAAGAAAAAAAGGTAAAAAGCTTTGAAAAAGAAAAACAAAAAAAAGTATAGAATAATGTTGTGTTAATAAGTATTGTGATTGGTGTGAAATTTGAGATGAAAGAAGAAGTTTGATTGAGATTTTATTACTTGAATCTTTGTGAATTGATCATTCCCTTAGGTTTAAGGAAGTTTTTGTTTCAATTAGCTTTAGGAATTATCCCTTGTTTGTTAACCAAGCCACATTACAACCTTGAAAAACCCTTGTGATTCTAGTCTTTGTATTTTCAATGTGAATTTTCTGATGAATGCATAATTGAGTATTTTGTTTGCAAGATTGTTAGATGAATGTCAAATAGTCACTATTGTGTGTTTTTCATCAACCGATGAATTTTTACTTGGTATGATTCATGATTAGGCTTATTTTGTTTTAGACTGTTTTGTATGATTTTTGTATTTATGATTCGTTTCGTTTACATGTTTTCGTTGTAGGATAGTGGTAAGCCTTGCTTTGTGTGTTTGTTTTTGTATTTGAACCATACATTTGTTTTTGTTTTCCAAAACCTGTTGATTCGTGATTCTTGGATTATCGTCTTTTGTTTCTTTAGGTTGTTTGACTTTGTTTGAGGATAAACAATATTTTATGTTGGAGAGAGTTTGATGAGTTCTAATTTCTTGTAAATTTGAGTGTGAATAATTACCACTCATCGTCTTATTTCGTTCAGTTTTTGTCAATAGACCTTAAATTTAGTGTCTATTCAGTATGCTTTACGTTATAGTGTATATATTACGTTATCATCTAAATATCATTTAGTTTAATTGAATTTATCTCATTTTTGTAGGTATTCAAAAATTTATATTTAGGCATTGTTAGATATAGAATTTAATAAGTTTTTCAATGCTTCATACCGTGTGTAAATCAGAATTACGGTTCTCATGTTATGGCGAATACAAATGCTGAATTTTTTCGACACAACATAGAGTGTGCTAAGCACCTACAGACCGGGCTAAGCGCGCCATGTAACTTCAAAACTAATTAAATAGGGAAAAAAAATACATTTTTAGGTTATGGGTTGAGTATTTTTGAGTCCCAACACCATCAACATCATCTTTTGGCAGAGAGAGCGTAGAAAACATCAGTTGGGGTTGCATCTTGATGATTGAAGGTGGGTTTGCTTCAATCGGAGTGACAAATTAAGTGATTCTTGTTCATCTTCTTATTTCTTCTCTTTGTACCCTCATTTGTTGGGGTTTTTTATATAAGTTACTTTGTTTTGTATGTACATTTATTACTCATGGTGTTGTATGAAGATTTTGTTACAAATTAATATTCGTGATTGCTTGCTGTATTTGGGTTTGGGTTGTTGCAGAAATGGACGGTTTAAATCTGGATTTAGGAAGAACATCTATTGGTTTTTGATTCTAGACATATATTAAGGCTTAGTATTCATGTGGGTATTGATTCTTAATATCTCTGTGTTGTTTTTATTGTCTTGAGAGATCACCAACGTGAGAATTACGGTTGTTATCTTACTATGTGTTAGAAATAACCTCTGTGCGAGCGATACATGATGATGTTGACGAGTAGTTTAGGTTGATTGAAACTGAGTAGTAAATTTAAGTATTTAACGAGTATGTGAATTTCAATCCTGAGAGTTCTATCCATTTCGAAGAATGAAATCATTTTATGTTCATAACTTTATTTCCCGCATTTACCATCTTTAAACCCATTCAATTTCCAATCTCATAAACGCTAGAAATTTTCAAACGGAAATTCAGTATCACTAATCCCTGTGGAGACGATATGATAAAACTAAATAAATAATTCTTTTTTCTTGCCGCTTTACCTCTTCAACAATATGTTTATCACGATGAGTGGTATTTTCTCCTCAGATTCACATCCCATGAAGATAAGGATGTTGTTATGATGAATGGATTGTATACAATTAGGAGTATTCCGATGTTGTTGAGGAAATTAACACTTGATTTCAACCTAAAGAATGACATGTTGAGAACATTACCCATTTAGGTTAAACTCCCCCAACATCCTCAGCATCTTTAGGGAGCTAAGAATTTGAGCATAATTGTAAGTGCAATTGGTTCACCATTGGTTACTAATGAATGTGTGGCCAATAAATTTAGAGTATATTATGCTAGGATTCTGGTGGAGGTAGATGTCACACAATAATTGGATAAGAAAATCACTATTAAATACAATGAAGGGAGGATAATGAAGCAAGTTGTGGGGTATGAATGAAAACCGATGTTTTGTGAGAAATATCATCGATTTGGCCATCAGTGTGGAGTACAACCCAAGGTTTAATAATGGAGACCAAATCCTAAACCTCTTAAAGAAAAGCAGGACCTTCCATCACCAGCTATAGTTACAACACCAAAGGAGGGGAATCTAAAGGATAAAAATGAAGAAAAGCATGAGAAATGGACAAGGGTGAGCAAACTAGCAAAAGATAAAGGAAAAAGAATCTTACATGTTGGTTCATCATCAGTTGTGCAATGTGAGAATGGATTTGAGGCGCTAGGGATTTTGAATGATCCGATAGTAGGCCTAGACGGTGGACAATAATGGTGTCTTGGAACATGATGGGGCTTAATAAAGCATGTAAGCTTAAGAAGATTGGCTTTTGTCCCCTATAACTTAGGCTTGAAAGTATTGTTTTGCTTAAGACTATAGTTAAGCTTAGTAAGGCCAAATTAGTTTTGCTTAAGACTATAATTAAAACACCGCACAAGGGTGTCATATTTCATAAAAACAACATACATATCTTGCTCCGTAACACGGGTTAGATCAAATCATGTTATTAACCTTAAAACTTCACTATTATGATGTTTATACGACATCAAAACACATCTAAAATTTTTGCAGCGGAATCATATCTAAAACAATCATAGATCAACTCAAAACATTTACTTTCATAACAACACTTTATAACATAATCAAAAGATCTCATCCTTAAATCAAATATCTTAGATTGCCTCAACAAGTTAAATAGAATGTAACATCAAATATAACAATATAATAGTTTCAGAAATCAAACATTCACCCAACCTGATGTTACATGATCAGAGCAAAATTCCACTACATAAAACGATAAACTAAAGACGAGCTCCAATGGCTAGCTTCCACTTACTTCCACAAAATATACTCTTGGGTATATGTGTGTTACCCACTTAGAGGCAACATTCAAAAAAAAGGGGTGAGTAATCATAATCAATTATAAGAGACATAAAAAAAGAACAGGTTGCAACAATTATATGCAAAAAGTTAACAACATAAACTCACACCCCCCAACATCATAAGTAACAAATATACAACTTCTATCACAAGCCACACATATAATTACATAAGTTCACAATCATCAGTACATCACATAGAACCAACAAAATTATGCAATGCCATATAGAATGCTAATGCAACATCACTAACTAAATGCATGTGGTACCGAGTTATGAACACACTGGTTCATTTCGCTCCATGATCCCCACCATAGGATCGATTCTCTCTTGGAACCGGAGCATACCAAATCCCTACCATCACTATAGGTAACACTTTTCTAATCCCCCATAATAGGAATTATCTACTCGCACTCAAACCACCCCCATAAGATCGACGCCACAACAAAATTAAAACTGAAGTTTTGACAATATGGATGCATGGACTCTCAACATGCAACAACAACACATACATATTGGCCCTTCTTCTGACCGTGTATTCCACCAATAACGTAGTCACCATGAACATTGTTAGATCCATGATTTCATGATTGGCAACAATTTTGCGAAAAGATGGTTCACATCAAGATGTTGTGAGAGATATCCTAACATGTTGGTCATACCTCATTAAAGACAAATGTTCTGCCAGATGTTGTGATATGGTTATACCAGAACTTCAGTATAATTATGCTTTTTAAATCCTTGAAGATTTAATTCTAAAATATCATATTCTGGGTAATTTTAGATCTCATATGGTTGCAACTAAGCAAGTATTTTATTAGGAACCATGCAAATTAGATTTGGTTTTATAAAAAGGATCTTGGATACTTTTTAGGAAACTTTGTAGATTTGTTCCTATTTTTATGGAGAAGATTTTTATTATGATTTACAACTGGAAGATTGGATTTGCATGAAGAGTCCAAACCCATACTACAAGAGTCTATTTATAAGAACTTTATATACCTAAAATCTTTAAGAAAAACAAGGAGAATTTATTTTACAAAAGTCATAGGATTTTGGAGTCTTTTAGAGTACTATGATTTTGTGTATGTCACTCATGTATCATGTTAATACATATAGTTTGACAGATTGTTCATTGTTCTCAGTCAAAAGCTTTTAAGCAGAACTGAGTATTGTAATTGGAAGTTTGTTCTTTTGTTTTTGGTATTTTTTTATTGTCACTTAGGTGATTGTGGGATGTTAGACGGGGTTCTCATGTCTAGGAGGTTCTTAGGTAGAAGTTGCATAAGATAGTGATTAGGTGATAAGTTGTAAACTATGGTTGTTTAACTTTGAAATAATACTATCATAGTGGATTTCCTTCCTAGCTTGGATGCTTCTAGATTAGGTGATGTTGCACTGAATTGGGTTAACAATTGTCTGTGTTCTTTTACCTTCTGCATAATTCATATCTTTTGAAAAGTGCTATATCAGGAACATGATGTCTTAACATCTGTCCTGAAATTGTGTTTTGGTGTTATGAAATATGTCTTAACATCTATTTGAAAGTTCTAGAATTTCAATTGGCATTAGAGCAGGCACCCTATTATGTTTTTTTGGGTGAGCTCCAGGGAGAATACTTTCTAGTACTATGGAAATTGAAGGAGGATACAATAACGGACCGCCTCTGTTAGATGAAGAAAATTATGATTATTGGAAAGTTATAATGATAGCCTTTTTGAAATCCATGGACAACAAATCTTGGAAGGCTGTTTTGAATGGATGGAATCATCCTATTGTGAAGGACAAATATGAGAATGAGTCTTTGAAGTCAGAAGAAGACTGGTCTAAAGAGGAAGATGAATTAGCTCTTGGAAATTCCAAAGCTTTGAATGCTCTATTTAATGGAGTTGGAAAGAATGTTTTCATGTTAATAAATTCATGTACTATAGCTAAATATTCTTGGGAAATCCTCAAGACAGCTCATGAAGGCACATCAAAAGTAAATATGTCCAAACTTCAACTTCTCACTACCAGATTTGAGAATCTAAAGATGAATGGTGATGAAAGAATTCAGGACTTTCACGTTAATGTTCTGGAAATAGCAAATTCATCTAGTTCCTTAGGAGATAACATGTTAGAAGAAAAACTTGTTAGAAATATTCTCAGTTCTTTACCTAAAAAATTTGATATGAAGGTAACAACTGTTGAAGAAGCTCATGACATCAGTAACATGAGAGTTGGTGAAACTTGTGGGTCACTTCAAACATTTGAAATTTCAGCGAGTGAAAAATCTGAAAAGAAGAACAAGAGCATTTCCTTTATACATAACACTGAAGATAAAAAGAATCATTATGACCTGGACATTGATGAGGGTTTGTCAAATGCCATTATGCTTCTTAGGAAGAAGTTCAATCAGTTGTTGAAAAAGATGAAGTCAAGACCAAATGTGCATAACATCTCTTCTAACATCATAAAGGACAGTGAAGTTCAAGGTAAAGTAATAAAAAAATAATCAAAATCAAGATGGAAACATTCAGTTCTATGCGTGTAAGGGTTTTGGTCATAATAGGTCAGAGTGTCCAATATTTCAAAAGAAATAGAAGAAGAAATTGATTAATCTTTGTACTGATAATTCTAAAAGTGAGATTAATAAAAAGAATGCTATAGCCTTTAGTAGTAGGTATGAATGAAATTCTGGTATCCAAATCACAAATGTCCTAAGAGATGTCGAGACACAGATCTCTGAATTTGCATACCATGACAAGGTAAATGATAAAACAACACATAAAAGTAAAGAACACACTGAATTATTAACCCAGTTCGGTGTACAACAACACCTACTCTGGGGGCTACCAAGCCATGGACCAAGTTAACTAGATAATATCAATTTGTAGATCCACAACAAACTATCACCTAGTTTACAATCTACTCACTTAATCACTACCCGAGCTTAACTTCTACCTATGACTCACCTAGGTATGAGACCCTTCTCAAATCCCTTCCAATCACAGAACTTTGACCGAACAATTCTAAACACTTAGAACAAAAACAGAAGTCACACTTCAAAGACACACAATCATTCAATGCTTAAAAGCTTTAGAATGACTGATAGAACTTACAACTCAAAAAACACAATCTTAATCTTTCATTAATATGATAATTGAGAGGCTCATAAAAAACACACAAACCCTAATTAAAATACATAGTAAGTTCCCCACTTGTACTAGGGTTGAAGCCTTCTTTTTACAACATTTAATGATTTGGATTTGGGCTTCACAAACGCAACTGGATATGAAAGAGGCATTGCAGAATTAAATCCTCAAAGATAAGACATCAATCATTAGTTTCCTAAATTATCTCCATAGTTAGAAACTAAGAATATTCCTTGAAATCAGCTTGAATCTCTTTAGTCTTCAAACCGAGCGCCATATAGGTTAGCATAATATTTCTTGAATATTATGTACCTGTAACAAACTAAAATATACAACAATCCAGTTGTACAAAATCGCGATGTCGAAAGAACCTATATAGGGCATCACATTCGACATGTTGCTCCATTTGACACAACAAAAAAGATAATTAACAATCTCCCCATTTGGCTTATTTTGGCTAAAACAACTTAATACTTCTTCCACACAGTTGAACAACTCAGGTTTGAAAATAAATCAATCACACACAGATAATCAGAGGCACATCAACATAAATTAGTACAACAAATATAAAAGCGCGAACTAGTGGAAGCTACTCAACACAACACATAAGAGAATAAAAAATTCTCAACATGTCTAGACATCATTTTGACATTTATTCAAGCCAATCCAAAATTGACAAAAGATGAGATTGATAAAAAAGGCACACACAAAAATAACTGAGGGGAAACCAAAACACAACACAACCTGAGAGAAAATGACTAGTAAGAGGTACTTAAACACCAAGGAGGTTACTATAGTTGCAACGATACCTTGTTTGTAAAATAACAATCAAATGCAGGTGATTTTCAATAAAGATAAGGTCATTCTTATTATCGGTGCATAACTCATTTCAAGAGAGAGACAAGGATCTGATCTATTTCTCTCTTTCCAAGTATTGACTGTTGAAATGTTCCAGCATTGAGAGTGACATATTTCATACCCTTGAAGACATTTTTCACATGTCCCTAGATGAAGAGACAATGTTGTCACACCGTCCATAAAAGCCTGCACTCCTGCCCTTCACACCTCTTGTCATACTATGTACGATTTCATTATTGGGAGTTATAGACAAGGAACTCCAAAATACAATGTTATGACAACAGGTTGGTGTCGCGACTGGTTTTTAAAATCAAGAGTCACCATTATTAGTTTTTATCCTAGGGAAGGAAATCTAACAAAAAACTCTAATTTGCGGATAGAGATTCTAGGTTTCAGACTTAATTAAACGAAAGGAAGGTGTTAGGCACCTTTCATCTATCTTGTTCACAAGGATACTAGGCTCTAGGTTCAGGTTTGGGGTAAACTGGATTTTAAGTTTAAATTAGAAAGACTTGCCACGATTTTTGATCGTACGCCTACATATCCTCTTATGAGGAATCAGAGTCCCAATTCGTAGTTCATATGGGGTTGGTGTTTTTTAGGGGTCGCAAACATATTTTGAATCACCTCGCACTCGGTCGGGAGTAGTGATTGTGGAGATTTTGACTGAATGTGTAGTAAGTCAAAATCAATTTGAAACCCTTTTGCAAAAAACAGTTGATTAGCTTAGTTTATTGTGAAAAATAGTTTGACGATTTGTTTGTGTTTTTTAATCGTATTATTTGCAAAGATATTGATTAATGCATGATTAGAGAAAAATTTAATGCAAATAATATATAAAATAATATATGAAATTTTAATATAAAATGAATTATTTTAGACATATAATAATATTTAAATAGTAAATAAAATATATTAATAATAATATTTATGAAAAAAAATAATTATAATAATAATGATATTTATAAATAATAGTAAAAAGTTAAGTAATTATAGCAATATATAATAATAATAATAAAAAAAATCACTATTTGACAATAATAATAATAATAATCATAATATATATATATATATATATATATATATATATATATATATATATATATATATATATATATATATATATATATATATATATATATATATATATATATATATATATATATATATATATATATATATATATATATATATATATATATATATATATATATATATATATATATATATATATATATATATATATATATATATATATATATATATATATATATATATATATATATATATATGAAAACAGAAATAATGGTAATTGAATTATAAATATAAATAAATTAAATTAACTCAGGAGGGGTGTGGAAAGGATTGGGCTTGGCCCATTAGACAACTCAGGTCAGGGGTGTGTGTGTTGTTTTGTGTTTTAATAATTAGGTAGAAGGGGGGTGTAAATATTAATGGGCTTTGGCCCAAAACACGTTTGGGAGAGGGGGACAGCGTGTTCTAGTGTGGTGAGGGTGCACACTACTGTGGTGCGGACTTGGCCTATGGCTGTCTGATCAAGATCAAATGGATGATATTGAGGGAGCATGATAACCAAGGTGTACGCGCGGGCATGGAGTAACTACGGATTACATTTTTTGTTTGTTTTTCATTTCATTTTCATAATTGTTTGTTTTACAACATCTTCATCATCTCACTTTCTCTCTCGTATACCATCCCCAAATTCCCCTTCCTCAATCCTAATTCCTCCCTCCCCGCAGCAGCTACGAATCCCTAATCCACCCCTTTCAATAAACCCACCATGATACAAGAACGAAAACAATCATGAACAAATGCTAAGCTGTTTTTCCCTCTCGCGATTTTCCAACGCCGAGCTTTTTTTGTTTGTTTCTGACTATCCCCTTCCCTCCTTTGCAGGTTCTATGGAGGTGGTGCATTGGCGTGGTGAAAATGACTCATCGATGGAGCTTGAGCTTGATGAAGGTGGTGCGGTAAGAAGCTCAAGATGGCGGCGTTCACACAGTTATGGTTTAAGAAATTGAAACCCTAACCATCCTCTTCAGCAATGGTTCTTCCTCTTTCTTGCCATTTGATTCCTCTTATTCTATTATCTCTCCTCTGTAATTTCTGTAATCGTCCTCCCTTTCTGTAGATTAATTTTGGTATATATATCCCTCTAGAAATTAGGGTTAGTTTAGATAATTAGCTATTACATTCACTTGACATATATTTAGGGATTTTGATTGTTGTTAATTGATTCTTTATTGATTGAATATATTTGATTTCATGAGATTTGATTTTATTGATTTTCTGAATATTCTGAGATTTATCTGTAAAAACAACCAGATTTGATTTAGTTTGTTTTGGATCTAAACAATATCAGTTAATCCATTGAAACATGCATATTTTTTTGTTTAATTGATACAGTAATTGTTCCTAATTTGGGCTTGGCACCATGCGTTACTTTTTTCGTTTTATCCAGCATCTTATTTTTTGGGCCTCAACTGCCCAGTAACGATTTTTTTTTTCGTTTACAACATTTTTGGCACGGATTGGGCCTATTCCTTAGGTCTTGAAGCAAATTTTATTTTTCTTTTTTTTATCAAACAATTCTTAAAATAAATCTTATAATAAATACTTTATAAAAAGTATTTAATAAAATAATTATAATAAAAAAATATTCAATAATAACAGTAACAAAAAAAACAAAATAAAAATGATTTTCTCAAAAATGCCAAATGGGCCCCGATTGCATCCATTGTCTGGCCCTTTTAAAAATGAATTACTATGGGCTGATATGTACACCCCTCTCTTTACTTCTTAACAAAAGAACCAACATGGGCCGGCTAAAGAAGAAACCTTAATGGGTCTGTAATTCGGAATTTTACTGATATTTAATTCCAACTAACAACTTAAACTTAAGTTGGTTTTAAGACTTAAGGACATAGTAGTTATTTGAATAATTTTTCAATTTTCGAATCGCATGGGCCATAGGACAACATGCTTTGCGAGTGGGTTTACGGTCGTGTGAGTCTTTCTGGTTTTAAAAAACCCCTTATTAAAATACACCCCCTAGTCTTGGATAAAGATTGACCATCAGATATTGCTATACCATCTTTAATTAAACATTTCTTCTATTTTTTTAATCTTGAAAATACGATCATCTAGGTAGGACAAATTTGGGGTACGACAGCTGCCCCTATTCAATTATCTTTCAGTCGAATAGCGTGAGAAAACTTGAGTCTTGCGCATTCTAATTGGAAATTTATTGAATACTTGAAGTATCCCCAAAATTTGTATGACAAATATAAGGTTACACTGATATAGCATACCCTTATGAGTCTCTGGGAAAGTAGGCAAAGCTGATGATATATCGCTTACATGGGTTTGATAACGAGGCAAATGGTTTTATGAGCGCAGTTTCGTATGTCTTGGCTTATTCACCCATTTGGAGGATGAATATAGCAATGATTGCTGATGCATGGCTGCTTAAAGACTGAGGCCATGGATTATGCTTGTGAATCGCTGCACGATGTCTGAGGTGATGGGCTAGAGTTTTGTTTTCTTTTGAGCATCGCAACATGAAGTCCGAGGTGATGATCGGTGTTTATGGAATAACGAAACGTATTGCTGCATGAATTCTGATGCAATGGGTTAGATTTGAAAATTGTCGCATGAAGTCCGAAACAGTAAGCTAGATTTGGTTTTTGGACATTGTTGCATGAAGTTTGAGGCGATGGTTTGTGTTACGGAGTAAAGAGATGTAATTGCTACATGAAGTCTGAGGCAACGAGTTTGGTTCGCAAATCGCTGCGTGAAGTCTGATGTGATAGGATAGATTTGGTTTTCAGACATTGCTGCATGAAGACTAAGGAAATGGGTTAGGTTCGTAAATCACTGCGTGAAGTCTGATGTGATAAGCTAAATTTGGTTTCGAACATCACTGCATGAAGTCTGAGGCGATGATCTGGAGTTTGGAACACATTACTGCAGGAAGTATGAGGCAATGGGTTAGGTTTGTAAATTGTTGCATGAAGTCTGATGTGATAAGCTAAATTTGTTGTTTCGAACATTACTGCATGAAGTCTGAGACGATGGTCTGGAGTTTGGAACACATTGCTGCATGAAGTCTGAGGCAATGGGTTAAGTTCACAAATCACTGCGTGAAGTCTGATGTGATAAGATAAATTTGGTTTCGAACACCGTTGCATGAAGTTTGAGACAATGGTCTGGACTTTCGAACACATTGCTGCATGAAGTTTGAGGAAATGGGTTAAGTTTGCAAATTATTGCGTGAAGTCTGATGTGATAAGCTAAATTTGGTTTCGAACATCGCTGCATGAAGTCTGAGGCGATGGTCTGGAGTTTGGAACACGTTGCTCCATGATGTCTGAGGCAATGGGTTAGGTTTGCAAATCGCTGCGCGAAGTCTGATGTGATAAGATAAATTTGTTGTTTCGAACATCGCTGCATGAAGTATGAGAAGATGGTCTGGAGTTTGGAACACATTGCTTCATGAAGTTTGAGGCAATGTGCTAAGTTCGTAAATCGCTGCGTGAAGTCTGAGGAGATAAGCTAAATTCTATTTTCAGTCATCGCTGCCCGAAGACTAAGGAGATGGTCTAGGATTTGCAAATACATTGCAGCTTAGAGGAAATGTAATGAGTTCGGATAATACATTGCGGCTTAGAGGCAATGTAATAAGTTTTGAGAATACATTGCAGCTTAGAGGCAATGTAATGGGTTTTGAGAATACATTGCCGCTTAGAAGCAATGTAACGAGTTTTGCAAATACATTGCAGCTTAGAGGTGATGCACCGAGTTTTGAGAATACATTGCGGCTTAGAGGCAATGTAACGAGTTTTGCGAATACATTGAGGCTTAGAGGCAATGCATCGAGTTTTTAGAATACATTGCGACTTAGAGGCAATGTAACGAGTTTTGAGAATACATTGCGGCTTAGAGGCAATGCACCGAGTTTTGAGGATACATTGAGGATTAGAGGCAATGTAATGAGTTTTACAGATACATTGCGGCTTAGAGGCAATATAATGAGTTTTGCGAATACATTGCGGCTTAGAGGCAATGTACTGGGTTTTGAGAATACATTGCGGCTTAGAGGCAATGTAATGAGTTTTGCGAATACATTGTGGCTTAGAGGTAATGAACCGAGTTTTGAGGATACATTGCGGCTTAGAGGCAATGTAATGAGTTTTGAGGATACATTGCGGCTTAGAGGCAATGTAATGAGTTTTGTGAATACATTTCCGCTTAGAGGCAATGTACTGAGTTTTGAGAATACATTGCGGCTTAGAGCCAACGTACTGAGTTTTTTCAAATACACTACGGCTTAGAGGTAATGTAATAAGTTTTACGGATACATTACGAGTTAGAGGCAATTTAATGAGTTTTGTGGATACATTGCGGCTTAGAGGCAATGCACCGAGTTTGTAAGGGACTCATCACTGCAGGAAGACTTAGGTGATGGAATGAACGTGTCACGGCCTGAAGACTTAGGTGACGCGAGGAACGTAGGAAAAGTATTTTGTTGGATGACCCTTAGATAGCTAAATCTAGGGTGAGGCTATTTTCTTGCTATTTGATACATGTGTATGCATGCGTATTAAATGTTTGTATGTATTCGAAATGTATGATGTTTGATGTGTGGAACCTTGGGTGTATTCGTATTGAATGTTGAAATTTATAGTGTATGTATGATTTGGATATGCAAAATATATTGTGTGAAATGGGTGTAAAATGCATATATACCTTGAAATGTTATGAAGACTATTTCTGGCATTCTCTCCTTTAAACCATTGGCTTATAGTTTCCAATTCCCTGGCGTTGTATGTTGTGTCGTTGTAGCTTTGTTAAATTCGATTTGAATGTTAGAAAAGTTTTGAACATTGATTTTGTTTTGTGAGTGCAGGTGTAGACGTAGACGTAGACGTCGGTAATGGCATATGCGTAGGTTTGTATGTTGTAAGCGCATGCGTAGACGTATATATTGGCATATGTGTGACCTTTGCAGGCGTAAGCGTAGACGTATGTAGATTCGTGTGTTGTAAGCGTAGACGTATGTATGGAATTTGCAGGAGTAAACATGTGCGTGGACGCGTGTGAACATAGACTTTGTGTTGCAAGTGTAGGCATAGGCGCTGACATGGACATAGACTTTGTGTACGGACGCGTAGATGTGGGAGTAGATGTGGGAGTAGATGTGTATATAGACTTTGTATTGTTGAGTGCAAGCATAGGCGCAGGTGCGAATGTAGTCTTTTTGCATCGTGAGCGTAGACATAGGCGTAGACATGTGTATAGACTTTTGTATTGTAGATGTAAGAGTAGGCATTGCCATGTCCGTGGACGTAGACGTGGATTTTCTTTCAATATTTTTCTAACCAAAATGTGTTTTCGATGTTTTGTCAAATGCTTTTATTTTGTTAATCCCCGAAATGATTTCAAGACAATATTCACAAGTAATGATCATAGTATTTTGTAAGCAAGTCTGGCAAAAGAAAAATCGCAATTTGAAAGATGCAAAGAAAGCAAATGTTTTATTGATATGCCTCTGAATAGGCAAGAATATGAGATGCAATTCCTAGAAAGAGGTAATTACAAAAAGTTTTAAAACTGTAAATGGCAATGAAAAATGATAATTGCTACTGTTGTTCCCCAATATCCTTTTAATGATCTTATCTCCTTTGCTTCTGAGTTGAATGATTCAAATCTATCTCTCCCTTCGTGGTTCGTATTCGCAGTTCTTAGATCGCAATATTTTTGTTCTTTACTTCTTTGTATGAAATCCCTAACTTTTTCCTGGATTTCCCTTTCGGGTTTTCAATCCACCGGAATAATTTTTTGTTTATATGCCTCTAATTTTTGCCTGGATCGCCCTTTAGGGTTTTTGATCCACCGGGACGCTCCTTTTTGCCTAAGTCGCCTGTTTAAGGTTCGAGCTTAGCAAGCTTTTTATACATAGTATTTTTAACTACGTCTGAATTTTTCGGATGCGGTAGTTCTTCCCCATCCATTGTTGTGGGGATAAGACTACCACCGGAGAATGTTGTTTTGACTACGTATGGACCTTCGTAATTGGGTGTCCATTTACCACGTGAGTCGAGGCGAGTTAGCAGAATCCTCTTGAGTACTAGACCATGTCGTGGCTCCTCTTGTACAATATACTGTTACTTTGAAAGAATTCCGAGGCTAATTTTCATAGGGTTTGCTTGCCAATGGTAGAGGCATTTTCCGGATGCCGTGAAACCTAGGCTTGTTATATTGTCATTTTTAATAGCAAGGAAATATGCGGGCTCTTCGAAGCGTCTGTTTGTGATGCACGGTTCTTGGTTAGACCAAGTTATTTTGAACATAGACGATATAGTTGTCAGGGGATCTGTCATTTGATTTCCTTTTCGTGGGATGTGACTGAAAGTGATCTTTGCGAATTCCGCAGTCAGTTTTCAAAACATGATCCCGATATAGAACCAGTTTTAGATGTTTAGTATCACATTCACTGTTGACTTGGTATATGGCTTGTGAGCATTCTTTGGAGAAGTCAGTACTTCCCCTATATCGTGCCCCGGTGCATTTAAAGCCTCTTCGAACGTGGATACCCAACGTGCCCCTGGCTCGGGTTCTTCGTCAGATCGTGGTATTTCGTAGCTGCTAATTTTACAGCACTATCTGTATTTGGCCTTGGCCTATTTCTGTTGATGTGCGTAATAACTTGATCAACTTCTTTGTGGCTCCTCTCTAACGTTTCCCCTTAGCCTGGTTTCTTCTGGGTATTCCCCTGTTCTCAGATTAATGGTCTTAATAGCCTCTTGATATGGTTGCATATTGTTAGCTTTTCTTTTTTATTTCCCTCGCCATTTTCTCAGAGAGTTCAAGATCTTTATCATCTTCCTCTTTAGCTTGGTTGATAGGAGCATTAAAATTATATCGAATCACAGCAGTAGCATGATCGGTGGTTTTAGGCATGAATTTGCGCCTTTTCATGTTTTGGTGCAGATTTAATATATGAATATTTGAAAATGCATGTGCTGAGAAAGTATTGTTATTTTTTTAAAAAATTTAAGATATAAATGCAAGAGAAAGACAAGGATCTTGATTGAAAACAAAATATAACTTTTATCAGTCGTAGATATTATCTAAAACAAAACAGGGAAACCCTTACAAGCAACCCCTATGCCTCAGGCTTGACATAGGTTCTTTCAAAAACAAGAAAAATTAATTAGGAAAGAAAAAAATCTCAGGAATCTCCATGGCCATCCATCTTTTGAGTTTTTCTCCTGAGGCGCATTCTCAGATGAATTCAATTGCCCTTTTGGTGTTGGCATTGTTGGATATTTTCGACAGATGTCTGTCATGCACTACTCCATTGTTAACAAAGGTCTCTTGGACTGGAGGAAGATGTGCTTCTCCCTTCAGAGTAGCTTCATATTTTTCTTCAGGGTATTGTCCGAGCTAGACTATCCCTTGGTCCCATAGTCTTTGTAGAGCTCTTTCGAAAGCTCCATTGTGTTCTAGCCGGAGTCCATATCCCAACTGATATTCTTTCTGTGGGTTTATCGAGGTTCTTGCTTGTCGGCTTTCCCCAGAGTCAGTGACACTTCAATTGCATTTATTGCCATCCCATCATGCGGAGGCGTAGGGTCTTATTGGATGTTAGGTTTCTCAAAAGTGATGTCTTGAGATTCTAAAAAGTCTTGGACCTTATGCTTGAATGGCCAACATTTCTCTATGGTGTGTCCACGAGAATTAGCATGATACTCCCATCTGGCGTTGGTATCGTATCTTCATGGGAGTTGCCCAACTGGAGGAGCTAGAGGCTTGAGCTCCACTAAGGATTCCTTAACTAACTGTTGCAATAACTGGCTAGGTGGCATATGGAGTGGATCAAATTTCCTGGGTGGCCTTCTACCTTGTTGCTGCCCTAGTGGGACCACTAATGGTTGTTGTACCCTGGGTTGTGACACTACAACATTAATTTCTCCCTCTTTTCCTTTGGGGAGGTTTGAAGCATGCCTCTTTGAATTGTAGGGAGCATTTGATAGTCCCCCTAATATTTTCCCACTTTTCATCCCAGTCTCGATTCTTTCTCCGATGGTTACTAGGTCTGAGAACCCCGAAGAGATACTTCTAACCATCATCTCATAATATAGCTCGTGCAAAGTTCCCATGAACGTGTCTACTAAATCCTTCTCTAATAGTGGTGGTTGCACACGGGATGCCAACTCCCTCCATCTCTGAGCATACTCCTTGAAGGACTCTTCTTTCTTCTGGGACAAATTCTGGAGTTGCATGCGGGTAGGCGCAATGTCTAGGTTATATTTGTAATGCTTTAGGAAAGCATTAACAAGATCTGCCCAGGTTCGAATATGCGTTCTCTCTAATTGCATATACCAGTCTGAAGATGCCCCACTCAGGCTATCTTGAAAATAGTGAATCATCAGCTTCTGATCATGGGCATGGGCATGCATCTTCCTACAATACATGCAAAGATGATTTCTTGGGCAAGTGAGCCCCTTGTATTTTTTAAAGTCAGGCACTTTGAACTTTGGTGGAATCACCACATCAGGAACTAGGCCCATTTCGAGAGCGTCTACTTCGAAAGCATCGAAACCCTCCATAATTTTTAGTCTTTCCTCCAGAGCTTTGTACTGATTCATCGCCAGTGGATTATCAACAACACAAGTACTAGTCGTCTTTAATGGCGCTTGGTTGGCATCCTCTGGGTCGTGGTCTCCGTATTGCATGTCCAAGTAGTTGTCTGCATTATTGGTTGGAATCTATAGGGTACGAGATACCCCTGATTTTGGCGGCGGTGGGACAAACCATTCAGTTTCATCTTCTTGTTGGGCCATGACGGACTTCTGGAGTCCTTCCTCTGACTCTTTCCTTAGTTGGTGACCGCTTGATGCACCAATAGTCTGGGCTACTTCTTTGAAAGCTACCCTGGGAATCTGGTCATGCCTGCCAATAATGTTTTTCAAAGTTAGGAGAACTTGACTCAAATCCCCTTTCATTGAAGTGACATCACCCTTTACTTGGTCGAGATCCTCTTTGAATGCAGCCTGAGTTTCCTCGATTTTCTCCATTGCTTTCTATTGGTAGGCCCTGGTTTGATATAGAGGCCAAGGAGGTGGAGATCTCCTTATACCAATGGTTCAACTGGAGAGACGTTTTTTTTTTGAAAAATGAGTTTTGACATGATATGAAGGTGTTCGTGAATGCATGCATGTGAATATGTATGAACATGAAATGGTTACTTGTTTTGAATGTCTTATTCACTTGGGTATGTATTTTTCTTTTGCTTATTTTTTATTCAGTGACCAGCTTAAAAATGGACACGGCAGTGAGATAGGGAACAAAATGTCATTAATGAAGGTAACATAATTCAGATATTGAAAAATATTACAATCTTAAACCAAAACTTTATTTGCGTGAAATCAGGCAAAAAGGAAATAAGTCTTCTAGGTGCGCATGCGGACATCGGATCTGGGAACCATCCCCTATTGCTGGAAAAAGCTTGAGAAAGTCTTCAACACCTTTTTTCACTTTTGTGGCCTTGATTTCAGACATGTTTGGTATGTTGACACAGGCAAGTTGTTTCCTTCGGTATCCATTTTTAAAGACAGTCACCGAGATCTTGAGTTTATTATTATCTTTTATACCCCCTGCGAATTAGACAAATGTAGGGTGACGGATATATGAAATGCATGACGAATACATGAAATGTATGAATGCGTAGTTGTAAGGTTGAGTGACGGGATTTTTTGATAAGTATCCTTAAAAGGTAGGTTCCTTAATTTTGACCTACGATTGGTTTACCCTCCCAAAAGGTGGCTTCCTTAAGGGTGTCATGAATAACACCAGAGGGAAAGGGCGCAAGGGCCTCCCTTAGGTGGATCCTTTTTACGGACTGAAACTTTCGTCTCAAAGTCGTGAAAGGTCTCATCATGAGATTTTAGGTTAAGGTCGTTACAAAGAGTCATGGGTGACCTTCCAAAGTCCTACTCGTCAAGAGGGTATCTCTCGAGAAGTATTCCTTTTTCGGAAGTTCACCGACTCTAGGCGAAGTCGTCACATAAACTCGCAGGGATGATGTACCCCCTAAGCTAATAGACGAACCTTATTTCTAAGGGTTATATTATAAACATTTTTTAGATAGAAAAATCCCGACACACAGTAAATATATGATGATAAGAGAAATTGACAGTAAATAAATAAATGCGATAAAGTAGATAAATGCAATAAAAGAAAATAAAAATGGAAATCCAAAAATACCTAAGCCTAGGGTTAAGGAGAGTTCCCAGCAGAGTCGCCAGTTGTCGCGACTAGTTTTTAAAATCAAGAGTCACCACTATTAGTTTTTATCCTAGGGAAGGGAATCTAACAGAAAACTCTAATTCGTAGACAAAGATTCTAGGTTTCAGACTCAATTAGACGAAAGGAAGGTGTTAGGCATATTTCATCTACCTTGTTTACAAGGATACTAGGCTCTAGGTTTAGGTTTGGGGTAAACTGGATTTTAAGTTTTAATTAGAAAGACTCGCCACAATTTTTGATCGTATGCCTACGTATCCTCTTATGAGGAATCAGAGTCCCAATTTGTAGTTTGTATGGGGTTGGTATTTTTTAGGGGTCACAAACATATTTTGAATCACCTCACACTCGGTCAGGAGTAGTGATTGCGGAGATTTTGACTGAATGTGCAGTAAGTCAAAATCAGTTTGAAACCCTTTTGCAAAAAACAGTTGAATAGCTTAGTTTATTGTGAAAAATAATTTGACGATTTGTTTGTGTTTTTTAATCATATTATTTGCGAAGATCTTGATTAATTCATGATTAGAGAAAACTTTAATGCAAATAATATATAAAACAATATATGCAATTTTAATATAAAATGAATTATTTTAGACATATAATAATATTTAAATAGTAAATAAAATATATTAATGATAATATTTATGAAAAAAAAGAATTATAATAATAATGACATTTATAAATAATAGTAAAAAGTTAAGTAATTATAGAAATATATAATAATAATATAAAAATATAATAATAATAATAATGATAAAAAATCACTATTTGACAATAATAATAATAATTATAAATTATATATATATATATATATATATATATATATATATATATATATATATATATATATATATATATATATATATATATATATATATATATATATATATATATATATATATATATATATATATATATATATATATATATATATATATATATATATATATATATATATATATATATATATATATATATATATATATATATATATGAAAATAGAAATGATGATAATTGAATTATAAATATAAATAAATTAAATTAACTCGGGAGGGGTGTGGAAAAGATTGGGCTTGACCCATTAGACAACTCAGATCAGGGGGTGTGTGTGTGTTGTTTTGTGTTTTAGCAATTAGGCAGAAGGGGGGTGTAAATATTAATGGGCTTTGGCCCAAAACGCGTTTGGGAGAGGGGGCCAGTGTGTTCTAGTGTGGTGAGGTTGGATGCTTATGTGGTGCAGACTTGGCCTATGGCCGTCTGATCAAGATCAAATGGATGATATTGAGGGAGCATGGCAACTAAGGTGTACGCGCGGGCATGGAGTAACTACGGATTACATTTGTTTTTGTTTTTCATTTCATTTTCATAATTATTTGTTTTACAACATCTTTATTATCTCACTTTCTCTCTCGTATACCATCCCCAAAGTCCCCTTCCTCAACCCTAATTCCTCCCTCCCCGCGGCGACTACAAATCCCTAATCCACCCCTTTCAATAAACCCACCATGATACAAGAACAACAACAATCATGAACAAATGCTAAGCTGTTTTACCCTCTCGCAATTTTCCGATGCCGAGCTTTTCTGGTTCGTATCTGACTTTCCCCTTCCCTCTTTTGCAGGTTCTATAGAAGTGGTGCATTGACGTGGTGAAGATGACTCAGTGATGGAGCTTGAGCTTGATGAAGGTGGCGTGGTGAAGAGCTCAAGATGGTGGTGTTCACATGGTTAGGGTTTCAGAAATTGAAACCCTAACCGTCCTATTCAGCAATGGTTCTTCCTCTTTCTTTCCGTTTGATTTCTCTTCTTCTATTTTCCCTCGTCTGTACTTTCTGTAATTGTCCTCCCTTTCCTTAGATTAATTTTGGTATATATATCCCTCTAGAAATTAGGGTTAGTTTAGATAATTAGCTATTACATTCACTTGACATATATTTAGGGATTTTGATTGTTGTTAATTGATTCTTTATTGATTGAATATATTTGATTTCACGAGATTTGATTTTATTGACTTTCTGAATATTCTGAGATTTATGTGTAAAAATAACCAAATTTGATTTAGTTTGTTTTGGATCTAAATAGTATCAGTTAATCCATTGAAACGTGCGTTTTGTTTGCTTAATTGATACAATAATTGTTCCTAATTTGGGCTTGGCACCATGTGTTACTTTTTTCGTTTTATCTAGCATCTTCTGTTTTTTGGCCTCAACTGCCCAGTAACGACTTTTTTTTGTTTACAACATTTTTGGCAAGGATTGGGCCTATTCCTTAGGCCTTGAAGAAATTTTATTTTTCTTTGTTTTATCAAACAATTCTTAAAACAAATATTTTAATAAATACTTTATAAAAAATATTTAATAAAATAATTATAATAAAAAAATATTCAATAATAACAATAACAAAAAAACAAAATAAAAATGATTTTCTCAAAAATGCCAAATGGGCCCAGATTGCATCCATTGTCTCGCCCTTTAAAAATGAATTACTATGGGCTGATACGTACACCCCCTCTCTTTACTTCTTAAGAAAAGAACCAACATGGGCCAGCTAAAGAAGAAACCTTAATGGGTCTGTAATTCGGAATTGTACTGATATTTAATTCCAACTAACAACTTAAACTTAAGTTGGTTTTAAGACTTAAGGACATAATAATTATTTGAATAATTTTTCCATTTTCGAATTGCATGGGCCATAGGCCAACATGCTTTGCGAGTGGGTTTACGGCCATGTGAGTCTTTCTGATTTTAAAAAAACCCTTATTAAAATACACCCCATAGTCTTGGATAAAGATGGGCCATCAGATATTGCTGTACCATCTTTAATTAAACATTTCTTCTATTTTTTTAATCTTGAAAATACGATCGTCGAGGTAGGACAAATTTAGGGTACGACTGTTGGACATTGCATTCTTTAAGAATCAATAACCTTGAAACTTCCTTCAGTCTTAACCAATAACTTTAATTGAACTAGGAGCCACACAGTAAAGTTATTCAGAGACATTGACTTCATCATACTTGCCCAAGAGTGTCACTTTAACATTTCACCAAAGAACCAGCTACCAACATAAATAGCTTCTGAAAAAAACATAAGGACTAGGGAGTTTTTCAGATATTGGATACATAAAATGCTGAGATGATGTCCCAACACCAACTTCGACAATGGTATATTTCAAAATGATCACACCATTAGAATTACTTCTAAGACTTCCATCTATAAACACCCAACACCCATGGATGACCAAAACACTTCATGATGAACCACATAATGTAGATGTATTCTTCACAGTAGTGATCTACCATTCTCCCTTCTCCTTAGATGATTATTTCTCCCCCTCAATAGAAAATCTAAAAATAATAAACCAATATGAACTTCTCAAGTTCATACATCAGAAAGGATGTCGTAACATTTGGTAGGCCATCATTTACACACACATACCACATTAACAATAATAGTAGAGGCATACTATATCGGAGGAAACAAGACAATCATGATCATCTTCAGATCATCCTCCACCCCTTGCCTCTATCAAATAACCTCTTGCACTTCTTGAGCCTATCACAAGTTTTAGGAGTGATACTACTGACCTTCCTTGTCATCATCTCAGAAAAACTCTTGGTCAACTCAGCCCTTTGCAGAGATCTTTTGTTCCATCCTTTGATAGTTGTAAGGAAGGATAGAGAATCTGTTGCATTCCTCCCCATTATTAATTTCTATAAGTCATTAAGAAATCCAGTTCCATTTGAATTTTATTTGATAGTGTTGATCCAGTCATATTTTGAAAAATCATTGGCAAGTATACCAACATATTTCTTTCTACAAAAATCGTCATCCTGCTTAGGTTCCATTAGCACCATGTGAAGAGTTTCCACCCTTTTGGAAGTAATTTGGTGGTTCAAATTTTGAAAAGGAAACTTAGTTTGCATTGATCTTCACCACAAGTCTTGCCTTTCATAAGTTTGGGTATATCTGTAGTGGTAGAAATGTTTAAGACTAAGCCATTAGATTGACTAGACTTATACATATAAAAATAAAAATCGCCACCGCGCTTTATTATTTCCAAAGGAATTGGAAAAGAGCGAGTAACCCAAAAAGAGGGGGAAAGATTCAAGGTAAGGGGGTTGGTTATGCAAAGGGAAGGTATTAGCACCCTAAACATCTATGGTACTCCATAGAAACCTCTTTGTAAAAATCTGTATATTTTAGCTATAAAATGTTGTATGTAAAATAGATGGTGGAGGTGAGAAAAAAAATATATTTTTTATGATTTTTGCACCAACCGCGGTTGTGAACCTTTAGTGCCTACGTACCACCTTCCGTGCAATAGGGGATCAGGGTACACATAGTTCCTCTTTTAAATATTTTAGAACACAAGTGTTTTGGTTAATTTTATGAGATCAGACATCATCATCATTGTCCGTGTGGAAAACATACTTACTACCCACAATCATGAGAAAGGAGAATTTGAATCATCTCAAAGTGGAGGATATGGCTTGGATTTTAAAGTCAACAATACCTCACTCAAAACCCAAGTGGAAAATATCTCTCTTCACTATATATTGTAGAAGTGTAGTTGTTTGCATCACTACAAGGATTTACAAGAGTCTAATCTTTTGAGAAAGGTTTTAAAATAAAAAGGCAAAGTGGCAAAAATGGTTTGAAATGAGATTGATTGATTTTTAGTCTTCTCACAAAAAAATGTAAAGGTATTATTAAATTGATTGAAGTTTATTTATGAAAAGGGTTTGAAAATGCATGGACCTAAGTCCAAGTTTATTATGAAAATGGTTCAAGTTTCAAAACAAGAAGAGTTTTCAAAAGGAGGAAGAAGATTTTTAAAATTAAAGAAGATGGGAGGAGAAGAAGAGACTATCCTAAAGCATAAGGTAAAAGCTATGGAGAAGAACCATCTAACAAACAAGAAGCCAATACTTGATATTATGAGTCAAGATATAATTACAATTATTTGGATTGAAACCAAGCAAGCAAAGATACTAGACCTCTTGAGAGAACCAAACTTCAAGTGTATTAAATCTTCACAAAAATTGGGCAGAGTAACGGCTGTATACAGGTGAGTTCCAGATCACAAACAAAGAATGTAATCACAATAACCTGCACATAAAACAAACAAACAACCCAATGTCTTGAGGTAAACCTCAATAACTCCAGATAAAATATCAATTAAGGTCATAAGGTCTCCAACATAGGCCAAGGTTTCTAATCCTAAGTCCAAGATGTCCAATACTCCATCATGCCAAGGATAGTAACCAAATAGTCCAAGTATCATTAAAGCTTTTTATGGTTCATGTTGACTATTAGGTGTCTTAAAAAAGAAAAGCTCAAGTGAGCAAAATAAAAATGAAAAGAAAGTAAATGCTCAAGTGAGAAAAGATGAAAAATAGCATGAAATGTAAATGCTAAAGTAAAGGGTGTATAAAATAAAAGAGCATAAAATAAAAACACAAAACAAAGTCAATTATTAGTAATTAGTGGTTAGTTGGATGACCATATTAAAACTTATATTTGGAACTCATTAGAGGATTAGTAGAATCAAAGCCTCCACATAACAAGTTGCATTTGCTTTTTGTCAAGTGTATCATCCATTTTTGAATTCTCAAAAGTACCATTTAATGATCAACGATGTTTAAGTGATCCGCGTTGACCAAAAGTTATGTAGATCCATTAGAAGATTGGTAGAACCAAAGTCTACACACAATGAATCTCAAGGTTATTGGATCAAAGAGATCAAATTAACATACTTGGGCTTGCAAACATAAGTTTGGACCACAAATGATCATTTATTTGAATCAGGACAAAATTTAGCGCTATGTTAAGCAATCGTAAGTGGACTTATATAAAAGTCGCACCTATTTTGAGGCCGGTCAATAGCATTCTATGCACCATTTGTTTTGAGACATGATATAGAGATCATGCTCCAATAACACTTAGTGCAATAAGAAAGGGATGAGATGAAAAGTGGTGGGATAGAATATACAAACCACTTTTGAATTAAAATTTAATCAAGCTATTATTAAAATTATTCATCCATTTTTATGGAGTTAGACTCAACACCATTGATCCAATGATGTTAACAAAGTTCATGATAAAAAATTCAACCCAAGATCAGCCAGAAAATAATCACAAAATAATATTACATTTAATATATACATGAAAAAAGGTTTTTAAAATGCTTTAAAATAGAAATAAGAAAGAAAAATATCAACTATGTTCAAATTAATCAAGAAATATGAAGTAAGACCATAGAAAAATCAGAAATGAACTCAATATTTTTATAAAAATTTTGGTAATTTTTTAAAGTTAGAAACTATTTTTAAAAATAAAAGAAATGAGTAAAATAAACCAAAAATGATAAATAATAAAAAAGTCAGAAATAAAAAATAAATGAGGTCACCAATATTTGTCACAATATCATTGAATCATTCCATATTTTTTTTCAGAATTTAAAAATACATGAACGTATTTTTAAATGTTTAAAACAATTCAAATAAAGTGAAAATTTATAAAAAAATATCAAAACACAAAATAAAATTGTAAAAAAATAAAAATCAGAAAGAGAAAAATAAAAAATATTTTTCATAATTTTTTCAGATTTTTTGGACTTGAAATGAATTTTCTAGGATTTTTTTTAAAATTAAAATAATTAAATATAAAAATCAGAAATAAAAAATAAAGTCAGAAATATGTGGACCATTAGATGAGAGTCAAAACGCGTTAGTAATCAAATCCAAGGGATCTGGCGCGCTATGCATATCATGGTCATTACTGAATAAAGCATAGAATCAAATATAAATCAGATTTTCAAAAAATACAAATGGCACACCATCATTGGTTGGAAGATGACACGTTGGTCATCTTATACCTCTAGCCAGTCTCAAAACCAGGTCACTCAAACTATAAAATTAGAGCACGACACCTATGCCATTCGCTTCGTCTCATCAAGACAAAGACAACCACACATTTGCGACAAATTTATATAAACTGTAGCTCAAGCAATTTGGAAGGAAAGTTTTGAAAAGGAATTTGAAATTTCATGGTCAAAACGTGTTTCCAGTTAAAATCAAGTGTTGCGACTAGAACCAAAGAAATGAGAGCTTCACAATGATATCAAAGTTTGGAAGAATTGATGGAGAAATCTACCTATTGAAGTTGAGTTGTAGAGCTCTAAAACTGGACTTCTATGGATCAATATATGTCACAATTCTTGAAGGTAATTGTATGGTTAGCTTCAGGGAAGATCAAGGAAGGTGAATTGATAGAAAAAATGAATTGAAAAAGGCTTGAACACTGATTTCGAAGTTGCAAAAACATGAGTTATGGAATGAGTTTGGCAGGATGATTTTGGCTGTTCAAGCTTGAGGAAATGAATGAGGGATGACCCTCTATTTATAGGGAATCAAATGGAATGTTCAAGCGTGTGAAATGATGAAGTTTGGAGGGAAATCGTGTGAAGTTGCAAACAAGAAAAGTGCGACTTCTATTTTGATCAAAACTCATCCAAAACGTTTGTTTTGATATGTTAATCACTTTTGGAAGTTCACTAAACATATTTAGAAGCAAAAACGCACAGGAAAATGTGTTTAGAAGCTAAATCAAGGATTTCAAATTTTGACCTTTGAAGAAACTTCAGTTTCAAGTTACCAAGTTCAAATCAATGGCATTCTCAACTCAAGGGGTCTTAGGGCATGATTCTTGAAGCTTTGGAAAGATGAGATTACATGCTTTGCAGTGGGAAAAGAATGGAATCAAATGGATGTTTGAGCTGAATGTTGCAATGAGTCAAAGTTGGGAAAAAGAAGTTGACTTTCCACACTTAGAAATATTTCAAGTTTTTCTTCAAAAGTGACCTATAATCTTTTGCATCCAAACATGGCCTTCCTCTTGGAATTTTCTATTGACCAAAAAATATGGTATGAAATAGACCTATTGAATGACATTTTGAAACATGAACCATTCAAAATCTCTAAAGATTGAGAGAGTTATGAATTATTGAAGTTGGAAAATAATCATCAAATGACCTATAATCTTTTGTATCCTTAGGGCATTTTCCATCCATTTTCTCACTTTGCATATAAAAGAAGAAGTAAAGTTAACATCCTCAAGATCATTATGGAAAACGAGTGGGATCAAGGTGATAAAAATTGACCAGGTTATGATCATTTTAAGTCACACATGGAAAATTGGGTGTTCATCTAGAGGACTTGTAATCTTTCTTCATCATCAAGTTTCTTCCACATGAAAACTCCTTGAAACTTTTGAAGTGATTTGTTAATAACCCTTTGAAGAGAAGTATGTCTTTATAATCACTCAAAAATACCAAAAGATGAGGAAGATATACTTCTTTAAAGTTCAAAACCCTAGCTCCTAGATCAAGAAAATGCTTTAAGGAACTTTGACAATTTTGAACAACCTTCTTATACCAACACCTTTACTTTGTAAATAGAAGTTGTTGAGGATGATAATTAGAACTCATAACAACCAAAAACACTTCCATATCTTGAGAATTGGGATAAATATGCACTTGTGACCAATGGGAACAAGGCCTTGTCCAACCATGACAACTTCTTCAATCAACCCCCTGTACTTTTGAATCAATCTTGATAACTTTGAAATATGGTGAACCAAAATAAACCTTTCCATGCCATTTCTTCCAAAACAACTTCAATGGCGAGGTTTGAATTTCTCAAACTTTATTGACTAGGTCATGGAAATAAACTCATGAACCCATGGATCAACTTGTTAAGCAACATTGCCTTTACCTACATTATCAACAAGTAAGACAAACCAACATTGCATTTTATTAATTAAAAGGAAAGTCAAAACAAAACATGCATGATCACAAAAGAAAAACAAGTCAAGGTGCTTGGTGCTTCCTCAAAGAGAAAAACTATAGATATGGAGGAGAACCAAAAGCCCTAATGTGACCTTGTTGTGATTGAATCAATATGGTATGATGAAGGGATCTTAGGGGGAAAAATTGGAGTACAACATCTTCCGTTATTAAAGTTTCTTCAATCCAGAGATACGAAGGTTAAAAATCTTCATGTCGACGTGATCGAAGATACTTAAATATAAAACAAACCCTATTTTTGGCCCTAAGATGCCATGCAATGCTTATGAGTATGAATGCATATGAACAACTTCAAAGGGACGCAAAACACCACTGGGGATGTAGCAAAGGTAATAAGGATCAAAAGAGAAACCCGACCAGGAAAATAAATCACTGGTGAATCAAAAAGACCCGACTCATAGAGGATGGTAAAAGGTCAAAGGATACACCAACTTTTACTGAAGGCGAAACTACCAAAGTTCACTGAAGGTAGAAAGAGAAAAGAATAACAACACCGACGCTTACTGATGGTGAGCTACCAACATTCACTGAAGGTAGCAGAAAGATAATAATCACCAACATTCACTGATGGTGAACTACCAACTTTCATTGAAGGTAGAGAGAAAAGGAATATCATAGCACCGACGTTCACTGATGGTGAACTACCAACATTCACTGAAGGTAGCAAAAAGATAAAAATCATCGATGTTCACTGACGATGAACTACCAACTTTCACTAAAGGTAGAAGGAAAATAAATATTATAGCACCGACGTTCACTGACGGTGAACTACCAACATTCACTGAAGGTAGCAAAAAGATAACAATCATCGACGTTCACTGATGATAAACTACCAACTTTCACTAAATGTAGAAGGAAAATAAATATCATAGCACCGACGTTCACTGATGGTGAACTACTAACATTCACTGAAGGTAGCAAAAAGATAACAATCATCGATGTTCACTGACGATGAACTACCAACTTTCACTGAAGGTAGAAGGAAAAGAAATATCATAGCACTAGCGTTCACTGAAGGTGAACTACCAACATTCACTGAGGGTAGCAAAAATATAACAATCATCGACATCCACTGACGATAAAATACCAACTTTTACTGAAGGTAGAAGGAAAAGAAATATCATAGCATCGATGTTCACTAACGGTGAACTACCAACATTCAATGAGGGTAGCAAAAAGATAACAAGCACCAACTTTCACTGATGGTGACCTACCAACTTTCACTGAAGGTAGTAAGATAAAATATCATAGCACCGACGTTCACTGACGGTGAACTACCAACGTTCACTAAAGGTAGCAAAAAGATAACAAGTTTCCCAAAAATTCTGGCGTTTCACCTAGAATGGGTCTCAACTTCTTCTTTAATCCAGGCACTCCGCTTGGAAAGGGTAATATATAAGCTGTCTCAAATAAAGAAACTACCACTTGTAAAAATTTCACAACAAATTTTCTCTGCGATATTGAAAGACTTTCCATCCACTGGAGTAATTTGACAACAAACTGCAAACTATCCACTCGTAGAGAAGATAGCAAAAAAAAGTATAGTCGACTTTTACGGGGAAGTATTAGTTGCTCAAATAAAGAGACTTGCTACTTGCTGTTATGGGAAGGATTGTAAAAATGACTTCATGGGAAGAGTAATACGGCTTCCTGGGGAAAGGAATATGACTTCCAGGGGAGTGAAATATGACTTACTAGGGGAAGAAATATGACTTCCTGGGGAAAGAAATATATTCCTGTTGAGAAGATAAAAGTCTTCTCATGCAAAATAAATGCACATTCTCAAACCAAGGCTCGAAGCTTGTAGAAATCCAAAGTAATAATATTGTTGGGAAACAAAGATTCAAACCAGAAATAAAATGAAGTAAAATAGTCAACCAAAATACATCCTTTGAGAAATAAACTCAAGAGGGAAACCCAATCTATCCAGACAAAGAGTTGTAAAGGAAAGCTAAAGCAAAAATTTTCCACGAGGGATAACTCAGTGGGGAAATTGAAAGAATATACACTTTCTGCTTAAGGCCGACATTCTATTGGAGAGAGGACAACATAAATCTATAAAACAGGGTAATAAGTCAACAAAATATTAATGAATGTGAATGAGCAATGATTTACTAAATTTAACTATGCATGATGTGTGTATGAATGTATGAGTATTATCATGTATATGCTGACAAAATAGACATATAACACTGGGAGTAACCAGACCAAACTAACTCAAGCACAAATAAAACTCGGCTAAATCACATCCAAGATGACCATTCCATAAGAAAATAAGCACCAACTGAGGAAACAAAATCCTATTCCGCTGCTTAACTTCACATTGGAAGGAACATAATCCAGAAGTAATCAAATCATAGCGACAAAACAGTACAAATACAGGGATATAACATCCTTCTCCAGGCTTCATCGGGGAATAACACTCAGACTTCAATGGGAAAACAAATTCTTTCATGGTCCACACTTCCATAGGGGATTGCAATACTGATTTTAAATAAGGCAGATGGAAACCAAATCGGCAAAACATCAATTGAGGATTTCGAGATGACTTCATTGGGGAAACATCATACAAACTTCAATAGGGGAGATTGTGCCTCATTATCGAGGTATCAACTGAGGACCTCATGCTGACTTCACTGGGGAGGCCAAAACCACATCAAAGAGGGGAAACCAAGATACGTTCTTCAATATTGAGAGTAAGTATTGATCTAAATTCTCTGGGGAAAAAGTATGAAACCTCATAGGGGTAACAACTTGGGGATTTAAGAAGTCAAACATTACAGCAAGAAATCAATCTTATGGGGATTTTAAATCAAACCCAACACTTGGAGGGTAAAAACCCAAAAAACTGACAAATGCCTCAACCCTTCTTAAATAAAGCACTGCCCTTGCCTGATTATCGAGCAATCAAACAAAATGCAAGTACTGCCGAAAGGAAGATGCTTTGTAACTAAGCCAAATCTCAGCATGCACGGGGAGAAAAGTCTTCTATCTAATAGCAAATCCTTCAATGGGGAATCTTGGATTGGGTCTTCATATCATGAAATTTTTTAACAAAAGATGCCCTAGGATAGCCTCCCTAGGGAATCAAGAAGTCAACATTATAGAAAGAGGTCAAGCGCATGGGGATTTTAAATCAAACCCATCACTTGGCGGGTGAAAGCCCAAAAGGTTGACAACTTCCTTAACACTTCTTAGAAAATATACTGCCCTTGTCTAGTTGCCTGGGAAATAAATACCAACAATAATGTCAAAACTGCAGAAAGAGCGAAATTTTGTCAATAGTTCCATCTTAGCACACCAAGGGAACAAGACCTTTCATCATATGAGGGAAGACCTCGCTGGGGAATCTGGGATAGAGGCCTCAGACCATGCAAACCCCAAAAATCATAAAAATGAACCAAGACTTGACTGGGGTCACTGGGATCACAAACCTGATACCGCACCTTACATCAATTGGTATCATCTTCAATATACAAAAATCATGTGCATACCAGCGAAAACGACCTGAGAAAACCTTCCTGGGGGAAACAAAAATTCCCAAAATTAATGGAGTTCGTCCATTCTTGGGATCCCCACTTTTGCTTTCCTGTTGAATCAAAAAATCTAAAGTAAAAGTAAGTTGTAAATTCTTTTTTTGAAAAATAATTTTGTTATTTAATCTTTTTGCTTTGAAAATTATTATCAATAATAAATGGAGTCTTTGTAAGCTGAATAAAATAAGAATTACAAAGAATTGGGTAAAAGCTCAAATTTTATTGATAGAATGGTAGTCTGTGAATGGCGAGACTCCATAGATAATTACAAAGTTTGGAAAATGGTAATATATAATGGAAAAGATACATTGAGATACAATGACCACTATTCCCCCTAACAACTTTGAAGTCCTGAGCAGCAGCTTCTGTTGAGATATGGTGAGGACCCAAGAAGATTTTTGCTTCAATGATCAAGTCTTGTCTGACAAATTTACTTGCCAAGAAAGTCCCTAGCTTTTGCCTAAGCTGCCCTTGCGGGTTTTCAACTTAGCGGGAAATTTTGTTCTGTTTATGTCTCTAATTTTTTACTAGACCGCCCTTTTGGGTTTTTGGCCTACCGAGACACTCCTTTTTGCTTAAGCCGCCCTTTCAGGTTTTCAACTTAGCAAGCTGTTCTTTTATTTCTTTAGGAGAAGTATTTCTTGACTACATCAACATTCATGGGATGTGGGAACTCCTCGCCATCCATAGTTTCAAGAATTAATGCACCGCCAGAGAAGGCTTTCTTGACAACATATGGGCCTTCAAAATTGGGAGTCCACTTGCCTCTAGAATCAGCATTAAAAGACATGATCTTCCTGAGCACGAGGTCGCCTTCTCTGAATTCACGAGGTTTGACCTTCTTATCAAAAGCTTTCTTCATTCTCTTCTGATATAACTGCCCATGACACAAATCCGTCATTCTCTTCTCTTCAATCAAATTCAATTGGCCAAACCTGTTATGGACCCATTCAGCCTCTGACAACTTGGTTTCCATTATCACACGCAAATAGGGAATCTCAACCTCGATTGGGAGCACCGCTTCCATTCCATACACAAGGGAGAACGGGGTTGCTCCTGTTGAAGTGCAGACAGATGTCCGATATCCATGTAAAGCAAAAGGGAGCATTTCATGCCAATCTTTATAAGTAACAACCATCTTCTGGATGATCTTCTTTATATTCTTATTAGCAGCTTCAACAACCCCATTCATCTTCGGCCTGTACGAAGATGAATTGTGATGGACAATCTTGAATTCTTCACAAATTTCTGTCATCATCTTGTTGTTCAGATTCGAGACATTGTCGGTGATAATTCTACTTGGCACACCATATCGACATATGAGATTATTCTTAATGAAGCGCACAACCACCTGCTTAGTAACATTAACATATAAAGCAGCTTCCACCCATTTGGTGAAGTAATCAATTGCTACCAAGATAAAACGGTTTCCATTTTAAGCTTTGGGTTCTATCATTCCAATCATGTCAATACCCCATATATAGAAAGGCCACGAGGAAGAAATAACATTGAGAAGTGTCGGAGGCACATGAGTCTTGTCCGTATAAATCTGGCATTTATGGCACTTCTTTGCAAATCTGTAACAGTCTGATTCCATTGTTAGCCAATAGTAACCTTCCCTTAGCATCTTTTTAGCCATTGAATGTCCATTGGCATGAGTGCCAAATGAACCTTCATGAATCTCATGCATCAACATGTCTGCTTCGTGTCTATCCACGCATCTGAGCAAGACCAAGTCATAATTTCTCTTCTACAACACATTTCATTGAGGAAGAAGCTGCCAGCCAATCTTCCCAATGTCTTTCTATCTTTATTCGATGCACCAATCGGATATTCCTGAGTCTGGAGAAAATTTTTGATATCATAATACCTAGGATTCTCGTCTACTACCTCTTTTGTTGTAAACACATGAGCGGGCATACCCAGTCGCCGAACTATAATTCGAGGTATATCATTCTAAGTATTCACTTAGCAAATAAAAGCCAGAGTTGCAAGAGCATCCGCCATTTGATTTTTGTCTCTAGGGATGTGATAGAATTCAACTTTATTAATGAAGGGTAACAATCTTCTAGCATAATCTTTGTAAGGGATCAAGTCGGGGGGACGAGTATTCACTCTCCTTTAATATAATTTATTACCAAAGCTGAATCGCCATACACATCTAGAATTTTAATTCTGAGATCAATAGCTTCCTAGAGACACATGATGCAAGGCTCATATTCTGCCATATTATTAGTATAATCAAATGTCAACCTTGCAGTAAAAGGGATGTGTGATCCATGTGGAGTGACAATCACATCACCAATTCCTTTACCATAAGCATTCACAACTCCATCAAATATCATACTCCAACGAGATTCAGGATCAGGACCTTCCTCAGGAAATGGTTCATCACAATCTTTCACTTTCAGATACATCACCTCCTCATCGGGGAAATCATACTTCACAGACTAATAATCATCAATTGGTTGGTGAGCAAGATAATCTGCCAACATGCTGCTTTTAATAGCTTTTTGAGTGCGATATTCGATGTCATATTTGAAGGTGAGAAAACACTTAGAAGGGGGGGGGGGGGGGGGTTGAATAAGTTTCTCTTTTTCTTTTTCTTAAAGGCTTAACAATAATGGAAAGAAACAATTATTTTTATCCTGGTTCATTTGAACTCAAACTACTCCAGCCCACTCGCCAAGGTGATTTCGCCTTTCTCAACAAGGACTTAATTCAGTATAATCAAAATGATTACAATCACACAACAATTGTTGTGACTAACAATACAATGAACAAGTAAACTTACAAGTGACTAACACCACTAAGACTCAAACTAGTCTTAGCCTTCTTGAGAAATCTGACCAAACTTGGTCTCTCAAGGAACAAATACAAGAATTAAATCTTTACAAATAGTGAAAAAAATTGCTTCTTATAAAGCTATATCACAAATTGTGATTTTTCACTAAGATTAGTTTTTCACAAAGTGTTTGTAAAATAATTTGTGACCAGCAGAATATTCTCACCTTGTTGGGTCTTTTGAATTTTTTGAGTTGTTGGCTTGCAATAAATGATCTTCTATTTATAGCATGAAGAAAATGACCGTTGCTGCCTTCAAAAGTGGAGAGCAATTAATGTTTGCGTGTTTGCTTGTAGTATTGCTTTTTCCAATGAACTAGCGTAGACACTTTAGTGCATGTAGCCGTATTTGCATTAAATGAACAAACAACACTTGTCAGAGCATGTTTCCTGAAACTTGACAAGACTTGATAACTTCTTTATTCTTTCAGAACTAGCTTCATGTCTTACTTCAGAATATGATTCTCAACCTGCTTCAAATATGCTTCTCAACTTGCTTCAGAATATGCTTCTTAACTTGCTTTAGAATATGCTTGCAAAACTTCTTATCAGCACTTGCTTGCAGAAAACTTTTGAACATAGTTTACATGGAAACTTGCTAAGCTTTAGAAGATGCATACAATAGTTTCTCATCAGAGTCAGCATCAGAACTTGCGCTAAAACAAATAGTTCTTTCATCAAGGAACTTCTTCATTTATTTTCAGCTCAACACGTCAAAATGATTTTCATCTATAAAAATAATTTAGTCAGAACATTATCTGAAACAAATAAATATGCTCATCAGAGTATCAATTATATAAAATATATTTTATTGTTATCATCAAAACTCTGAGATATGATCAGAACCAATCTTGTTCTAACAATCTCCCCCTTTTTGATGATCACAAAAATATTCAGATTTAGAAATAAAATTGAACAAGAGATAAGAATCTCCCCCTGAAATAAATATTTCTATAAAAAAAACTTCCTGAGAATTTTCATCAGAGCTTTGAGATTTTTCTTTTAGGATTTCTTCAGCAAGTCTTTTGAAGATAATGTTCAGTTAAATTAAACTTCCAGAGTTTAGTGATACCTGCAAAATTCTTTTAAACATAGAAATAAATCTTTGTATTTTGTTAGAATGTTTGAGACTTCGTCCTATAACTGTTAATCAGAGATTAGATCAAAATACTCATTTTCTCCCCCTTTTTGGCATAATCAAAAAATATATAAGAATAGTTGTAGAGCGTAAAGGTTTTAAAAAAGATTCAGAGGTACAAGCACTCATTTTCTCCCTCTTGTTTGTCCAAGCGCTCATGAATAGCTTCATTTTCCTTCTTAAGCTCATTCAGAGTCTCCATAACTAGTGAAGTAGGAGCAGAGGATGAAGAAGCTTCAGCAGATACAACCTTTGTAGTAGAAACCGTTGAGTCAGAACGAACAAAATTTTGATAGAAGAGTGCCCAGATCAACCATAAGAGTTGGCACAGGTTCAGGTGCAACTTTTAGCAGAAGGTTGATTAAACAGAACAATTGCCAGAGGATTTGAATCTTTAGAGGCATCTTCAGACTCATCTTCTGAAATGTCCATTTGATCAGCAGGAGCATTAGCAATCATCAGAGTAGACTTCTTGTTCCAAATATCAGCACCTTCTGACTGGAAGGTATGCATATGTTTGGAGAAGTTCTCAAGCACCTGAGAATGATATAAGTCTTGCAACTTTAGTGAATCAACATCTAAGGTTCTTCTGAATGTTTCCCACAGATGTTTCCCCATCCTTGAAACTCCACAGTAGGAAGAAGGTCAAACCCATTTGCTTTTAGGTTATCAAAATCCACCATCAATTCAATTATAACTTCTAAGCTATCCACTGGAATTAGAGTAGTTCTCTCTGGAATGATGTACTGTTCAGATTGGTTATTTCCAGAATGAGTAGAGGAGGAAGTCATTTGAGCACTTAGGTTGAGAGTAGAAAATGGGTTGCAGAGAAAAATACACAGAGACGGTTGAATTTTGAAAGAGAATTTAATTATAATGAAAATTGAGGGGAAAGCGTGAGATTTGAGCAAATCATAACATTTACCTGGGAACAACGTCAATAGCTTTGTACGCGTGACCTTTCAGAAACACAACACGTGTTCATCTCCTGAAGGTTGCATGGGACAGCTGTTTGATATAATGAACTATTGAACTATACTTGTAATGAAATGTTAGAGCATTTCAGAACTTTATATATAGCTTATGATGTAACTTCTCTTCTAACTTCTGAAGAGTTGTTAATCAGAACATTCATTTCAGAACATTCTGAAGGAAAACACAGAAGATAAATACAATTTTATTCAGGACATAATTCCATACAAATATTTTTCAAAATGAATTTAAATCTATCTTCTGAAAGGGGTTTGTTAAAAATATCATCCCATTGATGGTCTGTTTTTACAAATTTTAAATTTAAAACTCCTTTCTGAATGTAGTCCCTTATAAAATGATATTTAATTTCTATGTGTTTAGCTTTAGAATGTAAAATGGGATTTTTAGAAAGAAATGTTGTAGAGGTATTGTCACAGAAGATAGGAATCTTACTTTCATAAAGATTAAAATCTTCTAGCTGACTTTTCATCAAGATCATCTGAGAACTACATCCAGCAACAGATATATACTCAACTTTTGTTGTTGAAAGTTCAATTGTTGCTTGCTTCTTGCTGTACCACGAGATACGATTGTCACCCAGAAACTGGCAGCTTCCAGAAGTGCTCTTTCTTTCAATTCTATCTCCAACAAAGTCAGCATCACAATAACCTACTAGTCTGAAATCTTTTGATCTTCTGTAACACTGACCCAAATTAGTAGTACCTTTCAGATACCTCAGAATTCTCTTAACATCAGTTAAGTTAGATTCTCTAGGATCTGATTGGAATCTAGCACATAAACATACACTGAATAATATATCAGGTCTAGATGCATTTAGATATAGAAGGGATCCAATCATACCTCTGTAGAGCTTCTGATCTACCTTCATACTTACCTCATCTTTTCCCAGAACGCATGTTGGATGCATTGGTGTCTTAGCATCTTTGCTTTCTGACATCTGAAATTTCTTTATAAGTTCTTTAACATACTTCGTCTGATGTATGTAAGTACCTTCTGGAGTCTGGTTAATTTGTATTCCCAGAAAGAACATCAATTCTCCCATCATGCTCATCTCAAATTCTTCCTGCATGGTCTCAACAAATTCTTTTCCAAGGGAGATATTAGAGGTTCCAAAAATAATAACATCAACATAAATTTAACAAATTAAAATGTCATTTTTAAATGTCTTTCTGAATAAAGTTGTGTCCACTTTACCTCTGGTAAAATCTTTTTCTAAAAGAAAATTACTCAAACGTTCATACCAAGCTCTTGGAGCTTGTTTTAAACCGTATAAAGACTTTTTTAATTTAAAAACATGTTCTGGATACTTTGAGTCATTAAATCCAGGAGGTTAATGGACATAAACTTCTTCTTCTATATAGCCATTTAAAAATTCACTTTTAACATCCATTTGATATAACCAAATGTTATTTTGAACATCAAAAGAAATTAATAATCTAATAGACTCTAACCTGGCGACTGGGGAAAAGGTTTCATTATAATCAATTCCTTCTTGTTGACTATAACCCTGTGCAACCAAACGTGCTTTGTTTCTGACCACCTCTCCTTGCTCATTTAGTTTGTTTCTGAAAACCCATTTAGTTCCTATAATGTTGAATCCTTTAGGTCTTGGAACTAGATCCCATACATCATTTCTGGAAAATTGATTGAGTTCACCTTGCATTTCTAGGATCCAATCATTGTCTTCTAGAGCTTCATCAATAGAGGTTGGCTCAATCAGAGATACCAATCCAAACAATGATTCTTCATTGATTCTGAGAGAGGATCTTGTTCTGATGGGATCTCTTTTCTTCCAATAATCACGTCTTCTTTATGAGCTGAAGAGATTTTGGGAAACCTTTTCTGAGAGGGTTGTTCAGAGATTCTGAGATTATCCAGAGCATTATCAAGAGGAGGATCTTCCGAGTCTTCCTTTGCTTATGAGTCTTCCTTTACTTCTGACTTTTTAGAGTTTGAGAGATGATCTTCTGTACCTACATAAATATCAATTTGCTTTGGCTGTTGCTGGCCAAGCTTGTCATCAAACCTGACTTTGATTGATTCTTCAACAATAAGAGTTTTTGTGTTGTATACTCTATAGCCTTTTGAGCGTTCAGAATATCCAAGCAGAAAACACTTTTGTGCTTTAGAATCAAACTTGTTCAGATTATCTTTAGTCTTCAGAATAAAACAAGTACATCCAAAAGGATGGAAATAAGAAATGTTGGGTTTTCTGTTTTTCCATAATTCATAGGGAGTCTTTTCAAGAATAGGTCTTATAGAGATTCTATTCTGAATATAACATGTTGTGTTCACAGCTTCTGCCCAAAAGTGCTTAGCCATATTTGTTTCATTGATCATGGTTCTGGCCATTTCTTGTAACGTTCTATTCTTTCGTTCTAAAACTCCATTTTGTTGGGGAGTTCTAGGACAAGAGAAATTATGAACAACACCGTTTTCTTTAAAATATTTTTCAAAATAATGGTTTTCAAATTCTCCTCCATGATCACTTCTGACTTTTATAATTCTAAAATCTTTTTCGTTTTGCACTTGGTTACAGAAGACAACGAACACAAAATGTGACTCATCCTTGTGTTTTAAAAACTTCACCCATGTCCATCTGTTGTAGTCATCAACAATGACCAATCCATACTTCTTACCTCTGATGGATGCAGTTTTAACTGGCCCAAACAGATCAATATGAAGTAGTTCTAATGGCCTAGAGGAAGAAACAACATTTTTTGATTTCAATGAAGGTTTTGAAAATTTTCCCTTTTGCATGCTTCGCACATAGATTCTGAGTTGTACTTCAGATTGGGAAGTCCTCTGACTAAATTTAGTTTATTTAATTGAGAGATTTTTCTTAAGCTGACATGTCCCAATCTTCTGTGCCATACCCATTTCTCATCGCTAACAGACAAAAGGCATTTAACATTCTGAGATTTAAGATATGACAAATCAATTTTGTAGATGTTGTTCTTTCTCTTGCCAGAAAAGAGGATTGTTCCATCTTTTTGACTAATAGCTCTACATGAATTTTGATTAAAGATAATGTCATAACCGTTATCACTTAATTGACTTATGGACAGCAGGTTATGCGCTAATCCTTCTACTAATAAAACATTAGAGATAGAAGGAAGGTTATCGTTTCCAATGGTTCCAGAACCAATAATCTTCCCTTTCTGATTACCTCCAAACTTAACGTCTCCTCCAACTTTAAATTCCAGGTTTTGGAACATTGACTTTCTTCCCGTCATGTGTCGTGAGCACCCAGAGTCCAGGTACCATGACTGGTGTCTCAATTGAGCTGTTAAGGACATCTGCAACAAATATTATTTTATCCTTAGGTACCCATATCTTTTTGGGTCCTCTAGGGTTAGAGTATTTAAAGTTCTGTTTGAACTTTGGATTAGCATAAGAGTTTCCACAATGTGATGTATATTTAATATCATGTGTGTGTCCAAATTTGAATTGTTTGTTCAGAGGTTTATATGTGAAAGTCATCTTAGCAACAGGTTTTGGTATATATGTTTCCTTCCCTTTGGGAGTTTCATATCCAATTCCTCTTCTATTGTTCCCACTAACTCCATAGATCATTGAAGCCATTTTGCTTCTATCTATGCTTTTATCAAGAAAAGTTTGAAATCTACAATCATATTCTTTAAGAATATCTTTTGAACTTGACACAGAATCTGAACTAGAAATTTTTTAAACATTTTGAATTTCCTCTTTAAGTTTAAAATTATTTTCTTTGAGTTCAGATTTTTATGTTTCATGTTTCTCAAGATCAGATGCAAGACTCTTTTTGAGTTTCTTGTATTTGATTTTGAGTTTACTATAGTTTTCCAGAAGTTCTGATAAACTTTCAGCAAGTTCAGCTCTAGTAAATTCAGAGAATACCTCTTTTGGTTCTGACTCACAGTCTGAGTCATCTGCTGTGGTAGCCATCAGAGCTAGGTTGGCGTTCTCATCTTCAGAATCAGATTCATCTTCAGAGGATTCTGAATCATCCCAGGTTGCCATCATGCCTTTCTTTCTACCAAAGCTTTTCTTTGGTTTTTCTCTTTGAAGTTTTGGACAATCACTCTTGTAGTGTCCAGGTTCTTTGCATTCATAACAGATTATCTCTCTTCTGTTTGAATTTTTGTGTCCAGAAGATTCTGGTTTATCTTCTGACTTCTTGAAGTTCCTGAACTTCTTCTGTTTGTGCTTCCACATCTGATTGATCCTTCTGGAGAGCAAGGATAGTTCATCTTCTTCTGACACAGATTCTTCAGAGTTTTCTTCTTCAGCCTGAAAAGCGTTAGTTTCATATTTTTTAATTGATTTAAGGGAAACCTACTTACCTTTATTCTGAGGCTCGTCCTCATCAAGTTCTGTCTCATGACTTCTTAGAGCGCTGATGAGTTCTTCAAGAGACACGTTGTTCAGATCTTTTAAAACTTTGAAAGTAGTGACCATAGGTGCTTATCTTCTGGGTAAACTTCTGATGACCTTCTTAACATGGTCTGCTTTAGTGTATCCCTTGTTCAGAACTCTCAGGCCAGTGATCAGAGTTTGGAACCTTGAGAACATAGCTTCTATAGATTCACTTTCTTCTACTTTGAAGGCTTCATACTTATGGATGAGAGCCAGAGCTTTAGACTCCTTCACTTGAGCGTTTCCTTCATGAGTCATTTTGAGAGACTCAAACATACCATGTTTTGTATCTCTATTTGTGATCTTCTCAGATTACATTTTAGAGATAGAATTTAGTAAGATATTTCTAGCTCTATGGTGATTTTTGAAATCGGATTTTTGTTCTCTATCCATAATATTTCTATCAATCTTATTTCCTTCTGAGTGTGTAGGATGTGTGTAACCATCCAAGACTATATCCCATAAATCACTATCATGACCTAGAAAGAAACTTTCTAGTCTATCTTTCCAATATTCAAAATCTTCTCCAACAAATACAGGAGGTTTGTTGTAGCTATAGTTGTTTTCCTTTCTGGATCTTTTCCTAACACGGTTAAGTGTCGCGCTCAGAGTCAACCTCTGATACCAATTGAAGGTGAGAAAACACTTAGAAGGGGGGGGGGTGAATAAGTTTCTCCTTTTCTTTTTCTTAAAGGCTTAACAATAATGGAAAGACACAGTTATTTTTATCCTGGTTCGTTTGAACTCAAACTACTCCAGTCCACCCGCCAAGGTGATTTCGCCTTTCTCAACAAGGACTTAATTCACTATAATCAAACTGATTACAATCACACAAAAACTGTTGTGACTAACAATACAATGCACAAGTAAACTTACAAGTGACTAACACCACTAAGACTCAAACTAGTCCTAGCCTTCTTGAGAAATCTGACCAAACTTGGTCTCTCAAGGAACAAATACAAGAATTAAATCTTTACAGATAGTGAAACAAATTGCTTCTTAGAAAGCTATATCACAAACTGTGATTTTTCACTAAGATTAGTTTTTCACAAAGTGTTTGAAAAATAATTTGTGACCACCAGAATATTTTCACGTTGTTGGGTCTTTTGAATTTTTTGAGTTGTTGGCTTGCAATAAATGATCTTCTATTTATAGCATGAAGAAAATGACCGTTGTTGCCTTCAAAAGTGGAGAGCAATTAATGTTTGTATGTTTGCTTGTAGTATTGCTTTTTCCAATGAACTAGCGTAGACACTTGAGTGCATGTAGCCGTCTTTGCATTAAATGAACAAATGGCACTTGTCAGAGCATGTTTTATGAAACTAGACAAGACTTGATAGCTTCTTTATTCTTTCAGAACTAGCTTCACGTCTTGCTTCAGAATATGCTTCTCAACTTGCTTCAGAATATGCTTCTCAACTTGCTTTAGAATATGCTTCTCAACTTGCTTCATAATATGCTTGTAAAACCTCTTATCAGCGCTTGCTTGCAGAAAACTTATGAACATAGTTTACATGGAAACTTTCTAAGCTTTAGAAGATGCATACAATAGTTTCTTATCATAGTTAGCATCAGAACTTGCACTAAAACAAATAGTTCTTTCATCAAGGAACTTCTTCATTTATTTTCAGCTCAGCACGTCAAAATGATTTTCATCTATGAAAATACTTCAGTCAGAACATTATCTGAAACAACTAAATATGCTCATCAGAGTATCAATTATATAAAATATATTTTATTGATATCATCAAAAATATGAGATATGATCAGAACCAGTCTTGTTCTAACAATATTCAGATAACAGCATCTTCCAGCGAGCAATTCTCCCAGTAAGAGCAGGATTTTCAAAAATGTACTTGATTGGATCCATTTTGGAGATCAACCAAGTAGTGTGATTCAACATATACTACCGCAAACATTTTAATGCCCAGGCCAAAGCACAACATGTCTTTTCCAGCATGGAATACCGTGATTCACAATCAGTAAACTTTTTACTAAGATAATAAATGGCATAATCTTTCTTCCCCGTTTCATCTTGTTGCCCTAGAATATAGCCCATGGAATTATCTAACACGGTCAGATACATAATCAATGGTCTTCCTTCAACAGAAGGGAGCAAGATAAGAGGTTCAAGCAGATATTCTTTAATACTTTCAAATGCCCTTTGGAAGTCATCTGTCCATACATAACCCTGATATTTCTTTAACAACTTAAAGATCAGTTCACATGTTGCAGTAATATGGGAAATGAATATGGAGATGTAATTCAAACACCCGAGGAACCCTCTGACTTGCTTTTCAGTTCTCAGCACTGGAATTTATTGAATTGATTTGACTTTATCAGGGTCAACTTCAATCCCTCTCTGGCTAAAAATGAAACCGAACAATTTCCCTGACCGAACACCGAAGGTACATTTATTTGGATTCAAGCGGAGACGATACTTCCTCAAACGCTGAAATAACTTCAATAAATCTTCTACACGCCCTTCTTCAGTTTGGGATTTAGCAATCATGTCGTCAACATATACCTCAATTTCCTTGTGCATCAGATCATGGAATAGGGTTGTCATAGCCCTCTGGTACGTTGCACCAACGTTCTTCAACCCGAAGGGAATCACTCTGTAATAGAATTTTCCCCAGGGTGTGATAAACGTTTTTTTTCCATGTCCTCAAGAGCCATCCTTATTTGATTATACCCAGAAAATCTATCCATGAACGAGAAAACTTTGAATTTTGATGTGCTATCCACTAACATATCAAATGTGAGGCAATGCAAAATCATCTTTTGGACTAGCTTTATTTAGATCCCTGTAATCTACGCACATGCAAACTTTTTTGTCTTTCTTCGGTACTGGGACAATATAGGTAATCCACTGAGGGTATACTGATGTTACAAGAAAACCGACATTAATCTATTTTAGAACTTCTTCTTTGATCTTCACTGCCATATCTGGGTGAGTTCTTCGCAACTTCTGTTTGATTGGTGGGCACTCTGGCTTCAACGGTAAACGATGCTCTACAATATTTGTATCTAAACCAGACATATCTTGGAAAGACCAAGCAATAATATCCACATACTCTTTCAACATCTCAATCAACCTGCTCTTCTTCCTAACCCAAATTGATTACTTCCAATGGCTCTTTATATGGTTGAATGGCGTTCTCCTTGCGCTCAAGCAACTATGAGACCTCTTCCGGAATCTCATCATAGTCTTCTTCTTCAGCCCCATACACAGGACATTCAAAGTTGGGAGAGGGTTCAGGGTCATTGTATTTAACTGGTTTTTTATTTAATCTGCACATAAGATTTATGATTGTTTTTAGAAAATGACACATATAACAAGTGATCATGCAGATTTAATTTCAGTTATTATTTATTTTTAAAGGTTTTTTCTGATTACCATTTTCTACGAAAAAAAGCAAAAAATAAAAACACAATTTGAGAAACGAAGACAACTTTTATTATTGATTTTAAAAATCAAATCAAACCGATAAGCCCATACAATATCAATACTTTCACCTTGGGCAGAGTGAAAGCTTTTCAAAAATATTAACAAAAACAAATTACTTTGAAACATGTATGCAAGAGAGAACATCAATGGTGATCCAGTTCTGAACCCTAACTCTGTGCATCACATAATTTGGCATTTCTGGCTCTACTTCATCTTCCACAATGACATTAATCCCGAAAACAGTTGGATGAAGATAACCCCCACTATGAAAGATGTCTTGATACTTGCCTGTAGCAGACTTCGACTTCATGCTCTTACCTTTATCATTCTTCATAGAGAACCCCAAACCAGTTCTATTCTTGTTTACAGGTGGATCACCAATCTGTCCCCATACTTCACTATGGTCATTATGCACAACCTGCTGGGCATCCTTAAACAAAGCCATAGAATTCTCATTTCCTCTTATATTATCAATAGACAAAGCTTGGAACTGGGTTCCAACAGCAGCTTCACCCGCCTCTACAATGCTGAAAGAGGAAAAATGAGATATCAATAATGCCTATTCTCCATTTATAATTACCACTTTTTCTTCACGTATAAACTTCAACTTCTGGTGTAAATTCAAAGTGACAGCCCCTACCTCATGTATCCACGACCTTCCCAGCAAGCAACTATAAGCGGGAACAATATCCATGACTTGGAAAGTAATCTGAAACAAATGTGGGCCTATATGAATAGGCAAGTCCACTTCACCAATAACATATTTTCTTGATCCGTCAAACGCTTTCACAATAATGCCACTTGGGCGCATGGACATTCTTGATATTTCAACTTCATAAGCGTACTCCTCGGTATAACGTTTAATGCAGATCCATTATTAATCAGCACATTGGATAATGAATCATTCTTACAGTTCATAGAGATGTGGAGGGCCAGATTGTGATTCCTTCCTTCATCGGGTAGTTCATCGTCGCAGAAACTTATGTTATTACATGATGTAATGTTCCCTACCACACTACTTAATTGATTAACAGGCATATCACATTCCACAAAAGCTTAATCCAAAACCCTCATCAAAGATTCTCTGTGAGCAGATGAGTTCATCAATAAAGCCAAGATAGATATTTTTGAAGGAGTCTGCAGTAACTGATCTACAATTATGTAAGCGCTCATCTTGATTATCTTTAAAATATCATCTACCTCCTTTTATAGCATAGCTCCACTAGATTCACCCGTAGCCTTCCTTTCCTCAACACTTTCCATAACTTTCTTTCCAGTACTAACATCTCCACGAACAACTGGTGCAAATACACGACCGTTGCGGGTCACTCTGCTAGTCTCACCAATATTTCCAACATTAGGCATGTGCTGGATGGGAACTTCCACACCATCCTCTAAAATTGTAGCATTATATTTGTAGGGTACAACCTTATTTGACTTGTAGGGGACATGACCCAGTAAGCTAATCACCAATGGAGTAATAGCTGGATTTCCATGATATTAAACTTCAAAAGGGGTGGGTGCACCAAAACAAGGCACAATAACATTTACCCCCTCTTCAACACATTCAGTCATTACAGAGTCATCTCTGGAAAACATATCTTCATCTGAGGAGAAGAACTCATCCACAAAGGCATACTCGTCATCTGACTCTTCTTCAGCCAAACAAACCTCAATCTTATCAACTTCATGTTAATCATCCCTTTGGCATGTAACCTTGATAGTTCCATTATCTAACAACAACTAAACACCTTTCCTAACAATTGAACATCCTTGGGAGTCCCGACAGCAAATTCGGGAAGATCCATATTGATGTTCTACCTGACCAGCCATGTGGCAGAAAGTAGCATGCAATTGTACAAGATCCTCATTAATATATTCCACATCAAAGATTATGAACTCTCCATGACATCCAGAAACCATGTTTACTTCTTTTTCATACTCTGCCCAAGGCCTGATTATGTGGATGAGGCCCTCATCCATCATCTTCTGCAAATCATCCTTTATCTTGTCACAACCCTATATATCCGTACTACAAATAGCACAACCAACATGGTCGTGCATATAATAGCTAAATTCATAGAGTTCTTCATGCATTTTTACCAAATCCCTTCTAACCAATTTAATATCAAAAATCTGGAAGTCGCCTGGACAACCGGCCACCATGCTCACAACATTTGCTCCTCCATGCTTTAGCAGAGAGTTATCCTTCACATTATGGCCAACATCTTTGAATGACAAGATACCAGACTTCACCAATTTCTGTACTTCAGTCTTCAAGGAATAGCAGTTCTCAACATTGTTCCCTGGTGCTCCCTGATGAAAAGCACATGTTTGGTCTGCCTTGTAATACCAAGGCAACGGTGATGGTACAACGAGAGGAGGTCGGGTCTGAACCAACTTCTTACGAATTAACGTCGGGAGTAATTCTGTGTAGCTCATAGGGATATGGTCATAACTCTCCCTTCTCTGATTATACCCTTGATTCCCCTAATGGGATGGTCTCTGATAAGCAATGGTGGTTGGAGCTACACCAACAACTGGAGTCACTGAGGCGACTTGTTGATGACACTGATAATTTATTCTAGGAGGATTAACCCTCCTATTTTGCATAAAAACATTTGTATCTCCTTCATTCTTCTTGGCAAACCCAAAGGATGGCTTCTTCGTACTTCCAGAACTTTCACTTTTTGTTAAACGACCCTCTCTTACAGCCTCTTCCAAACATATACCCATGCCTACCATTTCAGTAAAGTCACTTGGAGCACTCGCTACCATCCTCTCATCGTAGAAAGCACCCAGAGTCTTCAAGAAAATCTTAGTCATCTACTTCTCTTACATGGGAGGAATCACTTGGGCGACTACCTCACACCATCTCTGTGCATATTCTTTGAACGATTCCCTGTCCTTCTGGACCATGGCCCTAAGTTGATCACGGTCGGGCTCCATGTCCATGTTTTATTTGTATTGTCTGATAAATGCTTCTACCAAGTTTTTGAAAGTATGGACATTGACATTGTCCAAACTCATATACCACTTCAGTGTAGCACCAGTCAAACTATCCTGAAAAAAGTGAATTAGCAGATGTTGATCATCAGTATGGGTAGATATTCTTCTTACATACATCACAAGGTGAGCACGGGGACAAGTGTTGCCCTTTCACTTTTCGAATTTCGAGACTTTAAACTTCGCAGGTATTTTGACATTCGGGACCAAGCATAAATCATTCACATTCTGCCCGAACAATTCCTTTCCCCTGAAGGCCTTCATCTCCCTCTGCATCTTGTCAAACTGCTCTTGAAAATCATCCATTCTATCATAGAGACCCAAGTCTTCAATTGGTGGAGGAAAAGGAAGACACATATCATCATTAGAAAATGGGACCATATTCACCGAAGGAGGTGCAACAGGAGTAGCATGCACCACAGGAGGTGCAGGAGTAATAGTAGTCTGAACAACTGGAGTATCTTGAGGACCAAGATTGAAACCTTCAGGCGCATAATTCTCTGGCATTCCCCATGGATAACCTTGGGGCATGCGATTCTGAACAACAATTGGAATAATAGATACAGGAACAGTCGGAGCTTTAGTAGTAACCCTTGTTTGTTGAGGTTGAACACTCGGTGGCTGATTCTGAGCAGCCACCAGAGATTCCATCAGAGCAGCGAGATTGTCCATGTCGACCTTCAGAGCAGAAGATTCCTCGCGCAACTCGCAATTCTATTGTTCTAAGTTGTCCATCTTCCTTCTGAAATTAGCTCGAGTATTGTAGTGGTGAGACAACTTGCTGAACGAAGTAAAAAAACTTGGTAAGAAACTTGGATATGCATAAAAAATATGTGCAATATGATGCATGATATGCAATGCACATGATTTATTTTATTATTAATAACACATTTGAAATACTGAAAAGTTTTATTATAATAACTTCAAAATGGATTACAAGTTTCAATAATCCCAAGTACAAGATGAAAATAAAGTCTAAAACCCTAAGAAGTAAAGCTGATGGAGATCACTCTATACACTGGCGCTTCCCTGTAAGCCTAGCAATCTGAGCCTTCAACCTTTGGTTTTCTTCTGCATATCTGGTGGCAACCTTCTTCCAATTACCTGAATCAGGAAGTGAGCAACAAGCATCTGACTAAGGCTTAGAGGAAAATAAATCCCCTTGCCTCTCCATGGTCTCTACATCCCAACTCTCAAGAATCTCAATCAAGTCATCTTTCTCCTTCAAGTATGCTCTATAGGAAATCTCTAAAGTTTGGCACTTATTCTTCCAAGCATCCTTTTCCTATTGCATCCTGACTAAAGCAAGTTGTAGCTCTTCCACATCATCTAATAAGGGAGGAGTGGTCTTCACAAACAAATCAGGCATAGGTGTTTCCCAGGAATACAGAATATTCAACTGAATAACTCTCGTTTGGACCCACTGAAGATAAGCTTCCAAGGAAACAACCCCCTAGGTCCCAAGTCTTTCCTACTCTTCAAATGAATGTGACGCCGGGCCTTCACAATCTGCTCCCTATCTTCCTTATGGTCTTCTACCTCCTTCAGGAAGAAACTACTCAAATTAATACTATTTGGTTTATCCCTCATCGGATAACCAAGCTGTCGTTGCGCAAGAACAGGTGAAGCTACCGGAAGAAAACACAGAGCCGCCACTGAACTTTATTTATCCCAAAGGAAGGGGAATATCGATAAAACCACAAGGGAATGGATAAGATGGTCTTGCGACCGAGAGAAAGGGTAAGGGAGTAGGTTATGCGAGGGGAAGGTATTAGCACCCCTTGCATCCGTTTTACTCAACGATATCCATTTTGTTTGTTTGTCTTAAAGGGAGTATTTATCTACAACTATGCTTGCTAAAAGGGAAATGAATGATTTTTATTATTGCGTTCGTGAGGGTTTCGCGACCCTTTGCCTACGTATCCAATGAAGGAATCAGAACACCGTAGTTCTTATAGAAAATGGTTGGTATGTTTGTGTTGATGGCAGATGGAGATGAGACCAGATTTGACAGAAAAGCAGGGTTACCTTAAATGGTTCTGTGAAGCATAGGACTGGCTTAGGGCAGGTTTATGTAGCATAGAAGTACCAGGTTGTTTTGGATTGATGTGTACAGAATTTTGCAGGTTTACGTAGCTGGTTTATGGCCTTGTAGAATGCAGGTTTGGCACGGCTTTTGCAGGGCAGATTCTTGACACCTTGTGGACTATTTTGGACAACAATTAATGCAAACTGATGAACTAGTTTTTTTTGTGATGCAGGATAGTAGTAGAGTAGGCAGTAATGTGTAAGGTTTTGGGACTATTTTGGTTTGTACAATGCAGGTTTTATCTTTTCCTCTTTTATATTTCAATGATATAAAGCAAACTACTTTTATTCCAATAAATCTGAAGGGTTTGTCATTGGGAAAGTGATGACAGGGTCTTGAGCTATTTGATAGCTGCTATATTATTTGTTTTGTTTGATGCTGCTGCCTGTTCTGTTGTTCTGATACTATTTGGTGTTTTGTTGTTGTGTTGCTGGCCTTTGGGCTGCTGTTGCTTGTTGGTTGTTATGCTGTATATTTGCTATTGTTGGCTGTTTTGTTATAACTGCTGCCTAATGCTTTGCTGCAATGCTATTTTCTGTTTTTTGTTTGCAGCAATAGAAAAATACTTGTAAACTCCTTTATTTTCTTTTTGTGAACCAAAGGTGACAACTTTTGTGATTTGCAATTGGGAGAAAATAACCCATGATTAAAATAAATCCCTTTTTAACTGATTCCAAATGCAAACCCTTATGATGAGATACCAATTACTTTCATCAATTAAATCTTGCTTGGAATTTTTCATATGTTAATTGCTTGCTAATTTTTCCTTTGCTTTGTCTTGTTTCATGAACACGAGAATTGGACGATCAAAGGGAGGCAAGGTGAAGAGAAGATCATGGCTAGTAAGGAGTGGACGCGTTTCTTGAAGATGGAGACTTGGAGAAGCACACATTATTTATTTCTTTGTAAACAAAACAAATGTAGTTTGTATTTTACACTGTAATCCTTTTGGTTAATTTGTTCACAAGAAATGTACTTTGAATGATATCTCTTTAAATCGTGTGAATGATGAATTAGTTGTACAAAAATTAACAACTCTTGAATCTTGATTGAAAGTAACAATTTCCACTTGAATGATTTGAATGCACACCTTGCTTTTATAACTTGAATTTCAAGAAATCATGAACAAATGTTGTAACGTGTATTTCAAACAATCATGCGCCTTATCTTTCAAAATCCAATCAAACTCTCAAACAAAATAAATGCTTAAGAATTTAATTCCCTTTGGTTAATTCGAACCTAAAACAACGGTCACTCAAACCTTATCTTCATATCACGCCTGAACCAAACTTGCACTTCTCTACCAGAACCCTAATTTTGATATCCAAACCACAAATAACTCGTAACTTAAGCAACAAAAACATGTCTTGACGGTCATGAACCCCCAAAATTATTTCTTGTGCCCAAACTTCACAGTCGTCAATTTAAACTTCAAACTCTCGACTCAATGGCTTAGAGACTCTAAGAAGAAAACTTGAAATGCGAGGAGATGACATTCTTGACCTAATTCACTGAGCTTTGAGCCATCTTTGAGGCGGGCGAAAGAAACATCTTCACAGAAACCAAGGACCCAAAACCCTAGCCTCTTGACCAACAAATAGGGAAATAAACCCTAGTCCATCTTTGAGGCGGGCGAAAGAAACATCTTCACAGAAACCAAGGACCCAAAACCCTAGCCTCTTGACCAACAAATAGGGAAATAAACCCTAGTCCAGGACCTGATAAATTTGAGCGAGAACCAACCTCGTAACGTGATGACAAAATTCATTCCCTGATCCATTAATCGAGAACCAGAAGAATTCCCTTTCACCTGATAAGAAAACTTTAAAACAAAATTAGACACAAAGAGGGCGTAACCCTAATACCTCGAACCAAAGCGCCTGATTCCATGAGATGTGGGATATGCAAATGACTGAGTAAGAAAATGATGAAAAAGGAATGCAAAGTCCAAAGCAAGACAAAAATAAAAGAAATAGGGCAAATTTGGGGTACAATAACTTCCCGTATTTAATCGTCTTAAACCTGAATGTGAGATTGGCGTCAGCCTTTCGTAAGTTCAAGGTGGAAGACGATTAAATACCAGGACCCGAGATTTGCCCTGGAGAGATGGTGTGAGTGTCATTTATTGGTGTGAATGTCTGCTGGGAAAAGACAAACTGGTCTTCTAGTGGACTGGTCATGATGGATAAACACGGTTGAATACAGTAGCTCGTACTGGGGTAACGGTGCCAATACAAGGTTCTTGAGGGAGTGGGTGGTAGAATGACTGAAATGATATGGTTGACAATGTCGCGATGACTGGAAGTAGGATTCATGAGAAACTTAAAGATAACACGAGGGTAAAGTCTGCGGAAGGCTTACGACCCTAATAATACGATGCAACGGTAAGATCTATGGGCGACCTAAGACCTTAGAAAGATGACGCAACGGTAAGATCTACGGACGATCTGCGACCTTAAAAAAAATAACGCGATGGTAAGATCTACGGACGATCTACGACCCTAAAAAGATAAAGCGATGGTAAGATCTACGGATGATCTACAACCTTAAAACGATAACACGATGGTAAGATCTACGGACGATCTACGACCCTAAAAAGATACCGCGATGGTAAGATCTACGGACAATCTAAAACCCTAAAAAATATAACTCGATGGTAAGATCTACGGACGATCTACGATCCCTAAAAATATAACGCGATGATAATATCTACGGACGATCTACGACCCTAAAATGCAAAGGTAAGATCTACGGACGATCTCCGACCTTAAAAATACGAAGGTAAGATCTATGGACGATCTACGACCCTAAAAATATAACGTGATGGTAAGATCTACGAACGATTTACGACCCTAAAAAATATAGCGCGATGGTAAGATCTACGGACGATCTACGACCCTAAAAATACGAAGGTAAGATCTACGGACGATCTACGACCCTAAAATGCGAAGGTAAGATCTACGGACGATCTACGACCCTAAAAATATAACGCGATGGTAAGATCTACGGACGATCTACGACCCTAAAAAAAACGAGGAGAGGGTAAAGTCTACGGACGACCTACAACCCTAAAATGCGAAGGTAAGATCTACTGATGATCTACGACCTTAGGAAATGTAAAGTGAATATTGAGAGTTGGGGAGCATGACATACCAACACCATGGTTTATTTTAGCTGGTAGAATAATGAAAAGTGTTAACTGGGAATTATGAGGATGAAATTCTTTGTGAGGATGTTTTGTTGATTTGGGATAGATTTGGGACTGATCTAGCTCATGCTTCATATGCATTTGAGATGATCCATGGATATGCTATGCGTTTGAGGATGCAATGTAGTATGTCGTGACGATTATTGTATGCAAAGTGCCAAAAGCTCATTGGGATCTGTTGCTCGTCATCTTGAGGTACCAATATGGACTGGTGCTTGAAATTTTGAGAGAACAAAGTTAGCCTTGTCGAGTTCACTGGGGAATTAAATTTTGCTGAGGAGAAATGACTTGATCTGACTTCCTTCATGTGTTGGACTTTTTTGAATAACTGAAAAAGAGACGTGGATCTCAACCAATTCCTCAAGTCTCTCCATGTGGGAGAATCGGGTGCTCGGTCGATTGTAAGGAGGCGACGAGGATGAAAGCTTGGTCAAGGCGACCATTATGACCTACTATCTGCATAAAAGAGTGAACACTGGAATGCAACAACATTCCCTTGGGATGCCTTCATATCCATGTAATGTAGTGTTTCACATCTTCGCTCGTGATTATTATTGACTTATTGTTTTCAATGCAATGTTTAACAAAGAATTTAAATCACGATTCACATACGAAAAATAAAGTAAAAGAACATAACAAATATTTTTTAATGGAAGGGAAAATTTTTATTAATGAGTTTGGCCCGTGAATGGGAATTCATACATAGAAACAACTCCAAAATGAGGAAGTTGCGGAAAAGAAAAGAAATACAACGGGTAAAATGGCAATAAGAAAATCTCGAATTTTTGTTAAAACTGATATTGCTATAGTTCTCGCATCCTGGGTCGTCCTAGTGCCGTGCTTCCAAAGGATAATAGCTAGATCGATCCAACCCGCATTAGGAGGGTGTACGTGAAGAGTCTTTAGACTACAGTCTCTCTCTTTTTGTCCCTAATTTTTGCCTGGATCGCCCTTTTGGATTTTCAATCCACCGGGACACCCATTTTTGCCTAAGCTGCCCTTTCGGGTTTTTCACTTAGCGGGTTATTCCTTTTTTTTTCTTTTCTTAGCCCTAACTTTTGCCTAAGCCACCCTTTCGGGTTTTCGACTTAGCGGGTCCTTTCATGCCTAGTATTTTTTTACTGAGTCTGAATTGACTAGAAGCGGAACGTCTTCCCCATCCATGTTTGTCAGGATTAGAGCACCTCCTGAGAAAGATTTCTTCACGATGTATGGTCCCTCTTAGTTGGGAGTCCACTTGCCTCTTGGATCAGTGTGGATTGAGAGAATCTTTCTTAAGACCAGGTCACCTGCGTGGAACTCTCGAGGCAGAATCTTCTTTTCAAATGCCCTCTTGAGACACTGTTGGTATAACTGACCGTGACAAATGGCTGCCAGGCGCTTTTCTTCGATGAGATTGAGTTGGTCGAGTCTCGTTTAAATCCATTCTACTTCATCAAGTTTAGTATCCATCAGAACCCTTAAGGAAGGGATCTCCACTACGACCGGGAGTACCGTATCCATACCATAGACTAGTGAAAACAGAGTTGCCCTAGTGAAAGTACGCACCGAGGTTCGATAGCCATGCAGGGCAAAAGGCAACATCTCATTCCAATATTTGTATATTCTCACCATTTTCTGGAAAATCTTCTTTATGTTCTTGTTAACGGCTTCGACTGCCCCATTCATCTTTGGCCGATAAGGTGACGAATTATGGTGCTCGATCTTAAACTCTTCACACATTTCCTTCATCATCTTGTTATTGAGATTTGACCCGTTATCAGTGATGATCTTGTTAGGAGTTCCATACCGGCATATGATCTCTCTTTTGATGAAACGAGTGACAACTTGCTTGGTCACATTCTTGTATGATGCCGCTTCCACCCACTTAGTGAAGTAATCAATAGCAACGAGGATAAACCTGTGTCCATTTGAAGTGCTCGGCTCAATGCGTCCAATCATATCGATGCACCACATTGAAAAGGGCCATGGTGAAGTCATGACATTCAAGGGAGTGGGAGGAACATATATCCTGTCTGCGTAAACCTGACATTTATGGCACATTTTGGCATATACACAACAGTCAGTTTCCATCGTCATCCAGAAATAACCTGCTCGTAGGATTTTCTTGGCCATGGAATGCCCACTGGCATGAGTCCCAAAAGAGCCATCGTGTATTTCTCGTATAATGGATTCTGCCTCGTATCTATCCACGCATCTGAGCAGAACTGAATCTAGTTTCTCTTGTACAGAACGTGTCCTGACAGTAAAAACTTAGACACCAACCTTCTAAGAATCCGCTTATCACAAATTGCAGCACCTTCGGGGTACTCTTGCTTCTCAAGATATCTTTTGATGTCGAAATACCACGGCCTTTCATCTGATACATCTTCAATTGTGAGACAATGAGCACGGAAAATGTGTGCTGGCTCCTTGTAATCACAGATCCTTATACTGGGTGCATGATTCGGGTAACTGACTTTGAACATTGTTGCTAAAGTGGCCAGAGCGTCTTCCAGTTGATTCGCTTCTCTAGGAATGTGATCAAAGGTGACCTCATCGAAAGCGGGCAAAAACTCAACTATGTAATCCCTGTATGGAACTAAATTAACGTGCCATGTATCCCAATCATCCCGTACTTGATGTATCACTAAGGCAGAGTCCCCATAAACTTCAAGAATCTTGATCTTCAAATAAATGGCGGCTTCAAGGCCCATCACACAAGCTTCGTATTCAACGACATTATTCGTGAAATCAAAACATAATCTGGCAGTGAAAGGTATGTGAGTGTTGCGTGGAGAGGTCAGAACTTCCCCAATACCGTGACCCATAGCATTTGACGCACCATCAAACGTGAGAGTCCATCGCTCCCCTAGTTCAGGTCCTTAATTGTCATCCAGTTTCATAATGTCCTCGTCTGGAAAATCAAACTTCATGGGCTGATATTCTTCCAATGGTTGGTGAGCGAGATGATCAGCAAGAATGCTACCTTTGATAGCCTTTTGTGTGACGTACTGGATGTCATACTCACACAAAAGCATTTTCCAATGAGCCAATCTGCCTGTAAGTGCTGGTTTCTCGAAGATGTACTTTATCGGATCCATCTTAGATATCAGAAGTGTAGAATGTGTCAACATATACTGCCTCAAACGTCGAGCTTCCCACGTAAGAGCACAACAAGTCTTCTCAAGTAAGGAATACCTCGATTCACAATCAGTAAACTTCTTGCTCAAATAGTAAATGGTATGTTCTTTTCGTCCAGTATCATCATGTTGTCCAAGCACACAACCCATAGATCCTTCAAGCACAGTCAAATACATAATGAGAGGACTCCTAGGAAATGGTGGTATGAGTATTGGTGGTTCTTGAAGATACTGCTTAATCTTCTCGAAAGCTTCTTGACAACTCTCATCCCAACAGACATCCTGATTCTTGTGTAACAATTTGAAGATGGGTTCACAGGTAGCAGTAAGATGGGAAATGAACCTGTCTATGTAATTCAACCTTTCAAGGAAACCTCGTACTTCCTTTTCATTTTTCGGTGTCGGCATACCTTGTATTGCTTTTACTTTGTCTGGATCTACTTTAATTCCTTGTTGACTCACGATAAAACCAAGTAACTTGCCCGATCGAACCCCAAAGGTGCATTTGTTGGGATTAAGCCTTAACCTGAACTTTCATAAATGATCAAACAACTTCTGCAAATGGACCAAATGTTCTTCCTCAGTCTGTGACTTCGCAATCATGTCGTTCACATACACCTCGACTTCTTTATGAATTATGTCGTGAAAGAGAGTTACCATAGCTCGCTGATATGTCGCACGAGCGTTTTTAAGACCAAAAGGCATGACTCTATAGCAAAAGGTACCCCAAGGAGTTGTGAAAGCTTTTTTATCCATGTCTTCCGGAGCCATATTTATCTGATTGTAGCTAGAGAACCCATCCATAAAGGAAAACACCGAAGACTGAGCAGTGTTATCAACCAATACATCAATATGAGGCAACGGGAAATCGTCCTTCGGGATTGCTCTATTCAAGTCTCGGTAGTTGACACACATGCGTACCTTACCATCCTTCTTAGGTATGGGCACAATGTTAGCAATCCAAGGCGGATAGTTTATCACAGATAGGAAACCTGCTTCGAGCTATTTCTGAACCTCTTCTTTGATCTTCAAAGCCATGTCGGGTCTGGTCCTTCTTGGTTTTTGCTTTACAGGAGGACATGCTGGCTTGAGTGGCAATCTATGCATTACTATACCAGTGTCTAAGCCGGGCATTTCTTCATACGACCACAAAAAGATGTCAGCACACTCTCGAAGTAACTCGATCAACCCCTTCTTTTCTTCGCTTTGCAAGGCGGCCCCTATATTGACTTCTCTCTTTACCTCTTCAGTACCGAGATTGACGACTTCTGTTTCTTCTTAATATGGCTGGATGACCTTCTCTTCTTGTCTCAAGAGCCTGGCTAGTTCTTCAGGGACTTCACAATCTTCCTCACTATCCTCGTTACCATGATCAACTGAATTCTCAAGGATACAAGGAGCCATAGCATTATCATTTCCAACGGAGTTAGAGACGGATCTGCATGATCGATGATTTTATGTTTTATTTTTAGAAAGTGCGAAAGAATATTTAGAATATGAAAAGAAAAGTATTTCCATTTTTATTTTGAAAAAGTAAAAGTAAAAGAAAAGACAAGGAACAAAATTGTATACGAAAGTGCGATTTTTCATTCAATGTTAAACGAGGATTGAAACATAAGGGGCCCCTTCTACAAGCTGTCAGTATGCCTTGGACATGACATATGAATTAAAATGGAAACAGAAAAATTACACATCAAGGAAAACAACTTCAGGGATGTCCATGGCAGTCCAATTGCTGAGCTCCTGGTCCGCCGCAACTTGATAGATAAATCTTGAAACATCTTCATTGTCACCTTCAACATCTGTGGAGAGCACTTGTCCTTCTTTGCCTACACCAGAACTGACGAACACTTCAGAAATTGGGGGAACCTACTGTCCTTTGAGAGGACCCCAACCAGCTTGCACGGAGGATGATGGCTGATACCCAAGACCAAAGTGGTCTTTCTTCTCTAGCACTTCAATCAATTTACCCCAACTGTCATGGGGAGGTCTAGCTTCTATGAGGGCTTTGGTATCCTTGAAAGAGGCCAGGGGTATCTCAAACTTCTTACATTCCACGACGGGGAACTTATCAACAGTAACAATCTCCAGAGCTTGAAAGGGCAACTCTTGTACTTCTCCTTACACTTCCACATAACGGTAGGTAGTCAGATTATTAATCACTATGTCTTCTTCCCTGCAAACAACGACAACTTGGTCATTCGCAATGAACTTCGGGCATTGATGAAGAGTAGATGTCACAACTCCTGCTACATGAATCCATGGACGACCCAAAAGGCAAGTATAGGATGGATGGATGTCCATGACATATAATGACAAATAGAAAGTGTGGGGACCAATCTTTACAGGCAAATCCACTTCTCTATCCACCGATCTTCTTGAACCATCAAACGCTCGAACATTTAGAGTGGAGGGCCTCATCATTACCCCGTCCATATTCAGATTAAACAAGGTAGCCTTAGGCATCACATTAAGTGAAGAACCTGTATCCACCAAAACTCGAGATAGAACAGTGTCCAAACACTTCATAGAAACATGCAGCACTTTATTATGGACTCTGCCTTCAATTGGGAGTTCATCATCACAGAAACCCAAACAATTTCCCACAACAATATTGGTGACTATTCCTTCAAACTGGGCCACAGAGATGTCTTGGGTAACATGAGCAGAACATAAGGTCTTTAATAAGGCGTTGCGGTGGGCCTCTGAACATAAAAGGAGAGATAATATGGAGATCTTGGATGGTGTCTGGTTGAGTTGATCCACTACTTTGTAATCACTCCGCTTGAGAATTCTTAAAAGTTACTCTGCTTCTTGTCCTACAGAAAGTTCAGGTTGATTATCCATCACTTGCTTTCCCCTGGCCTTTGCTAGAGCTTTACTATTAGTTTCCCTAGGAGGTGGTGGTGGAGGAGAAAAGATCCGACCACTGCGATTCATGTTACTGGTTCCCTCAATGTTGGTAACATTCTTGTCACCAACCGGAGGGCATTCACACATCCTTCCATGAATATAGACCACATTATACTCCCATGGAACTGCCTTCGAGTTGTTGCTTATAGGAGGAATAGGAGCTTGAATCATTGTGGGGGTAATAGGAACCTGAATTGTTAACGGAATACTAGAGGTTGCTAAAAAGCTTCTCGGATAGTAGGGGATTTCCAAGACATCAATTTCTTCTTCTCGAAATATTTTCTCTATCTGTAGGACACGTTCATCGATCAACTGTTGGATGGCCATCTTCAAATCAATACACTCTTCAGGCTTGGAAGAACATGTTAAGAAGAAGTCATGGAGTTCTTGTAGCACCTCATGCTTCAGCAAATGTTCTCTGACAGTTTCTAAAGATATCTTAATTTCGTCAACCCTTGATACCAAAACCCGTCCATTAACTTCTTCAATGGCATTGACTGTTCCCCCTTGATGAGGAAGCATGGGATTATTTTGAATATTCAGACCAACAGGGTTAAAGTTGATGGCTTTTGCATCGATGAGATCTTGAACTTTGCATTTGAATGCTCTACAATTTTCAATTGTATGGCCTGGGGAACCAGAATGAAATTTGCAATGAGCATTAATATCATACCCCCTAGGGAGGGGATTTGGCAGTGGACCGAGTTCACGCAATTGAACCAATTGAATAGAAAGTAACTGTGGGAGAAGCTGAGCGTAGGACATGGGAATGAGATCAAATCTTCTTTCAGGGGCTCTTTGTCTTGGAGGAGCTCTCAGGCCTTGAAGTTGTTGATTCGGTTGTTGATAAGTTGTAGGAGGTGCAAATTGTTGTTGTCGAGCATAATGTGGTTGCGGAGCGAAAGGCCGTTGTTGGGCCATCCAGAGTGCTGGAGTTGTAGAAGCATATACTTGAGGAACAAATTGGTTAGGAACAACAGCAAATGTAGGAAAATAAGGGAATCGGACTTGAGGAAATGTGGGAGTTCTTCCTTGGTTGATGGTGACGACACTAGTCTCTCCCTCTTTCTTCTTGACAAAACTAGAGAATGTTTTCTACTAATGCTCGCATTGTTGTTAACATTGTTAGGAACACCTTGAATTGTTCTAGCCTTAATGCACGTCTCAACACGTTCACCAATAATGACCATATCCGAGAAAGAAGTAGAAGTGATACTGCATATGCTGGAGATAAGGGCCTCGTAGAGTACCCATAAACAGATCAATCAATTCACGATCCAAGAGAGGAGGTTGGACCCTTGCAGCCAATTCACGCCACCTCTGAGCGTATTCTTTGAAAGACTCTTCAGATTTTTGTACCATCCCTTAGAGCTGAGTACGGCTAGAAGCCATGGCAGTATTGTAATGGTAGTGTTTCAAAAAAGCGTCAGCAAGCTCTCCCCAAGTACTGACATGTGATCTTTCCAATTACATATACCAATCCAACGATGCCCCGATCAAGCTGTCTTGAAAGAAATGCATGAGTAATGGTTCATTTTCAGCATAGGCCGCCATTTTGCGACAATAGGAACGAAGATGAGTCTTTGGGCAAGAAGTGCCTTTATATTTGTCAAACTCTGGGACTTTGAACTTGGGAGGAATAACTACCCCGACACGAGGCACATTGCAGCAGTATTGAATCCAGAAGCCTTGATACCCTCCATGGCTCTAAGTCTCTCTTCGAGAGCATGATACATTTTCGCAGTTTTGATAACCCCGGCAGCAAGGTTCACTTGGGGTTCATCAAGATCAATAACATCATGATGATCGTCGACATCATTCCTAGGAGCACTGGTAGGAGTCTCAACATTTGCATTGTCATTTCTCCCATTAGCAGAAGTGGAGGGTGCGGCAGCAGTAAGCTTGGCAACACTTTGATGTAGTTCTTCTTGACCCTTGATCACGGCATGAAGGGTTTCCATAAGTTGATCCATGTGAGTACCCATGGTGTCCATATCCCGACGGAGTGCATTCTGGTTCTCTTTAAAAAGATCCATTAGCCTTTGTTGGTTTCCTCTGGTACGGTAAGGATGTGGAGGAGTCGTCTTTGTTGTATACTGTAGTCTGATAAAAGGGGACCCCAATGAGTTTTTGTTGTGAAAAAATGAATGCATGGTAATATGGATGAATGCTTTATCTTCATTTCTGAGGAGACCCAAAGACTCGTCTATCTTTTAAGATTTCCCTTTTTGAAAAGCTACATCAACGAGACTGGTCTTTGGATTTCCCTAGATATGAGATATATATATATGATGATATGATGTCATGATATGTTATGGCATGAAGTCTCAGCTCCACATATTCTGGATAACCATTGTGTAGTCCGTTGCACAGGCTGAAAGTAACAAGATCAAAAGTTCGACTTCACATGCATGGAGTCAAAGTAACCACCCATGAGGTATGTACTAGGGGTTTATCACCTGCCGAACAAGGTTCTAAAGAGTTCTCGAAGTCTACGCTCTTCCTTTGGATATTATCGACGTCCCAATTACTTGGTAATCAGTAATATTCACAGGAAAAACTCATCCGAGTGCAATATCGCGTGACAACTACTTCCGGATTACTCTGTTATAGTCTCCGCATTGCACCTAAAAGGCCAGGGTGGATTAATGGTTCTACGGCCCTTAGCTTCTCGAGTTCCCAGGTCGAAAGCAATGACGTCTTCCTGATTACTCGGTAAACATCACTACTTTCAAGGGGACCTCCACTAAGTGGGGGATTTTCATACCTCCTTCTTCGGGACTACTCCCTCAAAATTAACATAACTATACGGCCCGTCCTAATCCTATGTGTAACCCAAGTCCGGGTACAGGACTTATCAAAAGTAATCACTAAACCCAACATCACAATGTATCCAGAATATGTGAGTAGCAACAATATATGCAATATATACAAAAGAATGAGGCAATAATAAAACAATAAAGAAAAATAAAGCAAATAAATAAACACACAAAAAGACAAATAAACAAAACTAGGAGAGACTCGCCAAAAAAAAAATTCCCCAGCAGAGTCGCCAGCTGAAGCTACTGGCAGAAAACACAGAGCCGCCACCGAACTTTATTTATCCCGAAGGAAGGGGAAATATCGATAAAACCACAAGGGAATGGATAATATGGTCTTGCGACCGAGAGAAATGGTAAGGGAGTCGGTTATGCGAGGGGAAGGTATTAACACCACTCGCATCCGTTGTACTCAACGGGATCCATTTTGTTTGTTTGTCTTAAAGGGTCTATTTATCTACAACTATGCTTGCTAAAAGGGAAATGAATGATTTTTATTATTGCATTCGTGAGGGTTTCACGACCCTTTGCCTACATATCCAATGAAGGAATCAGAACACCGTAGTTCTTATAGAAAATGGTTGGTATGTTTGTGTTGATGGCAGATGGAGATGAGAGCAGATTTTACAGCAAAGCAGGGTTACCTTAAATGGTTCTGGGAAGCATAGGACTGGCTTAGGACAGGTTTATGTAGAATAGAAGTAGCGGGTTGTTTTGGACTAATGTTTACAAAATTTTGCAGGTTTACGCAGCTGGTTTATGGCCTTGTAGGATGCAGGTTTGGCACGGCTTTTGCAGGGCAGATTCTTGACACCTTGTGGACTGTTTTGGACAATAATTAATGCAAACTGATGGACTAGTTTTTTTTTGTGATGCAGGATACTAGTAGAGTGGGCAGCAATATGTAAGGTTTTGGGACTGTTTTGGTTTTTGTATGATGCAGGTTTTATCTTTTCCTCTTTTATCTTTCAATGATATAAAGCAAACTGCTTTTATTACAATAAATCTGAAGGGTTTGCCATTAGGAAAGTGATGACAGGGTCTTGAGCTATTTGATAGCTGCTATATTATTTGTTTTGTTTGATGTTGCTGCCTGTTCTGTTGTTCTGATACTATTTGCTATTTTGTTGTTGTGTTGCTGGCCTTTGGGCTGCTGTTGCTTGTTGGTTGTTGTGCTGTATATTTGCTATTGTTGGCTGTTTTGTTATAACTGCTGCCTAATGCTTTGTTGCAATGCTATTTTCTGTTTTTTGTTTGCAGCAATAGAAAAATATGTTAGAACAAAGTTTGAATCTACTACCCTATGTTTAAGTTTTGATGATAACAAAGTGAAAAGATATATGATTTATATGATTTATGTATGAACTATCTGCTGCCTAAATTATTACGTTCTGATTTGCAGATACTCTGATTGATATAAGCAAGATCACACCTAATCAGCATTAGAATTTTGGTTCCTGACATCAGCATCAGAAGTTGCCATATCAGAATGTCAGAATCAGAAGATTAACTCACGTATATGCTGAAGCCTGATGAACAAGACTGTGCTCAACACTCTGATAAAGAAACACAACAGTTCATCAGCAGCTAAGCAGAGTCAGAATGAGCCAAGCCAGAACTTGCATTAAGTAAGCAACGGTACTGTGCATTGAAAGCAAATTAATACCAACGGCCTCATTCCAGACAAGATCTGCTCGATAAGGAAAGTTTGTTATTAGCATTGAATCAAGAATATTGCTCCAACGTTCAACATCTCAGTGCTATATAAACAAGACTTTGAAGATTGAATTGGCTAATGCTCTCCAAATCTTTACACGCATAAAAGCTGATCAAAATATTCCTTCTCTCAGTTTGCTGAACACTCCATATTCTCTTATTCAATCATTGTTTAGCAATCTAGTTTCTAAGCTTTAAGTTGTGTATACATCACAATTGTGATACAGTTTTGTAGAAAACATTCACACACTTAGATTTATCTTCTTTGTAAGAAAGTGTTTCCTTGACAAACCGGGTTGTGGTTTGCATCAAGAAGGCTTTAGAAGTTGGTAAAGCAGTCTGTAATATTCAGTTGAATATAGTGGATTAAGACCTCGTTGGAGAGAGGCGAAATCACCTTGACGGGTGGACTGGAGTAGTTTGAGATCAAACGAACCAGGATAAAAATATCTTGTTCATTGCATTGATTTTCAGTTTTACAATTCAACCCCCCCTTCTTGTGTTTTTCACTACTTCAATTGGCATCAGAGCGCCTGGTTCTGAGCTAAAACACTTAACCGTGTCAGTACAAGATCCAGTGTCAAAAAAACACAATGGCAGGAAACGTTTCTCACACCAGCAATGACAACAATGAGGACAGAGACAGATTCAGCGGCAAACCTCCAGTCTTTGATGGAGAAAACTTTGATTACTGGAAAGACAGAATTGAAAGCTTCTTTCTGGCACATGATGCTGATCTGTGGGATATGGTGACAGACGGATACACGCACCCTGTGAATGCAAGCGGTCAGAAGATTGATAGAAAAACAATGTCTGACCAACAAAAGCGTGACTTCAAGAATCACCACAAGGCCAGAACCATCCTCCTCAGCGCCATCTCCTATACTGAATATGAAAAGATCTCCAACAGAGACACAACAAAGAATATTTTTGACTCACTCAGAATGACGCATGAGGGCAACGTTCAGGTCAAAGAAACTAAAGCTCTGGCGCTCATTCAGAAGTATGAGGCGTTCAAAATGGAAGAATCTGAATCCATTGAAACAATGTTCTCAAGATTCCAGATTCTGGTAGCTGGTCTCAAGGTTCTGGAAAAAGGATACTCTACTGCTGACCATGTCAAGAAAATCATCAGAAGTTTACCCAAGTAGTGGAGACCAATGGTTACAGCTCTGAAGCTAGCTAAAGATCTCAACAAAATCACTCTGGAGGAACTTATCAGCTCCCTCAGAAGTCATGAGATAGAGCTAGAAGCTGACGAGCCTCAGAAGCAAGGTAAGCCTTTAGCATTAAAATCTAACAAAGAATTTGAGTCTAAAGTTTTGCAGGCAGTTGAAGAAACATCTGATGGATCCTCATCAGAAGAAGACGAACTCTCCCTCCTCTCCAGAAGAGTAAATCAACTATGGAAGCAAAGACAAAGGAAGTTCAGGAATCCCAGAAGATCTGATCAGAACGAGTCTTCCTCCAGATACAGAAGAACAGATTCTTCCTCTGGATATAGAAGATCTGAAGGCTCCTCCAGTAGCAAAAAGCCAAACACCAAGGACATCATCTGCTATGAGTGCAATGAGCAAGGACACTATAAGAGTGACTGCCCAAAGCTTCAGAGGGAAAAGCCCAAAAAGAAGTTTGGAAGAGAGAAGAAGAAAAGTCTCATGGCCACATGGGATGACTCTGACTCGTCTGAAGCTGACTCAGAATCAGATGATGAGAGGGCAAACATAGCTCTCATGGCTAACATCTCAGAAGATAGTGAAGCTTCTGAATCAGACTCAGAATCAGATACTGAAGAGGTATTTCCTAACTTTGCTGTTAACTTTACAAAGGCTGAACTTGCTGAAAGCCTTAATGAGATTCTGGAACGGTATCAGCAAATTAGAGTTAAATTCAGAGACCTGAAAAGGAATCTTGAATCTGACTCTAATAAGACTGAGAGTCTCAAATTGGAGAATTCTGAGCTGAGAAATAAGATTTCAAAATTAGAAAACACTTTACAAAACTCTCAGAAGGAACCAATTTCTGAAACTCCTAGCAACGCTGATGAGATCATCAAGGAGTATGATCACAGTTTCCAGAAGTTCCTCGCTAAAAGCATAGATAGAAGCAAAATGGCTTCAATGATCTATGGAGTTAGCAGAAACGGCAGGAAAGGAATAGGATACCAAGGTAAGGTTCCTACACCAAAGAATGTCATGGACTTAACCATTAAACACACTCCTCTGAATTCACATTTTGTGTATGGTCACACACATGATATTAAATACACTAGCAGTAAGCACTCTGTGAAACCAAAATTCAACCAGAGTTTTGGTAAAACTAACAAATCAGGACCCAAGAAAATCTGGGTACCTAAGGATAAAATAATACATGTTGCAGTTATCTTTAGAAGCAAGTCAGAAACACCAGTCATGGTACCTGGACTCTGGCTGCTCGCGACACATGACGGGAAGAAGGCATATGTTCCAAAGCCTGGAACTTAAGCTTGGAGGCCACGTTGGCTTTGGAGGCAATCAGAGGGGAAAGATAATTGGCTCTGGAACTGTAGGATACTCTGAACGCTCAAGAGGGTACAGAGTATACAATACAGAAACATAGATTGTGGAAGAATCAATCAGTGTTCGTATTGATGATAAGCTTGACTCTGAAAAGTCAAAGCAGAATGAAGTTTTTGCAGGTATGGAAATTGAATTTACAGGTTCTGAAGACAAGTCATCAGAAGCTCTCAACACAGACACTCCTTCAACGTCTGAAAGGAGCACTGCTAGCAATCCTACAACAGCTGCTGATCAACCTCAGAAGAGATTACCCAGAAGCAGCTTGGATCACCCAGAAGAGACTATCTTAGGAAGAAAGGAAGATCCAATCAGAACAAGAGCAAGCTTCAGAAACTCTGAAGAAACTCTCATGGGACTTGTGTCTCTGATTGAACCTTCTTCTATTCATGAAGCACTTCTGGATAATGACTGGATTCTGGCAATGCAAGAAGAGCTGAATCAATTCACCAGAAACGACGTATGGGATCTCGTTCCCAGACCAAAAGGATTCAACGTCATTGGAACAAGATGAGTGTTCAGAAACAAGCTAAATGAACAAGGTGAAGTCATCAGAAACAAGGCACGACTGGTTGCACAAGGTTATAGTCAGCAAGAGGGGATAGACTATACAGAAACCTTTGCCCCAGTCGCCAGGTTAGAATCTATCAGACTTTTAATTTCATTTGTTGTTAATAGAGGCATCACTCTGTATCAGATGGATGTCAAAAGTGCATTCTTAAATGGTTATATAGAAGAAGAAGTCTATGTACACCAACCCCTTGGTTTTGAATATACAAAACATCCAGAACATGTTTTCAAATTAAAGAAGTCACTATATGGTCTGAAACAAGCTCCCAGAGCTTGGTATGAAAGGCTAAGTAACATTCTATTAGAAAATGAATTCACCAGAGGGAAAGTGGACACTACTCTATTCTGTAAATCAGTTAAGAATGACATCTTAGTTTGTCAAATTTATGTTGATGATATTATTTTTGGTTCTACTAATCCTTCTCTTGGAAGAAAATTTGCTAAGTGTATGCAGGCAGAATTTGAGATGAGCCTCATGGGGGAACTGAAATTCTTTCTAGGAATTCAGATCAATCAAACTCCAGAGGGAACTTACATTCATGAGAGCAAATACATCAGAGATCTTCTGAAGAAATTTGACCTCTCAGAATGTAAGCCATCAAAGATTCCAATGCATCCCACGTGCATTCTGGAAAGAGAAGAGGTAAGCAAAAATGTAGAACAGAAAGTCTACAGAGGTATGATTGGGTCTCTCCTCTATCTGACTGCTTCAAGACCTGACATATTATTCAGTGTTTGTATCTGTGCTAGATTCCAATCAGATCCTAGAGAATCTCACTTAACAGCTGTTAAGCGAATTTTCAAGTATCTGAAAGGTACTACTAATCTGGGTTTGTTTTATAGAAAATCTAGTGATTACAGCTTAGTAGGCTACTGCGATGCTGATTTTGCTGGAGACAGAGTGGAGCGTAAAAGTACTTCTGTAAGCTGCCAGTTTTTGGGAGAAAATATGATCTCTTGGTCCAGCAAAAGGCAATCAACAATTGTGCTATCAACAGCAGAAGCTGAGTACATAGCAGCACCAGGATGTAGCACACAAATGCTCTGGATGAAAAGTCAGCTTGAAGACTTCCAGATTTTTGAGAGTAACATTCCTATACTCTGTGATAATACTTCTGCTATTTGCTTAAGTAAGAATCCCATTTTACATTCTAGAGCTAAGCATATAGAAATAAAACATCACTTCATCAGGGACTATATTCAGAAAGGAATTTTGAACTTAAAATTTATAGATACAGACCATCAATGGGCTGATATCTTTACTAAACCCCTTTTAGAAGATAGGTTTAATTTCATTCTGAAACATCTCAGCATGAAAGTCTGTCCAGAGTGAAAATGTTTTAACTCCATATATTTACCTTCAGAATGTAATTGTTTTACTGTGAACTTCTGATCAATCTTCTTTCAGAAAGATAGAACATGCAGATTGTATCAGATGCAAGTCTAAAGATCTGAGAGTCTAAGCTCAAAGACAGGCGTGCTGATCACTACATCAAACAAGTGTCATCCAATCATCAGCAAATCTCTGAAGCAGAACGCGTGCACGCTTCTGAGAAGACAAAGCGCTGATTGGGTGCATTGAGACACATGTCTGGTAACCGTTTTTAAGTATCTTTCTAAAATCCCCCAAAATCAGCAAGCATTTAATAAAAGTAATCATGCTTTTAAAACGCAATCATGATTTTTCTCTTTCTTAAAAACGTTTATTTTTTCAAAATATTCTGAAACTCTATTTAAACACATTAACCTCTCATTCTAATTATTTACAGTTTCTCACTAATTCTCAAGCATTCTCTGCATTTTTCTGTGTTCATCTCTTGCAAAACCTCTTTTTCTCAGTTTCTTCTCAAAATCTTTTAGTGTGAACATGGCAACCTCCAGCAGTGCTTCTGCAGGTCCTCAGAAGAAAGCATCATCTGAACAGTATCAAGTGCCATTCAGAACACTCCTCACTCCTGTGAAGAATCTTGAAGTGCTATCTGAATTGATCATTGATTTTGGAAGCTTGAAGGAGAACGGTTTTGACCTAACAGAAGAAGTTAGGGCACATAAATGGGAAAGGTATTTTGACAGGTTGGTTGGACCAACATTCCCTATGTTAGTCAAGGAATTCTGGATCCATGCGAAGGCTTCAACGCATCTAGTCACCTCCTTCGTTATAGGGAAGAAGATTGTGATCACTGAGGATCACATAGCAAGGTTAATTGGTTACAGTGGCGGTGGCGTCCGCTGTATTGATATGGCTGAGAGATGTGCTGACGTGGGCGTGATAGCTGCAAGGATTTTCACCCATGGGGTGCCCAGCAGCAAGATCAAAGATCTGAAGGATCATCACAGAGTTTGGGCTAAGATAATTCTGGGGTGCTTCAACCATAGGAAGCCAACTAGTTCACCTGATTACATAAATGTGGATCAGCAGTTTCTGATCTACTTTATTGATCAGAAGGTAAAAATCAACTTGGCTCATCTTCTGTTCAACCACCTCAGAACAAGTGTGAAGGAAACCAGGGAAGAAGAAAGAACAAAGAGGGATTGGATACCCTTTGGAAGGTTGATATCAGATATTCTGACAGAGAATAGGCTGATAGAGCATCTGATAGAAGCTCAAGAGTTAAGCACCATTGAACCAACAGTTGGGAAGCCTCTGAACACGAAGAACTTGAAGAAAATGAAGTTGATAGAGAATATCAAAAAGGAACCCAGAGCTACTCCTATTGCTGATATCACCAGCAGAAGAGTTCCACTGAGTGACTTTCCTTTATTTTCTGAGATAGAATCTAAACCAGAGGTGGTTCTCAGATACTTAGATGCGTGCAAGGCAGATGGTACAGATCCAAATCTGATTATCAAAGCTCTGCATCAACCTCAACAAGAAGTGACTCTGAAGAAGACGAAGAAGAGGAAGGCACCTTCAGAAGGATCATCCCAGCAGACACCCAAGAAAAGAGGTAATTTATCTGCTGCTTCTGTTTTAAATTCTTCTACTATTCCAGCATCTATTCCTCCTCCAACCTCTCATAGAATCTCAATCCCCATCCCAACAATAGATGAAACTGAACCAGAAGATGACCCTTCTGAGGAATTAAAACTCAGAAGACCCAAAACCAAACATCCCAAACCAATCTCAACAACATCAGCAATTGACAAAGTGTTGTCTGACATTGATCAACACACTTCTGATCACTCCGCCAATCCAAACTCTGAACCATAAATTGTCCCTCCTCCAGAACCAGAACAACAACAATCTGCTGAAGAACCAGAACAACAACAACCTCTCTCATCAATTCCAGAAGAACCCTTTATCCCTGAACAACCAGAAATTCCAACTCCACCTCCTCAACCAGAAATTCATCCACCATCACCTCAACCTGAGTTTCATAACTCTGAAACTCCTTCTCCTCAACCATCTGAACCTCATTCACCACAACCATCACCTCTGGCAATCCAGCTTCCAGGTGGAACAACAATCACCTTGGCACAGTTGCCATCCTCACCAGAATCTACACCACCAAATACTCCTAAAACACCAACCAGTCCAATCATAATTTCTGATTCTCCCACTCCATCTCCAAAACAAACAGCTGCCAAGCAAACCACCGAAAACCCCAGCAGGACCTTCATAGACTTAACCAGTCTTGACCGTCTTGCTGATATGAAACATAAAATAGCCATCCCTAAACCAAAACAACCAGATGTTGGCTCTGGTATTATGAATTTTGAAACAGGTGTGCAGCAATGGATTGCTTCTTTGAAGCAAGTCTGTCCTGGAATGATTGACCCAGCTGCTTCTGACCAGCTCTGGTCACAATTCAGACTTTGGGTACGTGCTGAAGCCCTCAAGTTGCAGGATATCAACTATGAGCAGGCACAACAGAACTTCAGCAAGCTGCTGAAGGAAGTTGACAGTCTGCTGCCTCAGGAAGCTGTGCTCCCTCTGGATAGTGAACCTTGGTCTGAGAAACAGCTAGCTTCAAAGGTGCAACCAGAAGAAGACAAGACCATTCAAGCTGAAGCAAGTCAAGCAGAAGATGTTGCAGAAAGCTCTCAGAAGCTTCCTGCTTCTGATGCTTCTCAAGCTGCCTTGGACAGGCAGACTCTGGAAGAGCTGAAGCTGAATGACATGCGTCAGCAGCAGAGGATGGATGAAAACGACCAGAAGATGAAAGAAAGAATGGATGTGCAGGATAGCAAGATTGACACTGTTGTCAGCATGGTGCACAAGAAGAATGAGACTGCTGATCAGATCAAAGCCATGCTGGAGAACCTGTTCACACGCTTTCCTCCCCAACCTTAGTTTTTTTTTTCATTCATGTCTTTTTCATGTTTTCTTTGATTTTCTGATGTACTATTTGAATATGTTTTGTTTGATTCTGAACCTTTTAATATGACAAGTTTTTCTGATCTTAATTGTTTTAGCACTCACCTACACTTTTTGATTGCTGACAAAAAGGGGGAGAACAAGAATGATATTTTAAACAATAACGGTTAACTAAGATAGAAATTCTCAAACATTCTAACTCTATTATACTTGAAAATGTTTTTTTTGTTTGCTTAAAGTCTACAGGTACAAGGAAGATCCTGGACACTCTGAAGACTAAAAGCTATGAAGCTCTGATCCGCTCTGATACTCTGATCCAAAGCAAAGCTCTGACAAGAAAAGCTCTGATACGCTGATCTGAAGCTCTGCTCTGATATGCTGATGATAGTCAAAGACTCTGATGTTCAAAGAAAGGCAAAAAGATCTGATCCTGAAGAACACTTGTAATCAAAGGGAAGTAATAAACTCAGGGGGAGTATCTCTCAACTCTGATATCTTTTTACCCCTTATCTTTGATAACCTCTTACTCTGATGCATCTCTCTGATACCTTTTCACGTTATTTTCATTTAAAAATATCTAGTTTTTGTCATCATCAAAAAGGGGGAGATTGTTAGAACAAAGTTTGAATCTACTACCCTATGTTTAAGTTTTGATGATAACAAAGTGAAAAGATATATGATTTATATGATTTATGTATGAACTATCTGCTGCCTAAATTATTACGTTCTGATTTGCAGATACTCTGATTGATATAAGCAAGATCACACCTAATCAGCATCAGAATTTTGGTTCCTGACATCAGCATCAGAAGTTGCCATATCAGAATGTCAGAATCAGAAGATTAACTCACGTATATGCTGAAGCCTGATGAACAAGACTGCGCTCAACACTCTGATAAAGAAACCTAACAGTTCATCAGCAGCTAAGCAGAGTCAGAATGAGCCAAGCCAGAACTTGCATTAAGTAAGCAACGGTACTGTGCATTGAAAGCAAATTAATACAAACGGCCTCATTCCAGACAAGATCTGCTCGATAAGGAAAGTTTGTTATTAGCATTGAATCAAGAATATTGCTCTAACGTTCAACATCTCAGTGCTATATAAACAAGACTTTGAAGATTGAATTGGCTAATGCTCTCCAAATCTTTACACGCATAAAAGCTGATCAAAATCTTCCTTCTCTCAGTTTGCTGAACACTCCATATTCTCTTATTCAATCATTGTTTAGCAATCTAGTTTCTAAGCTTTAAGTTGTGTATACATCACAGTTGTGATACAGTTTTGTAGAAAACATTCACACACTTAGATTTATCTTCTTTGTAAGAAAGTGTTTCCTTGACAAACCGGGTTGTGGTTTGCATCAAGAAGGCTTTAGCAGTTGTTAAAGCAGTCTGTAATATTCAGTTGAATATAGTGGATTAAGACCTCGTTGGAGAGAGGCGAAATCACCTTGACGGGTGGACTGGAGTAGTTTGAGATCAAACGAACCAGGATAAAAATATCTTGTTCATTGCATTGATTTTCAGTTTTACAATTCAACCCCCCCTTCTTGTGTTTTTCACTACTTCAAAGTACTTGTAAACTCCTTTATTTTCTTTTTGTGAACCAAAGGTGACAACTTTTGTGATTTGCAATTGGAAGAAAATAGCCCATGATTAAAATAAATCCCTTTTTAACTGATTCCAAATGCAAACCCTTATGATGAGATACCAATTACTTTCATCAATTAAATCTTGCTTGGAATTTTTCATATGTTAATTGCTTGATAATTTTTCCTTTTCTTTGTCTTGTTTCATGAACACGAGAATTGGACGATCAAAGAGAGGCAAGGTGAAGAGAAGATCATGGCTAGTAAGGAGTGGACGCGTTTCTTGAAGATGAATACTTGGAGAAGCACACATTATTTCTTTCTTTGTAAACAAAACAAATGTAGTTTGTATTTTACACTGTAATCCTTTTGGTTAATTTGTTCACAAGAAATGTACTTTGAATGATATCTCTTTAAATCGTGTGAATGATGAATTAGTTGTACAAAAATTAACAACTCTTGAATCTTGATTGAAAGTAACAATTTCCACTTGAATGATTTGAATGCACACCTTGCTTTTATAACTTGAATTTCAAGAAATCATGAACAAATGTTGTAATGTGTATTTCAAACAATCATGTGCCTTATCTTTCGAAATCCAATCAAACTCTCAAACAAAATAAATTCTTAAGAATTTAATTCCCTTTGGTTAATTCGAACCTAAAACAACGGTCACTCAAACCTTATCTTCATATCGCGCCTGAACCAAACTTGCACTTCTCGACCAGAACCCTAATTTTGATATCCAAACCACAAATAACTCGTAACTTAAGCAACAAAAACATGTCTTGACGGTCATGAACCCCCAAACTTATTTCTTGTGCCCAAACTTCACAGTCGTCAATTTAAACTTCAAACTCTCGACTCAATTGCTTAGAGACTCTAAGCAGAAAACTTGAAATGCGAGGAGATGAAATTCTTGACCTAATGCACTGAGCTTTGAGGCATCTTTGAGGCGGGCGAAAGAAACATCTTCACAGAATCCAAGGACCCAAAACCCTAGCCTCTTGACCAACAAATAGGGAAATAAACCCTAGTCCAGGCCATAATAAATTTGATTGAGAACCAACCTCGTAACGTGATTACAAAATTCATACCCTGATCCATTAATCGAGAACCAGAAGTATTCCCTTTCACCTGATAAGAAAACTTTAAAACAAAATTAGACACAAAGAGGGCGCAACCCTAATACCTCGAACCAAAGCGCCTGATTCCATGAGATACGGGATATGCAAATGACTGAGTAATAAAATGATGCAAATGGAATTGAAAGTCCAAATCCAGACAAAAATAAAAGAAATAGGGAAAATTTGGGGTACGACAACAGGGTTGTAGTTAATTCCTCCCTTTGTACCAAGAAGAGGTACATTGGGGAAACTATTACAATTGTTGACAATCTCTACATCATGGTAAGTCCGATGACACTAATCAATATCCGAGTGAGTAAGTGCCATGATCTTAGGAGCCCAACGAGGTTCCTTCCTGACATCCCAAAAAGCATCAGACTGAGACATATGAGAAATAAACCACTGATACAACAGAGGCGTACAACAGATAATCACCCCCCCATGATAAGAATTCCGAAGATGAATAGAGTAATAAGCATCACCCAACAATGTAGGAACTGGGTTTCTAATCATGAAGATCCTGATAGCATTAACGTCAACAAACTTGTCCATATTAGGAAATAAAAACAACCCATAAACAAGTAGAGTAAAGATGGCCTCAAAAGAGACTGTACTCTTCATCCTGGAAAACTAACGAGCTTTCTCCAATAAGAACTAAGCTGGTAATCCTGTAATCCCTCCTTTAGTAGTCATATGGGCTTCAACCTCGTGCTTCCCCAGATGGATCAAAGCAGCAATCTCGTGTGGTTTTGGCTCACCCTCCAAACCAGTAAAAGGAACACGATCGGTAATAGGTAAATCCAACAAATAAGAATACTCGTCTAGTGTAGGCATCAACTGATAGTCATGGAAAGTAAAGAAATGATACATCGGATCATAGAACTTGACCAAGGTCGAGAGAATACCCTCCTTCATCCTAAGCTTCATGAGAGGTATGATGGATCCATTCTTCTTCCGAAAATCTACAGAACACTCAATCTTGGGAATAAGACTGATCAACTCATTTATCTTGGGATCTTTGAAACTGTATTTTCCGGTATTTCTTTTTGCAGAATCCATGGTCGAAAGGTACCTAAGATATTCACAGATGGTCAACTTTTAAGTCCCTTGAAATAAAACTTCTTCAAAAGATGCTTATGAGTGCATGGATGCATGATGTAACAATCACACATAAGATCACAAATATAGGGTTCATAGGTTCAACGTCACGAGCATGAGGTCGAAGGTACTACCCATAAGGTATGGTCTAAAAGTTATCACCTGCCGAACAAGGTTCTAGAGGTTCCCAGAGTCTACATCCTTCCTTTGGATATTACCGACTTCCCGATTAACTCGGTAATTAGTAATATTCTCAAGAAAAACTCGTCTGATCGTAGTATCGGTTGACAACTATTTCCAAATTACTCCGTCATAGCTTCCGTACTACACCTAAAAGGCTAAGATGGGTTAGGTATTCTACATTCCTCAGCTTCAGCAGGCTCCCAGGTCGAAAGCAGTATGTCTTCCTGATTACTCAGTAAACGACACTACAATCAAAGGGGCCTCCACTGAATGGGGGATCTCATGCCTCCTTTTTTGGGATTACTCCCTCAAAGTTAACATGACTATACCGCCCGTCCTATCTTAAAGTTCGCCCAAGTCCGGGTATATGGCTTATAAGTAATCACCAACCACCCTGAAAACCAGGAAAATCCAGGCAAACATATATACAACATGTAATATATAACAAACAATAACACATATAAAGATATAAACAAAGATAGGTTTAACCAACTCATGGATGGACCAGCAAGATGTCAATCTTTCCCTAGTGAAGTCGTCATTTTTTTCTGTAGTAGTAGAAATGTTTAAGACTAATCCATTGGATTGACTAGACTTATACATATCAAAATAAAAATCGCTACCACACTTTATTGTTTCCAAAGGAATGGGAAAAGAATGAGTAACCCAAAAACAGGGGGAAAGATTCAAGGTAAGGGGGATGGTTATGCAAAGGGAAGGTATTAGCACCCTAAACATCTACGGTACTCCGTAGGAACCTCTTTGTAAAATCTGTATATTTTGGCTATAAAACGTTGTATAAAAATAAATGGTGGAGGTGAGAAAAGAAGTATTTTTATATGATTTTTGCACCCTCCGCGGTTGCGAACCTTTAGTGCCTGCCTACGTACCACCTTCCGTGCAATAGGGGATCAGGGTACACGTAGTTCCTCTTTCAAAAAATTTAAAACACAAGTGTGTTGGTTAATTTTAGGAGATAAGACATCATCGTCATTGTCCGTGTGGAAAACATACTTACTACCCTCAATTATGAGAAAGGAGAATTTGCATCATCTCAAAGCGGAGGATATAACTTGGATTTTAAAATCAACAATGCTTCGCTCAACACCCAAGTGGAAAATATCTCTCTTCACTACATATTGTAGAAGTATAGTTTTTTGCATCACTACAAGGATTGACAAGAGTCTAATATTTTGAGAAAAGTATTTTAAAAAAAAACCAAAGTGGCAAATTGGTTTGAAATGAGGTTGATTGACTTTTAGTCTTCTCACAAAAAATGCTAAAGTATCATTAAGTTGATTGAAGTTTATTTATGAAAAGGTTTTGAAAATGCATGGACCTAAGTCTAAGTTTATTATGAAAATGGTTTAAGTTTCAAAACAAGAAGAGTTTTCAAAAGGAGGGAGAAGATTTTTGAAATTAAAGAAGATGGGAGGAGATGAAGAGACTATCCTAAAGCATAAGGTAAAAGCTAGGGATAAGAACCATCTAACCAACAAGAAGACAATACTTGACATTATAAGTCAAGATAGATTTCCCATTCTTTGGATTGGAACCAAACAAGCAAAGATACTAGACCTCTTGAAAGAACCAAACTTCAAGTGTATTAAATCTTCACAAAAATTGGACAGAGTAACGGCTGTACACGAGTGAATTCCAGATCACAAACAAAGAATGTAATCACAATAACCTGCACATAAAACGAACAAACAACCCAATGTCTTGAGGTAAACCTCAAGAACTCCAGACAAGATATCAATTAAGGTCATAAGGTCTCCAACATAGGCCAAGGTTTCTAATCCTAAGTCCAAGAAGTCCAATACTCCATCATGCCAAGGATAATAACCAAATAGTCGAATTATCATTAAAGCTTTTTATGTTTCATGTTGATTATTAGGTGTCTTAAAAAATAAAAGCTCAAGTGAGAAAAATAAAAATGACAATAAAGTAAATTCTCAAGTGAGCAAAGATGAAAAATAGCATGAAATGTAAATGCTAAAGTAAAGGGTGCATAAAATAAAAGAGCATAAAATAAAAACACAAAACAAAGTCAATTATTAGTAATTAGTGGTTAGTTGGATGACCATCTTGAAACTTGCATTTTGAACTCATTAGAGGATTGGTAGAACCAAAGCCTCCACACAATAAGTTGCATTTTCTTTTTGTCAAGTATATCATCCATTTTAGAATCCTTAAAAGTACCATTTAATCATCAACGATGTTTAAGTGACCCGCGTTGACCAAAAGTGATGTAGATCCATTAGAGGATTGGTAGAACCAAAGCCTCCACACAATGAATCTCAAGGTTATTGGATCAAAGAGATCAAATTAACATACTTGGGCTTGCAAACATAGGTTTAGGCCATAAATGATCATTTATTCGAATCAGGACAAAATTTAACGCTATGTTAAGCAATCTTAAGTGGACTTATATAGAAGTCGCACCCATTTTGAGGCCGGTCAATAGAAATCTATACACCATTTGTTTTGAGACATGATATAGAGATCATGCTCAAATAACACTTAGTACAATAAGAAAGGGATGTGATGAAAAGGGGTGGGAAAGAATATACAAACCACTTTTGAATTAAAATTTAATCAAACTATTATTAAAATCATTCATCAATTTTTATGGAGTTAGACTCAACACCATGGATCCAATGATGTTAACAAAGTTCATGATCAAAAATTCAACCCAAGATCATCCAGAAAATAATCACAAAATAATATTACATTTAATATATACATTAAAAAAAAGGTTTTAAAATGTTTTAAAATAGAAATAAGAGAGAAAAATATTAACTATGTTCAAATTATTCAAGAAATATTAAGTAAAACCATACAAAAATCATAAATGAACTCAAATATTTCTATAAAATTTTTGGTAATTTTTTAAAGTCGGAAACTATTTTTAAAAATAAAAGAAATGAGTAAAATAAAATAAAAATGAGAAAAATAACAAAGTAAAAAATAAAAAATAAAATGAGGTCACCAATATTTGTAACAATATCATTGGATCATTCCATATTTTTTTTTCAGAATTTAAAAATACTTGAAAGTATTTTTAAACATTTAAAACAACTCAAATAAAGTGAAAATTTATAAAAAATATCAAAACACAAAATAAAATTGTAAAAAAATAAAAATCAGAAAGAGAAAAATCAATAATATTTTTCATAATTTTTTTAGATTTTTTGGACTTAAAGTGAATTTTCTAGGATTTTTTGAAACTTAAAACAATTAAATATAAAAATCAGAAATAAAAAATAAAGTCAGAAATATGTGGACCATTGGATGAGAGTCAAAACACGTTAGTAATCAAATCCAAGGGATCTGGTGCACTGTGCATATCATGGTCATTACTAAATAAAGCATAGAATAAAATATAAATCAGATTTTCAAAAAATACAAATGGCACACAATTATTGGTTGGAAGATGACACGTTGATCATCTTCAACCTCCAGCCAGTCTCAATACCATGTCACTCAAACTATAAAATTAGAGCACGAGACATATGTCATTCGATTCGTCTCATCAAGACGAAGACAACCACACATTTGCGACAAATTTATATAAACCGTAGCTCAAGCAATTTGGAAGGAAAGTTTTGAAAAGGAATTTGAAATTTCATGGTCAAAATGTGTTTCCAGTTAAAAGCAACTGTCACAACTAGAACCAGGGCAATGAGAGCTTCACAATGATATCAAAGTTTGGAAGAATTGATGGAGAAATATACCTATTGATATTGAGTTGCAGAGCTTTGAAATTGGACTTCTATGGATCAATATAGGTCACGATTCTTAAATGTAATTATATAGTTAGCTTCAGGGAAGATCAAGGAAGGTGAGTTGATAGAAAAAGGATTGAAAAAGGATTGAACACTGATTTTGAAGTTGCAGAAAAGTGAGTTATGGAATGAGTTTAGCAGGGTGATTTTGGTTGTTCAAGCTTGAGGAAATGAATGAGGGATGGCCCTCTATTTATAGGGAATCAAATAAAATGTTCAAATGTGTGAAATGATGAAGTTTGGAGGGAAATCGTGTGAAGTTGGAAACAAGAAAAGTGTGACTTCTATTTTCATCAAAACTCATCCAAAATGCGCATTTTGCTATGCTAATCACTTCTGGAAGTTCACTGAACATGTTTAGAAGCAAAAACGCGCAGAAAAAATGTGTTTAGAAGCTAAATCAAGGATTTCAAATTCTGACCTTTGAAGAAACTTCAGTTTCAAGTTACCAAGTTCAAATCAATGGCATTCTCAGCTCAAGGGGTCTTAGGGCATGATTCTTGAAGCCTTAGAAAGATGATATTACAAGCTTTGAAATGGGAAAAGAATGGAACCAAATGGATGTTTGAGCTGAAAGTTGCAATGAGTCAAAGTTGGCAAAAAGAAGCTGACTTTCCACACTTAGAAATATTTCAAGTTTTTCTTCAAAAGTGACCTATAATCTTTTGCATCCAAACATGGCCTTCCTCTTGGAATTTTCTCTTGACCAAAAAAGATGGTATGAAATAGACCTCTTGAATGACATTTTGAAACATGAAGCATTAAAAATCTCTAAAAATTGAGAGAGTTATGAATTATTGAAGTTGGAAAATAATCATCAAATGACCTATAATCTTTTGTATCCTTAGGGCATCTTCCATCCATTTTCTCACTTTACATATAAAAGAAGTAGTAAAGTTCACATCCTCAAGATCATTATGGAAAACGAGTGGGATCAAGGTGATAAAAATTGACCAAGTTATGATCATTTTAAGTCACACATAGAAAATTGGGTGTTCATCTAGAGGACTTGTAATATTTCTTCATCATCAAGTTTCTTCCACATGAAAACTCCTTGAAACTTTTGAAGTGATTTGTTAATAACCCTTTGAAGAGAAGGATGTCTTTAGAATCACTCAAAAATACCAAAACATGAGCAAGATATACTTCTTTAAAGTTCAAAACCCTAGCTCCTAGATCAAGAAAATGCTTTGAGGAACTTTGACAATTGTGAACAACCTTCTTGTACCAACACCTTTAATTTGTAAATAGAAGTTGTTTAGGATGATAATGAGAACTCATAAAAACCAAAAACACTTCCATATCTTGATAATTTGGAGAAATATTCACTTGTGACCAATGGGAACAAGGCCTTGTCCAACCATGACAACTTCTTCAATCAACCCCTTGTACTTTTGAATAAATCTTGATAACTTTGAAATGTGGTGAACCAAAATAAACCTTGCCATGCAATTTCTTCCAAAACAACTTCCATGGCGAGGTTTGAATTTCTCAAACTTTATTGACTAGGGCATGGAAATAAACTCATGAACCCATTGATCAACTTGCCAAGCCACATTGCCTTTACCTACATTATTAACAAGTAAGACAAACCAACATTGCATTTTATTAATTAAAAGGAAAGTCAAAACAAAACATGCATGATCACAAAAGAAAAACAAGTCAAGGTGCTTTGTGATTCCTAAAAGAGCAAAGCTATAGTTAGGGAGGAGAACCAAAAGCCCTAATGTGACCTTATTGTGATTGAATAAATATGGTATGATGAAGGGATCTTAGGGGAAAAAATTGGGGTACAACAATATCTCTGGCTTCTTCCTTTTATTGGACTTTCTTCATATCTTTCAGGAGTAACTAGTCAAGTTTTTTATGCATTAACTTGATTTTAACTTCTTTTGGTATCAAGAATGTGGAGGAGAAATTTGTTTCTTGAGGAATCCATAAGTAAAAATTATCTTTTGATATAACTCCCTTCATGATCACTTCATTCTTCTTAGTTACCAGACATTCAGAAGCAGTAAAGTTTACTTTGAGACCTTGGTCGCACAGTTGACTGATGCTTATTAAATTAGCAGTCACCTCATTTACAAACAACACCTTATTGAGATCTGGCAACCTAATAGAGTTCATCTTTCCAGAACCATTTATTTCACCTTTTTACCTATCTCCAAAGGTGACATAACTAGTGGAAAGTGGTTTAAAGTTCACAAGAAATTTCTTGACACCAGTCATGTGTCTAAAACAACCACTACCAAAATACCAATCCTCTCTCGTAGAAGCTCTAAAAGAGGTGTGAACTACGAGTACACAAGTGTCATTCTTGGAAAGCCTCTTAGACTTGACTTTAACATCACCATGTATTCTTCTATGTTGTGTAATAGGATTGGGATAACCATATAATATATAGCAGAAGGATTTTAAATTCCCAAACCTTCCATAATAATCACATCTCCATTGCTAATTTCTGCCTCCATTGTACTTTTTCTGATGTCTTTGCTGATGTTGAGAAATGTGGTTCAACATATTATGCCCTTGTTTCTTCTTTGGAGGTACATAATTCACTTTAGGCCTTTCTCATTTTCTCTTCACAACTTGATTATCATAACCAAGATCCTTAATCTTTACAATATTCTTCCCAATTAGAATAGTTGTTTCATCCAGAACACTAAAGTGATTATATCCTTAATGATTCTTCTATTGTCCATCCTGATGTTGGAACATTTTATTTGACATCTTATGTTCCAGTTTTGGATGAAACATCTTCACTTAATCCCTTTTGCTTATGTTCTTCATAGACTGATTGACATATCCAACCCCTTGAACCTTTCCAGCATTCTTTCCAGACTTAATAATCTTATCAAGCATATTATCAAGTTATGAATAGAGCAAAAGAACTCCACCCTTCAGTCCAGAGATGGTGGACAGTTGCTCTACTTTTTCAACTTCTAGACTGGAGATGATATACAGTTGCTCCACTTTTTCAGCTTCCATTTGAGAAATCATGTTCTTTTGATTTTCTTTTAACTGGCCCACTTCTTGACTTTTGAGGCACAACTACTTGTAAAAAGTAGCAAGTTCTTCAAAAGTCATTTCTATGTCATTTGTTTCTTTATCAAAATTACAAATTCCCGACAAAGAAATCAATTATTGGCAAATTTGTCTTCATTATCACTATTAGAATCTTCCTTTGACCAAGACACATACAATCCTTTATTTTGCTTCTTAATATAGGCAGGGAATTCAGATTTTATGTTCCCAAACCCTTCACATTCATAACACTAGACTCCTTTTCCTTGGCTGGATTTGTCATCAGTTTCGTCTCTTCTTCCAACATCCTGATTTTTGTTGATGTCGAATGACTTGTAAAATGACTTGTTCTTGATATTTGATCTTGATTTCCAATAAACCTTATTCAAACATTTGTTGAATTGTTTTCCAAGTAGCACAATAGCATTGGACATCCCTTCTTCTGTATCTAAGTCACACTTATATTTTGGATCATCAGTGTTAGAGACAAAGGCTATACTCTTCTTCTTATCAGGTTTTCCAATGATCCCTAACTCAAAAGTTTCTAAGGATCCCATAAGCTCATCAACCTTCATGTTGTTTATGTCTTGAGCTTCTTCAATGGCAGTCACCTTCACGTCAAATCTCTTTGGAAGAGATTTGAGAACCTTTCTTATTAGCTTGGCTTCTGACATCTTCTCCCCTAGGTCACCTGAGGCATTGTCTATCTCGATGATATTCATGTTAAAGTCATGAAAACTCTCATACTTATTCAATTTTAAGTTCTCAAACTGAGTGGTAAATATTTGGAGTCTTGACATCTTTACCTTAGAGGTTCCTTCATGAATAGTCTTCAAAATCTCCCAAGCTTCTTTGGCAACAGTACAATTGCTTATCAGTTTAAAAATGTTTTTATCCACTCCTTTGAATAATGCATTAAATGCTTTGGAGTTTATTTCTGATGCTTTTTCATCTTTATCATCCTAGTCTACCTCATCCTTCACAACATATTTCTCATGCAGACCTACAACCATAGGTGGATCCCATCCCTTGACCATAACTTTCCAAGCCTTGTTGTCCACGGATTTGATAAAGGCCATCATACGAACTTTCCAATAGTCATAGTTGGTTCCATCAAGGATGGATGGTCTGTTCTAAAACCCTCCTTCCTTGTCCATTGTACCAGAAAGTAACTTCCCTGAATCACACCTAGAGTCAGAGCAGGATGCCTGCTCTGATACCAATTGAAACTCTAGTATTTAGATCACAAATATCCTGAGAGATGTCGAGACACCCATCTCTGAAATTTCACACAATGACAAGGTAAATAATAAACACTGAAGAAAAGTAAAGAACATATTGAATTGTTAACCCCGTTTGGTGTACAACAACACCTACTCTTGGGGCTACCAAGCCAGGGACCAAGTTAACTAGATAGTATCAATTTGTAGACCCACAACAATCTTTCACCTAGTTTACAATCTACTCACTTAATCAATACCCGTGATTAACTTCTTTCTAAGACTCACCTAGGTATGAGACCCTTCTCAAATCCCTTTCAATCACAGAACAGTGACTGGACAATTCTAAACATTTATAACAAAAATAGAAGTCACACTTTAATGACACACAATCATTCACTACTTAAAAGCTTTAGAATGACTGACATAACTTATAACTCAAAAAACACAGTCATACTCTTTCATCAATATGATAATCGAGAGACTCACAATAAATACACAAACCCTAATAAAAATACACAGTAAGTTCCCCACATGTACTAGGGTTGAAGCCTTATTTTTATAACCTTTAATGAAATGGATTTAGGCTTCACAAATGCAGCTAGATATGAAAGAGGCGGTGTAGAATTACCTCCTCAAAGCCACAACATCAATCATTAGTTTTCTAAATTATCTACATAATTAGAAACTAAAAATATTCCTTGAAATTAGCTTGAATCTCTTTAGTATTCAAATCGAGCGCCACATAGGTTAGCATAATATTTACAGAATATTATGCACCTGTAACAAACTAAAATATCCAACAGTCTAGTTGTAAAAAATCACGATGTTGATAGAACTTGCATAGGACATTGCATTTGACATGCTGCTCCAGTTGATAAAACATCTTATTTCAACATGTCTATGCTAAGTTAGCTTTACCAAACATAATGTCAATCACAACAAAATAGAGGATTAACAATGAATATGATAAAGATTCATATGATAAGGAGCTAACCTATGAATAATTAGTTGTTTCTTACAAGGAACTTTGTGTGAGAACTTAAGAAGTGTGTAAGTTAAGTAAAACACAAGAAAAGGTTATAGATCAACTTCAAGATGAAAAAGAAAAACTTTTAGCCACAAACTCTGAGCTTCAAGATAAGGTAATTATATTAACCTCTAAACTTGAAAACATGACTAGTGGATCTGGCATGTTGGATGAAATTATTCAAATTGGAGAAGGAGGTAGAAGATTCAATGGTATAAGCTTTAAATATCAACCTTTAAATTATAAATGAAGAGATTCTATGACAAAACCTATTTCTGGTAAAGATAAGGATGAGAAAGCAATGTTATACCAAATGTTCCAACAATATTCTAGGTTTAAAAAACTCAGACAAGAGCCAAGTTTCAACCCTGGAAATGTCATTATTATGGAAATTATGGTCACATAAACCATTTTGTTTTAGACTGTATGGTTATCCAAGACATCCTTCTCAACCTAGAGATAACCATGTAAGGGTCAAAACTAGAAAGAAATGGAAATACAAGGATGTTGTCACCAGTCTTATAGCTTGTACCTTTGCTGAAAACTCATCAAAAGATTTTACTTGCTTATTCACATGTTTAAAATCCAAGGAAGATGGAATCAAAGTAGATAAACAGAACCTTGAAGTTTTGAACATTATTCTGTCTGAAGAAAATAAAAGCAAATGGTCTCAAATGGATTGGCTGCATCAAAGGTCAAAAGAGATTATTGTCAAACTAAATGACCTGCCAACATATTGTGAACACTTGATCACCAAGAAACAAAGGTCAGATACATCCATTATTTTTATAAAAAAAGGCCGTTATGTGAGAAAATATTCCCTCAAATCAATGAAACACGTTAACTTACGAAAATCATTGCATTCATTGTATAATCCCTCTCTACATGATTTCATATCTCTCCTTGCCCTCTGCATTTCTCGTTTATTCTTTGTCAAAGAAAATGCTTCAACATTCTATTTGCATTATCGCATCCATCAACTACCTCAAGCTCAACCAAAACTCAAGATAACAAAGACTTCTAACTCTAGCTCCAGCAATGAGTCCATGGACATCATCACTATTGTTGTTCCCGTCTCTACTATTCCTCCAAGTGCTCCAACAAAGAGGAGGACCAAGTCGTCTGTTGTAAAAATGGGAACAACTACCAATGAAGGTAAACCATCTCAATCTATGTCTATTTATAAAGAAACTAATGATGTCAGAAATGATAAGTCTAATGTTGAAGTCAAGCAACCACATCTTGAAACTACTGATGTTGAATCAAATGTTGAAACCTCTTTCTAGGAGGGTGCTGCTAGGAGATCTGAGGGAAACCCTAGTACTACTGATATTGTTTCATTTGATTAAAGCATTCGTAGGTTAGTCTCAAGTGTCTTAGAAATTAACCTTAATGTTGGGCCGAATGTTACAACATCCCTGGCACAACCTGGTCATTCCACTCAAGAACTTGACAAAACTGGTTTCTCTGAGTCATCTGAGCATCCTTAAGAAGAAACAGTTAAGGAAGATGTTGAAGTTCGTGTGTTTTCTGAAAAGAAAATACCCATCAAGAAGAGGAAAATGTAACACCCTCTAAAACCCCACTCTATAATACATCATAAATCAGAGTAAATTAATCATGCATCTCAAATAAGGGTGTCACACATAACAAACTCATGTCATGCTCAATAACACTAAATTAAATTCATGCTTTTCAAATCAATTTCACATAATCATGTAGCAGCGGAATCAATTTCGTTCAAATGAATATAATATTCAGGTCTCTAAAATAAAATTCATTTATTTAATTAACTTAGGCATAAAAGCCACTTCACTACATAATTCATATAATGATAATAAAATAATGTAGAGTATACAATGTATCTCTCAAAACATGAATCTAAGCGTTTCCTACTTGTTACATGACCAGAGTATGACTCAACCCAAAATAAATACGAAATAAAATAAGCCACTCCATCAGCTACTCTCTTGCTAGAAGCAACTCTAATTTCCAGTACTTGAGAGATGTCGTATAAAACATCATTCTAACAAAAGGGTGACAATTCACATAATTATCGAAATCATATAATAGCATATAATAAAAATCATACATGCATAAAGATAATATTCTCACACTTCATATGCTTTATCAACATAACATCGCCCAATAAAATTATATTATTTACGAGTACACCTTCATAATTTCACAGTTTCATTAATACATCAATTTCACCCAATGCACACAACTTCATATTGCAAAAAAGACACAATATGACTCCATGCAAGACTCAATGCAATAATCATTCATGTGGTACCAATCACTGTTATTTTTATTCGGTTTTTACTTTAAATCGAGTCTGTTTTCTAGACCAATAACACACAAAAGACCATTCTCTAAGCTTTTAAACCCATATCTTGTTTGGGACAATTCACTAGCTCCCACATAACTAACAAGCATTGCCTCTTAACAATAAATGATGCATGTGCAATTACAATAACAATATGCTATTAAGACCATTCTTTAATCTTAACATCTATGCATATCTTTAATAATTCATCACACTTGAATTACCACACATTTGCACATACATACACATACTGTTGAATTATTCACATACAATTCATATTCATAATATGATCACCCAAACAATCATAATAACATATAGTAAACAAGATACAACAATTGTCATTATGATTCAACACCCAATTCTCAAACATAAATGCAACGCATAAACAAAGTTTCATGTTTGATAAAAAGACCTTTGAAAAATACCATAACACGATTTTAATTCTCCAAAATTAAGTACAAATTAGCATAAAATATAAGTATACATAATTCCATTTCAATTCAAGAAAAATATAAAATTTGAGCTCCCAGTTCGCGCTAAGCACGTTCCTCGGTGCTAAGCACCCGAATTACATACCCGACCGTGCTAAGCGCGCCATCTCGCACTAAGCAGGCTCTGCGATTTTCAGAAAAATTTATTGCAATGATAGCAGCGAACCCATGTGATTTCTTGATCCCAAAACACATTTTTTGACATCTAATTTATGCAATTTAAGCATTATAACATGTATCCAACACATATTTATCAATCAAAATTTCACAACACAATTACATACCAATCTCATGGATTCTCAATCAAAACCTAATTGATTCAAAATATTCCTTCACTAACTGATATTATTTCCTAACGTTAACCCAACAGTTCGATGATCTTAACTCGTCACATATAAGATACATCAAATAATCATTTATCCATAAAGTCCAAAAAATAATAAATTAATCAAATATATGCTAAATAGAAATTGGGGTGTTATAGAAAACACTGTAGTGAGCAAGGATCAAAACATTGACATGATTGATGATGATGATCAGGATTTTGATGATGAACCAATTTTTAGGAGATTGATTCCTGGAAAATCAAAGAGCTTGAAGAATAGAAAAGGAAAATCGGTTGATTCCTCAAGCAATTTCCAAAAGGCTCCCAAAAAGAGTCATGTTCTTGGTTCTGGTAGGAAGCAGAGTAAAGTGGAAACTCCAACTGTCCAGAAAAAATCTTTGAAAAGAAAGAAATCATATCCTAGTGATTCAGAGTATGAGGAAGATGCTGAGCCAAATGTTCAAGACATTGTTCCATCTTCCTGAAAGATAATAGCAGGTAAAAATATTCCTTTCAATATCTGTGAAGTGGCAATTGATGATATCTCTTTTCACTCTGTTGAAAATGTGGAGAAATGGATGTTTGTGATCCATAGAAGGATAACATTGGAAAGAGAATTGGGAAAAGATGCTCTTCAATGCAAGGAAGTTATCAGTCTCATTAAGGAAGCAAGATTAATGAAGACTGTAGTTGGATTGGGGGAGTGTTATGAAACACTTATGAAGGAATTTATAGTCAACATCCCTGAAGAATGTGACAACAAAAGAAGCAAGAATTACATATAGGTGTTTATTAGAGGCAAGTGTATGGAGTTCTCACCTAAAATAATTAACAGATATATGGGCAGGTGTGAATATGAGCATGGTGAAATAGAGGTAACTGATAACTCTATTTGCAAAGATATTAATGCAAACAAAGTGACTCAGTGGCCAAGGAAAAAGAAGCTCTCTGTGAGTAATCTGAGTGTAAAGTAGGTTGTGCTGAATAGGATAGGAGTTGCCAACAGAATCCCTACAAATCACACCTCCTCGATAGCTACATGACATGGCAAGTTCATTTATATAGTTGGAACTGAAACCAAATTTGATTTTGGAACCTACATTTTTTAGCAAACCATCAAGCATGCTCATTCCTATGCTGTGAAAATTCCCATTGCATTTCTCACTCTCATTTATCACATCATTCTAAGTCAGTATCCTGGGATCCTGGACAACATCATTCTAAAAATAACATATAATTAATGAATGAATGAATTAAAACACAACACAAGGGTGTCACACTTCATAAAAACAACATACATATCCTTCTTTGTAACGCAAGTTACACCAAATTATGTTATTAACCTCAAAACTTCACTTTTATGATGTTTACACGACATCAAAACACATCTGAAAAGTTTGTGGCGAAATCATATTTAAAACAATCATAGATCAACTCAAAATGTTTTCTCTCATAATAGCACTTTATAACATAATAAAAAGATTTCATCCTTCAATCAAACAACATAGATCGCCTCAACAAATTAAATAGGACGTAACAACAAAAATAACAATATAATAGTTTTGTAAATCAAACATTCTCCTCACCCGCTGTTACATGATCAGAGCAGAATTTCACTACATAAAACAATAAACTAAAGGAGATCTCCAATGGCTAGCTTCCACTTACTTCCATATAATCTACTCTTAAGTATATGCACGTTACCTATGTAGAGGTAACATTCAAATAGGAATGGTGAGTTAGGATAATCAATTATAAGAGCCATAAGAAATAATATATTGCAACAATTATATGCAATAATTCAACAACATAAACTCACACCCCAACATCATAAGTAACACATATACATTTTCCATCACAAGCCTCGCATATAATAATATACTATTCATCACTACATCACATAGCACCAACAGAATTATACAATGCCACATAGAATGATAATGCAACATCACTAACTCAATACATGTGGTACCAAGTTAAGAACACACATGTTCATTTTGCTTCATGATCCCCACCATAGGATTGAATCCCTCTTAGAACCAGAGCACACCAAATCTCTACCATCACTGTAGGTAATGCTTCACTAATCTCCCATTATAGGAATTAGCTACTCGCACTCAAACCACTACCGTAGGATCGAGGCCAAAATATAACTTGAACTGAAGTTCCAAAAACATCGATGCATGGACTCTTAACATGCAACAACAACACATACATTGGCCCCTATTATGATCGTGTATGCCAATAACAACATGATCACCATGAACATATCATGCATATATTCGAACATGTATCATGTAGCACATAAAAGATAATATTAAACTATTAATTAAGTTAACTCACAAAGTGAAAGTCGCCATTACACTTTATTGTTTCCAAAGGAACGGGAAACAGGCAAATAAAATCAAAAGAAGATTTTAAAGCAAAAACTATTAAAAACAAAGATCTAGGTACGAGGGCTGGTTATGCAAAGGGAAGGTGTTAGCACCCTAAACATCTATATTACTCTGCATGAACCTCTTTGAAAATCTGTATATTTTGGTAAAAAAGTTTTTTGCAAAAAGATAATGGAGATGATAAAGGAAATGGTTTTTTTTTCTAATTTTGATTCGGCAAGACTTCAAGAGTCTCGTGCCTATGTACCACCAATGTGCAATGATGAAATCAAAACCAATTAGTTCTTCTAAAAAGGAACAAAGTTGTTTGTTGGTTGATTTTAAATTAAGAGATATTTTGTCATCTTAAGGAGAATAAACCCAACTAATCAATTACAAGCACGAGAAGGTTGACCTTTGCATCACAAATGAAGGAAGGGGTCCAACTTGGATAACTCAACAAGTATGCCACTAACTCTTTCAAGTAGAAAAGGATGAACACCTAAAATAAATCAATTTTGTGGGAGTAGGAGGATTGCAACTCAACTAAACATTCACAATCATGGGAGAAAGAAGATCTTTTGCACCAGAAATGAAAGAAGTTCTCCAACTTGGATAACTCAACAAGTATGCCACTGCCTCTTTGAAGTGGAAAAGAATCTACCTTTCAATCAATAGTGAGAATAAGAGAAGTAAAGTCTCAAGTTTAGAGGACTCATATTTAATCTTAAGAAATAATTTTAAAATAAAAAGCCAAGTGGCAAAAAAGTTTGAATGAGTTTTTGTGTTTTTTAATTTTTGGAAAACAAAAGTTGAACTTTGATTAAGAAAAAGATTTTGAAAAATTCACTTGACAAAGTCAAGGTTTTTATTGAAAGTGGTTTAAGTTTGAAGACAAAGAAGATTTTGAAAAGGAGGGAGAAGATTTGAAAATTGAAGAAGATGGGCAAGAGATGAAGGGACTATCCTAAAGCATAAAGTAAGAGTTAAAGTAGGAAAGGTCTAACCAAATAAGAGAAATCATCTTGACACAAGTCAAATAATGCATCATATTCCTTTAGATTTAAGCCACACAAACAAATAATAAGCATCAGGTAGTGCCTCAGGTGCAAGCCTAGTATTAGATTAATCACAAAGGGTGAAAATTATTTCTTATATATCAGATGAACTTGATGTCTTAGATGAATTATTCTTGCATCAGATGAATTTAAAAGTAACACCTGTACACATAAAAGTTTTAAATACACAGGAAAAATAAAAACAAGGTCTCATGATCCAGAGGTCTCAAAACCTTAAGGTTCTATGCTAAGGTCCAAAAGTTCCAAGTACTCCAAGATGAAAATGATACTAACCATAGTCCAAAGAGATTCTTAAGTCTTTTATTTGTTCAAATTGATTATTAGTGTCTTTTAAAGAAAAATAAATCTCACGTGAGCAAATAAAGAATAGCATAAAAAAGTAAAGTTCTCAAGGAGTAAAATAAAAATGACATAAGAGTAAAAGCAAGAATGTAAAATGACAAGAATGATAAATATGCTAAAATTAAATGACATAAAGTAAATGACTGAATTTTAAATTGCATTAAAATAAAATCATCCAAGATCCATTGATGTTAATGAAACTTGTGATCAAGGAAACCATGAACCAATGTCAGCTAGTGAACAAAGTCAAACAAGAATAAAATTCAATAAAGCAATTAATAATTGCATGAAGATGAATTTTAAATGGAAAATGAAAGGTAAAATATCAAATTCCAATAAAAACATCAAATAAAAATCAACTAAGACGAGGAAAAATCAGAAATGGTCTATTATTTTTAGAATTTTTTTCATAATTTTCATAAACTTAAAACAATTTTTAAACAAATTAAAACAAAGCAAAAATGAGAAAATTAAAGAAAAATAGAAAATGATAAAAATAAAATATCAAAAAAATAAAATCAGAAGAAGAAAAATCAAAGAGAATTTTAGAAATTATTTTGAGATTTTTTGGACTTTAAATGAATTTTCTATGAATTTTTGAAGTTAAAACAAATTAAATCAAAAAAGAAAATATAATATAAAAGCTGGAAATCCATAGGCGTTGGATCCAATTCATTAATCATACATGGATCATCTCATGGTCCAAACACGCGCGCTCACAGTGGAAATTATTTTCAGAAAATCACACTGAATCCAAAAACATAAGGCCAATCAAATTAAAACAATTGTCACGCTATCATTGATTGGATGATGACACCTTTCATCTTCAACCTCCAACCATCCAAAATAACCATAAATATGTCCTAAATCATGAATCATGATTTGGAATATTTAGATAATGAGACTTATATCATTTGATAAGTCTCTTCATCGCCATTCCAACCATGTTCACCATTGGAGTTTATATAAACTGATCTCAGAGAAATTTGAAGAAAACTAGAAGAAAGTTCAAAATGAATTTTGAAATTAAATGCTCAAATCAAGATGAAAATGCAATCCAAAAGAAGCATGAGCTTTAGGAGATCAAGGACTACATTATGGTAAAATGCTTGAAGAAATTTGGTGCAGGAATCTACCTGAATGGAGTATGGTGAAACAACTCTGAAACTTGACTTGTGTAGAACGATTTAAGGAACCTCAAGGATTGCTTTTGATTGCTTTAGCTTTAGGGAAGATCACTGAAGGTGTTTGAATTGAAAAATTGGATCGAAGAAGCTTCTAAGTATGAAACCAAAATTGAAGAAAATAGAGGTTTGAAGAGAATTTGGTAGTAGTTGTTTAGCTCTCAAAATCTTGGAAAATGATGAGGAATGAACCTATATTTTTAGAAAAAGTAAATGGAACATTGAGGGTGGTGGAATGATCAACTAGATGCACAATCGTGTGCACCCTTGAAGCATGGAAATTGTAACTTCCAAATGATCAAAACTCACTCAAATCGTATGTTTTAAGTGTTAAACGTCTTCTGGAACCTTGGTAAACTTGATTAGAGGTAAATGAATGTGGTAATTAGACTTTTAATTGATAATTAAAGCATCTCAAAAATCTGATCATGGTGCAATATTTCAGTTTCAAGTGTTCATGTTTAACTCAATGGGGCATCTTGCATATGGAGGTTTTTTATCCCATTCTTTTTGCAATGTGTATACATCATCATGGAGATCATAATTTTCCAATAAAGTATAGATTTGAATGCTTGAGTCAAAAGTGATGGTGTGATGAAGTTGGCATAAAAAAATGTCTTGATACTTAGAGTTTTTTTAGTATAAGTGCCTTAAAATGACCTGTAATGTCCCAATGAATTACATGGTCTTCCAAGATTTTTAGATCTTGACCACTGAAGAGAACTTCTAGAGGGAATCAAGGAGAGAATTAGGCACACAAAAAAGCTCCATATGATACAAATTAAGCAAGTTTTAGTTCTTGAAAGTTGAGTAAAAATCACTTGGAAATAGGTCAAAATTTTAGTAAGTCCACAAATGACCTATAATGTCTTCAATCTTTTGACATTCTTCCTCACATAATCAGTATATGATAATAATCTTCTATCCTTACATCCACTAGTAATTGTTGATACTAGAGAAGTCTTCAAAAATTATAGTAGTCATGCTTTGCTAGAACATACTACTATGAATGAGATCAAAATCTGCACATTCTGATCGATATAGCTAGAACTGCCACTTCTGACAATAATGCTTGAGCATCCTGCTCCATATGCACAAACCCAAGCATCTTCCAGACAAACCCTAACATGATATTACAACATCATTTAGGACATAAGCTCCATGACACAGAACCCAACCATCATGGTTCTTAAAAAACCATTCAAGGACTTATTATAAAGAGAAGTCCTTCAAGAAGCTTCCAATAAACACAACAATATCTCAAAAGATCAGACCTTCAACAGTTAATTCTTGTTGTCACACACCAGAACACCCCTGAGAGAAATAAACTCTCAGCAGGTAGCAACTCCCAAACATATAGAGGAGATTCAATTCACATCAGACATATACGTAGCTCCCGTTAATGTATTTTGCCATCAATTATATGCACATCATACTCAACGGACATGCAAATATTCGATTCCCATCAAAGTATTTACCATAGTCAGATAAGATTACCTTCTCAAATAAGGTAGGACATTTGGTCTAACATTCTTCTTCTGCACACCTGTGGCACCAGTTGATACCTCTTCATGACATTCGTTCACAATATCCCAGATTAGGTCGGTGGCTTGACCTTATACTCCACTCTGGTCTAAACAAACTCCCTTGGCGGAAGAAGCAAAGATCTGAAATGATGTTCCAACATCAGATCTGACATCAGTCTCAATCACATGGACATGAACATTTACTATGGCTTTGGAGACGACAACCACAGTAATCCATGCATAACTCTTGCAGGGGACACAAGAGTACACACCATTAGTTGATCACCCTTCCAGATCAAACCTTAAACAAATGCAACAATTGTATATATCAAACCTCAAGGAGGTTTTCTTCATAAGCACAATTTCTAGACCTTCTGTCAGACTCTGAGGTGATAAATGCCTTCCTTCTTCACCTAAAGAGGGGATTCCCTCTAGCAGGTATCTGGAGAAGACTTCATAAAACATGGCATTGGATGATCATTATATGCCACAAGCATATTGTTCATATTGATTCTGCTTTCCATAAACATATGCAACAACTGTATATAGCACACATCGATGAGCTTTTCTTCATAAGCATAATTTCCAGACCTTCTGTTAGACTCTGAGATGATAAATACCCCCCTTATGCATCTAAAGAGGAGATTCCCTCTAGTAGGTATCTGGAGCAGACTTCAACAAACATGGCATTGGATGATCATTATATTCCACAAGCAGACAGTTCAGATTGAGTATGCTTCCCACAAGGATGCGCTTCAATCCTTGCAAAGATAAATGTTCCATCATGTGAGGGAACTACATGACTAAACTCCAACAACTTCTCCTTGCTCCAGACATAAATCTCAAATGCTCATCCTAGGTGATTTGGATAAAACTCCAAGATGCAGAACAAATGAACCACTAACTCATGTTGATATATCTCCAATGCTCATACTCCCTTGAACAAAACAAGAGTTCCATGATCTGATAGGCTTGATAAGAAATATCAAGTTAGAGTAGACAACCTATATCTTGAGAAATATCAACCACACACGTTGAGAAAAATAAATTCTCAACACAAGGATGTCAAGACATTATATCTGACATCTCTCCAAGAATCTTCAACTCCAGATTTGAGATTCTTCTTCATCAGCTGCTAGGAACCACTTAGAGAACTATACATTCTCCACCTAAATAGTAGCACAACATGTGGTTAGTGCACACCCACAGAAAACTCTCTCAATACAAACAAAATCTACTATATGGCCACAAACAAGATTCCATAATTCTGGCTCCTTTGATTAGAGGAGTAACCCAAATGATAGAGATAATTTTCTTGACATTTGACCTTTATGTACAAGGAACCTGATTGAGATGACACAACTCTACTAGATACTATAGCTCAGCCTCTGCACTTTAACAAACTTGACCAGAAATAAACTGAACCAAGAAGTAACCACTTGGTTGATCAACATTCATCCAGACCACCAATCTAAGACATGTTTTCTAGATAACACATCTTAGATACATAACTCAGATGCCTCCTTTTTCAAATCAGGATTAGGTTCTAAACATATGTGATCACACATTTGTTTAGCAACCATAGCATTTGCTTTTCACTCGGAAGTTGCACACATGCTAACACGATGTCCCAACATCTGGTAAGACATTATTTCTCTTCTTCTGGAACACAAAACTGAGCCTGGTTCTGAAGCCATTACTGCTTCCAGAAAATCAAAACATCCCTTGATCACCTTCAAGGTCTTTAAAATAGCCCAAGCTCCAGCTACACCAACACAACAAGACTCAAAGTCACTTTCCTAATTACGTCAAGAATTAGGAAGACTATTTTTAGAGACTAAAATAAATGACTCTATATTTTCTTTAATAATCTATCAAATAAATGACAGGTTTCTTGAAAAAATATATCAACCACACACTAAAGTTCCTTTACGAGTGGACTTGATAAATAAAACTAGAGTATCATTGGCAAATTTTCAAAGTTGGTTGACACAATCTTGCACCTATCCCATCATCATAGGATAAACCTACTGAGGAGACCAAACCATAATTCCCTTCCAAGAAGCAACCAGGGTTACATCATATATCATATAGTAGAACAAACAAAAACTCCTGAAATTATTCAGGTGCCACATAAAACCATAATCCCGGTGACACCAAAAACCACACCAGTTTGAAAATAAATTAAACCTAACATGATAGCTCACCACCAAGCTACAACATCAGACAAGTCCAACTCACACCCTGTCATGAACAGTCCATCCTCCATTTATAGGGACCATTCAAACAACAATATAAAATATCCTAGTTCAAACACTTTTTAGTAAAAACTCCTTCCTTGCCCATGACCAGAAGGTATCATCCCATGATCTCAGCCAGAAACATAATAAGATGCCTTCTCTGATACCAATTGAAATTCTGGTATGATAGAACTCAAATTTCCTATGACATGTTGAGACATTTGATTTGACTTAAACAACACAGGAAAGGTATAAACATTAAAAATAGTACTGAAAGTATAAACAACAAACATGAATTGTTAACCCAGTTTGGAATAACCTTCATACTCTGGGGGATGCCAAGCCAGGGATAAGTCTACTAAAATAGTATCAATTCATAGACCCTACAACAAACATCCAGTTTACGGCCTAATCACTTAATAACTACCCTTGCTAGACTTCTATCTAAGACTTACCTAGATATGAGACCTTATTCAATCCCTCATCAATTACAGACAACAATTGGAGAAACAGGAAGACACACTTCCATGACAGCAAAACAAAAGACACACTTCCATGACAATACCTAGAAAATACTCTTGACTAAGAACACAACTTGGAGTTTCTTAAAAGCTTCCTACAAGAACAATACTAAACTTATTACCTACAATCTTCTGAGTGAGAACAAAACCTTGAAATCCAAAGAACACAATTCAACTCACATATCGAGTGCATTACACATACCAACTCTCCTAGAGAGTGACTTACAAACTCAACCTTAATAAATACATGTTTTCAATTCACAACTGGTACCTTTCCTAGGTTACAAAGACTTCTATTTATAACGTATACCCAACTGGATTTGGGCCTTCAATCATAACTCATAAGTTGTTACAATTCTGCATAAAATTTTGCTACAAAATGGGTTTTCAATAAAATCTTTCCTAAAAAGTCTCCTTGTTTAGAAAGTCATTATTCTTCAATATTCTTCATGATTCTTCTTGACCTACAAATTAGTGCCATATAATATTGCATAATATTCTCAGAATATTATGCATCTGTTAAATCATAACAAAATCCAACTATTCAGCTCAGCTCAGGTGTAATATCGTATGACCTTGCATATGATATCTTATCCGACATGTTACTCCAGATGTTGAAACTCTTTAACTTAACATGTCCCAACATAAAATAGTACTTCTTGCTCAACTTGTTCTTCATAGAAAGATAGCATATCCTATTGAACATATTGCTGCTATATTTGTTTTACAAAAATTAATGCCAACCCTAAAAATAGAGAAATTATACACATCATAACAATCACATTATAGCAATCACATCACAACAAATAGTCATGCTCGACAAACATTATCATTACATGTAACCATCTTTATCACAACATTATTATAAAGACATCATCATAACAACACTACATCAATTAGTCACTCTTAATAACAACATCATCAAACTTCATCATCATAACAAGGCATAATAACATAACATTATCTTAACGATGCAATAATTTATCAGCAGAACATAAAAAATCAACTTCAAAAACATAGTAGACATAGGAATAATACTTAAACACTTAATCTATAACTATCATGTTATAGCCCCTAGCATTAGCTTTTCAACGCTTCAAATGGGGCGTCATTTGGACTTACAGATCAAAAGTTACAACCATCACTACAACTTGCTCAACAAACTTTCGCTAATGCTCCTTAACTTTTTCTTAGAAAACTCATCACATAAAGCAAACCAGGAACTTTTGCTACATGTTCACTACAAATCACTCATCAAACTCTCACAAGACAACAAACTTGAAAAATGCAATTTTTCGTAGATGGAGGCCTTCTGGACCTCCAAATTCGATTCCGTAAAAATCCCAGTCTCAAAATTCAAAATATAAAAATTATAAAACAAATAAAACAAAATAAAACACCTATTTAGAGGTCCTAACATCATACATATATCATGCAATCATAAATTTGATGTTTATGACTCAAACTCTCATAACTCAACAATGGAGTTAAGCTTATAAACAATGAAAAGCATAACCGTAAAGTATATAGGCAACAAAATTCATTGTATAATAATCATATAACAAAAGCATCATCATAAATTATTATATAACATTCATCATAAATCCAAAAAGGGTGAACTAAAAACCTTATTCTACCATTCCCTCATATCCATCATAATTGAAAACAACTACCCACCCTTACCTTCGATTATCTCTAGAAATTACTTCTTCTCTCTCTATGGATTAATGTTCCCTCTTATATTTCTCCTTGCCCTATTTCCCCCTTTCTTCCAAAATTTCATGTACAATGCAACTATCTCCCTTTTTTTTTTCTCTCTTTCTATTATAAAATATCCATTATTATGCTTTTTCTCATAAGACATCACTTACTCCTCTAACTCTCTATTATGTCCTTATTTTTCGCTCAAATTCCAACTTTACCCCCTTATTTATCTATTCTCCTATTTTAATTAAATAAGTCATAAAAATCATTTTTGTTTTAATTATTAAATAATTCTAATAATTTTAAATTACTCCACTAATCTCTAATTACTCACCATACCCCTCTACCTCATGCTCACACAAACCCAACTACATAAACAAATTTAATTATTAATATTTATCAATCAAATAAATCACACAAAGATTCATAAAAATTCTAAATAAACGATATAGTCTAAATCGGGGTGTTACAAACAGGGCCCTTGGTGTGTAATTGGGGATTTAAACAATGTTGCTAAGGCTTAGAATAAAATTGGTGGGAAGTTGGTGATTGAAGAAGAATATGTGGACTTTAATAATATGATGACTACAATTTGGTTGTTTGAGATGGATAACATTGATGATTACTTCACATGATCCAATAAGCATGTTGTGGGGAGAATTTTCCCTTTAATTGATAGGGTTTTAGGTAATATGGATTGGTTCCAAGACAATATGGATACTACTCTTAAAATTCTTCCTCCTAGTGTATTTTACCATGCTTTGCTTTCTGTGGCAGGTCTGGAAAATGTGACTATGATATTTATGTCAGAGAATGTTGTGTGAATTTCTCTCTTAAAGTCATCAATTCTTATATAGGTAAAAGCAAGAATTCAAAATTTGATGTTGTCCCCTCTATAGACAAGATTGCTAGAGAAATCGCAACTAATAAAGTCCAACAATGGCCAAAGAAGAGCTTACTGTTGGGATTTTAAGAGGGGGTTTTCAAACTTTTTGATCCTCTTAGAGGAATAATCCCGAAAAACAAATCTTGATTAAATCATCAATCACAAATCAACTTAATTAAAATAAAGATTCAAGAGTTACCTCTTGAAGCGTGCTTTATCTTTGATCACGAACGAGAGAAGATATCAACGTCTCTATGTAGCCCACGCGAGTGCAAAATGGAATGCGGTGCTAGCCGTATCTTGTTCTGAGAAAATAGACAATTAACATAACAATGGAAAATAGCTCTTCTATTTATATAGAGCTTCTAAAACCCTAATGCTCTTAATTTGGGTTTTTCAAAACAAGCCCAATCTTATTTAATTAAACTATTTAATTAAATAATAATTATTTATATTTAATCAAACACTTTTACTAAAATAAAATATTAATTAAATAATATTTAATTTAATCAACTGTCAATTCTCATTTATTTAATTAAATCATATTTAATCAAATAAATTACACGTGTTAATGTATTAAACAATTTAAATACTATTAACACATAATTAAATTAAAATCTTATTTAACTTAAACGCTTATTCCACTATCAACACTCTATGCGTGTGACCCTATAGGTTCTCGTAAAGTTGGAAATAACATTAAATCACTTATTTAATATTATAAACAGTGAGCGGTATCTAGCAACACATCACTGTTATCCAAGTGATGAGAATGTCGTGTGATCTGACATAACCTTTCTATGATAACGATCATGTGTATAATTACCCTTTTGCCCTTATATCTATATTGAACACAAGGCATAGAATGTGTCACCCTCGTATAGTTCAATATTTTATTCCTTGATCCCCGAGTATACCTGCTAACAACAAATAAGTCCAATATCTCATATTGACTTATTTGAGCACGACCATGCATTTTATAGTCATACTCTCTCAAGGGGCTCATAGATGTTACTCCCGTATATGTAGGAGGGGTAAATATCATCTATTTCACTCATGTCCCTCAGCATGATTTGTGAAGTACCCATCAACCATCTTTATATTCATCCTATTACAGACAATGTTTGATTGGAAATAAAGTACTTGACTCCACATCTAGGGTCCATAGTGGTTTCAGGTTGAAGGGTGGTATACACCGCTATCACTATGAGAATAACTTATGACACTTACATAACAAACTATGTAGTATTATCATAGTGGGTCAAACTAGTATAAATATTACTCCTAATATTTATATCTATGTGAAGACTTAATATCTCATATCCATGACTTGTGAGACACAATCATCAGTCTACTTACATAATAGTCTCTATGCATTATTGTTGTCCTATTTGACATTAAACCTTGACTACGGATACTTTAAGAATAACGTCTTTATGTTTAATGAGCTCTTACAATTAAGTCACCATTAATAGGTCATTAATAGACTAATTATTCTAAGGATATTATTATGTCATATACAAATAACATCATAAATATGATGCCTAATAAGTATACATATATTGACAAAAAAATATATATCAAGGTCATGATACAAAAGCATATTAAGCCACTATTGATTGGCTATTAGGGCTTACTCCAACAATCTCCCACTAGCACTAAAACCAATCAGATATTAATTTAACATCTAATTATCCATATTATGCATCAAGCATCATCTAAGAATGATACTTTGTTAGGGTATAATAAAATCTTTCCTCTGTTAGTAATATACACCTCTTCTAATTTCAACTTTCGATCTTCTATTGAAATAAATTGAAGTGTCAAAATATCTATACATGGATCGCTAGTGAGACCTAGTATTCTGAACTTGCAAAACTAACCCATTATCACCGTGAATAAGATTAATAGGATCTACAATACAAGAAACACAATTTTCTTTCCAATAATTATCAAAGCAATCTAAATCATATATTTGACCTTTATACTAGAAATGAAAATTGTTGGAAACTCTTTTTAACTTATACAATTGTCATCTGAGCATAACATTTAATTTATACTGTGATATGAATATATAGTTCATAAATTTTGGAATAACATCATTGTAACTCCTTTACAGTGATTATTCACATGATCCCATCTAATTTCAAGAAAGGAACACTAGGTCCTTTAAGATACTCAGAGACCTTCTTGATATGGCTCTAGTGATTAACACTTTAATCATTTTGGTACTTATTATTTATGCTCATAACATATTGTGCATCTAGTGTAGTACATATCATGGTATCTTTTTCCTTATCCAATGAGATAAGACATTGTCCATTAGACAAACATTTTACCATATATGCAGTAATCTTAATGTGAGATTTATGCATATCATGTATCTCAATACTTCATCGAAATATGTACTTGTGTTAGGATTGGGATTCATCATCCATCTATCTCTATAGATTCTAATTCCTAACCTTTTAGGAAATCTCGCCTAAGCATTTAAACTATTTCCTTAACCATGTCCTACATTGGCGTTTGTGATATGGTGGGAGAACTGACTTGAAGGTTTTGCGTTTGATTGCAAATGTTGCGCTTAGCAAGAGTCGCCACCGACTTTTATTTTATCCAAAAGGAAAGGTGAAAAGCACAGGAAAGACCTTTGAGATTGTTTCTTGAGTTCGGGGGGTAGATTATGAAAAGGGAAGGTATTAGAACCCTTTTCATCCATGGTTTTCCATGGGCTCCTAGTTACTTGCTAGATCACTTGCTTTTATTTGAAATTATGCTTGGTGTGGTTTTTGAAAGTATTTTGTAAAGAAGCCATTTGTTTAGGCAATCTTTGTAATGATTCTTGTTTGTAAGAATGTATACAAAGATGTTTGATCTTTTGAAAATGTTTTCAAGTTTGTAAGATGTTTGAAAATGTAGGTGTTTGTTTTGAAAATATCAAGGATGCTTGTTTGAAATTGAGCAAGTAATTAGGAGCATTCTACCTACTCAAAAGTCTTGTTCATTTTCTTTTCCTTTGACTTTGTTGTCTTACCATTGATTTGGTGAACAATCCTATCTTTGGATATAAACGGGACGGGTGTGGGTCATCGTATAACCATGATTAGAAATGTTGCAAGATAACTTAGCATTCTTTTTTAGGGACTAAGATCATTGAAAGGCAACTTAGATAGCGTCATTGAGGGACTATGATCTTGTATTTGCTTGTTTTTCCTAAGATACCTCACATGCGTAATATGACCATTTTGTATAAGGCAACCAAGTGGAATAACCCTAGGGGTGCTTGTGTGTAAGTATATTGTTTTCATGCTTTGTTTGTTGTCTTGAATTAGGTTTTTCTAAGTATTGATTTTAGTCTTTCCATACAAACCCTAATTACTAGCATTTGTATATAAAAGCGATAAATTGCGGAATTTAAAGTTACTACGCTATTACAATGTTTGTGGGAGAGGGTGTACAAAATGAATGGGGATTGAAAGAATATAAACTTAATTAATCTATTACAACCAAATTGAATTTGATATTAATGTACAAGAAATTAAATGGATATAATGTACAAAATGAATAAATGTACAAAAATGAAAAATATAAAGAAAATGGATCTTTGTTTGATTTTCATGAGAAAGGGGATTTTGTCTTAACCTAATTAAATAAATAAAAGAATTAATTAAATTTTAATTTTATTAAGAAAATATTTTAAATAAAACCCTAGAATCTATTAATTAAAATAAAAGAAATTAAGTTTTTTTAAGAAAAGTATTTTTTTTTGGTATTTTTGTCTTGAAATTATTTATAGTATTATAAAATATTTTTGGCCATTTTCAATATTAAATATATATATATATATATATATATATATATATATATATATATATATATATATATATATATATATATATATATATATATATATATATATATATATATATATATATATATATATATATATATATATATATATATATATATATATATATATATATATATATATATATATATATATATATAGGTGTGAAAAGAAAAATAATTACAAACATAATTTTAATTAAATTTACAAGATAAGTTAGTAAAAATAAATAGAATATAGTTAAATAAAATATTTTTTATGAGAAAAAATAAAATAAACTAAGTCAAAATATAAATCTATCATTTTTGTATTTTTTAATATTAGGAAAAATAATTAAGAAAATATAAATGAAATAAAACAAAATAAAAAGAAGAAATAAATAAACTTGGGCCAGGGGGGCGCAAACAGCTTGGAGGGGGTTAGTTAGCAAAAATAAAAACAAAGCCAGGCCCAAACAGGCCCAGCGCCTGCAAAAAAAAAACAAATCAGAAAACAAAATGTGAAAAAAATGAAAAGGGTATAATGGGGCTCGAACCCAGGTCCCAAAGGTTACGGGCGCGCGCTTCTACCACTGGGGTGGCTATACATCTGTTAACATAGGAAACTCAATAAATATAAAAGGAAAAACGAGCCCTGATGACTTCATATTCAACCTCCAGCCAGACCAACTGTAACTTGCTCATTTCTCATCAAAATGAAAACTGTAAACATGAAACTCGTAGAAAATTTTTCACGTTTTCAGAAATGTAAAGCATAAAAACTATAGATCAAAGATAAGCATGAATTTTAATGGCCCTAATCTGAACCCTAAAAATCTCAGAAATTTCAGTTTCAAAATTCTCTAAGCTCAAGCAAAATTAATGGAAACTATGGACATGGTTAGCTTTAGGGCAATGATATCTACATGTTTTGTTCAGAAATAAATCATTGATGATGCATGTATGAAGAGTTCCAAGTTGAGAAAACTTACCTCAAAACTAGAAATCGTGTTTTGAGTTTGAGCTTGTTTCAAGTGATGGGGATGATCAGGTTAGCTTTCTTGAGGTCCTAGGAAGCTAATGCAATGATTAGCTTGAATAATGGATGGCTGAAATGGTCTGGAGAAGTCAATGTGCAGAGCTGAGTTTTTGAAAATGGAGGATGGTGTCAATGGTGTTACAGTTCTAAAACAGGGTGTGGGATCAACTCTATATGATGTTTAGGAACTTTAGAAACCAAAAGGCCAAGAAATGCACGAGTAGATTATCAGTTTCAAGTTTTTGGTCAGTTTGTGTGAAAATGGAAGTGTGAAGTGTGATTCTGAGTTCTAGGTTCTTTCAGTGGTCAAGCATTTGTGTGTTTGTGTCAAATGGTTTATGTATGTGTAAACAAAAGTGTTCGAGTGCTTTGGCAAGTCAGAAGTACCAGTTCCTAGCTTTTGTCTAGGTTACTTGATTTTGAAGGAAAGAGGGAAATAAGTATCTAGAAGAGGTACAAGCATGAGATGGGTGATTGTAAGTGTTTGAAACATTTCTCATGAGTTATAGGACCTATTTGATCAGAAGAGAACAAGTGCAACGCTCAAGAACAAGTTTTGTACAAAAAGTCAGTTTATCAAAATGGCAATGTGACCTTTCTTCAAAAAATGGATATAAAGCATGTCCATGCATTGAATGCTTGAAGTGAGGCCTCTAACAGTTGTGTAAACCATTGATTATGGAGTGCCTAACAAGTTTGAGGCCTGCAAAGTAGTGTTTATGCAGCATAGTTTGAATATGAATTTTGTTCATCACTAAAATGACTTGTAATTAAAGTGACAAAACCCTAACTTCATCTCTTCGATTCTACCTACTCAAGAATGATCTCAAGGAGTTCTTGGACATTTTGGAAAGCTTGCAATGTGCTATATAACCCATCTTTGAATTGATTTTTAATATTCCCCTTGTAACTATATGAAAAAGTGCCATGAAGTTAGGTCAAAATCCTGGCCAAATTAGGGCAAAATTTCACTAAGTGTTTTGTTTCATGACCCTATGTTCTTAAAATTATAACTTCCACTATGCCAAAATTGAATTTAGACAGCGCCACATAGACAGCGCTTATGCCATAAGCGCTGCTATAGGTTTTAAAAAAAAAATAAAAAAAAAATAAGAGTAAGCGCTGCTAAAGGTATACCTTAGACAACGCTTACTAAAAGCGCTGCTAAAGGCCTTACCATAGACAACGCTTCCTTTCCCTAAGCGCTGCTATAGGTTTTCAATAAAAAAAAAATAAGAATAAGCGTTGCTAAAGGGTATACCTTAGACAGCGCTTACTAAAAGTGCTGTTAAAGGCTTTATCATAGCCAGCGCTTCCTTTCCCTAAGCACTGCTATAGGTTTTCAATAAATAAAAAATATAAAAATAAGAATAAGCGCTGCTAAAGGGTATACCTTAGACAACGCTTACTAAAAGCGCTGCTAAAGGTGTGATAAAAGGTATACCTTAGAAAGCGCTTTCAAGAAGCGCTGCTAAAGGCATTACACTAAAGCGCTGCTAAAGCCTTAAAGCGCTGCTAAAGGTAATACCTTTAGCAGCGCTTCTTGAAAGCGTTGTCTAAGGTAATTAAAAAATTTCTAAATCCCTAAATTGGTTATCAGAAACCCCACTTTAAACAAAACCCCACTTTAAGCGCTTCTTGAAAGCAACTGTTCATCTTCGTCTAACTCGTCTCCTCCCTCCTCACCGTGCACGTGGTTCAGCTTCTTCTCCAACTCGCTTCGTTCAGATTCGTTACCACCATCTCCACTATAAGGTAAAATTTCTTCATCCTTCTAAATTTTGGATTGATAGTTGTAGTTACAGTGATTTGTTTACCAAACTATAGCCAATACTGGATAAAAGTAAATATGAATCAATAAAATAACTAGTGTTGAATCGATTAAGTAGAAGAAATAATAACCTCTAAGCATATACTGGAGTGATCATCAGTACCGAAAGCAGCGTTATTGGAACATCTTTGCTTGGAATGTACGGGGAATTAAGTTGTTTATATGATGCTAAGAAGGTGTTTGATGAAATGTGTCTGAGAGATTTGGTTTCTTGGAGTTCTGTTGTTTCGTGTTATGTTGAGAATGGGGTTTATAGAGAGGGATTGGAAATGTTTCATTCCATGGTTTTAGAGGGGATTAGACCTGACTCGGTTATGTTGCTTAGTATAGCTGAGGCTTGTGCTAAAACTGGTTGCTTGAGGTTGGCTAAATCGGTTCATGGATATGTGATCAGAGAAGGAATGATTGGTGATGGTAGTTTGAGTAATTATCTTATTGTTATGTACAATCAGTGTGGTTACTTGTGTAAAGCGAAAGGGCTTTTTGAATCTCTTGTTGATCGGAGTACTTCTTGTTGGACTTCTATGATTTCGTCGTATAATCAAAATGAGTGCTTTGAAGAGGCTATATGTGTTTTTATTAAGATGCAAGATTCAGAGGTTGAACCCAATGAAGTGACAATGATTAGTGTTTTGACTTCCTGTGCTAGATTAGGTTGGTTAAAAGAAGGAAAATCAGTTCATTGCTTTGTTTTGAGGAATGCAATGGATGCTGCTGATCTTGATCTTGGGCTTGCACTGATAGATTTCTATGCAGCATGCTGGAAAATAAGTAGTTGCGAAAAACTTCTTCATTTAATAGGAAACAACAATGTTGTATCATGGAATACGCTCTAGGGGATACAAAATCAAAGAGGAAGTTCCATGCGGTGGGTTGGGATACTGCTATGAAAGCTAAGAATGACAGTGGTCTTGGCTTGAGGGATCTCAACTCTGTGAACCAAGCTTGCGTTTTGAAGTTAGGTTGTAAGATCATGAATTGGGAGGAAGACTTGTGGTGTAGGATCATGAGAAATAAATATAAGGTTGAGAGTTACAATGGGATTCTGCAAGCCTAAAATGTTGATTCTAACTTGTGGAAGGCCATAGTTAAAACATCATCCAACTTGGTGGACATGTGGATTTGGAGGATAGGCGATGGCAATTCCATTAAACCATGGATCCAAAGTTGGGTAGAGAGAGGTTTGATTATAGAAGAATCTAACATGAGTATTCCTGCTGATATGAATAACGTTAGAATCAGTAATTTGATTGATGATAACAGGGAGTGGGACTGGAATTTGCTAAACTGGTTGCCAGATAACCTGAAGATGAAGATTGCGTCCATTCTGCCTCCTATGGATAATAATGGTATCGATAAATTGGTAGTTGCAACAGACGAAGAAGGAAATTTTTCCATTAGTCAGATGTACAAAGATCTTAACCAGACCGGATAACAGGATGGGAGTAAAGAGTGGACTATGATTTGGAGACTTCGGGTTCCGGAAAGAGTAAAAAGTTTTGTGTGGATCTTGAAGCCATGGTACTCTTTGCGCATATGGTGGCAAAGGGACTAATGCCAGACTCATATAGCTTAGCAAGTTCAATTTCAGCAAGTGCAAGTGCCGGTTCGATACAATTTGGACAACAGATACATGGTCATGTCACGAAAAGAGGTTTCTTCGACGAATTTACCGTCTCTCCAACCATCAAGTTTGGATCTAGAAGTTGACCCTCCATGTCTCGTGATCCGCCTTTCCCAACTGCTGCTCTGCATCCAATCATTTCACAAGCTCTTCCACAATAGAACCCACTTCTTATGGTGTCTATAAAGGTAGTAACTAAAATGGTGGTTTGGGTTTGTCAGACATAATCACTCCAATTCAAGCTTCCAAAGATTCTGCCAAGTTATCATATCATAGTAATGTTGAAACTTAGTCATTACCGCAGTACGGCCTTTCCGGAACCGCTAGACTCTTTCACCACCGCAGCTCTCCACTCCTTGATGAGTAAACCGAAGTTGGTCTTATCTATGTTTGAGGATGGATATTCCCAGTCAAGATCAAGGCCATGGAAGTTATTACTTCTGGCTAGCTGGATTGAAGAATCTATGAACGATTTTCGGCTACTAGCTTGGCTAGCCATATTGGAAAACTTTTGTGCCAAAGTAGGACCTTCACCACCACCAATTGATAAAAGGGTTTTCACTGAACTACTCTTTGCTTGGACGGTTTGAGTGAAGGTCGAGAATTTAGCTGTGTTTGCAGAAGAAATTGTGACTGTGTTGGTACTAGAATCAAGGTTAGCAAATGCACAGAACAGGTGAGTGAATAAAGAGGGATTAATGTCAGAAACAGCAAGGCCACTATCAGAATACCAATAGCCGCCTTTAACGGCAGCGTTTGTGGAGGAGAATTGTAGTTGGAGGAAAATCACGAGGAGAGTGGAAATCAGGAGGAATGAATGCTTTTTGAAGTAAGGCATTTTTGTTGGTGTAGATATAAATTGTCCCGGACAAGTGATATTTATAGCACTATAACAACTCATTTTGTTGACTCTTCTTTTGCTTGTTCAATAAGTTATCTCATACAACCTTAGCTTATTTTTCATGGAAGTATATAACAACACATTTTGTTCACTCTTGTCTTGATTGCGGTATTTAATATAGAGACCTCTGAGCTTGAGTTTGTCTCTAATAGTTTGGGCATTTATATTCTTCACTCTAGTTTCAATCAAAATAGTGATTTTAGGGTTGAGAATTTGGATCCGGGAGCTAATCTCTCTAATCTTGAAATACTCATCAGCATTTTTATTTTATGTCAATTTTAATATATCTTATATTTCTGCACAACAATTAACTGAGTTGGTTTAACGAGACTAATGAGTTTGATGTATTGTTTTTATAAGGCAAAATACCCTTTTTAGTCCTTTAAGTTTACCCCAAGGTCCATTTTGGTCCTTTATCTAAAAAAAGTGTCAAACTGGTCCTATAATTCTTTCAAAAGGACCATAGGAGTCCTTTCCGTCCATTTTGGTCCTTTTTGGTTCAGCCCATCCTTCTTTATTTCAATTTGTAACTCCATTATCTTATGTTTCAGCCCATCCTCCCTTTCCTTTAGATGATGTATCTCCATCTTTGCTCCATCAAGCTCATTTTGCAGCTTCTCCAATGAACCAAAAAGGACCAAAATGGACGGAAAGGACTCCTATGGTCCTTTTGAAAGAATTATAGGACCAGTTTGACATTTTTTATAGATAAAGGACCAAAATGGACCTTGGGGTAAACTTAAAGGACTAAAAAGGGTATTTTGCCTTTTTACAATGAATGATACAGGAAATCAAGATGTTAGAATAGTGCATCACAAGAATTTGAATAAGAGAATTCTACTAGCATTGATTGCTTCTTCTGCTCTTGCTGGAATCTTCATCTTCTTATTGTTTTTCTTCTTACGGCGAAATAGAAAATTAACAATCTCCACGAGTAAAAGCCGAGGAACCTAAGGTATTATGGTTTCTATTCTCTCTTTTGAAACTTAATATGGAATATGCATCAATGTTTCCAATCTGATTAGTTTTTGCTTCAAAATATATATTTAAAAAATATTTTTTTAAATACTAAAAGTTTTTAAAATTAATTTTATATAAATAAAAGACTAATTTTGAGATCTAATAATATAAATATTTATTACTAAATATTAAAACATAGTCAAAATAAAAAACATATTGCAAAAATAAATTTTATGAAAAAAATTAATTTGAAATTTAAATAACATTTTAAAATTTATAATAAAAGAATAAAATATCTACGATAATGAAAAACTATTTAAACTAATTTTTAATTTTAAGTGCTTTTTGTTAAATCTTCTAAGAAAAATATATAACACTAATTTTTTTTTTAAAAGATGAAACAAATAGAAACATATTGTATAATTATAGTATTTATAAAATGAATATTTAATTTGTGACTAAAAGTTTAGAAGCAAAATCTTCATTTTGTATGTTTTTAACTTTTGTTAGTACTTTTTATGAAAAAAGAAACTTTTTTGTACTTTTTTTTTAATATTTTTCTTTTGCACCTCTATGTATCTTCCAGTGAACTCTGGCTTGGTTCATTGGAACACAAATTATTTAAGATCTACTTTTAATTTGCTTTAACAAATCATTTCCTAATTTTAACACATGCTAAAATTTTACATTAATTCTTCACTTGTTAATAGAAAACAAAATTAATAATCCGATTTAGCACCGACATCTTAAAAAAAAAATATATTCACCTTAATATCAATATAACACACGATTTATAATTATATATTTTATTTATTTTTTTAAAATTATTATTAATATCGACGTATCAGTATTGTGTTCAGTTAATTTCTACGTGCTTAGTTGCTATTAACCACTCACCAGTTGCAACATAGCATGAAGTGAACGATCCTGCAATGTTCCCACAACCCATTGCCAACATTTCTTTGTTCCCATCAAGTTGGTATCCTTTAATTGAAGCAAAAGATCTACCAACAGCCATTGCTTCCTATAAACCAAAAATTAAAAACAAATCAATATTTGAAGAAAAAATTATAAATAAAAATAAAACTAAGGAAACTAATTATTTAATTAAACATACAGTGAGAGCAATAACAGCAGAAATCAATCCAATTTTCTATTATGGTTACCATTTAACATGACACTTAATTTCCCTACATTGTTTTTCAAGTCTTTACCATTTGCTAAGAATTTGGAGCCTGAAATGTTGAACGGTGCAATTGCGCAAGTCTAGAATTGTTCTAATCACATGTTTGATTTTTGTTGACAACACAGACTCTTTAACTTAGATAATAGTTAAAACCATGGATAAAAAATGGATGTGTGCCGATCGATTGTCAAAAGAGTATGAGGATGGGGTATTAGAGTTCGTTAAGTTTGCTGTTGAACACGCTGAAGACCCGAATAGAATGAAATGTCCTTGCTTGGGTTGTTGTTATGTGGGTCGGGTTGACGCAGATGGATTGAAATCGCATTTACTAATGCGCGGAATTGATCGAAGTTATACGTGTTGGATATTTCATGGTGAGAAAAGCATCGAGAATGTTGAACCGGGGGTGAAAAGTAATGCAACCTATGTTTCGTACGACAATGCCACGGATACATATGATTGTGATCGGGTGGAAGAGATTGAAGAAGCACTTGAAGAAGATCTTCAAGATTGTCCCAAAATGTTTGAGAGGTTGGTAAGCGATGGGAGAAACCGTTTTATAAAGATTGCCCCAAATTCACAAGATTGTCTGCGGTATTAAAATTGTACAACTTAAAGGCGCGCAATGCATGGTCGGATAAAATTTTTACACAATTATTAGCCCTTTTGAGAGATATGCTTCCTGAGGATAATGTTCTTCCTAATCGAACCTACGAGGCCAAAAAAATGTTGTGCTCTATTGGCATGAGCTACGATAAGATACATGCATGTCTAAATGATTGTATTTTGTTTCGAAACGAATATGCATCGTTGAATGAGTTCCCAAAGTGCGGTTTATCTCGATATAAGAAAAAATTATCTCCAGCGAAAGTCTTATGGTATTTTCCTATTATTCCGAGATTTAGACGCATGTTTCGTAGTGAAACCGATGCTAGACACTTGAGTTGGCATGCAGATGAAAGAATTATCGATGGAAAGTTTCGACATCCGGCAGATGCACCACAGTGGAAGAAAATTGATAATGACTATCTTGATTTTGGAGGAGAAACAAGAAACCTTCGCTTGGCATTACCTACAGATGGAATGAACCCGCATGGTCTTCAAAGTATCTCACATTCCACATGGCCTGTGATTCTTATGATTTATAACCTACCTCCATGGCTATGTATGAAGCGCAAGTACATGATGTTATCTATGTTAATTTCTGGGCCTAAACAACCAGGGAATGACATAGATGTATACTTGAAACCTTTAATCGAAGATTTGAAGATTTTGTGGGAGAACGGTGTGGAGGTTTATGATGGATATAGGAAAGAAAGTTTCAATTTGAGGGCGATGTTGTTTGGCACAATTAACGATTTTCCAGCATATGGAAATCTATCCGGGTATAGCATTAAAGGTGAAAAAGCGTGTCATGTCTATGAAGATGGAACCGATACGACACGATTGAAACTTTGTCAAAAGAATGTCTTTCTCGGTCATCGTAGATTCTTAAATTCAAAACATCAATATCGTGGATGGAGAAAAGCGTTCAATGGAAATACCGAACAACGTAGAGCTCCACCTGGATTGACAGGTGATCAAATTTGTGAAAAGGTGAAAGATGTGAGTATTCAGTTTGGCAAGCCTTTTGCACATAAAGTTGTCACAGGTGGGTGGAAGAAGAGGTCAATTTTTTTTGAATTTCCATATTGGAAATCTTTGTACGTAAGACATTTTCTTGATGTTATGCATATTGAAAAAAATGTATTTGAAAGTGTTATTGGTACGTTACTCAATATAAAAGGAAAGTCTAAGGATGGCCTTAAAGCAAGAGAGGACATGGTAGAGATGGGAATAAGAACTGAATTAGGACCCGTGAAGAAAGGAAGACGAACATATCTACCACCTGCTTCTTATACTCTATCTAGAAAGGAAAAGAAAATATTGTGTAAGTTTCTGAGTGAAGTTAAAGTTCCAGAAGGTTACTCCTCAGACATTAGAAGACTCGTGTCCATGAAAGACCTCAAGTTAAAGAGTCTGAAGACACATGATTTCCATGTCATAATGGAACATTTTCTACCAATAGGTATACGTTCTATTTTGCCAGAAAAAGTAAGAAGCGCTATAACTAAATTGTGTTTTTTTTCCAGGTCAATTTGTAGTAAGGTGATCGATCCTGAGAACTTACCAGTATTACAAAAAGAAATCGTTATTACTCTGTGTGACCTTGAAATGTATTTTCCTCCATCATTTTTTGACATTATGGTACATCTTGTTGTTCATCTTGTGAAAGAGACACAATTGTGTGGACCAGCTTATATGAGATGGATGTACCCTGTTGAATGTTATATGAAAATATTAAAAGGGTACGTGAAAAACCGAAGTCGTCCAGAGGGTTGTATCGTTGAGCGATACGTTGTTGAAGAAGCGGTTGAGTTTTGAACTAATTTTTTGTCCAATGTGCAATCCATTGGACTCCCCAAATCTCATTTTTTCGAAAAAAAAGAAGGTAACAAATTAATTAGAAATGAAATTGTGACAATATCAAGGGATAAACGGGATCAAGTGCATTTGTATGTTCTGCACAATGACACTGAGGTTGAGCCGTTTGTTGAAATGCACAAGGATATACTTCGGGGTGAGAATCAAAGTAGAAATGAAAATTGGATAGTACGAGAGCACAATCAAAGTTTTATACAGTGGTTTAAGGATCATATATATTCAAAGTTTCATTCAGATCCCGCTTCAATATCAGACAGGTTGAGATGTTTGGCATATGGTCCAAGTTCGATTGTGTTCTCTTATAGAGGATACAGAATTAATGGATACACATTTTATACCAAAGAACAAGATGAGAAAAGTACCATGCAAAATAGTGGTGTCACGGTGGTATGTGAAGCAATGCACATTTCTGGTATGAAGGACTTAAACCCCAAATATGAAAATTTGTCATATTTCGGGGTTATCAATCACATCTGGGTGTTTGATTATGAGAAGTTTCAGATTCCTATCTTTGGTTGCAAGTGGGTACATACTAGTGGCATACGAATGGATAAGTCAGGGTTCTTGCAAGTGGATCTTAGTAGGGTGGGATACAAAGATGAGCCTTTTATTCTAGCCTCTCAAGCTAAACAAGTGTTCTATGTCACAGACCCGAAGAGTACGAAATGGTCTATAGTGCTTTTATCTAACAAAGTGATTGATGATAAAAGTGTGGATCAAGGTGATGTTGAAGTTGAGAATGATTCGTATATTAGAAATGATCGAGATGATGATACTACAGCGGATGAATCATATATCAGAAAAGATCATGATGAGGGAATTTGGATCAATCCCTCCGTCCGCGTTCTTAAGAGACAAGTTATTCGGAATCCAACTAAGAAAAGAAAGAGATGTTAGTGAAAGAGGTAATATATATTCCTCCATACCTGTTAACACTTAGCAAACTTCTAATAAATTATATATTTGTCATTTTATATACTCAATTGATATTTGTCATTTTATATACTCAATTGATATTTGTCATTTTATATACTCAATTGACATTTGTCATTTTATATACTGAATAGATATTTGGAATTAAATATTTGTCATTAGATACTAATGTTTTTCTTTATTACAGGTTAGATGGCTAGTAACGAGGAGCACCCTCACGATGATTCTATTAATGATGGAGGAAAATCCAGTAAGGGAGTGGAAAAAGAAATAAAAAGAGGAAAAACTATTATGAAGAATATCATTCATGATAGAGATAGGGGTATAAAATATGATGTGCATTGGAGTCCAAATGACCAATTAATTGAGCCTAACGGTTCTAAATTGACAAGTTACATTGGCACACTTGTAAGGAGAGAAATTCCAATAACTTGTGATGAGTGGAGAGATGATAAGCTTAATGATGCTAAAAACAAAATCTGGAGTGAGATACATGTACTTTAAATTATGTCTTTAAATTACGATTATGTACTTTAAATTATGTCTTTAAATTACTTATACTAACGCACTTTGTGTATGTTTTTTGTAGAGGTCTTTCAACATTGATGACAAAAGAAAAGATTATTGTCTTGGATTGGCCGGCAAAATACTGAGAGGGTTTAGAACATATTTAAACAGAAAATATCTTAGAGATGCCGAAAAAAATTTTGTTGATGCAGAGCGTCCAGCAGAATATGCGGATGTGATTTCAGTTAAAGAATGGGATGTTTTTAAAGCCAAACGGAAAACCCCAAAATTTCAGAGTGTTAGTGAAGTAAATCGTCTAAGAGCATCATCTCCCGCATATCCATACAAAAAAGGGCGTTTGGGATATGCACGATTAGAACAAAAAATAGTAAGTATTTACAAATTGCAATGATATACTTGTTCATCAATAGTTATAACTGAGCTTGTTTTTTGTGTTAATGTGTAGTTAAAAGAGGAGAGTAGTTCAGAAACATCTCTTCCGGAGCATGTTTTGTGGAAGGCTGCCCGTGTGGGTAAGGATGGAGTTCTCAAAGAAGATGTACAACAAATTTTTGAAAAATGCGTAAGTATAACATTAATTCTAATTAAATCAAAATTTTATTAACATATAGTATTCATGTTTTTCCAATATTCATATGAATTTCAGGAGAGTCTGTCTCAGTCTACATCTCCACCAGATGATTGCAGGAGCATACTTAGTCGAGCATTAGATGTTCGTGATTATTCTGGTCGGGTGAGGGGTAAAGGACATGGGGTTACTCCAACCTCCTTGAAAAAGAACAATCCAAAGACAAAATCTGCTAGCAATAAAGAACTGCAGGCCAGGTTGGATGCATTAGAAGCTGAAGTTCTTGAATTGAGGAAGGAAAAAGCAAGACAATACCAATCAGAAAGGGAAGCTTCAGGTGTTAAAGAAGCTATTGACATAGCTAGTGTCAATTGTGCAGCTCAACCGAGTATTCCCGAGGTACTTACATATATTATTATGAAATTAAATTAGTGTAATTTATTTAACTGACATATATACACATTAACGATGTCATATTTATTATTGATTTTAGGGCATTTCACCTTGTCAACTCTTTTTAGAGACACCAACTTATCGCATGGTTGGGAAGGGAAAAGTCCATAACACTCTGGGAGAAGTACTTCATCATAAACCGCTCCCTTCTGGATATTTGAAAGTGTCGATTGATATTGCTTTAGAGGAGGGTGCGTTATTACCAATCCTAGATGAAGTTTCAGATGCAACATTAGTGGGAGAGGCAATAGGAGCGTTTGTTGCATGGCCGTCAAGGCTTGTTCGCATAGATGATGAGGTATAATTAAAACCGTTATGAACCTTTTAGTACTCAAATTTTTTACGTTCGTTTTACTTACATTTTTTTTGCATGGTAATGTTAGACTCCTACAAAACTCAAACCAAAAGATAAAGGGATTACGCGGCCAGAGGAGTCAGTGACAGCAAAAAAACAGGTACAACAAAGTTATATGATATTTATGCTTAGATAATGTTAATTTGTCGTCCTATACTTGACCACTCTAATTTTATGATATTTAGATTATTCCTGCTAAAGAGATTGAAGTTGTAAGTAGGGGTAAGGAGCCTGTAATTAGCAACATTCCCACAGAAACAAAGAGTGTTGCTAAGAGGTCCGGGGCTAGAAAGAAAACTACTTCACAATATAGGTCGTTCCTTCAGACATTTATAAGCTTCACAACTATTTCGCAAGGTGGTACTTCTCTTATACCCCTGCATGAAGGGATTTATGGTTCTGAAGGCATGACAGCAATTGGTAAGGAGGATTTGGAACAAGTTTTTGGACACTTGACATTAGGCATGGCTGTTATCAATACATACATCAGGTATACTCCAATCAACTTTGTTTAATTAATTGCAGAATTTATTTACTCATTTCAATGAATAATTAATGTTAATGATGTTTTTATTTAAGGTTTCTGTATGACAAGTTGATTCGCCCGCGTGGATTGGAGTCCAGATTCGCTTTCATAAATCCCAACATTGTCCACGCAGGGTCAATAATCTCAAAACCAGATGAAGTAATAGCATTTGTGCTCAGTTTATTTATGGCGAGCAAAGATACAGAAAAATTGTTCTTGTTACCATATAATACTGGCCCCAAGTAAGATTTTCATTCTAAATTACCTCTATTATAATTTTTCATTTTTTAACGTTATGCAGAAAATTTCCATCTAACCTTTGTTTAATATTCCAGTGGACACTGGTTATTGGTTGCAATTAATCCTGTGAGAGAAATTGTATATTATCTGGATTCATTGGGCAATGATTGGACAACATACTCAGATATGAAGAAGACGATTGACACGTAAGTGACATTGTTCCAAAATATTACTGTGTATATTTAATTATTTATGTGCGATAGTGTTTACCGTGGTTATTGGTAAACAACCGCTGATCCTCCAAATGGTTACTTATTTGGTTACTCGCAGGATCGATCAGATTGATCCTAATACATAGGTTGATTTTGAGGTTTTGATTAAGTTGGATAATGGTTAAATGACAATAAAATAAAGAGGCTTTAAGTAAATTGCATGAAGAAGGACTTTGATAAAATAAATGAAGGCTTGAAATAAAGGGATTCGACAGGAAAAGTAAAGAAGAAAGCAAGTAAAGTTTCTGGAAAAGTAAATGACTTTGATTAATAAAAGTGGTGTTTCACACATACATTCTCAACAATTCTTTCTCACACGCTGGGTACTCGAATCTATATGAGTGACTTTGTATATAATTGTGAACACACGCGAGAAACTGCGTGAACTACTACTATTTATACTAAAACATCCCAAGTAACCGTCGGGCAGTTACACTGCTTCGACATGACTCCACTTGGCACGTTCTCAGCGTTCGACGCTCCAGATCTTTGCACGTTGCACTTGGTAACCGCTGGAGACCGTTTTCCCTCCAAACGCTTGAATTTCAAACCGTTCCACTCTGAACCATCGAACATCTTCGTCGAGAAGCATCTTCGACGAGAAACACCTTCGACGTCGAAGGCAACCAACTTCTCCCTTGGAAGAAATCTTCTAAGTACATTGCCATCTTTCGATGGGCATTTCCACGGACCCAGCTGGACGAAAACATCCTTCAGTTTTAATGGCTGACATTAATAAAACAAGGGTGTCGAATTTAGGAGCCAACAAATTGCCCCCCAAGAATGCCTTATTTCGACTCTGAAAGAAAAAGGCATTCTTTGAAATGCCATTCGACACCTGTCTTTTCATTCTTAGTCACAAATTAAATTGTGCACTTTTTGTTGTCTTCTACCAACCACTGACAATCCCAAGGAAAAGCCATCATTCATCCGTACCTAAGACGTCACTTCAGTACGGCGTGCAGTGTGCCAAACGTCTTTTCACAAATTGTCATCATGACAATTCCCAAAAACGAGGGCGCACGCTGCACCCTTCCATTTCTGCAGAACGGCTACAACAACAGGGAGACGCCACGTGTCCCACTACCTTCTGCAACATTAAATGGCATTTAATGTCCTCGAATTTGGGGATTTCCCCAACTACTATAAATAGCGGTAAGTACCCATTGTGGGACTTTTTACGCTACCTTGCTTTCAGAATTCCTCATTTGCATACAAACTCTTGTCAACCTTGCAAACCCCCTGTTCTTCACTTCGTCTTCAACCTTAGTACCAACAATGGCATCTGGTTCTTCCAACGCTCCTAGCGCCAACACTCCCTCTGGAAATGTCAAACCTAGGATTTTCTCCACCACTCCCGTAGTGACTCCCACGGGCCAACGAAGGGTCCCTGAGCCTTTGGACATTGCTGTACGTGACGCTTATTCACGCCACCTCATGATTCCGGTTGGATATTCCAACCAAATCTTTGTTATGTCTGGCCCATTATACCCAAGCATTGTTGAGGCCATGAAGATCAAAAGTTACTTTCCGGTACTTGAGAAACTCAAACCGGTTGGATGCTCCAAGAAAGATGCAGAGGATAATGAGGATCCTGCTAAGGAGAAAATCGACCTCTGTTTCTTCAATAAAGGTGTTAGGGCTTTCAGGTCTGGCCCTAGCCTCACTCCTAATTATAGTGCTTGGCTGGAAAAAATGGAGAAACGCCAGGCTTCGATCTGGAAAGACATAGGGATATTCGACCTGGTTATGCTGTCGAAGACAGGTCTTAACTATTCCCCAGAGATGTTGATAGCTTCTTTACTCTTCTGGGATTACACCCATTTCACCTTCCATCTTCCCTGTGGAATGCTGACTCCCACGCTCTTCGACGTGGCCGCCATCACTGGCCTTCGACCCACTGGGGACTACTTCGACCCGGAGGAAATGTCGGAGGATCAGATTGGATTCTCTGCCACAAAACCAACCTACACCACCTTCATCAATCATTACCACGATAAGTCGACAGATGCTGTATCGGATGTCGAACATATTGCGTTTCTAGCCTTATGGCTGACACGCTTTGTGTTCTGCTCCAAGTCTTTACAGGTGACCAAGAAGATGGTCACTCTCGCCACTCAACTCCACCATGGCCAAAATATCTGTTTGGCAGAATTGATTTTGGCGAGTCTGTATGAGTCGATTAGCAACGAAGCGACTCTTCTGAAGATCATCGAGAACAGAGCCAGTCTGCTGCTTGCTGGACCTTTTTGGCTGCTTCAGCTGTGGCTCAATGCCACCTTCGAGTCTTTCTTGCCTAAGAAGATTCAAATAAATGAGCAGGCTCCAGAAATAGCAAACAGACGCGTCGAAGGCACCAGATTGGCTCTGTTGACTCCAACGGAAGATGGGCTGGAGCTTCAACAAACTTTTACAAACTTCGTCTTGATGTTTGCTAAAAGGAAAGAGTTTGCTTCGACCATGGCTCCGTTTGCTCGACGAAAGGTTGGCCCAGAGTGGTTCACAAGGCCACATCCTAGGACGTCGAGTGGTCCTCAGGTCGACGAACATGCAACAGTGTGGGAGGCATTTCTCACACCAAGAATAATGCCCCTGCGATTCAAGAGCTCTAAGACTCACTTGAGTCTGATCGCGTATCAACCAAACCTGGTGTCTCGCCAGTTTGGTATTATCCAAACAGTACCTTCTCCAATTTTTCCCAGGGAGAAGTCTATGTTATACTTCTGCAACGACTACACTGAAGAAGCTGCCACTAAGCATATCGGCAAATATGCTGGTCGAACAGTTCTTTCGTTGTTTGACTATCAGCTTAACTTTCTCTGCTCACCATCCTTCGAGGAGTGGTGGAAAAGTTACTACGCTGAGGAGTTTTTCGACGAGAAGGACTTCGTGGATGAGCTTCAGAAATCTTTTGTCCTTGTCTTGGACAAAATAAAGAAATGTAAGTTCATCCTTCCAAATTACTTTGTCTTTCTCTTTCGACTGGTGGCTTGTTACTTATTTTGTCTACTTTCAGTTGTTCGAAAGCCTGCAGCCAAGAAGGCTGCAGAAGGCCAACAGGGAGGAGGCCCTTTAACAAAACCTCCACCACCGGCGAAGACTATAGCGCCGACGAAGACCACAACAAACCAACAGGGGGAAGGCCCTTCGAAAAAGCCTTCTGCATCGGTAACCAGACTTTCATTATTTTCTTCTGGCTTTAACTTTTTGACTTTCGATGCAACTTCTAAATCGAACTCCAATTGGTTTTTTAGGCACCTTCGCCCAAGAAACGGCCAGCACTGACGGTCGAATCTGGGAGTGACGAAGAAGATGATTCTCCCCCTGATCCTCTAAAAAGGTGAAAGCTGAAGAAGGACGTTCCTCTTCCTGAAGCTCGAACAATCAGAATAAAGGTTGCTGGGAGAAAGCCCAGGCCACCTCCAGTAATCATTGAGGAGCCAACGGAGGAGGAATTAAATGTTCTTCTCAATAAACCTGTCGAAAGCGACAATTCCAGCCCTGAGGCTGAAGCTACTTTACAGGTAATCTCTTTGATCCCTTTGTAACTCAGGTGTCGATACCTACATTCGATTATGTCTCTTTCGAATTTAGAAGATTCTTCTTCTTCTCTTTTCAGGACACCACTGAAAGCTCAGCGCCAAGGACTTCTGAAACATTGGATTCTGCTGAACTCAGCAGGCCACAAGAAAAAGACTTGGCGAATGTTGAAGCCAATACTAAAATAAATGACGCCAATGCTGAGACAGCAGAAAAACCAACAGAAGATCCACAAACAGAAGAGCAACAACCAAAAGAGATTCAGGTGGTGGATCTGTCGGAAGAAAATCGTGACGAAGGGGACCGCGATGACGCTGGCGAAGAGGATCAAGGTGACGCTGGCGAAGGGAACCATGATGACGCTGGTACTGCCGCAGTCCGAGTCGAAGAGAGTCAAGTCGAGGCAAATGCTACTCAACAGCCTCAAACCCAAGACAACGCTGTTGCAAAGGCTGTTACCTCAACAAAGCATAGGTCGAAAGAAGACTTAGAACTCTTGAAGCAAACTGATCCTGTTAGCTATCTGAACGCCATCATCGAGAGCAAAAGTTCGTCTGATGCTAGTCAGGAGGTTCCTACTCTGTCGGGGAAGTCCACTGAAACTTCTCCTCTCGATGAGGCTTTGACGAAGGTTAAGGCTCAGTTTTTCAAGAAGGACTTGATGAAAGCTTTGGAGGGGGACCCTACTGCTCCATCATATTTGGGGGCTGTTTTGAATGCCGTAGACTTGTTAGCTGTGCCTCCAGAAGTTTCAGGCTTTATCATGGAGTTACACTCCATTATTGATCAAGTCTCAGCAGATTATCGGCGACAAAAGGGCTTTAATAGCCAGCTTGAAGTGTTATATGGCAAAAGCTCTTCTGCATGGACTGCTGTAGCAGAGACAACTTCTCGAATTGCGGAGTTGTCGAAGCAAAAAGCATCTAAACAAGAAGAAGTTGATGCCATCGATAGAGAGAATGCTTCCCTCAAGGCGCAAATCGAAGAAATAGAGGCTAAGATAAATGCCAATACTAAGCGCAAGGAGGAACTTCTCTCGACTGTTCTAGACACCGAAAGTCAAGCTGAAATCACACAAGGCCTAGAATTTGCTGAGAAAGCTCAAGCCTTCGACGATCAAATTGCCAAGCTTGCGCAGGCGAATGCCTTGTGCAACAAAAGATTGGAGCTGCGGCAAACCAAATACCTTCGACTCAAGGACTCCATCCCCTTCTGATTGATTCAGCCTTTTAACCATATTTTGTAATATGTATTCGACAACATTGCCATTTTGGCTAATTTATAAAAACTTTTCATTTTGGCTTCTTTATGGTTAATTTAGTCGTTACTTGTTATTTATTTTTATCTCTTGGAGTGTAGGTTTGTACTTTTTCAAATATTTACCATTTACTCTCAAGAGCCTTTTATCTTCACCTAGCTCTTCGACTTCATAGGCTCCACCAGAGAAAGTCTGGATAACTCTGAATGGTCCTTCCCATTTGGGTGACCATTTTCCCATGCTTCGATCCCTTCGATCCATGGGAAGAATCACCTTCCAGACTAGTTCTCCAGGCGAAAATGCCTTAGGTTTCACTTTTTTATTATAAGAGTCTTCTACTCTTTTCTTCTGAAGCCTGAGTAGGTCAAGAGCGCGCAATCTTTCTTCGTCTAAATCCACTAGTTCGTCTAACATCATATCCCAATAAATTTCAGAGGGAATATCATAATGTCTCTGAACCCTTGCAGATTGAAGACAAATTTCTGCTGGCAACATCGCGTCATGGCCAAAAGTTAGCCTATATGGTGTTGTACCTATGGCTTCTTTTAGAGACGTTCGACAAGCCCACAAAATCTGGTCTAACGTCTTATGCCAATTTTTGGGCTTCTTCCCAACATGCTTTTTTATCAAGCCAATCACTACTTTGTTCGCTGCTTCGACTTGACCATTTGCCTGTGCATAATAAGGCGTTGATGTTAGGAGTTTGAAACCTGTTTCCTGAGCGAATTCCTGCATCTTTCGACCGGTGAAAACTGATCCTTGATCAGTTGTTATAGTCTCAGGGATTCCATATCTAAAGATAATGTTCTTTTGAATAAATTCAATGACATTTTCTTGGTCCACATTGACTAAAGGGATAGCTTCGATCCACTTAGTAAAATAATCAATGCCTACCAATATATACTTCTGACTCTTTGATGATGCTGGTCGAATCTCTCCAATGAGGTCCAACGCCCATCCTCTAAAGGGCCAAGGTTTCACTATCGAGTGGAGTTCACTTGCTGGTACATGTTGGATGCCTGTATGGACTTGACATTCTTGGTAACCTTTAGCGAACTCGACACAATCTTTCAGCATAGTGGGCCAGTATAGTCCTTGTCGAAACAACAACCATTTCATCTTATGGCCTACTTGGTGAGCCCCACATGCTCCAGCGTGCGTAGTCGAAAGGGCTATGTATGCCTCAGTTTCACTTAAACATTTTAGCAATACCCCTTCAGGCGTCTTTTTAAATAACTCATTACCCATGAGTACATAACTCAACACCATGTACTTTGTTTTTCGTTCTGTCGAAGCTCCTGGATTTTGAAGATAATCCATAATGGGCTTCCTCCAATCTTGTTCTGACAAATTATCTATGAACGAAATTTCGAAGTTACTCTGATCAGCATATCCTAGTCTTGTCGATTCCAAGTCTGTTGGTGATAGACAAGTTGCTTTTATCTTTTCTCGAACTTCGATTGCTCTTTGTAATCTCGTTTTTGAAATCTTGTACCCAGATGCAATTTGTGCCAAGTCGTTGGCTATTTGATTTTCCAATCTGGGTATGTGTCGAATATTGACCATTTCAAATTTTTTCAATAAACGATTTGCTATCACAAAGTACATAATGAGATTTTCTCTTATGCATTTATATTCTTTTGTGACTTGCTTAATGACTAACTCTGAGTCTCCCATTATTTCGACTCGAGTTGCCCCCAATTCCAACAATATTTCAAGGCCAATAATTAGAGCTTCATACTCAGCCTCATTGTTCGAACAAGAACCTGATATCTTGTACTTGAATGTTGTTGGAATTTTTTCTGGAGAAATAATCAAGACTCCTACTCCTGTTCCATCTTTATGGCTGGAACCATCGAAGTAGAATTTCCAAGGTTCTATCTCCACATAATTAATATCCTCAACTTGAATTGAGTGGTCGACTATAAAGTCTGCAACCACTTGTCCTTTCACTGCCTTAAGAGGCATAAAGGTCAAGGAGTATTCAGTTAATGCTAGTGCCCACTTGCCAATTCGACTGTGCAAGATAGGTTTCGACAACATGTACTTGAAAACATCAAAATGAGACGAAACATACACATCAACTGGTTTTATATATTGCTTGAGTTTTGTACAAGAGAAATACAGACATAGACACAATTTTTCAACTTCACTATATCTAGTTTCTGCATCGTTCAAAACTCTACTAAGATAGTAGATGGGTCTTTCGACTCCATTCTCATCTTCTTGGGCTAACATGCTTCCCAAGGTTTTGTCGGATGCATCTATGTACAATCTCATACTCCTATTGCTACAAGGAGGCACCAAAATAGGTGGCTTAGTGAGGTACCCTTTGATTTTGTCGAAGGCTTCTTGTTGCTCTTGCCCCCATTCGAACCCCTCTTTATTCAGTCGAAGTAAGGGTGAAAAGGCTTGAGCTTTCCCACTTAGGTTAGATATAAATCTCCTTAAGAAATTTATCTTGCCTAACAGAGATTGCAGTTCCTTCTTATTCGATGGCGCTTTCGCTTCCAGAATAGCCTTCGTCTTGTTCTGGTTGATTTCGATTCCTTTCTTGTGGACAATGAAGCCCAAGAAATCTCCAGCTTTCACACAGAATGCACACTTCAAAGGGTTCATCTTCAGACCATGTTCTCTCATTCTTTCGAATGATTGTCGAAGGTGGTCAATATGATTCTTCCTGGAAACAGATTTTATAACAATGTCATCAATATATACTTGCATAAAAGTGTTAATAAAATCATGGAAGATAGAATTCATTGCTCGCTGGTATGTTGCCCCAGCGTTCTTTAGGCCAAAAGGCATCACTACCCATTCGTAAGTGCCTAGGGCCCCAGGGCATCGAAAAGCTGTTTTCGACACATCCTCTTCAGCAATGAATATTTGATTATATCCTGAATAACCATCGAGCATACTCAGGTATTCATAGCCAGCGGCAGAATCGACTAGCATTTCCGCCACAGGCATAGGATATTCATCTTTGGGTGTAGCAGCATTTAAATCTCTAAAATCTATGCACACCCTCAATGTACCATTTTTCTTAATTACTGGCACAATGTTTGCAATCCATTCGACATACCTTGTAACGCGTATGAATTTGCACTTCAGCAGTCTTTCGACTTCCGTTTTGATCTTCGACAGTATTTCTAGAGCGAAGCGTCTTGGACTTTGCTTAATTGGCTTCTTCCCAGGTTTGATTGGCAACCGAAGTTCTACCAATCCTCTGTCGAGACCAGGCATTTCGTCGTAATCCTATGCAAAACAGTCCTTGAACTCTTTCAACAATTGGATTACTTCCAACCTAAGTTCTGGGTCAATTTTGGCGCTGATGTAAGTTGGCTTTTTCTCTGACCCTTCGCCTAAGTTGATTTCTTCTAAAGGATCTTGCGCTAACATTTTAATGTTGTTCGCCAAGGGGTCCTTTTCGAAGCCCAAAGGCTCATCGTCATAGATGGCGTAGAGCCTCTGTTCCTGCATTCCTTCTGGCATGATATCAGGAGGTTCTGGATCGAAATTCTTTCCTGGACCTGCAGCAGATAACTGTTGATCATTGGCATGTGTAGCCATGTACTTCACTTTGGCTTCGAGAGTCGTTATCATCTTTGTTTCGGCTACATAAGCCGAAATTCGCTTCAATGATTGTGACTTAGTCATTATCACTGAATTCACTTCCCCAACCAGTTGGTTGGATATCAGTTAACCCACTGAAGTCTATGTGGGACAAGTCTTCTCTGTCCCATTGGAAACCATGCTCAGGGTGCAGGTATAGGGAACAAAAAGGATTTGGCGCTGGCGTCAAGTCGAAGTCAGGTGTTGGACATGGCCCTATGTGAGCCAAGTTCTTGTCGAAATCTGCCAGCCCCAGGTGATTCACTTCGCCCAGGTAATAGCTTTGATCTGCCTCTATGTTTTCGACCATCCCATCTGGACGCCATAGCAGCAACCTCTGGTGCATTGATGATGGCACAGCTCCAACACCATGAATCCATTCACGGCCCAACAAAAGATTGTAGTTAGGTTTGGCCGATATGACCATAAACATTGTTGGTCGAAGGATAGATCCTACCTTGATATCCAGTTGGATCACTCCCATAGTGGTCCCTATGCCGCCCTCATAGTTCGACAGGACCATGTTGTGAGGCTTGATGTCCTCATCCCTTTTGCCAACTTTCCTTAGCATAAAGTGAGGAATAATGTTGATGGTTGCCCCACAATCCACCAAGATTTTATTCACTGTAGCTTCTTCGAGTCTAGCCCTTATAAATAAAGGCTTGAGGTGATTTTTCATCGCCTCTGTAGGTGGTTCGAAGAACCCATTTTGTTCCTCAGTAGTGCCATTGTCCATGACGAAATAGCACACTGGCCTATGTTTGGCCATTTCTTGCTCCACTTCCCAATCATTTGTTTCGACTTCAACCTGTCAGTTGAACTCTCTGGGCAGCACTGAGACTATATTCACCATGATGTCCAAAGTATCATCAGACTCAGAACCATCTTCGTCCTCAATTTCACCTTGGTTAGGCCAAACTAGCTTGTTGGTTACTGGCTCTCTTTCCAGAGGTTTCCTTTGCTTCCTTAGAGGAACATTTGAACTGGTTTCTGCCTTTGGTTCATTGGCAGCCTCCCTCTCAGCTTTTCGTCTCCTTTGGTATCTCCTCCATTGAGATCGAGACATGGGATTTTTCCCTTTGTAGCTGCTTGACACTTGTGCAACTTTAGGTGCAGCAACTTGAGGCTCTTTCTTTTGTGTTAAAGATGAACCCCTTGGCACGTCGAAAGAGTGTCATCTCTCCTTGTTTAGCCTCTTTCGACCAGATGTTTTGTACCAGGTATCAACCGGCACATTAGTTGGAGGCCTGAAAGTCAATGGCCTCTTTTCTTAGTTTGAACCTCTTTGGGAGGCTCTTCTGGGGTCATGTCGAAGATCAACATTTTCCCTTCTCTTATTTTCTGCTCTCACGCCTTGAATATGCTCAGCAGCTTTTTTGTCAAAGATCGAACTGCATCTTGGACACAGCATCACCTCTGACTTCTTTTTCTGGCATCTTTGCAGGAAATCTGCCAGATTTCCATTTTCCCGAGGGAAAGCAGTCTTGTTAGCTTGTTCTTGCCTCATGGCCTCCTCTGATGCTTTTGGGTCAGAGACTTCGACCATGTTGACATTCATTGTATCTTTGTTGGCAAGAGTCAACTGCTTCATTTGAATCTCCAAATTCTCCGTCTGGCCTTGAATTGTGGCCAAGTGAGAACTGGGTTTTGGTCCAGTTTTTTGGATATCAACGGTCTCCAGCTTTGGGCTTTCGACCGCTTTCTGAACCGCTTCAATTGTCTTTCTGGATAAATTCCCAGAAAAACTGCCAAAGATTGGCATGTTGATATGGTCCTTTGAGACTTCGACCATTGTGATTCCTGGCCTCTTCGACTGGCTCCTGGATGCCTCGATCACGTTCACCTCTGAAGGCTCAGCATAGTGGGCTTCAGCCTGCAACGGATTAGAGTCGACAGCCATGGGGGTCTTGTCAGCAAACTTCAACCTTCCTTCTTCGATAGCGTCTTGCACAAGATTCCTGAAAAGAAAACATTGAGAAGTTTTATGGCCCAAAAAATTATGATATTTACAAAAGCCTCTCTTCTTTCTTTGATCAAGAGGAGGCACTTTTACCCCTAGGGGTACTATCATTTGGCCATCTTTTACAAGCAAGTCAAAGATCTCATCACATTTTGTAATGTCAAAACTATAAGTCTTTTTGGGGAACCTATCGTTGGTCCTTTCTGGACCAATGGGATTTTTCCCACTTGAGGGGACTAACAGTTTGCAAGAGTATGGTGGCCCTTGTTTTAGTTCCGCTAAATCGACTTCTCCTTCTTCGACAGTTATAGTATCGTCGAAGGATTCTGGATCTTCGTCATCCATCTCAACATACGCTATCCTCTCTCTCTTATGAGTTTTCGTTGCCTTTTCTTTTTCAGCTTTGAGGCGTTCTACCTGTCGAACTCTGTCGGCCAGTTGGGCCATGTCTCTCAGGTATTGAGTGTCTAACTTCTTCCTAATGGAATAATCTAAACCGCCTGCGGCTATTTCGACTAACTCATGTTCCGGCACTTGTGTGAAACATCTCGCTTTGAGAAACCTAAACCTATTTAGATATTCGTCTATAGGTTCAGTGAAACGTCTCTTTACACTGGCCAATTCTTTCAGGCTTATCTTGGTTTTCCCCATGTAGAATTGCTCGTGGAACAATCTTTCCAACTGGGTCCAATGATGGATCGAATTAGGGGGAAGAGTTGTAAACCAAGTAAAAGCATTCTTTGTTAAAGAACTTGGGAAGTACTTAATCCTCAGGTTTTCGTTATTCGAAATATCTCCTGCTTCGATCAAGTATCTCGCCACATGTTCGACAGTAGATTCTGTCGTGTCCCCAGAGAACTTAGTGAATTTGGGGACTTTACATCTAGGAGGTAAGTCTGTTTGTAACACGTATTCTGACAACGGGGATGTGAAGTTGGGCCTTCGAAAGCCCATGTTCATCCCATTTTGAGTCATGATCCTTTCGATCATGGTTGCCAGATTATTTTCCAAACCCATGTTTTGGTATTGGATATGCTGAACTACTTCGTCAGCATTTTGGTTTCTGTTAACTAACCTTACCTCTGGGGTTATTACCCTAGGTTCCTTGACAGGTTGCTCCAATCGTGCCCTAAGGTTTTCTTCGACAGGCTGTTGGACCTGGTTGATAGTGGTTTCTTCCTCTAAGAATACACCCTGGTTTCCCCTTATTTGCGCCCTTTGGGGCTGTCGAATAGGTTGGGGTACTCCAAAGAAATCAGCCAAACGCGTCATTTGCGCTGTCATCTACTGATTCGATTGAGTATTGTTTTGTATTAGAGGGTTCAGCACTGTACTTAAAGTTTGTGCCAACATTTGCACCATATCATGGTTGCTTTCGTCCATTTGTTGCCTCAAGACTGATGTCGAGGCATTTGTAAGGCCATGTGCTACTTGGGACGTTCCTCCTAAGAGTTGGGTCCTATTTCTATTCGCCATACCTACTCCAGAACCTTGGAGTGGCAAAGAGGCACTCACTAAAGGGTCTGAAAAAGTGGACGCAGCATTCGTCAGGCTAGCCAAGTCAGAAGTTGGCATGCCATAGAGTGGTTCTCGATTATGACCGCCTGTCATAAATCCTGGGGGAACAAAAGGCCTTGTGCCTAAATTTCCCCTTGGTGGGGGAGTTCCCAAAGGCACTCTGGGGCCTGTGAACGGAGGTAATGGCCCCGTTGCTGTGACCGTTACTGCTGGTGTCGAACCAGCGGTTATCGCTTCACTTATGGTCGGGATAACCGTTGCTCCCACATTTGTTTGTGGGATTTCGTTATTGTTTGGCGGATTCGCCATCTCTTCCCTTCTTCTAGCAGTATTGTTATCGTTAGTGTATATTCTACCACTTCTCAATAACATGCACCACTCCTCGAAAAAAGATGAGATTATGTTCAAAAATCAACACACAGTCCCACCGGGTGTGCCAATTTGTTTACCGTGGTTATTGGTAAACAACCGCTGATCCTCCAAATGGTTACTTATTTGGTTACTCGCAGGATCGATCAGATTGATCCTAAGACATAGGTTGATTTTGAGGTTTTGATTAAGTTGGATAATGGTTAAATGACAATAAAATAAAGAGGCTTTAAGTAAATTGCATGAAGAAGGACTTTGATAAAATAAATAAAGGCTTGAAATAAAGGGCTTCGACAGGAAAAGTAAAGAAGAAAGCAAGTAAAGTTTCTGGAAAAGTAAATGACTTTGATTAATAAAAGTGGTGTTTCACACATACATTCTCAACAATTCTTTCTCACACGCTGGGTACTCGAATCTATATGAGTGACTTTGTATATAATTGTGAACACACGCGAGAAACGGCGTGAACTACTACTATTTATACTAAAACATCCCAAGTAACCGTCGGGAAGTTACACTGCTTCTAGATGACTCCACTTGGCACGTTCTCAGCGTTCGACGCTCCAGATCTTTGCACGTTGCACTTGGTAACCGCTGGAAACCGTTTTCCCTCCAAACGCTTGAATTTCAAACCGTTCCACTCTGAACCATCGAACACCTTCGTCGAGAAGCATCTTCGACGAGAAACACCTTCGACATCGAAGGCAACCAACTTCTCCCTTGGAAGAAATCTTCTAAGTACATTGCCATCTTTCGATGGGCATTTCGACGGACCCAGCTGGACGAAAACATCCTTCAGTTTTAATGGCTGACATTAATAAAACAAGGGTTTCGAATTTAGGAGCCAACAGATAGTTTTAAATATTCGTTATTATTTTATTATAGCATTCTACAAAGTTTTCGAGCACAAAGAGATATTCAAGTACCAAGGAGTAGAGTCAACAATATTTCTTGGATCAAAGTGGAGGTATAGATTTTCATAGTTTTGATTATATAGCGATGATACTTGATAAAACAAGTTAAGGTGTATATCTTGATGTATATCCGTATTTTCTTTCCATGTGTAGTGTCCTCGTCAGCGAAATGGTGTAGATTGCGGTAATTTTATGTTGAGGTTTATGAAAGAAACTATTCTTTTGGACCGATTAGAGATTCCATCCACGGTATGAATTTCTAACTTAAGAATTATTTTCATATTTCTCATAAAATGACTTAGTATTTTAATTAAATCATACTATGTTATATTATTATGTAGTACTTTGATGAATTCAAGTGTGCTTCATACTCAAAAGATCAATTGGATGAACTTATGGAGGATTGGTTCCAATTTGTTATGGAGTTGAGAGTTTTATTATAAGGTATAACTTTGAGTTTTGAGAATATAATATATGTCGTTATAGTTGTGTTACAATATTATTGTTTTTGTTGTTATTATTTGGTAACTTGTATGAATTTTGATTTTTTGATTTTGTTTTCGGTTATACAGGTGCAGCTCGATGTAGAAGATAGAGTTATATATTCATCGTGGATTTTGTTTCATTGTTGTATATACTAATGTTGTTGTTGTGTATATTGTGCAAAAAGGAGTGAAGAGATGAATATTGATGTAGTTATAATATTGTTTCATTGTTGTATATACTTGATGTTGTGTATATTGTGCTAAAAGGATTGAAGAGATGAATATTGATGTTGTTATAATATTGTTTCATTGTGGTATATATTAATCTTGTTGTTGTGTATATTGTGCAAAAAAGATTTAAGAGATGAATATTGATGTTATAATATTGTTTCATTGTGGTATATATTAATGTTGTTGTTGTTTAAAATGTTATAATGAAGCTATAATTTCTGGTGCAAAAACGGTGAGAATAAATTTGATAGGCAGCGTTTTGTTTTAAATGAAAGCGATGTCTAAAGTGATTGAAAAAAAACTTATTTAAAAAAAAATAAAGAAAAGCGCTGCTAAAGGGGGGGTAATAGACAGCGCTTTTCATGAAAGCGCTGTCTAAAGTGATTGAGAATTTTTTTTTTTAAAAAAATAAGGAAAAGCGCTGCTAAAGGGGGGGTAATAGATAGTGCTTTTCATGAAAGCGCTGTCTAAAGTGATTGAAAAAAAAATTTTAAAAATAAATAAGGAAAAGCGCTGCTAAAGGGGGGGGGGGGGGGTAATAGACAGCGCTTTTCATGAAAGCGCTGTCTAAAGTGATTGAAAAAATTTTTAAAAAAAGAAAAGGAAAAGCGCTGCTAAAGGGGGGGTAATAGACATCACTTTTCATGAAAGCGCTGTCTAAAGTGATTGAAATTTTTTTTTATAAAAAAAATAAGGAAAAGCGCTGCTAAAGGGGGGTAATAGACAGCGCTTTTACAAAGCGCTGTCTAAAGTGATTGAAAAAAAATATTAAACAATTATAAGGATCAGCGCTGCTAAAGGGGGGAATAGACAGCGCTTGATAAAAGCGTTGTCTAAAGTTCCACATTAAAAGCGCTGTCTATACCTTTAGCAGCAGAGGTTTTAGCAGCGCTTTTAAGCGCTGTTAAAGGCCTAAAAAAGCGCTGTCTAATCCCCTGTTTGGGATAGTGTTCATATCCAAGAAATTTTGGAAGAAGTTGTGTGAAGCAAAGTTGTAAATTTCATGGAGATCTACAACTTTCATGTTGGAAGTTTCTCTTGAATCATCTTGCATCCTGGTGAAAATTTTGCTCAACGTTATGAAAAAATATGAAATTTCCAACACTTAGAAAAATTTCTAAGTTTAGAAATTTTGAATTTTCAAAATAAAATCTTGAATTTTTGATTTCTTGATGAATAAGTTTCATATTTTGACATGTTTTGATGAATTATGATCTTTGACACTTGAATTTGACCAAAAAGTCAAAGTTTGACTTTTCAGTATACAGTTGACTTTTGATCAGTTGACTGCAAAATTCATCTGTCAATCCAATGTACTTGCAATGTTTTGAATCATGTAATTAGGTCAAAATGATGCAATTGGACTCTTGAGATCATGCTTTAAACCAAATGACCATTTGCTAGGTCAAAAATCAGAAATTGCCCTTTCCTAGTCAAAAACCCTAATTTTGACCATTTTGGCCCTTTGGAGATTTGATCAAATTTCTTGAGGAGTTGTGGTCCAAACTTGATCAAATGATACATATGAGTCTAGAGTGTTGATGGGGATCAAAAATTATGAAGTTTGACTGTAAATTGGCCATAGTTGACTTTTTCCCCAATACAACTGATTTTTAGGTCAACTACTCAATTGACTGATCAAAAGTGTGATCCAAGGCTTGAAACTTGACATGAGTAATCTTGGGGGTTCATAATGATCCATGAAAGTCATATTAAGCATTGAAAGTTCAAAAATCCTTGTGCAAACTCAAACCCCAATTTTGGTCATTAGTGCTTAAGGAGATGTCTTGAGCTGATCAAACCCTAGTGCAGTCTTGAGTCAAGGAGATCTTGTGAGCAAATTCTTGATAAGTGAGAGAGAAAATTTTGGGGTACAACAACTACCCCTGTTCAATCTTCTTAAACCTGGAGAGTTAGATTGTCGAGTTTTGTTATTCGTGACTCGAAGGTGAAAGATGATTGGACACTAGAGTGCCCAGAAATTTGCACTCAGTGATGTGATGGTAGAGGGAATGGGCTTAAAGATTCCATTTGGAGAGATGATAGAAAGTTGTTGGAGATGGGCTTGTAGATGTCATCCAGAAATGGTTGTTGAACCGTAGCTGTAAGTTGAAACTGAATGAGTATCAGAATGGCGTCCGTGTCTAGAGCGTATATGTATTGTATCTGAAAGCTGGATCTGAATAAGTATCACAATGGTGTTTGTGCCTGGAGCGTATCTGAATTGTATAAGATATTCTGAATGAGTATCAGAATGGCATCCGTGTCTAGAGCGTATCTGAACTGTATAAGAGATTCAGAATGAGTATCAGAATGGCATCCGTGTCTGGAGTGTATCTGAACTGTATAAGAGATTCTGAATGAGTATCAGAATGACATCTATGTCTGGAGCATATTTGAACTGTATAAGAGATTCAGAATGATTATCAGAATGGCATCCGTGTCTGGAGCGTATCTGAACTGTATAAGAGATTCTGAATGAGTATCAAAATGGCATCCATGTCTGGAGCATATATGTACTGTATAAGAGATTCTGAATGAGTATCAGAATGGCACCCGTGTCTGGAGCGTATCTGAACTGTATAAGAGATTCAGAATGAGTATCAGAATGGCATCCGTGTCTATAGCGTATCTGAACTGTATTTGTGAACTTTGAACATTGTTAATGGTAGTTGTTAACCTTATCCAAAAAAGGGTAAAATGTTAGCTATAATGCAAAGTTATGTTGTATGAAATGCATAGTATAATGCATTCGTGTTATCAATGTTTATGATATATGGATGCGATGTATGCGTATGTGAGCTAATTTGTTGCACTGTTGTTGGATTGGGGAAAATAAATCCATGACTGTTGTTGAGGATATAAAGTGGAAGTCTTCATGTTGTGAAGTTGAAGAATTTCCACTTAGAGAAATAAACTCTGTTGTAAGGGAAATGCCATGTATTGCTTCGTAAAATCTTGTTGGGGAATCCTGAAAACTTGGTGACTTCTACTGGGGATTGATAATTGGAAGCTTTGTTCCGCTGGGAATTAAACTGTACACTGTGGGGATTTTATGGAAATAACTTAGAGAGATTTCCCTACCTTAAAGTACTCAGTGATTGTCTTTCTATTTTGTTTATTTCTAAACAACAATTATTTTCAAATGCATATGTTCAAAAATAAATCACTGGACGTTTTTGTAAACAAAACAATAGAGTAAAGAAAAATAGATATTTTTGCACTTTCAAAGGGATATGTTTGTATTGACTTTGAGTAAGTATTTTTGTACAACGAGACAAACATTATAGTAACAGAATGCTGTCGTAAAAAATGGAAATTTTGATACAAAGAAAAGATAGCAATTTGAAATAATCCCATGGGTTTCCCATTCTTCTATAGCCTTCATGTCTCTGAGCATCTTGTCTATTTGTTGCCTCGTCCGAAGATGATTGAATTGATCAAAACCTCTGTGTTTTTCAGTGGAAGCCAAAGGTTGTTTGTAAGGTGATCCAACGGGACATAGTCATACGCTTTAATTCCCTACTTTTGCCTAGACCACCCTTTCGGGTTTTCCGTCCACCGGGAAACCCTTTTTTGACCAAGTCGCCCTTTCGGGTTTTCAACTTGCCGGGTGTACAGATTTTTTGTTTTATCTCTAATTTTTTCCCGAACGTTTTGGTTCGCCGGGATGCCCTTGTTTTGCCTAGGTGTGTTAACCTAGCGGGTCTCTTATGCGTAGTATCTTTTGACTATGTCTGCGTTCGCAGGATGCGGTAGGTCGTTGCCATCCATGGTGGTCAAGATCATTGCTCCACTAGAGAATATGTTTTTGATTACAAATGGTCCTTCGTATGTAGGAGTCCATTTGCCCATGGGATCAGCTTGCGGAAATATGATACGTTTGATCACCAGATCCCCAACTTGATATACTTGGCATCTGGCCTTTTTGTTGAAAGCCTTGATCATCCGTTTTTGATACATTTGATCATGCCAGATAGTAGTAAGCCTTTTCTCATCAATCAAGTTTAGTTGATCAAATCGAGTCTGGATCCAATCTTCTTCATTCAGTCCTACATCCTTCATAATTCTTAGAGAGGGGATTTGGACCTCAATAGGCAAGACAGCCTCCATGCCATATACCAGAGAATAGGGTGTTTCCCCGGTTGATGTGCGTGCTGTAGTATAATACACATAGAGAGCGAATCGTAGCATTTCATGCCAGTCTTTGTATGTGACTGTCATTTTCTGTATGATCTTTTTAATGTTCTTATTCGCGACTTCGACAACACCATTCATCTTTGACCGGTAAGGGGAAGAATTGTGATGCTGGATCTTGAATTGCTCGCACAGGGCGATGATCATAGTATTGTTCAGGTTCATACCATTGTATGTGATGATCCTTTCTAGGATACCGTACCGGCATATGATATTTTGCTTGATGAACCGGGCTACAACATTCTTGGTCACGGAAGCAAAAGAGGCTGTTTCAACCAACTTTCTAAAATAGTCAATGTCCACTAAAATGAAACGATGTCCATTAGAATCGGTTGGCTTGATTTCCCCAATCATGTCGATCCCCCACATAGAAAAGGGCCAAGGATACATTAAGACATTCAGAGGAACCAGAGGTACGTGCACCTTTTAAGCATAGACATGACACTTATGGCAGGTTCGAGAGTGTTGATAGCAATCTTCTTCCATGGTAGACCAGTAATAGCCTACCCGTAGGATTTTCTTCGCCATAGTATTCCCACTGGAATGGGTGCCAAAAGTGCATTCATGTAACTCAACCATGATCCTTTCAGCTTCAACCTTGTCTACGCACCAAAGTAATACAAAGTCATGTTTGAATTTGTAAAGAATGCCATTACTAAGGAAGAATTTAGCAGAGAATATCCTTAAAAACTTCTTATCATTGACTGAAGCTCCTTCTGGATATTCTTGAGCCTCGAGATACCTCTTGACTTCGTGAAACTGAGGCTGGTCCACTACTTCTTCAGTATTAATCTCGTGACAGTGTGTTGGTTCATCCATCCGTTCAATGGTGATCTGGGGAGCCTCGTTATCCCATTTAAGTTTAAACATAGATGACATTGTGTCTAGTGCGTATGCTAGCTGATTTTCTTCTCGCGGGAAATGCTCGAAGGTAATCTTCTCAAAATGTGGGAGCAATGTCAAAACATCTTCTTTGTAAGGGATAAGGTTAGGGTGTTTGGTGTCCCATTCCCCTTTGATCTGGCTGATGACCAAAGCTGAATCTCCGAATACATTCAAGGATTTGATCCCCAAATCTATGGCAGCTTTAAGACCAAAGATGCACACTTCGTATTCCGCCATGTTGTTCGTACAATTGAAGTAGAGTCTTGCCGTAAAAGGAGTATGACATCCTTCACGAGATATGAGTACAACACCAATACCATTTCCGAGTGCGTTGGACGCCCCATCAAAAACCAGGGTCCATCGGGATCCTTGTTCAGGTCCGTCATATGGCCTAAATTCTTCATAGTTGTTTATCATCATGATGTCCTCATCTGGGAATTCAAACTTCATGGACTGGTAGTCTTCCACAGCTTGGTGAGCAAGGTGATCAGCTAGTATATTTCCCTTTATTGCTTTATGGGTAGTATATTGTATGTCAAATTCTGTCAAGATCATCTGCCATCTCGCTATTCTCCCAGAGAGGGCAGGTTTCTCGAAGATGTATTTTATCGGATCCATTTTAGATATCAACAAGGTAGTATGAGTCAGCATATACTGTCTTAGCCGGTGAGCAGCCCATGCCAGAGCGCAACAAGTTTTCTCGAGCAGTGAATATCTTTTTTCACAGTCGGTAAAATTTTTTCTCAAGTAGTAAATAGCGTGCTCTTTTCGGACAGACTCGTCATGCTGCCCCAACACACACCTCATTGAATTTTCCAAAATAGTCAGATACATGATCAATGGTCTTCCCTCGACTGGTGGCATCAAGACAGGAGGCTCTTGCAGGTACTCTCTGATCTTTCCTAAAGCAATTTGGCATTCATCATTCCATTTGACTACTTGATCTTTCTTCAATAATTTGAAGATTGGTTCAGAAGTAGTTGTCAGGTGAGAAACGAATCTGGCAATGTAGTTCAAACGTCCCAAGAATCCTCTGACCTCCTTCTCAGTACAAGGAGCAAGCATCTCTTATATTACTTTCACCTTGGAAGGATCTACTTCAATACCTTTATTACTGACGACAAAGCCTAGAAGTTTACCAGACCTTACCCCAAATGTGCACTTATTTGGGTTCAACCTCAACTTGTACTTCTTTAGCCTCTCAAACAGTTTCTGTAAATGATCAAGATGCTCTTCTTATGTTCTAGATCTAGCTACCATGTCGTCCATATATACCTCTATTTTGTGATGTATCATGTCGTGAGATAGAGCTACCATGGGACGCTGATAGGTTTCCCCAGCATTCTTCAGTCTGAATGGCATAACCTTGTAGCAGAATATGCCCCACTGTGTGACAAATGTTGTCTTCTCTATGTATTCAGGCGCCATTTTGATTTGGTTGTAGCCTGATAAACCGTCCATGAAGGAAAACACTTTGTGTTATGCCGTATTGTCAACTAGAATATCAATGTGGGGAAGTGGGAAATCATCCTTAGGGCTTGCCCTATTCAAATCTTTGTAGTCCACGCACATTTGTACTTTGCCGTCTTTTTTGGGCACGGGAACAACATTGAAACCCATTGCGGATAAGAGGTGACGGCCAAGAATCCAACATTGAATTGTTTCATGAGTTCAGCTTTAATCTTGTTTGACATGTCGGGTCGCATACGATGAACCTTTTGCTTTACTGGTGGACAGTCTTCTCTTTTTGGTAGATGATGTACCACAATATCTGCATCAAGTCCTGGCATGTCTTCATACGACTAGGCAAAGACCTCAACATAATCATGCAACAACTGAATCAGACGCTCTTTGATGCTGGGTTCCAGATTGGAACCCACCTTGACTTCTCTTTTGTCTTCTTCGATACTTAGTTTGATCGTATCCACGGGTTCCTCATGGGGATGAATGGTTCTCTCTTCTTGTTGTTGTAATCTGGCAAGTTCTCCTAGTACTTCACAATCTTCCTCACCTTCGTCTTCAGCTTGGTAGATTATATTTTCAAAGTCACAGAAGGCCATAGCAGAACCGTTACCCATGGGGTCCTGAATGGATGTAGACCTGCATTGTTAATGTGAGTGTGTGTGTGAGTATAGCTATCTTTGAAATAAATGAAAAAAGTAAAAATGAAAAACAATGAGCACAAAGTTTGTATGCAAAAACATCCATGATTCATTGATGTCATATGGAAATGAGATAATAAGCCTTACAAATGGACCTTTGTGCCTCGGGTAAGACACAAGGTTTTAAGAGTCTGAATTATTTTGATATTACAGATCCAATAAAATGTAAAGACAAATTACTGTGGGATAAAAGTGATCGGGACAAAATATATGGCCTCCAAGTTTCTGATCCCTTCAATGACAGTTGGGAAGATCCAATTCTCCATGTTGTAGAATTCTTCATCATCCTCTAACGCGTTGAATTCACGGTTGTTGATCTTCAAGGGTGGTCCTCCAGCACGAGCGCGGCGTACAGCCTTCTGGGCACCAGAAGTGAAACAAAGGCCAAACTTATCATATTTGTATGGGATATCTGGGAGTTGTCCCCAAATAGTGCACCCACCTTCCTCTATCACTGCCTTGTCATCCTTCAAAGATGATATCCTGAGTGGAGGCCTTGTAATCTTGGTAACTTGAGACACAACCTTGGTTAGTGCCGCATCTTGCGGAACTTCTTCAAAATGTTGAAATGGAGTTTCAATAAATTCACCATCTAATTCCACATATCTGAAGGAATTGAGATGGTTGATCATATACTCTTCTTCTCCATGAATGGTGATAATCTTCCCTTGAATCAGATACTTCAGCATTTGGTGCAACATATAAGTAACTGCGCCAGCATTGTGAATCCATGGTCGGCCTAGCAAGTAAGAATATGAAGGGCGAATATCCATTACATAAAAAGTCGAATAAAATGTTTGGGTTCCAACTTTTATGGGGATATCCACTTCCCCATGCACCATCCTTTTTGAGTCGTCAAAGGCCCTCACTACTATGTTTGGCTTCAATGTCAATCCCTCACAGTCAAGCCTATAAAGAGCCTTTTTAGGAAACACATTCAAAGACGAGCCAGTGTCCACCAAAACATGAACCAAGGTTGTGCCCCTACATTCAAATGAGACATGCAATGCCTCATTATGCTTCCTTCCTCTTGGCGTTAAATCAACATCCGAAAAAACCTAGACCATTATCTGCAGTCAAGCTGGCTACGCAATCTTGGAACTGATCGGAAGATGTTTCTTGGGGTACATGGGCAGTTTTCAGGAATTTTACCAAGGCCTTTGCATGCGCCTCGGAACATAGTAATAGAGCCAACATGGAAATTTTTGATGGAATTTGCCCCAGTTGCTCAACTACATTGTAGTCGCTTCTTTTTATGATCTTTAGGATTTCCTCCATCTCTTTACGGGAAGTTTCAGGAATAGCCAATGATTGTGCCTTCTTCCGGACAGGCTCAATCAGAATACCTTTACCTCGAGTTTCGGTTGACTCGGCAGCAGGAATTTCAGTAGGAGTGATAACAGGGATTGTAACAATTTTGTCAGCAGGAGTATTAGCAGGGATGATTGTAGGATTGGGAACAACCTTTGGAGGAGCAATAACAAGAATGATTACGGGTCCAGAAACAGCTTTTGGGGGAGCAATTTCTAGAGAGAATATCCTTCCGCTTCGGGTAATCTTGCTAGTCCTTGCAATATTACTGATATTGGATTCAACCTTCTCAGAACTTAAATCTTCAGCAGCTGGCCAATCTTGTTGGATACCATGGTAGTAGACATCCCCTCCATTATTCCATGGTACAGTTTTGTCTGATGAATATGGGACTGGTCCATGCATTGTAATTATCAAAGGAGCTACTTTTGGAGATGATGTAATTCTAACGGGTCTTTTGGTGGAGGCCCTGGAAGAATTGGCGGAAATGGTAACGATGGAAACATCATTATAAGAAATAGTTGGAATAGAAGTCTTCTCGAATAAAATCTCCTTGTTATCTATTAGGCACTGAACGCCTGTTTTCAACAAAGGATAACTGGTTGGTGAGGACAAACAGAAATGACAGCTTTCATCACAGCCTGGGAAAACACCATCATTCAACAAGTTCTTTTTGATAGTCAGGAGTGGGGTCATAAGTTTATCAACTGAAGTAACGAACATATCTTTCTCAATGGCATTGGTATTAAGGTAGTGTTTGGGCATAGGGATAGAAATGACATTGGGCTTTTCTGGCGCATCGAATTCAATCTCTTTGGCTTCAAGGAGGTCTTGTACTTTATTTTTTAGAGTCCAACAGTTATTAGTGTCATGGCCAGGACTCTCAGAGTGGTATGAACAACGAGCATTAGGATGATAGTGAGGAGAGGTTGTGTTAGGGTTCTTTAAAGCTTCTTTCAAAGTCACTAGGTTGGATCTTAACAAATGTGACAATACTTGAGATAAGGTCATGTTAATTCTGGTGAATTGTCTTTCCATTCTTGGTTGGTTGTTTCTGTGCTGATCAGGCACATGGTTAGGAATCATAACAACCCCCACCATTGGACAGCGTTCGACCCTATCTTGATTTCTATGAGGATATACATAAACCACTTATTTCTTTTTGATGAATGGCTTCCTTACAGTAGCAGAGGATGCATCTTTTTGAATCTTTCCATTCTTTATCCCGACTTCTACCCTTTCTCCGGTCAATATCAATTCAGTAAAACCTGTCGATGTACTCCCAGTTAAGTGATTGAAGAAGGGACCAGACAAGGTGCCCAAAAACATGTCTACCAACTCTCTTTCAGATAGAGGAGGTTGAACTCTTCCGGCTAAATCCCTCCACTTTTGCGCATAGTCCTTTAAGCCTTCACTTGAAACCATGGCCATACTCTGGAGTTGAGTACGGGTAGGCGCAAGATCATCATTGTATTGGTATTGTTTGTAAAAGGCTGCAGCGAGATCCTCACAGTTATGAACATTTGCTCTCTCTAACTGATAAAACCAATCAAGTTAAGTTCCAGACTGACTGTCTTGGAAGAAATGTACCCATAAATCTTTATCAGCGGTATGAGGCTGGATTTTCCTCACATAGGAACGGAGATGCATTTTGGGGCATGAGACTCCGTCATATTTGGCGAACACAGGTGCTTTGAATTTTGGAGGAATGACAATCCCCGATACTAAGCCCAACTCCTCAAAGTCCAATCCAGGTACTTTTTGGATTTCCATTGCACTCAACTATTCTTCTAGATGCTTATACTTGTCGTCGACTGAAGGGTATTGTTCTTCAGAATAGTCTTCTTCTTCCTCTTCCTCTTCTGACTCTGACTGGACAACTGTTTCTTTGCCCTTCCCATTTTGATCGTCTTTCTCACCGGATGTTGTTGCAAAGTCTAAGGCTCTTATTTTCTGCCCTTGGAATCTTCTTCCCATGTTTAGAACTCCAGTTATCTTCTTTTTCTTCTCCTCATCCAGCAAGGTCTTCAACTCTTCTTGTCCTTTGGCTAGAGTTAAGAACAACTGTTGAAACTGTGCATTCTGAGCTTGGTGGTCTTTCACCATTTTCTCGAGATCCATATTACTGAAATAAACAGTAGAGAGATGATGAGACTTGTTGCAAGAAACCTGCTTATGTTATGATGAATGGTAAATGCATATGCAATGATTTTAAGGATTTTAAGATTCAAATTTGTTTTAGACAAAAAGGAAACACACGTTATATTAATAAGTTAAATCTTGAGTACATCAGTGCCTCCTTGGGAAAAACAAATACAAAAACTCTAAGATAGAAAAGTAGTACGCATCCTCTTTGGTGCAATGTAGGCATTCCGAGTCTGCTCCTCATGAAGTAGCCTAGTGAGTTCCAAAACCTTCTTCTCGCTTGCGTAGAATTGGGCCTCAAAATTATCTCGCTCCCCCTTGAGTTGTATATAATCTCTTTGTAGGTCTTCAAGAGATGTGGGCATGTTAGGATGTAGGATAGTGTATGGAACATCTCCTTCCATGGAAGGCTTAATGATTACCTGGAGAATGGAAGGATAAGGCATCATAAGATTATGAGCACGAGTTCATACCCATTTGAGGTAAGGCTGAAGAGGGATGGAATTCTTGTGCCCCAAAGTCTTGCTATCTACCTTGTTTAACATCCTCCAAGCTCGGATAAATCTTTGGTGAAGACCTTGATCGTCGTTCTAGAAGTCAAATACCAAACCTTGAATCAGCATCTCATACGGGCCATCCCTTCGGGCGTAACCAACATGTCTTAAGGCTAAGTATGGGTTGTAGGTGATACCTCCCCTAATTCCAAGCAAGGGAACATTAGGGAACTCTCCACAACGGTCGACAATAGTAACATTCTCTATGGGTCGGGAGCACCAATGAATGTCTGAATGTTTTAGCGTCATCAACCTTTGTGACCACCTTGAACTTTGCTCATTCTTTAATACAGATTGGGGAAGATGTGAAATAAACCATCTTTCCAAGAGAGGACTGTAACTCATAAGGACACCTCTTTTCCTCATTGTGATAGTGTGAAAGGAGTGTAGGATGTCCCCTACCAATGTAGGCACCGGGTTGCGGTATATGAAGATTTTGACGGTATTCACATCTACGAGTTGGTCTAGATTTGGAAACAAAACCATCCCATAGATGAGGTGATCCAAAATTTCCTCAAAGGCTTGCAGATCCAAGGAATTCCAATAACTTTGGGCTTTCTCAAACAAGAACTTTGCTAGGAAACCCTTGACACCACTCCTTGTTTCCCAATGAGTTGTGACGTCAGATGATTGCAAGTGTAGAGCTTGAGCAATATCTTCTGGCTTTAGGTCTCTTTTCATACCGTTGAAAGGTAGTTGATCGAGAATTGGAATCCTCAAGAGTCGGGAGAATTCTTCCAAAGTAGGCACAAGTTGATAGTCGGGAAATGTGAAGCAATGGTGTAAGGGATCAAAGAATTGAAAGAGAACCTTCATCATGTCCTCATCTGTGTTGGAGGTGACAAAGTTGAGTAAATGACCATGTCTCTCGGTGAATAGAGAGCTTTCAGGAATTCTTGAAGCTAGCTCCTTAAGTTATGGAGGGATCCTTACAAGATTGACTTGAATAGTTTTCCTGCGAAGAGAATCCATGTCCTACAAAACAATAACAAAGATAAATCCAAAATCCTTGAAATGGTTAGTGAATGTGTATGATGTTATGATGTTCATGATGTTATGTACAAGTAATGTATATACAAACAAAGCAAACAAGTCCTTAGGTTTAGGCTTGCATGGAGTTTTATAGGTAAGTACCCTCTTGAAGTTTAGTTGGCTCAAACATGTCCTAGTAATAGTAATCGGGTTCTAAGGAGCTCAATATCACTGGTTTGTTTCCTTGGTCATTGTTTCAGCACAAGCCTCTTGAATGGCAATCGAAATATCCCAAAAAACCAAACCTTAATTAGTGTAGTATCTGAAGAAGTGAAAAACACAAGAAGGGGGGGTTGAATTGAAAAACTGAAAATCAATGCAATGAACACGATATTTTTATCCTGGTTCGTTTGATCTCAAACTACTCCAGTCCACCCGTCAAGGTGATTTCGCCTCTCTCCAACGAGGTCTTAATCCACCATATTCAACTGAATATTACAATCTGCTTTAACAACTGCTAAAGCCTTCTTGATGCAAACCACAAACCGGTTTGTACAGGAATCACTTTCTTACACAGAATAGAAATCTAGGTGTGTGAATGTTTTCTACAAAACTGTTTATCACAACTGTGATATTACACAACTTAAGCTTATGGAAAATAGATTGCTAAAATAATTGAGTAAGGAATTTGGAGCTTTTAGCAAACTGAGAATAAGAAGATGATGAATAGCTTTTAGGCGTGTAAATTGATGTAGAGCATTAGCCAATTCAATCTTCATTGACTTGTTTATATAACATTGAAATTGATGAACGTTGGAGCAATAATCTTGATTCAATGCCAATAACAATCTTTCCTTTTTAAGCAGATCTTGTCTGGAATTATGCCATTGGTAATAACTCGTCTTGAATGCACAGTGCCGTTGCTACTTAAAGCGTGTTCTGGCTTTGGCTCATTCTGACGCTGCTTAAGTGCTGATGAATTGTTGTTGTCTTTATCAGAGTTCAGAGTGTTGAGCGCAGTTCTGTTCATCAAGCTTCAGTATAAGCGTGAGTTGTCCTTCTGATTCTGGTATCTGATATAGCATCTTCTGATGCTGATGTTGATAACCAATATTCTGATGCTGATTATGATGTACTCTTGCTGATACCTATCAGAGTTTCTACAACACAGAAAGTAATATTTTAGGTAGCAAGTAGTTCTTACATGAATCACATAATTAATATATCTTTTCATTTTGTTATCATCAAAAGTTAAACTTAGGGTAGTAGATTCAAACTTTGTTCTAACAATCTCCCCCTTTTTGATGATGACAAAAACTAGATATTTTTTAATTGAAAATAGCGTGAAAAAGTATCAGAGATAACTAAATGATGAGTTGCATCAGAATTAAATACGGAGTTATCAAAGATAAGGGATAAAGAGATATCAGAGATAGGATCGGAGATACTCCCCCTGAATTTATTACTTCCCTTTTTAATTCCAAGAGTTCTTCAGGATCAGATCTTTATTGAATTCTTGAACATCAGAATGTTAGAGTTTTGACTATCAGAACTTCATATCAGAATATCAGAGCTTTATCAGAGCTTTGCTTTGGATCAGAGTATCAGGGCTTTGGTCTTCAGTGTATCAGAAAGCATTCTTGTACCTGTAGACTTATGCAAAAACAGAAAACATATTCAAGTATATCAGAGTTAGAATGTTTGAGACTCTTTGTCTCAGTAATCTATTATTGAAAAAATATCATTCTTGTTCTCCCCCTTTTTGTCAGAAATCAAAAAGTGTAAGTGATGTGCTAAAACGATTAGAGCAGAAAAACTTGTCATATTAAAATATTCAGAGCCAGACAAAACAATACAAAAGATATGCAAATAAAAACATTGAAAATATCATGAATGAAAAACTAAGGTTGGGGAGGAAAGCGTGTGAACAGAGTCTCCAGCATTGCCTTAATCTGATCAGCAGTTTCAGTCTGCTTGTGCACCATGCTGACTACTGTATCTATCTTGCTGTCCTGTACATCCATCCTTTCCTTCATCTTCTGATCATTTTCATCCATTCTTTGCTGCAGACGAATGTTATTCAGCTTCAGCTCTTCCAGAGTCTGCCTATCCAAGGCAGCTTGAGAGACATCAGAAGCAGGGAGCTTCTGAGAGCTTTCTGCAACATCTTCAGCTTGACTGACTTCAGCTTGAATTGTCTGATCTTCTTATGGCTTCACTTTTGAAGCTGGGCGCTTCTCAGACCATGGCTCACTATCCAGAAGGAGCACGTCTTCCTGTGGCAGCTGACTTTCAACTTCCTTCAGCAGCTTGCTGAAGTTCTGTTGTGCCTGCTCATAGTTGATATCTTGCAACTTGAGGGCTTCAGCATGTACCTATATTCTAAAACGTGACCAGAGCTGGTCTGAAGCAGCAGGATCAATCATTCCAGGACAGACTTGCTTCAGAGAAGCAATCCATTGCTGCAAACCTGTTTCAAAATTCACAATGCCAGAGCCAACATCTGGCTGTTTTGGTTTTGGAATGGCTATTTTATTTTTGAGATCAGCGAGACGGTCAAGGATTGTTAAATCGATGAAGGTCCTGTTGGGGTCATCTGTAGTTTGTTTGGGAGATGGAGTGGGAGAGTCAGAAATAATAATTGGACTGTGTGGGGTTTTTGGAGTATTTGGAGGGGTGGTTTCTGGAGAGGATGGCAGCTGGGCCATGGTTACAGTTGTTCCACATGGCAGCTGAATTGCCAGAGGTTGTGGCTCAGAGGATTGAGGAGAATGAGGTTCAGGAGATGGAGTTTCAGAATGATGAAACTCAGGTTGAGGAGGTGATGGTGGATGAATTTCTGGTTGAGGAGAGGGAGGAGGAATTGCTGGTTGTGGAGAAGGAGGAGGAATTTCTGGTTGTTCAGGAATTTGTCGTTCTTCTGGTATGGGTGAGAGAGGTTGTTCTGGTTGAGGAGAGGGGACAATTTCTGGTTCAGAGTTTGGATTATTGGAGAGGTGATCAGAAACACGTTGATCAATGTCAGACAGAACTTTGTCAAGTTCTGATGTTGTTGAAGTTGTTGGTTTGGGATGTTTGGTGCGGGGTCTTCTGAGAGTCAATGACTCAGAAGGGTCATCTTCTGGTTCGGTTTCATCTATAGTTGGTATGGGGATTGGAATTTCATGTGAAGCTGGAGTTGGGATTGATGTTGGAATAGCAGAAGGATTTAAAATAGAAGCAACAGATAAATTACCTCTTTTCTTGGGTGTCTGCTGGGATGATCCTTCTGAAGTGGCCTTCCTTTTCTTCGTCTTCTTCAGTGTAACTTCTGGTTGAGGTTGGTGCAGATCTTTGATATTCAGCTTGGGATCTGTACCATCAGCCTTGCACGCGTCCAAGTATCTGAGAACCACCACTGGTTTAGATTCTATCTCATAAAATAATGGAAAGTCGCTCAGTGGGACTCTTCTGCTGGTTATGTCAGCAATAGGAGTAACGCTGGGTTCCTTTCTGATATTCTCTATTAATTTCATTTTCTTCAGATTCTTCGCGTTCAGAGGGTTGCCAATAGTTGGTTCAATAGTGCTCAACTCCTGAGCTTCTATAAGGTGCTCTATCAGCCTATTCTCAGTCAGAATATCTGATATTAACCTTCCAAAGGGTATCCAATCCCTCTTTATTCTTTCTTCTTCCCTGGTTTCCTTCACGCTTGTTCTGAGGTAATTAAACAGAAGATGAGCCAAGTTGATTTTACCTTCTGATTAATAAAGTAGATCAGAAACTGCTAATCTATATTTATATAATCAGGGGAGCTAGTTGGCTTCCTGTGATTAAAACACACCAGAATGATCTTCGCCCAAACTCTGTGGTGATCCTTTAAGTCTCTGATTTTGCTGCTGGGCACTCCATGGGTGAAAATCTGTTGTGCTATGACACCAACGACAGAGCATCTTTCAGCCATATCAATACAGCGGACGCCACCGCCACTGTAACCAATTAGTTTTGCTATGTGATCCTCAGTGATCACAATCTTCTTTCCCATTATGTAGGAGGTGACTTGATGCGTTGATGAGGACGCATGAATCCAGAACTCCTTGACCAAAGCTGGGAACGTTGGTCCAACCAACCTGTCAAAATATCTCTCCCATTTCTATGCCCTAACTTCTTCTGTCAAGTCAAATCCATTTTCTTTCAGACCGTTGAAGTCAATGATCAGTTCAGACAACACTTCTAAATTCTTCACTGGTGTAAGGAGTGTTCTGAAGGGAACTTGGTACTTTTCAGAGGAATCTTTCTTCTGAGAACCTGCAGAAGCTTTGCTGGAGGTTGCCATGTTCACACTTAGGGTTTTTCTGAGAAAACTGAGAAATTGGGTTTAAGTTTGAAAGAGATGAACACAGAGAAAATGCAGAAAATATTTGAGAGATTATGAGAAACGGTAAAGGATTAATGTGAGAAGTTAACGTGCTTAAATAGATTTAAGAAAATTTTTTTGAAAGTGTAAACGGTTTCAAGAAAGAGAAAATAAAATCATGATTACGTTTTTAAAAACATGATTACTTTCGTTTAATGCTTGCTGATTTTGGGGGATTTGAGAAAGATACTTGAAACGGTTACCATACATGTGTCTCAATGCACCCAATCAGCGTTTTGCCTTCTTAGAAGCGTGCACGCGTTCTGCTTCAGAGATTTGCTGATGATTGGATGACACTTGTTTGATTTAGTGATCAGCACGTCTATCCTTGAGCTGAAACGCTCAGATCTTTAAGACTAGCATCTGATACAATCTGCATGTTCTATCTTTCTGAAAAGAGATTGATCAGAAGTTCACAGTAAAACAAATACATTCTGAAAGATAATACATGGAATTAAAACATTTTCACTCTGGGCAGATTTTCATGCTGAGATGTTTCAGAATGAAATTGAATCTATCTTCAGAAAGGGGTTTAGTGAAGATATCAGCCCATTGATGGTCTGTATCTATAAATTTTAAGTTCAAAATTCCTTTCTGAATGTAGTCCCTAATGAAATGATGTTTTATTTCTATATGCTTAGCTCTAGAATGTAAAATGGGATTCTTACTTAAGCAAATAGCAGAAGTATTGTCACAGAGTATAGGGATGTTACTCTCAAAAATCTGGAAGTCTTCAAGCTGACTTTTCATCCAGAGCATTTGTGTGCTACATCCTGCTGCTGCTATGTACTCAGCTTCTGCTGTTGATAGCGCAATTGTGGATTGCGTTTTGCTGGACCAAGAGATCAGATTGTCTCCCAGAAACTGGCAGCTTCCAGAAGTACTTTTACGCTCTACTCTGTCTCCAGCAAAGTCAGCATCGCAGTAGCCTACTAAGCTGTAATCACTAGATTTTCTATAAAATAAACCCAGATTAGTAGTACCTTTCAGATACTTGAAAATTCTCTTAACAACTGTTAAGTGCGATTCTCTAGGATCTGATTGGAATCTAGCACAAATACATACGCTGAATAAGATATCAGGTCTTGAAGCAGTCAGATAAAGGAGAGAACCAATCATACCTCTGTAGACCTTCTGTTCTACCTTTTTGCTTACCTCTTCCCTTTCCAGAATGCACGTGGGATGCATTGGAATCTTTGATGGCTTACATTCTGAGAGGTCAAATTTCTTCAGAAGATCTCTGATATATTTGCTCTGATGAATGTAAGTTCCCTCTGGAGTTTGATTGATCTGAATTCCTAGAAAGAATTTCAGTTCCCCCATGAGGCTCATCTCAAATTCTGTCTGCATACACTTAGCAAATTTTCTTCCAAGAGAAGGATTAGTAGATCCAAAAATAATATCATCAACATAAATTTGACAGACTAAGATGTCATTCTTAACTGACTTACAGAATAAGGTAGTGTCCACCTTCCCTCTGGTGAATTCATTTTCTAACAGAAAGTTACTTAGTCTTTCATACCAAGCTCTGGGAGCTTGTTTCAGACCATATAGTGACTTCTTTAGTTTGAAAACATGTTCTGGATGTTTTGTATTTTCAAAACCAGGGGGTTGGTGCACATAAACCTCTTCTTCTATATAACCATTTAAGAATGCACTCTTGACATCCATCTGATACAGAGTGATGCCTCTATTAACAGCAAATGAAATTAAAAGTCTGATAGATTCTAACCTGGCGACTGGGGAAAAGGTTTCTGTATAGTCTATCCCCTCTTGCTGACTAAAACCTTGTGCTATCAGTCGTGCTTTGTTTCTGATGACTTCACCTTGTTCATTTAGCTTGTTTCTGAACACCCATCTTGTTCAAATGACGTTGAATCCTTTTGGTCTGGGAACAAGATCCCATACGTCATTTCTGGTGAATTGATTCAGCTCTTCTTGCATTGCTAGAATCCAGTCGTTGTCCAGAAGTGCTTCATCAATAGAAGAAGGTTCAATCAGAGACACAAGTCCCATGAGGGTTTCTTCAGAGTTTCTGAAGCTTGCTCTTGTTCTGATTGGATCTTCCTTCCTTCCTAAGATAGTTTCTTCTGGATGATCCAAGCTGCTTCTGGGTAATCTCTTCTGAGGTTGATCAGCAGCTGTTGTAGGATTGCTAGCAGTGCTCCTTTCAGACGTTGAAGGAGTGTCTGTGTTGAGAGCTTCTGATGACTTGTCTTCAGAACCTGTAAATTCAATTTCCATACCTGCAAAAACTTCATTCTGCTTTGACTTTTCAGAGTCAAGCTTATCATCAAAACAAACACTGATTGATTCTTCCACAATATGTGTTTCTGTATTGTATACTCTGTACCCTCTTGAGCGTTCAGAGTATCCTAACATAATACACTTCTGTGCTTTAGAGTCAAACTTGTTCAAATAATTCTTTGTATTTAACATAAAGCAGGTACATCCAAATGGATGAAAATATGAAATATTGGGCTTTCTGTTCTTCCACAATTCATATGGAGTCTTTTCCAGAATAGGTCTTATTGAGATTCTATTCTGAATGTAGCACGCTGTGTTTATTGCCTCTGCCCAGAAGATCTTAGCAACGTTTGTCTCATTGATCATGGTTCTGGTCATTTCTTGCAATGTTCTGTTCTTTCGTTCTACAACTCCATTTTATTGGGGAGTTCTAGGACAAGAGAAATCATGCAGAATGCCTCTGTCATTAAAGAATGACTCAAAATCTTTGTTTTCAAACTCTCCACCATGATCACTTCTGACTTTAACGATTCTAAGATCCTTTTCATTCTGAACTTGGTTACAGAAGGTAACAAACACAGAGTGTGACTCGTCCTTGTGTCTTAAGAACTTTACCCATGTCCATCTGCTATAGTCATCTACGATTACTAACCCATACTTCTTGCCACTGACTGAAGCAGTTTTAACTGGTCCAAATAAGTCAATGTGCAGAAGTTCTAATGGCTTAGAGGTAGAAACAACATTTTTAGATTTAAAAGAAGGTTTTGCAAACTTGCCTTTCTGACATGCTTCACACAGAGCATCTGAATTGAACTTCAAATTAGGAAGTCCTCTGACCAGATTGAGTTTGTTAATCTGAGATATTCTTCTCATACTAACATGCCCCAATCTTCTGTGCCAGATCCACTGCTCGTTGTTAACAGACAGAAGACACTTTACATTCTGACTTTTCAGTTCAGAAAGTTTGATTTTGTAAATGTTGTTTTTCCTTTTTCCATTAAACAAGATAGTCCCATCTTTCTGACTAACAGCTTTACATGATTTTTGATTAAAGATTATATCATAACCGTTATCACTTAATTGACTTATGGATAACAAATTATGCATTAATCCATCTACTAGCAGAACATTATTAATAGAGGGAAGATTTCCATTACCTACAGTTCCATAGCCAATTATCTTTCCCCTTTGATTGCCTCCAAAGCCAACGTGGCCTCCAGGCTTAAGTTCCAGGCTTTGGAACATATGCCTTCTTCCCGTCATGTGTCGGGAGCAGCCAGAGTCTAGGTACCATGACTGGTGTTTCTGATTTACTGCTAAAGATATCTGCAACATGTATTATTCTATCCTTAGGTACCCAGATTTTCTTGGGTCCTGATTTGTTAGATTTACCAAAACTCTGGTTGAATTTTGGTTTCACAGAATACTTACTTCTAGTGTATTTTATATCATGTGTGTGACCATACACAAAATGTGAACTCAGAGGAGTGTGCTTAATGGTTAAATCCATGACATTCTTTGGTGTAGGAACCTTACCTTGGTATCCTATTCCCTTCCTGCCGTTTCTGCTAACTCCATAGATCATTGAAGCCATTTTGCTTCTATCTATGCTTTTAGCAAGGAACTTCTGGAAACTGTGATCATACTCCTTGATGATCTCATCAGCGCTGCTGGGAGTTTCATAAATTGGTTCCTTCTGAGAGTTTTGTAAAGTATTTTCTAATTTTGAAATTTTATTTCTCAGCTCAGAATTTTCCAATTTGAGACTCTCAGTCTTATCAGAGTCAGATTCAAGATTCCTTTTCAGGTTTCTGAATTTAACTCTAATCTGCTGGTACCTTTCCAGAATTTTGTTAAGGCTTTCAGCAAGTTCAGCCTTGGTAAAATTAACAGCAAAGTCAGGAAATACCTCTTCAGTATCTGATTCTGAGTCTGATTCAGAAGCTTCACTATCTTCTGAAATGTTGGCCATGAGAGCTATGTTTGCTCTCTCATCATCTGATTCTGAGTCAGCTTCAAACGAGTCAGAGTCATCCCATGTAGCCATGATACTTTTCTTCTTTTCTCTTCCAAACTTCTTTTTGGGCTTTTCCCTCTGAAGCTTTGGGCAGTCACTCTTGTAGTGTCCTTGCTCATTGCACTCATAGCAGATGATGTCCTTGGTGTTTGGCTTTCTGCTTCCTGAGGAGCCTTCAGATCTTTTGTATCCAGAGGAAGAATCTGTCCTTCTGTATCTGGAAGAAGACTCGTTCTGATCAGATCTTCTGGGATTCCTGAACTTCCTTTGCCTCTGCTTCCACAGTTGATTCACTCTTCTGGAGAGGAGAGAAAGTTCGTCTTCTTCTGATGAGGATCCATCAGATGTTTCTTCAACTGCCTGCAAAACTTTAGACTCATATTTTTTGTTAGATTTTAATGCTAAAGGCTTACCTTGCTTCTGGGGTTCATCAGCTTCTAGCTCTATCTCATGACTTCTGAGGGAGCTAATAAGTTCCTCCAGAGAAATTTTATTGAGATCTTTTGCTAGCTTCAGAGCTGTAACCATTGGCCTCCACTGCTTTGGTAAGCTTCTGATGATTTTCTTGACGTGATCAGCAGTAGAGTAACCTTTGTCCAGAACCTTGAGACCAACTACCAGAATCTGGAATCTTGAGAACATTGTTTCAATGGATTCACTTTCTTCCATTTTGAATGCCTCATACTTCTGAATGAGCGCCAGAGCTTTAGTTTCTTTGACCTGAACGTTCCCCTCATGCGTCATTCTGAGTGAGTCAAACATGTTCTTAGTTGTGTCTCTGTTAGAGATCTTTTCATTTTCAGCATACGAGATGGCACTGAGAAGGATGGTTATGGCCTTGTGGTGATTTTTGAAGTCACGCTTTTGTTGGTCAGACATTGCTTTCCTATCAATCTTCTGACCGCTTGCATTCACAGGGTGCGTGTATCCATCTGTCACCATGTCCCACAGATCAGCATCATGTGCCAGAAAGAAGCTTTCAATTCTGTCTTTCCAGTAATAAAAGTTTTCTCCGTCAAAGACTGCAGGTTTGCCGCTGAATCTGTCTCTGTCTTCATGGTTGTCATTACTAGTGTGTGTGAATAAGTTCCTGCCATTGTGTTTTTCTGACGCTGGATCTTGTACTGACACGATTAAGTGTTTTAGCTCAGAACCAGGCGCTCTGATGCCAATTGAAGAAGTTAAAAACACAAGAAGGGGGGTTGAATTGAAAAACTAAAAATCAATGCAATGAACACGATATTTTTATCCTGGTTCGTTTAATCTCAAACTACTCCAGTCCTCCCGTCAAGGTGATTTCGCCTCTCTCCAACGAGGTATTAATCCACTATATTCAACTGAATATTACAATCTGCTTTAACAACTGCTAAAGCCTTCTTGATGCAAACCACAAACCGGTTTGTCAAGGAATCACTTTCTTACACAGAATAGAAATCTAGGTGTGTGAATGTTTTCTACAAAACTGTTTATCACAACTGTGATATTACACAACTTAAGCTTATGGAAACTAGATTGCTAAAATAATTGAGTAAGGAATTTGGAGCTTTTAGCAAACTGAGAATAAGAAGATGATGAATAGCTTTTAGGCGTGTAAATTGATGTAGAGCATTAGCCAATTCAATCTTCATTGACTTGTTTATATAGCATTAAAATTGATGAACGTTGGAGCAATAATCTTGATTCAATGCCAATAACAATCTTTCCTTTTTAAGCAGATCTTGTCTGGAATGATGTCGTTGGTAATAACTCGTCTTGAATGCACATTGTCGTTGCTACTTAAAGCGTGTTCTGGCTTTGGCTCATTCTGACGCTGCTTAAGTGATGATGAACTGTTGTTTTCTTTATCAGAGTTCAGAGTGTTGAGCGCAGTTCTGTTCATCAAGCTTCAGTATAAGCGTGAGTTGTCCTTCTGATTTTGGTATCTGATATAGCATCTTCTGATGCTGATGTTGATAACCAATATTCTGATGCTGATTATGATGTACTCTTGCTGATACCTATCAGAGTTTCTGCAACACAGAAAGTAATATTTTAGGTAGCAAGTAGTTCTTACATGAATCACATAATTAATATATCTTTTCATTTTGTTATCATCAAAACTTAAACTTAGGGTAGTAGATTCAAACTTTGTTCTAACAGTATCGAGTATCTACCAACTTCGGACTGCACCAAAGCCGATCATCTCACTACGTCCTAAAGGCCAAGTTGGTCAAGTAAAGGTTCCAAAAGTTCATTAGTGCTTCATGACATCACTCAGTGGCCCCGTATTCTCCTTGATTAACTCAAGGGCTACCGGTACCCACAAATATGTCGCACTAACATAGCTATTGCTTAGACCATGTCGGTATACCCCATACAGTTTCCACAATGTATTGCTACTTACCTATAAGATATCCCAAATCCGGGTAGAGGATTCAAACCCAAACAAAGAACCATAATGTAAAGCATACAAGTCAAACAATGAAAGCAAGTAAATGTGATCTATCCCTAAGGTAATCCCACTTTTAGAATTAATCCCCAGCAGAGTCGCCAGTTCTGTGATACGGTGGAGAACTGACTTGAAGGTTTTGCGTTTGATCGCAAATGTTGCGGTTAGCAAGAGTCGCCACTGATAACGAGAAAACATATCGTATAATTACCATGCTTTTTTACCGATTTTATATTTCATTAAATCATCTAACCCCCGATTATTCTAAGATTATTTGTCTTTTTGCAGGTATAACACTTATCGACTCAAACCGATGGAAAAGGACAACATGAAGAAAGCTAGACGATAAACAAAGAGAAAAAGAATAAAAAAATACAAAGTTTGGACTTCTGGATCAGTGACGGTCGTCACGTCCCTGTGACGGGCGTAACACCCCCAACATAAGGAAACACTCGTCACACACCACTGACGAGCGTAAGGCACTACTTCAGCGCGTGACGACCATCAGCCACCTGTGACGACCGTCACGCGCGTGAAGGTGGACGTTATGCATGGATTGAGACGTGGGCGTGAAGGGCAGACTCGTTCTCCCTCTTTCTACTGAGTCTCCTATTTTCTTGCCACCACTATTAGTGCTCCTGTATTTTCTCCACGAAGACTTCATCAAGAATTCAAAAAAACTGCTGATTTTTCCTATGCTATATATATGAGTACCAGTACACAGTTCAAGGGTCGAAGAAATTTACTCAGAGAAAATATTATTTTATTTTACAGTTATTTTCCAATTTGCTTGTTTTGGAATTCTGTTTTCATTTTCTTGTAATTTTCATTCAAAGCCTTAGTTTCTAGTTTAAAGTGTTAATTCTTCTTTCAAGAATTAACACGAATCATTTACTGCAAGTCAAGCTTAAAGATTGGATTACTGTATTATCTCAAGATTACCATAGCAACTTTGATTCCAGGTTTTTTTATATTGAAATTATTATTCATTCAGTTTTTATAATATGCCAATTATTGCCATGAATTATATTTTAAACTGTATTGCTGTTAAGTTAATTATGTCTGGCTAAATTATTAATACCGGTATGTGACTGTAAGAACTGAAAGAATTCAATGATACCTTGGCCAAAAATATTTATAAAACAATTTCTGGTTTCCAATTTCCAAGATTAATTTAACTATCCTTGTCACGAGAGTGTGAGGTTAATTAACACGATTTTGCCACGAGAGTGAGAAATTAATTAAGGCAAGAACCTGCATGCGAGAGATGGGGTTCAACCCAGATAGTGGTAACGAAGCATTGATTTTTAAATACACGAGAGTGTTTTAATAAATTAATTAAATTCAAATTGTTTTCAAAAAGTGTTATTAAATTTAAAGTGCATCCACTAGGTTTAGTAGCATGACTTATTTCATAAACACGAGAGTGTATGTCTCAGGTTTTTAAACAATTAGCTTTTACCGAAATACTTTATAGGCCAAGCGATTCACCGAATTCCCTAAGTCCGATTATCACATACCGGTATAATTAGTACTATTACTTTTAATTAAACTGTTTCCCCCAAAAATCGAATATTCATCGCTTAGTTAGACAAACTGTAGCATTAGAACGTATGCGATTGATCCTCAGTCTCTGTGGGTTCGATAATCTTTTAAAACTAGAACGACTGAACTGTATACTCGTAGTTAGTATCCCAACAGACTTATAAAGTCCCGATCAAGTTTTTGGCGCCGTTGCCGGGGACTGGTAGTCAATTAATTACGATTCTTCTGTTGCGCGTTTAGACTAAGCAACAAACACCCTTTGTCGATTTGTATGCCAAGGACTCGCTCACAAGGCGAACCACTTGACAAATCGACGGACGAACCTGAACGCATTCTTTCCATAAGACGTGCAGTCAGGGATTACTGTTTAAATCACGCTATTCCTTTACCCAAACCAGAAATCAAGATTGATTCTGAAACTGATTCTAATTCTTCCTCTGAAACCGAAACCAATCCAGAATTAGACATGGTCGAAGAACAAAGGACCCTTCCACTGAAGGAGTACGCAGCTCCATCACAATAAGAGCCCCATAACAACATTGCTGCTCCAGCAATAAACCGAAACGATTTCGAGTTAAAGCCGTCATTGATATCAGCTATCCAACAACGCCAATTCTCTGGAGATCCTTCTGAGGATCCGAATGAACACCTTACAAAATTCGTTCAATTTTCCGACACAGTTATAGCAAATGGTGTTAGTAAAGATGCGATAATATTACGTCTTTTCCCTTTCTCACTAAGAGATAGAGCTTGGGCTTGGTTGCAATCCTTGCCATCAAATTCTGTCACTACGTGGGAAGGACTGAAGATCGTATTCTTAGCAAGATACTTTCCCCCAAGCAAGACCGCTGCACTAAGAGCCCAAATCAACGGATTTAGGCAGAAGGATACTGAATCACTATTCGATGCATGGGAGCGCTACAAAGATATGATGCGAATGTGCCCACATCACGGACTAGAAAAATGGCTGATAATCCACACGTTTTATAATGGACTCTTGTACAACACAAGACTATCTATAGATGCCGCCGCAGGTGGTACACTAATGGACAAGCCTTATGACGAAGCTAACCAACTCATTGAAAACATGGCTCAAAACCACTATCAGTGGGGAGGAGAAAGAACATATGTGGAGAAGACTCAAGCCAAAGGCGGGATGTACGAGATTAGTAGCCTAGATAAAGTTAATGCTAAGGTAGATGCTCTTACCCAAAAAATAGAAAGCTTGACCTTACCTCCTGCAGCTACCGTAGCTGCTGTTACCCCAAGCTACAAAGTTTGTGGAGTACCTGGTCATGTTGGAACCGAATGTCAAATCTTAGCAGGAATAACGGCTGATCAGGTAAATTACGCTCAAGGAAATCCTTATGCCAATACCTATAATCCTGGTTGGAAGAACCATCCTAACTTCTCGTACAAGAGCAATAACGCTTTATATGCACCTGGACAAGCACCTGCTGTACCTCCAGGTTATCAAAAACCCGCTGGTAATGTTCCTAACATTCCCTAAGAAATCTAACCTTGAAATCCTAATGGAAAATTTTATCGCTAATCAAGCCCAACAAAACAAAGAATTCCTCAATCAAAACATTCACACCGGTGAACAATTGAAGCTATTAGCAAACAAGGTACATGCCCTAGCTACTCACAACAAAATTTTAGAAACCCAAATCTCCCAAGTAGCACAACACCAAGCTAGTTCTGCCACACCTGCTGGTACATTTCCTGGACAGACACAGCCCAATCCTAAAGGACATGCAAATGCTATTACATTACGAAGTGGGACAGCCCTTGACGGACCGGTAGATCCTAGACTCCAAAACCCGACCATGTATCAAAAGCCCGAAAAAGAAATAGAGAAGTCGAAAGATCAATCTGAAAATGTAGAGGAAGACGCGAATGAGAACAGAGAGGCCTCAGAAAAACCTTATGTGCCTCCACCACCATACAAACCACCAATTCCATACCCTCAAAGACTTGCAAAATCCAAGAATGAGGGACAATTCAAGAAATTTGTAGAACTTCTGAAACAACTAAACGTCACTATTCCGTTTACAGAAGCTATAACCCAAATGCCGTCATATGCTAAATTCCTAAAAGAAATATTGGCTAATAAGAAAAAAATTGTTGAGAACGAAACCGTTATGCTAACTGCCGAATGTAGCGCCATAATTCAAAATAACATGCCTCCAAAGCTAAAAGACCCTGGTAGTTTCTCCATACCATGTGTAATTGGAAAATCTGTCATAGACAAAGCTCTGTGAGATTTAGGAGCCAGTGTCAGTCTAATGCCCTTATCTATTTGCGAGAAGCTCAAATTAGGCGACATGAGACCTACCAAGATGTCCCTACAACTAGCAGATAGATCAGTCAAATTTCATGTTGGTATGCTAGAGAACATTCCTGTCCAAATAGGACAATTTTACATACCGACTGACTTTATAATAATGGACATCAAGGAAGATTCAAACATTCCCATCATACTAGGAAGACCATTTTTAGCTACTACAGGAGCCATCATTGACGTCAAGAAAGGAAAACTTACCTTCGAGGTAGGAGAATAAAAAGTAGAATTCATTCTTTCCCAATTCTTTAAAGCCCCTGCTATAGATGACTCATGTTGTCTCCTAGATAACATTTATGAATGTGTCAAGGAACTTGAATGCCAAGAGAACACCTACTCTGAGATGCTGAAAATTCAGACACCGACTATCCTCAAGAACGAAGACTGGAAACAAGAACACTTAGATGCCAACCTAAGCGAATGTTTAGCCTTAACACCCGATCCTGACTCAACTAATAAGAAACCCGGTATAGAACTTAAAACATTACCTGAAGATCTTAGGTATGAATTCTTAGATAAAGAACTCGAACGACCAGTTATAGTCAATGCCGAATTAGGAGAGATCGAAACCAAAAAACTTCTTAGTGTGTTAAGGAAATATCCAACCGCGTTAGGCTATAATATCTCAGATCTCAAAGGAATAAGCCCTTCTCTCAGTACGCACCGTATTATGCTGGAGGAGGACTGCAAGACTTCTAGAGAACATCAAAGACGAATAAATCCTATCCTAAGTGAAGTCGTTAAGAAGGAAGTGCAAAAACTACTAGAGGCAGGCATCATATACCCAATATCAGATAGCAACTGGGTCAGTCCAGTTCATGTGGTGCCTAAGAAAGGAGGTGTTACAGTTATAACAAATACAAAAGGAGAATCGGTAGCACAACATACGCAAACAGGATGGAGAATGTGTATCGATTATAGAAAACTAAACAAAGCTACGCGCAAAGACCATTTCCCATTACCATTCATTGATCAAATGCTCGAGCGTTTAGCCAAACATTCCCATTTCTGCTATCTTGATGGATACTCAGGATTCTTTCAAATTCCCATTCATCCTGACGATCAAGAGAAAACTACGTTCACATGTCCCTATTGTACCTTTGCATACCGGAGAATGCCATTTGGACTATGTAATGCACCTGCAACTTTCCAACGATGCATGATGGCGATCTTCGCAGATTTCTTAGACGGAATCATGGAAGTATTCATGGACGATTTCTCTGTCTGTGGAGAGAGTTTCGACGGATGTTTAACAAATCTTGAATTAGTACTGAAACGCTGTGTTAATGTCAACCTAGTGCTCAATTGGGAAAAATGTCACTTCATGGTGAGACAAGGAATTGTGTTGGGTCACATTGTATCAAACATAGGGATTGAAGTCGACAAAGCAAAGATCAAAATTATCAAAAACCTTCAACCACCCAAAACAGTTAGAGAAATACGAAGTTTTCTAGGACACACGGGTTTTTACCGACGTTTTATAAAAGATTTCTCTAAAATCACCAAGCCACTAACCGAATTATTAATGAAAGTGGCTGAGTTTATTTTCGACGATAAATGCTTGAACGCATTCGAGACACTAAAAGAGGCCTTAATATCGACACCTATTATGCAACCTCCTGATTGGAATTTACCATTTGAAATAATGTGCGATGCGAGCGATTATGCTGTAGGCGCAGTCCTAGGACAACGCAAAGAAAAGAAGCTTCACGCTATCTACTACGCAAGCAGAACTCTCGACCCCGCACAAATGAATTACGCCACTACGGAGAAGGAAATCTTAGCTGTGGTATTCGCATTGGACAAATTTCGTTCCTACTTAGTAGGCGCTAAAATCATTATTTATACGGATCATGCTGCGATCTGATACCTACTAAGCAAGAAGGACGCCAAACCGCGATTACTCAGATGGATCTTACTCCTACAAGAGTTTGACTTAGAAATAAAAGACAAAAGAGGAACTGAAAACGTGGTAGCTGACCATTTATCGAGATTAGATGGAATCCAAACCGAGAGTGTTCCCATAAACGAAGATTTCCCTTATGAACGCCTCATTGCCAAGCTAGAGACAAACCCTACCGACATTTTAGATCCACACAATTAAACTTTCACAACTGCGGTAGTAAAATCCATTTGTACTAATACCACATTACCATGGTACGCTGACTTCGTCAACTATTTAGCTGCCGGTGTTTTACCACCTGATTTGACTTACCAACAACGGAAGAAATTTTTCCATGACCTTAAACACTACTTTTGGGATGAACCATTACTCTTTAAAAGAGGCGTCGATGGTATCTACCGTCGCTGCGTTCCCAATGATGAAATAAACGACGTCATTTCCCATTGCCACTCCGCCCCTTATGGTCGACACGCTAGTACATCGAAAACCTGTGCAAAAATACTTCAAGCTGGCTTCTTTTGGCCTACCTTATTGAAAGACGTCCACGTAGCAATTATGAACTGCGATAGATGTCAACGCACAGGAAATATATCTAGACGTGACGAAATGCCGCAAAAAGGAATCCTCGAAGTAGAAGTTTTCGATGTGCGGGGAATTGATTTCATGGGACCTTTCCCCGCATCTTTTGGAAATAAATATATTTTGGTGGCCGTCGACTATGTATCAAAATGGATTGAAGCCATCGCCGCACCCACAAACGATACACGTGTGGTACTAAAACTATTCAAGAATATTATCTTCCCACGATTCGGTGTACCAAGACTAGTGATCAGCGATGGTGGCTCCCATTTTATCTCCAAAATCTTCGAAAGGTTACTTTCCAAATATGGCGTTAAACATCGCATAGCCACTCCATACCATCCTCAAACAAGTGGACAAGTGGAAGTGTCAAATAGGGAGATCAAACAAATACTTGAGAAAACCGTAGCCACATCCAGAAAAGACTGGTCCTCCAAGCTGAACGATGCTCTTTGGGCATATCAGACAGCTTTCAAAACTCCTATCGGAACAACGCCGTTCAAGTTAGTTTATGGAAAATCTTGTCATTTTCCAATAGAATTAGAACATAAAGCTTATTGGGCGATAAAAACCCTTAACTTAAATTATAAGAGTGCTGGCGAGAAACGAGTGTTAGATATCCATGAACTAGAAGAATTGCGTTTAGACGCTTATGAAAATGCTAAAATCTATAAAGAACGAACAAAAAAATGGCACGATAAGCGTATCTCGCGAAAAGACTTTAAGGAAGGAGACATCGTACTCTTATTCAACTCTAGACTAAAACTTTTCCCGGGAAAATTACGTTCCAGATGGTCCGGACCGTTCGAAATTAACAAAGTTTTCCCAAGTGGTGCGATAGAAATTAAAAGTAGTTCTATCGTACCATTCATTGTTAATGGCCAGCGCCTAAAGCACTATTTTAACGTCAGAAATATCGACTATTCGGCTTATCTTCAGTTAAGTGAGCCGCTTACCCCGCTACCTAACTGAATAGGTATTTACTATCGAGCCGTCGACATAAAATAAAGGCGCTTCATGGGAGGCAACCCATGTTTTACTTTAATTATTTTTTTTGCTTTAACATGCTTTTATTTTTCTTTTCTTTTTCTTAATCTTTAAAACATTTTCATGATTGCATCTCTTACTCCTTTCTATCTTTTTCTTCTGTTTTTATTTCTCCCTTTCATCTTTCTTTTTCTTTTTAATTTAACTTTGGCAATTTCCTAACCCGAAAATACTTACTTAATTTCCTTTTCTTTCAAACATTTATCAAATATTTTCAGGGGGGTAATTCTTTTACTTTCACATTTTCGCGCTATGGATTGTGCAAACTTCATGAATGTCAAATTGCGAAGCCGACACCAGAGAAGACGATTTGCAGACCTGGGTGAACGGGAGATGTGTCCTACTATATACGCAGATGATCATTCTATGGCTTCCCTTGGCATTCGTGAGAGTGTCATGTACTTGCTGCATAAAATTGGTTGGGACACTGCTCCTATCCGTCGAAGGTTCTGTACCTACAAAAGGCTGACTCTTGAGTTTCTCAGCACCTTGAGTTTCATTCCAAATCATGGAATGGGATTCAACCGTGGGTTGATCACATTTAGAATGTTTAACATGGATTACACTTATAACCTGCGGGAGTTTAGCCAGCTGCTTGGGTTCCCTTTTGGACCCGATGTTATCAGTATGACACAGGAGAACCTTTTTCCTGTATATGAGCTTGACTATTTCTGGGGAAGCATTGTTGGTATTAACCATCCTGAGCCGTCAGATATGTACTCTGAATGCATTCATAACCCGGCTATCAAGTATTTCCACAAGATCATAGCCCACACTATCTTTGGCAAACAGCAAAATGTCACGTCTGTATCCCGCGATGAGTTGTTTATTATGTATTGTGCATCCCAGAACCGTCCGGTGAACGGTGCGGCTTATATGCTTGCTAATATGGAGCGAATCATCCAGACTCCAAATGCACCGATCTTGTTGGGTGGGTTAGTTACCATGCTGTCTAATGCAATTGGACTCCGCCGGCCTATGCTCGGTTCTGCTCCGCTTTATGGAATAAAGCCGATGGACATTGCATTTTGTTTCAACACTAGCATGATCGGAAACCTTGGACCAGATCAGTTTGACCTGCTAGTTAATCATCAGATCGTCCACCATTTTAAGCTTCCGGACCCAATCACCAGTGTGCACAACCGAGATAACTGGTTGTTTGACCTTCACCATCCTGCTTCACCACCCTCCTCACCATCTACAGTTGACATTTATGAGGTTCCAAACACTGCTAATGCTGAAGAAGATCCTGCTACACCGCCAGGATACCATGAGTTCCCTGATCCTTGGGAACAGCAGGCTACTTTCGCTGAGACCGCGACCCAGGCTCCTGAGACTACTCCACCTCCACCTGCTGTTACCCTGGACTCCCTACATGAGGAAATTACGAACATGCGGGGCGAGCTGACTTCTCTCAGGGTGGACTTCATAACCTTCATGGACTTGGTGACTGATCAGTTGGACTACATGCATCAGCATATGTTTCCGCCTCCCCGTGGCTAGAGTTGCCATTGTTATTCATTTCCTTCTCTCTTGCATTTGTACGTACAGTGGGGACACTGTTAAGTTTCAGTGCGGGAGGGATTTTTAGTTATTATTTCAACATTTTCATTTTTTATTTTTAGTTACGTTGAAACAATTTGTCATGAATTTATTCAATTTAAGTCTATTTTAATTTTCATTTCTACTGTTTTATTTACTTCTATGTTTATACGCAATATTTCTATTTCATTATATACTGTTAATTAGCATTACAAATTTAATTATTATATCACCTTTATATTTAAAACTCTAATTAATTAAATAATTAATTAAAATATTTCAAACAAACCAAAAACAAAATATAAATTCTTCACAAAAAAAAACCAATTACCAAGAAATCACATCAACTCCCCAACGGTCCTGTAACGTTCATCTTATTTAAGACGCTGTCTGCGTTACGACCGTCACACCCTTGTGACGAGCGTAACGCGCCTTTTTACCTCATGACGAGCGTCACACCCTTGTGACGACCGTCACGCAAACAAAGACCACAACAGCTATTGCAGGGAACCGTTCCAACTTTCCCCTTCATAAACCCATTTCCTTTCTCCATTGTCACCACACCACACGAAAAACCACCCATTCACTCCATTTTTCTTCTAATTTCTAAACTCCCAACACCAAATTACCATCCTTACAATCTCCCATTCTCTCATTCCCAAATCAAATCCTACCTCCACCATGGCAAACAACCCACACGCTCAAGACATCAATTTTAGAATTGGCGAACCAGGGGAGAATCAACTAGCAAAGTTTCAGAAATTTCAACGTCGAGGTCTCCAACCCACAAGGTACGTTGACATTGACTGCCTAAGGAGCTTGGGACTACTCGACAGTGTCCGCCGATTATTGCAAAGCGTGGATTTGTGGAACCTCTGCCGCGAACCAAGACCAATCTACGAAACTCTTACTCTTGAGTTCTTGAGTTCGTTTGTTTACCTCACTCCGCCGAGTGTCACAAACCAACTGTCAGGCGTGGTAAAATTTCGCATGTTTGGCATTGAGCACGAGTTGCCTCAATCCGACATCGCGAGACTCCTGGGATTTTGTTCGGACGAAGGTGCTCATTTTCGGGTACCGAATAGTTTTGGTGATGAGGCTTTCAACTTGTGGCACAGTTTAACGAACATCCATGCCGGATCCTACGACCACCTCAATGCCACCCACATTCACAATCCGGCCATCCGCTACTTTCATCGCATCCTTAGTAACACCATCTTCGCCCGCGATAGAAACCATAAGCTCAACTCCAAGGAGCTCTTCTTTTTACATTGCGCGTTGTGATCGGTTGAAATAGAACTGACTGTTTTTTAAGCTGGTTCGCGAAATGTCGCGGTAAGCAAGATTCGCCACCGTCTTTTATGTTCTCCAACGTGGAAAGGACAAAAGCACAGCAAAATTCCTTATTCGAGATGTCTATCGGTTCGGGAGGTAGATTTATAGAAAGGGAAGGTGTTAGCACCCTTTCTATCCGTGGTTATCCACAGGCTCTTAGGTACTTGCTCTTATCTTTTCAAAATTTGTTTGCTTTTCAAGTGTGGGTGGGTTTCGAAAAAGTTTCGTTTGAAAAATTTCTAAGTAACTCTTGTATCTGTCCTCAAGAGTGTATGAAATATTTGTTTGAAAACCTTTTGAAATTGTAGGTGCGAAAAGAGGTTTTTGTTTTTTGAGAGAGCAAGTACCCAGGAGAAATCTACCTACTCTAAGGAATTAGGCTGTGTAAGAGTCCTTTAGATAGTGCTATCCCACCATTGAGAGGTAGGTAGCACCGTCGTTGGAGGTATTCGGGTCAATTCGATTATAAGGGACATGTGTAGTCACCGAAGCAATAGTAGGACACCTTAGCGGTAACCCTAATGTCCTAGATCCTTTTTATCCGAGGCAACCGTTTCGAGGCAACTGGATCTTTAGACAGGAGGGCGACCTCTAAAACACCCTATACTTGACGACCACGTTCGAGGCAACCAGTGAGGCTTACCCTAGGAGTGGCATGTGCATGTGTGTTGAATTCAGTTTATGTTTATCTTTGATCATGCATTTGTGAGCTACAGATTGGTGTTATTTGTCATACAAGTCTTTCATGCATATTAACAGTTAAGAGTGCGGAAAATAAATTGCAGAAATGTAAATCTAAGCTATTACAAGGCGCGGGTTTATACATCGCCAAAAACATAACCCGTTTTGGAAAATAAATGTGGAAAGTAAAGAAAGCAATAAAATCCTAATTAACTATTACATCCTCTGAGCAGATACATAAATAATCAAAATAAGAATAATGTGCGTAAAGAAATAGAATCAGGACGTCCTTAGGGTTTTGACCCTTTTGAGAAATAAAGAAATTTTGGTCCTTTGCATTTAATTAAATATTAACCCTAAACTAATTAATTAATTAATTAAAAGAAAAATGTATTTTCGTGGTTTTATTGTTTTTAATGAAATAAAATAAAAAGAAATTTAAAAGTGTCAAAAAAAACCTAAGTCTAATTCATTTTTATTTATTGTAAAAGAAAATTAAAATTAAAACTAATTAAACTAGATTAATTTAAATTAGTGTTTATTTACAAAATAATGAAATGAAATTAATAATTAATAATAATAATAAAAATATTTATTTTTTCTGATTTTTGTTGTGAAGAAAATTAATTATGTTAATTAATTAAATAATACTAATAATAATTAAAGAAAATAAAAGGAAGAAGAAAAATAAAATAAAAAAGAAAAGTGAACCATGGGTGTTGGGCCAGCATTGGGGGTGTGCCTGGCAATCTGAGGCCCATTTGTTTGCTTGGCCACGTTTGACCTTCTGGATCAGGTATGCAAGCGTTGTCTGGGGATTATTGTGGTCCTTCATCTTTTGTCATCAGATCTAGGCTCAAGGACACATGGCGCCTTATTGTTTGAGGCATATGATGGAACACACTAGCAAGCCTGCATGGGAACCTATTGAGAAAAATAAGAAACAATTATTTTGGGGACCTGGGATTCTAACCCAGGTCCCAAGACAGCTTGCACGCTTCCTTCAACCACTCAACCACTTGTTCGCTTCTGTTAATATAATAGCAATTAATTATAATGTATAACAATCAACGCATATACTGGAAAACAAAATACGCGCACCACTTTGTTTGAATGAGCCAACCATGCTTCACCACGTCATTGTCTTCCTCCTGCGTTCCTGCAAAACAACAAATGGATAGCGGGGGTTTTTAACCCCCACAAACTGAAAAAAGGAAAAAATAGCGATTAGATCTATGTGCCATATAAATTCATTGCAAGGGTTGTTTTAGCTTCGTCTTGATCAGCCGGTTTCAACCATAGGTCTCTTGAGGCCTAATTTTCCTTGTGCTGGAAATCCCCAATTCGAGACCTTAAGAACCCTAAAAATCTCCAATGGTGATTCACGATTCTGTACATGATAATGAAATTAAACAATACCAAAAGATTTGTAAAGGTTCAAGCAATGTAAAACAACGATTATAACATGTTAATGATGCATAGAATGTGAGTTTTGATTCTAGAAAAATTAAGCAAACCGTGAGTTTATTCTGGGCAGTTTCTTGAGCTTTGGCGCTTAGTTTTGATTGCAATAGGTTCCTTACGCCTCCAGCAGTGTATTGGAAACAATCAAAGGCTTTGAATTGGCGTGGAAGTGAGAAAACAGTTTTAGCTTTGTTCTTGATTTTTTGAATATGGTTTGGCCGTTTGTGCAGTGCTTGGGTCCTCAATTAGGTTTGTAATGCTTGCTTATGTATGTGTGAATGAAATTAGGTTAGCAGCTGAGCCTGCATCCTTGTGTAATTAAGCCTTGAGATTTTGTTGTCCACCATTAAAGGACCTTTCCATATTTGAAGCAAATCCAAGATTTTGTGCACCAAAAGGCTTGGCACGAAATTATTAGCTGGCACATGACATATAAAAGCCATTCAAGTCACCAAGATGCCATTCCATTAATTTTTTGATTTTATTTGAATTATTATGGATTTAAAATGAATTAAATCAATAAAAATTAAATAAAATAGAAAAATAAATGTTTGATCTTGGAATTAATCATGGGACACGTGTATGGCATGACAAGGCTGAATCAAGTGGAAGGAAGTGGGCCCTTTTGTCAAAAATTGAAGTTTTAAGGATAGTTGACTTTTGCCATTTCACAAAAATTTCCCAACTTCTCCAATGCATATCTTGCTCAATTTTGATCATATGAACAGGTTCTTTGACATTTTTTAAAGGTCTTGAAGTCCTCTAACCAATGCCTTTGGTCCCATGTCATTTGGATTTACCAATATCAAGTTATGGTCTTTGACTTAAAATGCCTTTTTGTTGACTTTTGAAAATGACCTATAATGTAGAAATTGATAACTTTTTGTGAGAGCATTTCTTGGACTTGGAATGTGAAGATGAGTTGTAGGAAATGTCACCCCCTTCAAAGTGAGCATTGGATGGGATTTTTCTGATGAACCATGAAAACGTTATGCCTTGGTCAAGTTACAGTTGACTTTTCAGCTATCCAAAAATGGAAACTTTTGCATCTTGATGATTTTTGAGCCATGCTTGTGGAATCATGATCAAGACTTGATCAAATGATGATTGTGAGCTCAAAATAAGATGTTTACCAAAAATTTTGACTTTTGACTGCCAAATGACCATTTTACCCCTACAGTTGATTGTGAACCAAATAGGGCTTTTGACTGTGCAACTTGACCCTGTGAGTCTTGAAACTTGACATGTAGATGCTTGACAATGTATATAGGCATATGGGACTTGATTGAGCCATTGAAAACATCAACTTCCTTGAGAGAAACAAAACCCTAATTTTGACTGGCTTAGGAGGATGTTTGACTGTGCAATCCCTTGAGAGATTTTGACCCATTTGGAGATTGATCTTGACAAATCTTGAAGAATATGGGAGGGAAAATTTTGGGGTACAACAGTTGCCCCTGTTCAATCTTCTTAGACTGAGGATGTAGATTGGCTTGCGTGCCTTTCGTGATCCGAAGGTGGAAGATGATTGAACACTAAAGTGCCCATAAATTTGCACTCATATAGCAGAATCTCAGCAGTGTGATGTCGGGAATGGGCTTACAGATGCCATTTGGAGAGATGGTGGATATGAGGATGGGATTATAGATGCCATCTGGAGATGTGACAGAACCTTGTCGGGAATGGGCTTATAGATGCCATTTGGAAATGTGATGGATAGGAGGATGGGCTTATAGATGCCATCTGGAGACGTGACAGAGTTTTGTCGGGAATGGGCTTATAGATTCCATTTGGAAGTGTAATGGATAGTTGTGGAGATGGGCTTAGAGATGTCATCCAGGGGTGTCGATCGCGTAAGAGATTCTTTAGCGAGAACTTGCATACCTGAGAAAGAAAGATAATTTCCTGGCCTGTTACAGGTGTTGACCTTCAATCTCTTCATGTAGATATGCCCTGGCTAGATACAGGTATCGAATCCACAATCAATTGCTCACAGATGTGCCCTGGCTAGATACAGGTATCGAATCTGGAACTTGTCGTCTACAGATATGCCCTGGCTGGATCCAGGTATCAAATCTCTAAACTCTTCATGCAGACATGCCCTGGCTGGATAAAGGTATCAAATCTACAATCAATTACTCACAGATATGCCCTGGCTAGATACAGGAATCGAATCTGGAATTGGTCGTCTACAGATATGGCCTGGATGGATACAGGTGTCGAATCCACAATCAATCACTCACAGATATGCCCTGGCTAGATACAGGAATCGAATCTGGAATTAGTCGTCTAAAGATATGCCCTGGCTGGATACAGGAATCGAATCTCTAAACTCTTCATGCAGATATGCCCTGGCTGGATACAGGTATCGAATCTACAATTAGTCATTCACAAATATGCCCTGGCTAGATATAGGTATCGAATCTGGAATTCTTTGTCTACAGATATGCCCTGGCTGGATACAGGTATCAAATCTCTAAACTCTTCATGCAGACATGCCCTGGCTGGATACAAGTATCGAATCTACAATCAAATCACTCACAGATATGCCCTGGCTAGATACAGGTATCGAATTTGGAATTGGTCGTCTACAGATATGCCCTGGCTGGATACAAGAATCGAATCTCTAAACTCTTCATGCAGACATGCCCTGGCTGGATCTAGGTATCGAATCTACAATCAAATCACTCACAGATATGCTCTGGCTAGATACAGGTATCGGATCTGGAATTGGTCGTCTACAGATATGCCCATGCTGGATACAGGAATCGAATCTCTAAACTCTTCATGCAGACATGCCCTGGCCGGATACATGTGTCGAATCTACAATCAGTTACTCACAGATATTCCCTGGCTAGATACAGGTATCGAATCTGGAATTGGTCGTCTATAGATAAGCCCTGGCTGGATACAGGTATCGAATCTCTAAACTCTTCATGCAGACATGCCCTGGCCGGATACAGGTATCGAATCTACAATCAATCACTTACAGATATGCCCTGGCTAGATACAGGTGTCGAATCTGGAATTATTCGTATACAGATATACCCTGGCTGGTTTTAGGAATCGAATCTCTAAACTCTTCATGCAGACATGCCCTGGCTGGATACATGTATCGAATCTACAATCAAATCACTCACAGATATGCCCTGGCTAGATACAGGTATCGAATCTGGAATTGGTCGTCTATAGATATGCCCTGGCTGGATACAGGAATCGAATCTCTAAACTCTTCATGCAGACATGCCCTGGCTGGATACAGGTGTCGAATCTACAATCAGTTACTCACAGATATGCCCTGGCTAGATACAGGTATCGAATCTGGAATTGGTCGTCTACAGATATGCCCTAGCTGGATACAGGTATCGAATCTCTAAACTCTTCATGCAGATATGCCCTGGCTGGATACAGGTATCGAATCTACAATCAATTACTCAAAGATATGCCCTGGCTAGATATAGGAATCGAATCCGGAATTAGTCGTCTACAGATATGTCCTGGCTGGATACAGGTATCGAATCTCTAAACTCTTCATGCAGATATGCCCTGGCTGGATACAGGTATCGAATTTACAATCAATTACTCACAGATATGCCCTGGCTAGATACAGGAATCGAAACTGGAATTGGTCGTCTACAGATATGCCCTGGCTGGATACAGGTATCGAATCTCTAAACTCTTTATGCAGACATGCCCTGGCCGGATACAGGTATCGAATCTACAATCAATCACTCACAGATATGCCCTGGCTGGATACAGTTGTCGAATCTGGAATTAGTCGTCTACAGATATACCCTGGCTGGATACAGGTATCGAATCTCTAAACTCTTCATGTAGATATGCCCTGGCTAGATACAAGTATCGAATCTACAATTAATCACTCACATATATGCCCTGGCTGGATACAGGTGTCTAATCTAGAATTAGTCGTCTACAAATATGCCATGGCTGGATACAGGTATCGAATCTCTATACTCTTTATGTAGATATGCCCTGGCTAGATACAGGTATCGAATCTACAATCAATCACTCACAGATATGCCCTGGCTAGATACAAGAATCGAATCTGGAATTAGTCGTCTACAGATATGCCCTGGCTGGATACAGGTATCGAATCTCTAAACTCTTCATGCAGATATGCCCTGGCTGGATACAGGTATCGAATCTACAATCAATCACTCACAGATATTCCCTGGCTAGATACAGGAATCGAATATGGAATTAGTCGTCTACAGATATGCCCTGGATGGATACAAGTATCGAATCTCTAAACTCTTCATGCAGACATGCCCTGGCTAGATACAGGTATCGAATCTACAATCAATCACTCACAGATATACCCTGGCTAGATACAGGAATCGAATATGGAATTGGTCGTCTACAGATATGCCCTGGCTGGATACAGGAATTGAATCTCTAAACTCTTCATGCAGATATGCCCTGGCTAGATACAGGTATCGAATCTACAATCAATCACTCACATATATTCCCTGGCTAGATACAGGAATTGAATCTGGAATTGGTCGTCTATAGATATGCCCTGGCTGGATACAGGAATCGAATCTCTAAACTCTTCATGCAGATATGCCCTGGCTAGATACAGGTATCGAATCTACAATCAATCACTCACAGATATGCCCTGGCTGGATACAGGTGTCAAATTTGGAATTAGTCGTCTACAGATATGCCCTGGCTGGATACAGGTATCGAATCTCTAAACTCTTCATGTAGATATGCCCTGGCTGGATACAGGTATCGAATCTACAATCAATCACTCACAGATATGCCCTGGCTAGATACAGGAATCGAATCTGGAATTGGTCGTCTACAGATATTCCCTGGCTGGATACAGGAATCGAATCTCTAAACTCTTCATGCAGATATGCCCTGGCTGGAAACAGGTATGGAATCTACAATCAATTACTCACAGATATGCCCTGGTTAGATACAGGAATCGAATCCGGAATTAGTCGTCTACAGATATGCCCTGGCTGGATACAGGTATCAAATATCTAAACTCTTCATGCAGATATGCCCTGGCTGGATACAGGTATCGAATCTACAATCAATCACTCACAGATATGCCCTGGCTAGATACAGGAATCGAATCTGGAATTAGTCGTCTACAGATATGCCCTGGTTGGATACAGGTATCGAATCTCTAAACTCTTCATGCAGAAATGCCCTGACTGGATACAGGTATCAAATCTACAATCAAATCACTCACAGATATGCCCTGGCTAGATACAGGTATCGAATCTGGAATTGCGACAATTGATAGTAATCATCTTTGGATTGACCTTTTTCCTGAAAAGGCAAAACATCAGTTGTATGCAATGTCATGATGTATGAAATGCATGATGTCATGATGTTCAGAGATAGTGTAGTATGCACTTTATCATGTATGTAAGCAGGATGTATGAAATGTGATATGTTTATGAATGTGTTTTCGTCTGGGAAAATAAATCCTTGACAAACGCCGGGAAGTTAACTCCTAGGCTGACGTTTGAAGAGTAGAGTTCTTTGTTTCCGCTGGGGATGATGATTGCAAGAATAAACCGGTAGGAGAAGATGACTCCGTTGGGGAATAAACTTGTTGGAGAGATTACTCTGCGGGGAATTACTCTGTGGGGAAGAGATACTTCGCTGAGGTTTTGATGATAACTCCTCTGGAGATACCGTTGATAAGCTTTGTTAGGAAATTTGATGAACTCCGCTGGGGGATAAGAAGAACTTCGCCGAGGACGATCTTTCCGTGGTAATTAGCTGAGGATAACCCAGTTATAAGCTCTGGTGGGGAATAACCTTTGAATATGGTCGGGGAGAGACGTATATACTCTGCATGTGATAAGCTTCAAGAATTTGCTGGGGATAAACTTCCAGAATCTATTGGGGATATGGATTCAACTCTCCTGGGGAATCTTTTGGACTGTGTTGGGGAAGTGGCTCCACTGGGGTATCTGGTATTCCGCCGGGGAACAATCTTATATTAAGACTTCCGAGGATGCTAGCTTAGGAACATCTGTATACTCTGCTGGGGAATATTGAGATCTTCTGGGGATACCCAACTTCCTTAAGGCTGACAGTAGACTAACTCTGCTTGGGGAGAGTATCGTTGACTTGCTGGAGATGCTGTGCCTTTTTGGGGCTGATTGGAGACCAACTCTGCTTGAGGAGAGTATTGCTGAAATCTGTCTTACTCTACGGGGAGTGAAGGTAACTTGGTCATATTCTTCAGCTGAATATATACTTCAGTACCTTGGTGGACAAAGCAGCTTGTACAGTTCAGACACTTCTTATTGCCCCAACTTCAGTGGGAGAAGTAGACCTGTGAGGTGCTGATAGTTGTTGATGGACAAACCTTCTTCTGATAGGCAAGTGACGAGATGCCGGGACATAGTTGTACGCGGTGATCCCTAACTTTTTCCTGGACCGCCCTTTCGGGTTTTCAGTCCACCGGGATACCCATTTTTGCCCAAGCCGCCTTTTCAAGTTTTCGGCTTGCCGGGTGTACAGATTTTTTTATTTTCATCCCTTATTTTTTCCCGAACCCTTTTGGTTCGCCGGGAAGCCCTTATTTTTTCCTAGGTGTGTCAACCTAGCGGGTCTTTGATTGTGCGTAGTATTTTTTCGACTATGTCCACGTTGCAGGGAGTTGTCATTGTCAGTAATGTAGTATTTCCCTACTACCAGAAGATGTCTGATCGTACCAGATTTGTCGCTGGAATTCATGTCCACTGCCCCAGTTGATTCAGATGGAGATTTTCCCCTGGTTTTTTGCATTTGAGAGGTTCTCCGAATCTTGACTTAACTGCCCCAGATGACAGACAATGATCACGTCTGCCCCTTGATTGGAAGTGCTTTTGTTCATTAGACAATCGTCGTGCAAATTTCTATGCCGTTCAAACAAATAGTCATATGCAAGCAATGTTATATTAAAATGCAAAGCTTATATCTGTCTTGAAGTTTTTGACAATGCATTTTTTCATAAAAACAAGTGAATTTTGTAAACTGTGATGTCAACTCGTTATTTTACCGCAAGCCTTAAGGAGTCGGGATACCTTTTGTAACAGTATGCTTTCGAACTAACCCATTCTTCAGCTAGGACTTTTAAGGGTTGTAACGTGGTCTGCTTCACGGTTTAAGAAACAAAGGATAAAGGCTCAAATTTTATTTGTACCCACCCGCTCTTCGTGATGTTCTTCAAACCTAAACTCAGCTAATCGTGCGTTAGACTTTGTTGAGTCTTTGCTTTGATATACCAGTGATGGTTCGGATATTTACAATTTATTTGGAATAAGCAGTCATTCCTTTTTTTGTTGAGGGTTTGTAGGACCTCTTTTTGATCTTGTTATCCCTGTTTTTTGCCTGAACTGTTTCTTTTTGAGTTTACAGTCAGCGGGATGCCCCATTTTTGTAAGTCTCCTTCATAGGTTTTGACTTAATGGGTTTTTATTTTGAGAGCTAATGACTGTCTGTCCTTATGATTATTTGGAACCATCACTGTATTTTTTTTTATAAAGACTTCTTTGGTGCCATTCGTTGTGCGCTTGGACCAACTGAGAGAACTACCCTGCCCCAGGTTATGATTAAGGGTTTTAATTTTCGAAAAGAAAAACTCCAACTTCTTTGGCTCAGAGGGGTTGACTAGGGATTATCTTCCTTATAACTCTACTATTTGGGATTTGAAACAATGCATGTACCTCATCAGCGGGGTCTGTTCAAAAGCATACTGTAAAGATCATGGTATCCTTTTCGTCATCCTCCCTCAAAAGGCTTAGAATTTAATCGAGAGTTGACATTAAAAAATGAAAGCAGTTTGAATATAGCGAATGCGAATATATTGATTCAAAACAAACATATGCGATGCATTGATAAAGTAAAAGAGTTTGACATGAACAAATGTTTGAACAAGCAAAGAAAAATACAACTTGAAACTTCCAATGAATAAAAGGTCTTCTCGTCTAGGGATAGTGGAAGAACTCGACCTGACCATCTGGGGTGAATTCCACTGCTCCTTCATCAATCAGGTCCTGGATCTTGTTCTGCAGAGTCCAACAGTCATTGGTGTCGTGTCCAGGACTGTCAGAATGGTAGACACATCTCACACTCGGGTTATACCGGGAAGAGGAAGTGTTGGGATTCTTAGGAGGGTCCTTTAATGTGATCAGATTCAACCTCAACAGGCGTTGTAAGGCTTAAAACAGCGACATGTTAAGTTGGGTTAATTGCCTCTAGGCTTGTCTCGCTTGCTCTAATCAACCTGTTGTTCTTGGCGAGGTCGTTGTTGGACCTGTGAAGTAGTAGCAGCTCAGAGAGGTCTATTCATCAAGCCCAACCTTTGACTTATTGGGGGCTGATTACCGGTTTGGTCTCCAACCCTGACTACTTGCTTCATATTGTCTTGCTGAAGCTGGTGCGGTTGATGCTGAATTTGTGACCCTGAAGCAAGTTGAGGAGCTTTCCCCTTGTCTTCTTGTCTCAAAGGGAATTTAATGATGACTGGCTCTTCAACCTTAGATGTTTTCCCTAGTTGGTTATCCCGAAGCAGTTGGTTGACGAGAGCTCTGAGCTCTTCTTGTCTTTGAGCTAAGTCTTGAATGAGAGTCATCTGCCCCAGCATCTGGGTTCTCATTATATCCACCTCAGCTTGCAGATGTTTCAGCCGTTCATCCTTACTGTCTTCTGGACTATTCCTGACCAAAGTCCCTATGAGGAGTGTTCTCAGCTCTTCCTGCCCCTTGGATAGATTTAGGAGGATCTCCCCGAACCGAGTCTCTTGAGCATGAAGATCCTGGTTGTCTTATTGGGAAGCCATTGCTGAAATAAACAACGAAGATGGTAAGTGGCCTGTAACAAGGGTACCTGTTATGCAATGATATGTATGTATGCATGCAATGTTTCCAAGGATCTCGCGGGGTAAACAAGAAAATTGTTAGCATTTGAATTTGTAGCTTGATTGAATGCACTGCATATTATTGAGAGTCCTTCTTCAAGAGTCAAGGCTCACCATATCGAGTGGGTCATAGCCCCTGACCCAAGTTATCAACCTTGGCTAGAGGAAAATAAATCCCCTTTGCCCCTTGCTAGACCGTTGGTTCATCATGACCTGCATCACAGACCCTTGAGATCCTTGAAATGGGTTAGTCCTTATGCAGGATGCATGCAATGGTATGATGGTATGATGTTATGTACAGGTATGTAAGTAAGCCCTGTAATGAGTCCATATTAAGGACTGTAAACAAAACCTGCAAGGAACTCATGTGTCAGATAACAAGAATGTGCAAGTAGTTCAAGTTTGAAGGCACACAAGTCACACAAGACAACCCTTAGAGTTCAGGCCAGCATGAAGTTTAGGTACTACCCTCTTTTAGTTTCGTTGGTTAAGACCTGTCCTAGAAAATAGTAACCGGGTTCTAGAGGATCTCAATATCACTGACTACCCTCAATCGGTCATAACTCCAGCGTCGCAATCTTTTCTTGCGGCCAGAACCATCGCGAGAGTTTAACCTTAATGAGTGTAGCATACTGCTACTGTTCTATGGCCAAGATGGGTCAATTTAGGGTTCTAAGGTCGGTTGGTGCTTAATGACTCCTCAGAAGATCCATATTCTCCTCGTTGCAACACAAGGGATATCGGTACAGACCAAGGTGTCACACCAACGTAGCCACTGCTTCACCCGTGTCGGTCTACGCCGGACAGGTCCCTCACAGCTTATGCTACCTAAAAGGGTATTCCCCAGATCCTGGTTAGGATCTATGAAACTTCCGATGCAAAGCCCACAAAAATAAAAGCAATCAAGACAAGCAATTGAAAACATAAGAGTGGTCTAATCCTAAGGTACACCTCACTTATAATATCCCCAGCAGAGTCGCCAGTTCTGTGATCGGTGGAAATAGAACTGACTGTTTTTTAAGCTGGTTCGCGAAATGTCGCGGTAAGCAAGAGTCGCCACCGTCTTTTATGTTCTCCAACATGGAAAGGACAAAAGCACAACAAAATTCCTTATTCGAGATGTCTCTCGGTTCGGGAGGTAGATTTATAGAAAGGGAAGGTGTTAGCACCCTTTCTATCCGTGGTTATCCACGGGCTCTTAGGTACTTGCTCTTATGTTTTCAAAATTTGTTTGCTTTTCAAGTGTGTGTGGGTTTCGAAAAAGTTTCGTTTGAAAAATTTCTAAGTAACTCTTGTATCTGTCCTCAAGAGTGTATGAAATATTTGTTTGAAAACCTTTTGAAAGTGTAGGTGCGAAAAGAGGTTTTTGTTTTTTGAGAGAGCAAGTACCCAGGAGAAATCTACCTACTCTAAGGAATTAGGCTGTGTAAGAGTCCTTTAGATAGTGTTATCCCACCATTGAGAGGTAGGTAGCACCGTCGTTGGAGGTATTCGGGTCAATTCGATTATAAGGGACATGTGTAGTCACCGAAGCAATAGTAGGACACCTTAGCAGTAACCCTAATGTCCTAGATCCTTTTTATCCGAGGAAACCGTTTCGAGGCAACTGGATCTTTAGACAGGAGGGCGACCTCTAAAACACCCTATACTTGACGACCACGTTCGAGGCAACCAGTGAGGCGTACCCTAGGAGTGGCATGTGCATGTGTGTTGAATTCAGTTTATGTTTATCTTTGATCATGCATTTGTGAGCTACGGATTGGTGTTATTTGTCATACAAGTCTTTCATGCATATTAACAGTTAAGAGTGCAGAAAATAAATTGCGGAAATGTAAATCTAAGCTATTACAAGGCGCGGGTCTATACATCGCCAAAAACATAACCCGTTTTGGAAAATAAATGCGGAAAGTAAAGAAAGCAATAAAATCCTAATTAACTATTACATCCTCTGAGAAGATACATAAATAATCAAAATAAGAATAATGTGCGAAAAGAAATAGAATCAGGACGTCCTTAGGGTTTTGACCCTTTTGAGAAATAAAGAAATTTTGGTCCTTTGCATTTAATTAAATATTAACCCTAAACTAATTAATTAATTAATTAAAAGAAAAATGTATTTTCGTGGTTTTATTGTTTTTAATGAAATAAAATAAAAAGAAATTTAAAAGTGTCAAAAAAACCTAAGTCTAATTCATTTTTATTTATTGTAAAAGAAAATTAAAATTAAAAATAATTAAACTAGATTAATTTAAATTAGTGTTTATTTACAAAATAATGAAATAAAATTAATAATTAATAATAATAATAAAAATATTTAGTTTTTCTGATTTTTTTTGTGAAGAAAATTAATTATGTTAATTAATTAAATAATACTAATAATAATTAAAGAAAATAAAAGGAAGAAGAAAAATAAATAAAAAAAGAAAAGTGAACCATGGGTGCTGGGCCAGCATTGGGGGTGTGCTTGGCAATCTGAGGCCCATTTGTTTGCTTTGCCACGTTTGACATTTTGGATCAGGTATGCAAGCGTTGACTGGGGATTATTGTGGTCCTTCATCTTTTGTCATCAGATCTAGGCTCAAGGACACATGGCGCCTTATTGTTTGAGGCGTATGATGGAACACACTAGCAAGCCTGCATGGGAACCTATTGAGAAAAATAAGAAACAATTATTTGGGGGACCTGGGATTCGAACCCAGGACCCAAGACAGCTTGCACGCTTCCTTCAACCACTCAACCACTTGTTCGCTTCTATTAATATAATAGCAATTAATTATAATGTATAACAATCAACGCATATACTGGAAAACAAATTACGCGCGCCACTTTGTTTGAATGAGCCAACCATTCCTCACCACGTCATTTTCTTCCTCCTACGTTCCTGCAAAACAACAAATGGATAGCGGGGTTTTTTAACCCCCACAAACTGAAAAAAGGAAAAAATAGTGATTAGATTTGTGCGCCATATAAATTCATCGCGAGGGTTGTTTTAGCTTCGTCTTGATCAGCCGGTTTCAACCATAGGTCTCTTGAGGCCTAATTTTCCTTGTGCTGGAAATCCCCAATTCGAGACCTTAAGAACCCTAAAAATCTCCAATGGTGATTCACGATTCTGTACATGATAATGAAATTAAACAATACCAAAAGCTTTCTAAAGGTTCAAGCAATGTAAAACAACGATTATAACATGTTAATGATGCATAGAATGTGAGTTTTGATTCTAGAAAAATTAAGCAAACCGTGAGTTTATTCTGGGCAGTTTCTTGAGCTTTGGCGCTTAGTTTTGATTGCAATAGGTTCCTTACGCCTCCAGCAGTGTATTGGAAACAATCAAAGGCTTTGAATTGGCGTGGAAGTGAGAAAACAGTTTTAGCTTTGTTCTTGATTTTTTGAATATGGTTTGGCCGTTTGTGCAGTGCTTGGGTCCTCAATTAGGTTTGTAATGCTTGCTTATGTATGTGTGAATGAAATTAGGTCAGCAGTTGAGCCTGCATCCTTGTGTAATTAAGCCTTGAGATTTTGTTGTCCACCATTAAAGGACCTTTCCATATTTGAAGCAAATCCAAGATTTTGTGCACCAAAAGGCTTCGCACGAAATTATTAGCTGGCACATGACATATAAAAGCCATTCAAGTCACCAAGATGCCATTCCATTAATTTTTTGATTTTATTTGAATTATTATGGATTTAAAATGAATTAAATCAATAAAAATTAAATAAAATAGAAAAATAAATGTTTGATCTTGGAATTAATCATAGGACACGTGTATGGCATGACAAGGCTGAATCAAGTGGAAGGAAGTGGGCCCTTTTATCAAAAATTGAAGTTTTAAGGATAGTTGACTTTTGCCATTTCACAAAACTTTCTCAACTTCTCCAATGCATATCTTGCTCAATTTTGATCATATGAACATGTTCTTTGACATTTTTTAAAGGTCTTGAAGTCCTCTAACCAATGCCTTTGGTCCCATGTCATTTGGATTTACCAATCTCAAGTTATGGTCTTTGACTTAAAATGCCTTTTTGTTGACTTTTGAAAATGACCTATAATGTAGAAATTGATAACTTTTTGTGAGAGCATTTCTTGGACTTGGAATGTGAAGATGAGTTGTAGGAAATGTCATCCCCTTCAAATTGAGCATTGGATGGGATTTTTCTGATGAACCATGAAAAAGTTATGCCTTGGTCAATTTACAGTTGACTTTTCAACTGTCCAAAAATGGAAACTTTTGCATCTTGATGATTTTTGAGCCATGCTTGTGGAATCATGATCAAGACTTGATCAAATGATGATTGTGAGCTCAAAATAAGATGTTGACCAAAAATTTTGACTTTTGACTGCCAAATGACCATTTTACCCCTACAGTTGATTGTGAACCAAATAGGGCTTTTGACTGTGCAACTTGACCCTGTGAGTCTTGAAACTTGACATGTAGATGCTTGACAATGTATATAGGCATATGGGACTTGATTGAGCCATTGAAAACCTCAACTTCCTTGAGAGAAACAAAACCCTAATTTTGACTGGCTTAGGAGGATGTTTGACTGTGCAATCCCTTGAGAGATTTTGACCCATTTGGAGATTGATCTTGACAAATCTTGAAGAATATGGGAGGGCAAATTTTGGGGTACAACACGCGTTCACTGGGCAAAAGATAAATGCCGCCCCGTTCCTACTTGCTCACATCCACTCTATTTGTGCTAGAGGTGGAAAACCTTTTTATTTCGGAGGGCTGGTTACTTCAGTTGTCATTGGTCTAAACTACGGTGCTGCTCTCGCAACCTTGCCTTCTATGGCACCGACTTTGCTAACCTTGGATCACTGCAAAGCCGCACACCTTATCTACGAGCGGGAAGACGGCAAATTCCACCCCGTAATCAGGAATATTGTCCATCAGAATATCATTTTGCTGAACAGGGACCGAATCGATCCAAGTAACCGAGCAAACTAGTTGTTCGACCCTGAAGTTCCCGCAGAGCCTGCACCTGCCCACGAAGACCAACCTGTAGCCGCCGCAGACGATATACAAGAAGAGTTGGATAGTGCTCCGCCTGTCCACGACATTCCAGGATCCTCATCCGCACCTCCTCCTATCAATCTTGAAGACATCCTCCGTGCCCTCCACATGCAAAATCAAATGAATGTGGCGCTTGAAAGGAGGAAAGATGAGAAATTTGAGTCTTTGTGCGCCTAAAACGCTCAGATCTTGACTGGGCAGCGCAACATGAATGAGAGGTTAGATGAGGCCCTGTCAGAGCTTAACGCCTTGAGGATAGATATGAACACCTTTGGCTTCCAAGACACAGACACTGAAGCCACTCTTACCAGACGCTCTCGCACCAGGAGCAGAGGATGTGGTCACCAGTAGTCTTTCTTTAATTTCTATGTAATTTGTTATTTTTCTGTTTCATTTCTTTTCCTTTTGTTTTTGTAATTGTACTTCCCCGCATATATACCGCAACATTGAGGACAATGTCGGATTTTGTGTGGGAGAGGTACCTTTAAATCCTTTATAAAACTGGTAAATTCTCACGATATGTCTCGATTCAAATTCTTCGCTTTATTTTTCCATACCGAAAAAAAATTTATTTGCGCATTAGCCCGACATACCTATTTTAACGAAATCCCAGTTGAGGAAGCCGAAAACGACATAACAAGATTGATACGGTTCTGTCACCGTAGACTTCCTACTTACGCGATCCGTTTCAATAACCATTATACCGATATCTGGAGTTTCATGTTCTAGAAGTAACCCCTAGTAGTTTATACTAGCAGTCAGCACCGTCTTGACACAAACCACGTGGAGAATCGATGAATATAAGTGTTTGATGCCTGATTCTAAAAATATTCTTCCTATCTCGCTGCTAAAAGAAAAGAAAATACGTGTACCAAAATATATGGGCACATATAAGAGCTGAGCAAATAATGAAGGAATCCAGTGTTGGTTGGTTAAGAGGTATCTGGTTCTGAACTCGATAGGGCGTGCTACGGCCCGATCCCCCACAACCTCCAATTTGGATAACATATGTAGGGTTGCCACATTCATGTACCAGACCCCGTGCTAAAGGATCAAAGTCACTAACCGGTTACTCCACTACGTGCGTGCTAAGACAAAGGGCTTAATGTGATTGCGCCAGAATGAAACCGGGTGAAATAGATACGAGGAACTCCGGGCATAGTTATAACAGAACTGTTGGATGGCTCGTTTAAAATGGAAGTCTACGGGTAAGCTTATTGCTTGCGTCATTAGCGTATCCTTAGTGTTTTACTCAAGTATTGGCCGAACCAACGAGGATTTCCCGAAACCACTTTAAAAATCCAAGGTATGTCATGCTTATGCGCTTGACAAAAACTTGTCCGACCTTTCGAATGACTATTTACTTGAGGACAAGCAAAGGTTTAAGTATGGGGAAATTTGATAACGAGAAAACATATCGTATAATTACCATGCTTTTTTACCAATTTTATATTTCATTAAGTCGTCTAACCCCCGATTATTCCGAGATTATTTGTCTTTTTGCAGGTATAACACTTATCGACTCAAACCGATGGAAAAGGACAACATGAAGAAAGCTAGATGATAAACAAAGAGAAAAAGAATAAAAAAATACAAAGTTTGGACTTCTGGATCAGTGACGGTCGTCACGTCCCTGTGACGGGCGTAACACCCCCAACATAAGGAAACGCTCGTCACACACCACTGACGAGCGTAAGGCACTACTTCAGCGCGTGACGACCGTCACCCACCTGTGACGACCGTCATGCGTGTGAAGGTGGACGTTATGCATGGATTGAGACGTGGGCGTGAAGGGCAGACTCGTTCTCCCTCTTTCTACTGAGTCTCCTATTTTCTTGCCACCACTATTAGTGCTCCTGTATTTTCTCCACGAAGACTTCATCAAGAATTCAAAAAAACTGCTGATTTTTCCTATGCTATATATATGAGTACCAGTACACATTTCAAGGGTCGAAGAAATTTACTCTGAGCAAATATTATTTTATTTTACAGTTATTTTCCAATTTGCTTGTTTTGGAATTCTGTTTTCATTTTCTTGTAATTTTCATTCAAAGCCTTAGTTTCTAGTTTAAAGTGTTAATTCTTCTTTCAAGAATTAACACGAATCATTTACTGCAAGTCAAGCTTGAAGATTGGATTACTGTATTATCTCAAGATTACCATAGCAACTTTGATTCCAGGTTTTTTTATATTGAAATTATTATTCATTCAGTTTTTATAATATGCCAATTATTGCCATGAATTATATTTTAAATTGTATTGCTATTAAGTTAATTATGTATGGCTAAATTATTAATACCGGTATGTGACCGTAAGAACTGAAAGAATTCAATGATACCTTGGCCAAAAATATTTATAAAACAATTTCTGGTTTCCAATTTCCAAGATTAATTTAACTATCCTTGTCACAAGAGTGAGAGGTTAATTAACACGATTTTGCCACGAGAGTGGGAAATTAATTAAGGAAAGAACCTGCATGCGAGAGCTGGGGTTCAACCCTGATAGTGGTAACAAAGCATTGATTTTTAAATACACGAGTGTTTTAATAAATTAATTAAATTCAAATTGTTTTCAAAAAGTTTTATTAAATTTAAAGTGCATCCACTAGGTTTAGTAGCATGACTTATTTCATAAACACGAGAGTGTATGTCTCAGGTTTTTAAACAATTAGCTTTTACCGAAATACTTTATAGGCCAAGCGATACACCAAATTCCCTAAGTTCGATTATCACATACCGGTAAAATTAGTACTATTACTTTTAATTAAACTGTTTCCCCAAAAAATCGAATATTCATCGCTTAGTTAGACAAACTGTAGCATTAGATTGTATGCGATTGATCCTCAGTCTCTGTGGGTTCGATAATCTTTTAAAACTAGAACGACTGAACTGTATACTTGCAGTTAGTATCCCGACAGACTTATAAAGTCCCGATCAGCCACTGACTTTTCTTTTATCAAAAAGGAAAGGTTAAAAGCACAAGAAATACCTTTGAGATTGTTTCTTAAGTTCGGGGGGTAGATTATGAAAAAGGAAGGTATTAGCACCCTTTTCATCCATGGTTTTCCATGGGCTCTTAGTTACTTGCTAGATCACTTGCTTTTGTTTGAAATTATGCTTGGTGTGGTTTTTGAAAGTATTTTGTAATGAAGCCATTTGTTTAGGAAATCTTTGTAATGATTATTGTTTGTAAGAATGTATACAAAGATGTTTGAGCTTTTGAAAATGTTTTCAAGTTTGTAAGATGTTTGAAAGTGTAGGTGTTTGTTTTGAAAATAGCAAGGATGTTTGTTTGAAATTGAGCAATTAATTAGGAGCATTCTACCTACTGAAAAGTCTTTCTTGTTCATTTTATTTTCCTTTGACATTGTTGTCTTTCCATTGATTTGGTGAACAACACTATCTTTGGATGTAAATGATACGGGTGTGGGTCATCGTATAACCATGATTAGCAATGTTGCAAGATATCTTAGCATTCTTTTTTAGGGACTAAGATCATTGAAAGGCAACTTAAATAGCGTCATCGAGGGACTATGATCTCATATTTGCTTGTTTTTGCTAAGATACCACACATGCGTAATATGGCCATTTTGTATAAGGCAAGCAAGTGGAATAACCCTAGGGGTGCTTGTGTGCAAGTATATTGTTTTCATGCTTTGTTTTTTGTCTTGAATTAGGTTTTTCTAAGTATTGATTTTAGTCTTTCCATATAAACCCTAATTACTAGCATTTGTATATAAAATATTTAAATAAATAGAATATAGTTAAATAAAATATTTTTTATGAGAAAAAATAAAATAAACTAAGTCAAAAATAAATCTATCATTTTTGTATTTTTTAATATTAGGAAAAATAATTAAGAAAATATAAATGAAATAAAAAAATAAAAAGAAGAAATAAATAAACTTGGGCTAGGGGGGCGCAAACAGCCTGCAGGGGGTTAGTTAGAAAAAATAAAAACAAAACCAGGCCCAAAGAGGCCCAGCGTCTGCCAAAAAAAAACAAATCAGAAAACAAAATGTGAAAAAAAAAAGAAAAGGGTACCACTAGGGCTCGAACCCAGGTCCCAAAGGTTACAGGCGCGCGCTTCTACCACTGGGGTGGCTATACATCCGTTAACATAGGCAAATCAATAAATATACAAGGAAAAACGCGCCCTGATGACTTCATCTTCAACCTCCAGCCAGACCAACTGTAACTTGCTCATTTCTCATCAAAAACGAAAACTATAAACATGAAACTTGTAGCAAATTTTCTCACGGTTTCAGAAATATAAAGCATTAAAACTATAGATCAAATATAAGCATGAATTTTAATGGCCCTAATTTGAACCCTAAAAATCTTAGAAATTTCAGTTTCAAAATTCTCCAAGCCAAGCAAAATTAATGGAAACTATGGACATGGTTAGCTTTAGGGCAATGATATATACATGTTTTGTTCACAAATAAATCATTGATGATGCCTATAAGAAGAGTTCTAAGTTAAGAAAACTTACCTCAAAATTGGAAATTGTGATTTGAGTTTGATCTTGTTTCAAGTGATGTTGATGATCAGGTTAGCTTCCTTGAGGTCCCAGGAAGCTATTGCAATGATTAGCTTGAACAATGGATGGCTGAAATGGTCTGGAGAAGTGAATGTGCAGAGCTGAGTTTTTAAAAATGGAGGATGGTGTTAATGGTGTTACAGTTCTAAAACAGGGTGTGGGATCATCTTTATATGATGTTTAGGAACTTTAGAAACCAAAAGGCCAAGAAACGCACGAGTAGATTATGAGTTTCAAGTTTTTGGTCAATTTGTGTGAAAATGGAAGTGTGAAGTGTGATTCTAAGTTCTATGTTCTTTCAGTGGTCAAGCATTTGTTTGTTTGTGTAAAATGGTTTGTGTATGTATAAACAAAAGTGTTTGAGTGCTTTGGCAAGTCAGAAGTACAAGTTCCTAGCTTTTGGCTAGGTTACTTGATTTTGATGAAAAGAGGGAAACAAGTTTCAAGAAGAGGTACAAGCATGGGATGGGTGATTGTAAGTGTTTGAAACATTTCTCATGAGTTATAGGACCTGATTGATCAGAAGAGAACAAGTGCATGGCTCAAGAATAAGTTTTGTACAAAAAGTCACTTTATCAAAATGGCAATGTGACCTTTCTTCCAAAAATGGATATAAAGCATGTCCATGCATTGAATGCTTGAAGTGAGGCCTCTAACAGCTGTGTAAACCATTGATTATGGAGTGCCTAACAAGTTCGAGGCCTGCAAAGTAGTGTTTATGCAGCATAGTTTGAATTTGAATTTTGTTCATCACTAAAGTGACTTGTAATTAAAGTGACAAAACCCTAACTTCATCTCTTCGATTCTCCCTACTCAAGAATGATCTCAAGGAGTTCTTGGACATTTTGGAAATCTTACAATGTTATCTACAACCCATCTTTGATTTTCTTTTGAATATTACCCCTGGAACTATATGAAAAAGTGGCATGAAGTTAGGTCAAAATCCTGGCTAAATTAGGGCAAAATTTCACTAAGTGTTTTGTTTCATGACCCTATGTTCTTAAAATTATAACATGAGATCCAAGAAATTTTTGAAGAAGTTGTGTGAAGAAAAGTTGTATATTTCATGGAGATCTACAACTTTCATGTTGGAAGTTTCTCTTGAATCATCTTTCATCCTGGTGAAAATTTTGCTCAAAGTTATGAAAAAATATGAAATTTCCAACACTTAGAAAAATTTCTAAGTTTAGAAATTTTGACTTTTCAAAATGAAATCTTGACTTTTTTATTTCTTGATGAATAAGTTTCATATTTTGACATGTTTTTATGAATTATGATCTTTGGCACTTGAATTTGACCAAAAAGTTAAAGTTTGACTTTTCAGTATACAATTGACTTTTGATCAGTTGACTGCAAAATTCATCTGTCAATCCAATGGACTTGTAATGTTTTGAATCATGTCATTAGGTAAAAATGATGCAATTGGACTCTTGAGATCATTCCTTCAACCAAATTACCATTTTCTAGGTCAAAAATCAGAAATTGCCCTTTCCTAGTCAAAAACCCTAATTTTGACCATTTTGCCCTTTCAGAGATTTGATCAAATTTCTTGAGGAGTTGTGGTCCAAACTTGATCAAATTATACATGAGTCTAGAATGTTGATGGGGATAAAAAATTATGAATTTTGACTGTAAATTGGCCATAGTTGACTTTTTTCCCCAATACAATAGATTTTTAGGTCAATTGCTCAATTGACTGATCAAAAGTGTGATCCAAGGCTTAAAACTTGACATGAATAATATTGGGGGTCCATAATGATCCATGAAAGTCATATGAAGCATTGAAAGTTCAAAAGTATTTGTGCAAACTCAAACCCTAATTTTGGTCATTAGTGCTTAAGGAGGTGTCTTGAGCTGATCAAACCCTAGTGCAGTCTTGAGTCAAGGAGATCTTGTGAGAAAATTCTTGATAAGTGAGAGGGAAAATTTTAGGGTACAACAATGTTGCAGAAAATTTATTTTGAAGATCAGTATGTCGCTTACATACTATACTAGATTAATTCAAATACTTCCACTAACCTTCTTATGTGCACAAGATTTAAAGTTGACATTTATTAATCCAAGTTTTCACATAACTTCATTAATAAAAGAATTTTCTTCCAAGAAGTTTCCCTTAATCCATAAATGAGTATAGAAAACTTACATACATTTTTAAAATCTTGTGCCACACTGTTATACGCCAATTTTTGCCCTTAAGATCCTCTCATCATCTCATAACATCAATATATCAAGCTCACACATTCAGGTTGGTTATCTATTTGGGTTCGTTCCCCTATCTTTAAGTATGCTCTTAAGAGATCTCCAAGCACCTTAGTTATTTATTTTGTATATGTGTTGTTGACTAACCTCTAATCAAAATACCAAAAATATTTACTTTGTTTGTATATTTTATGTTTTATAGGTATCAAGCCAAAGCATCCAACAAGTAAAGTTTTATAGTGATTTTTCTCTGAGAAAATCGATTTCCATAATTTCTATTTCTTTTTCTTTTTACACTAAAATTTAATTTTTTTGCTGTGGAAATCGATTTAAACACGCGAAATATTGAAAAAAAAAATCTTCATGTTTGTCAATTTTTGGCTTCAAAAATCAATTACCAAGCCTAATTTTGGTTCCAAACCAAACTCTAAACCACCACTAATGCCAAGCCTAAACTCTATAAGCAGAGCCCTTATTTCATTCAAATTTTCAAGCTTTTGATAACCAAATTCACCTTGCAAAATTTTTCTCTCATTTCTCTCCATCTACCAAATTCACCCAAAGCTCAATTTTTCATAAAGTTAGTAAACTTTGCATGGAAGCTTACTAACCTTTGAACTAAACCTTCATCTAAACATATTTTCTTCGTCAATTCTCTATACCCAAGCTTGGGAGATTGATTCTTGGGGATGAATTGAAGCAAGTTCTTGAAGTGGTTTTGATAATTTTCTAGATCTACCTTTGGTAAGTTGGATCTTCATCTTTCACAATGTGATCTCTTGTTGATCTTTGTGATTTAATTCTTTGAGCTACTTTTTTGATTCCATTGGTCCTAATTTCTCACAATTTGATGGAATTTTCGTGTTCAATTAAATTCAAGATCATAAGGTGTTTGATGAAAAGTTTGAGCAAGAATTTTGCCTTTTAAAATGTTGATTTTCTATTTTTCACAATGAGAAATAGATTGCTCCCAGTGTGCAATCGATTTTCACAGTATTATTTTATGCATATTTTTGAAAATTTGTTGTGCAAATCGATTTGCACAGACATGCAAATCAATTTGCACTGAAACAAAATGTATTTTTTGCATTGTTTTGGGGCTGTTTTGATTTCTTTCTCTTTTTCTACTCACTTCTTTTGATTTTTGATTTGGATTACAATTTTAAATGTCCAATTTCTCTTTAAAATCAATGGACTTTGGGTGTAGATGTAGTTGGATAAATGTTCATTAATTCAAATCTACTTAAGATTGAATTATTTAATTCATTTTTGGTGCTTCGAATTAAGTGATATGTTTAGTACTTTAATCCACCAAGACGAGTGATTGAATTTAAAGATGAAATAATTTTGAGGTAGTGGGAGAATGATCTATATATCACTTCTTTAAACATATGGTACATAGATTATTATTGACCGACCTCAAAATAGGTGTGACTTCTACATAAGTCCACTTACAATTGCTTAACATAGTGCTAAATTTGTCTCGATTCAAGAAATGATCATTCGTGGCCCAAACCTATGTTTGCAAGCCCAAGTATATTTAATTTGAAACCTTTGATCTAATAACCTTGAGGTTCATTGTTAGAAGGCTTTGGTCCTATCAATCCTCTAATGGACCATCATAAACTTTGGTCTAAGTGAATCATTTAAAGATCGTTGATCATATATTGTTGCCTCAAGAACTTGAAATGAATGATGTACTTGAAAAAAAGAAAATGAAACTTTTTGTTGAGAAGCTTTGATTTTATCAATCTTCTAATGAGTCTTTAAATGCAAGTTTCAAGATGGTCATTCAACTAATATCTAAATTCTAATTCACTAAAAATTGACTTTTACTTTGTGTTTTTACTCTGTGCCTTTATCCTATGCCTTTACTTTTACGCACCGTTTATTTTATCATTTTACATTTCATGTTATTTTCATATTTGCTCACTTGAGCATTTATCTTTATGTCATTTTTATTTTTCTCACTTGAGCTTTTCATTTTCTTTTTTAAAGACACTCAATAATCAACTTGAACAATAAAAAACCTTAAGGTTACTCGGACTATTTGGTTACTATCCTTGGCATTATGGGGATTATGGACTTCTCAGACATAGGATTAGAAGCCTTGACTATCCTTGGGACCTTGTGACTTTGTTGTTATTTTGTCTGGATTTATTGGGGTTTAACCTGAGAAATTGGGTTGACTTTATTTGTGTGCATATTATTCTAATTATGTGATTTGTCTATGATTGGGAATTCATTTGTATACAGTTGTTACTCTGCCAAATTTTTGAGAAGACTTAATTCATCTAAAGCTTGGTATTCTTAAGTTATTTAGTATCTTTGCTTGCTTGGTTTCAATCCAAAGGATGGGAATTCTATATTGACTTCATATGTCAAGTGTTGGCCTCTTGTTGGTTAGACGGTCCTTTTCCCTAGCTTTTACCTTATGCTTTAGGATATTCCCTTCATCTCCTCCCATCTTCTTTAATTTCAAAAAATATTCTCCCTCCTTGTCAAAAATCTTCTTGTTTTCTAACTTGAACCGCTTTCATAATAAACTTGGACTTAGGTCCAGGAATTTTCAAAAATATTTTCTCAATAAAACTTTAACCAACTTAACCATACTTTTACATTTTTTGTGAGAAGACTAAAAGTCAATCAACCTCATTCAAATCATTTTGCGGCTTTGGATTTTTACTTCAAAATTTTCTAAAAAGATTAAACTCTTAACAAATCCTTGTAGTGATGTGAGCTATTATACTTCTACAATATGTAGTAAATTGAGATATTTTCCACTTGGGTGTTGAGCGAGGCTTTGATGATTTTAAAATCCAAGTTATATCCTCTATTTTGAGATTACACAAATTCTCCTTTCTCATAATCATGGGTAGTAAGTATGTCTTCCACTCGTATATGACGATGATGTCGTATCTCTTAAAACTAACCAACACACTTGTGTTTTAAATTTTTTTAAGTTAAACTACGAGTACCCTGATCCTCTATTGCATGGAAGGTGGTACATATGCACTAAAGGTTTGCAACCACGACAGATGCAAAAATTGTAAAACAAAAATACTTCTTTTTTCATCTTCACCATCTATTTTTGTATACAACATTTATAACCAAAATACACAAATTTTTGAAGAGGTTTCTGTGGAGTATCGTAGATGTTTAGGGTGTTAATACCTTCCCTTTGCATAACCAACCCCCGTACCTAGATTATCTCCCCCTCTTTTTTGGGTTATTCGCTCTTTTCCCATTCTTTTGAAAACAATAAAAATACGGTGGTGATTTTTATTTGATATGTGTAAGTCAAGTCAATCCAATGGCTTAGTCTCAACATTTCTACTGCTACAGAAAAAATGGAGACTTCACTGGGGAAAGATCGACCAAATGCTGGTCCATCTCTAAGTGGGTTGAGCCTATCCTTGTTTATTTGTGTACGTGCTATTATTTATTGTATATTATATGTTGTATATATTATTTGTCTGTATATTCCTGGTTTTCAGGGTTCTTGGTGATTTCTCATAAGTCTCTACCCAGACCTGGGAAAACTTAAGATAGGACGGGAGGTATAGTCATGTTAACTTTGAAGGAGGAATCCTAAAAAAGGAGACATGAGATCCCCCACTCAATGGAGGCCCCTTTGACTGTAGTATTGTTTATCGAGTAATCGAGAAGACGTGCTACTCGACCTGGGAGTCTGCTGAAGTTGAGGACCGTAGAACCATTAACCCATCTTGGCCTCTTAGGTGTAGTGCGGAAACTATGACGGAGTAATCCAAAAATGGTTGTCACGCGATGCTACACTCAGATGAGTTTTTCCTGAGAATATTACTAATCACTGAGTTAATCTGGATGTTGGTAATATTCAAAGGAATGATGTAGACTCTGGGAACCTTTTAGAACCTTGTTTGGCAGGTGATAAACCATTAGTCCATACCTTGTTGTTAGTACCTTTGACTTCATTCTCATGACTTCGAACCTATGAATCCCCCAAGTTTGTGATCTTGTGTGTGATTGTTGCATCATGCATTCATGAACCCATGAGCATTGTTTTAACCAAATTTTCAAGGAACTTAAGACTTCTGTTTGCAAACATCATAAGTTTTGTAATTTTGGATTTTGGAAAGAGTACTCAGAAGTACATTGTCAAGAGTCATGAGTCAGAAGAATTGAGAAATCCTGGATCCTTGTTATCTAATCCTTGGGATTTAAAATTCTCCTAGCTGTCTTAAAGATGGATTTCTCCACGCCCTTGATCCAGTTCCTCAATCTTTTGTATCAGTGATTTATTTCCCGATTATTAGCAAAGTAGAAGAAAAGGGTGCAAGAGGATTTATTTTCCTTCAGAATTCCAAATTCAAGCTCAAGAAGATGTTACAACACCGTGTTGGATTTTATTTGGATGAAGTTCATTTGGACCTGAGGATTTAGATTTCTCTTTCTTCTGTATAGGATTAATGAAGTTTTGTACTTCAAATGTAACCCTTCCAATATTCATGAAACGGGTTTTTCAGTTGTACCAATTATGTCTTTTAATTGATGTTTTCAATTCGTTTATGATGTTCCAAAGTTATTCGAAAACTTGGTTTTAACACTTTTAAACAATCATTTGCATTGCATAGCATGCATCATTCTCACTTTTGTCTTAATTTCAAGAGTTTCCTGGAATCTTATCCTCTGCTCTTCGTCTTCAGAAGTCAAATTATCTTGTCAGTGCAACGCTCGTGCTAAGATAAGATGGAAAACATTAAGCAAGAGATCTTTGAACTCCACAAAGAGGTAACTACTTTGAAGGCTGGCATGGAGTATATAACTGCTTTGGTTAAAACTTTGGTTGCTGCCCAAGTCAATCATTATGGGAAGGAAGAAGAGATGACAAAGGTCTTCACAGAAACTCTGAAATCATTCTTTCATGAGAAGGTGATGGTTAATGCACCCAGTGATTTCCCTGAAAAAGTAAATATGGGAGTTCTTCCAGAAGAGGATGCCCGAAAGTGATGTTTATCTGAAGATGGTGGCCTAGATAGTGGTGTAAAGACGTTTGATAATAATGTTTCCAAGAAGAGAACCATAAGAAGAAACAATTATCATCAAAATCATCATGTTTCTCATCTCTATGTTCAATTTACCTCCTGTTGCTCCATTTTTTCAACAGAATCAGGAAGTTCCTGATCAGAGGAAAACTCAGTTTGATCCAATTCCAACGAGCTATACAAAGTTGTTTCCTGTCCTGATGCAGAGGAATTTGGTTCAGATCCAACCTCCATCGAAGATTCTTGAGAAGATGCCTTGGTACTACAAAGTTGATTTGACTTGTGCCTTTCATCAGAAATACCTTGGGCATAGTATTGAACATTGTTATTCATTAAAATCTAAAGTCAAAATATATGTAAGGAGTGGTATATTTTCTATTGTACCCCAAAATTTCCCTCCCATTTCTTCAAGACACTCTTATAGGGTTATCAAAGGCTCAACGTGGCTCAAGAATTATCAGATAAAATTCTCCTCCTAAGCAATGGGTCCATAACTAGGGTTTCACTTACCACAAGGAAGATGGGATTTATAATGCCTCAAATGGATTTACTGGTCTCTTATATGTCTCAAGGAATGCCGCTATCAAGTTTCAAGCCTTGCATCACAAGTTTGATCAATCACTGGCTCAGATGACTAAAAATCAACTATATTGGACAAAAAGTTAATTGTGATCAACGTACAGTCAAACTTCAAGATTTTTGGTCAACATCAAGATTTTGAAGTCATATTCATAATTTGATCAAGGGTTGATCATGACTCATCAAGGAAACTCTCAAATCATTAAAATTCAAAAGTTGCCAAATTAGGGTTTTCCTAAGTAGAAGTCAACTAAACTTTTACCAAGCATAACTTTCACACACTTCACCAGAATTTCCTCAACCAAAGCTCATTTTGAATGAAAATTCAATTCTCTACAACTATGTCTCTTTAAGCACAAATCCAAAATATGCTTCATTTGAAAGATATGAGCCAACACATTATAAGTCATTTCAAAAGTAAACAAAAAGACACTTTTTGTCAAGGCAACTAACATCAAGATAAATTCTTCAAATGTAAAAATGATCAAAATAGAGATTGTAGAGGACATCTTGAGGTTTCCAAAAAGTCTAAGATAACCTTAAAATGATAAAAATGAGAGAGTTATGATTGGTGCAAGTTGAGAAATTTTGAGGAAAGTCATGAAACCCAAATTGATCAAACTCGAATTTTTGGGCTAGTGGGCTAATCTTTCAAGGTCCAAACATGTATTAGACCTCATTGTAAACCTCTAATTTTATTCATGCATCCATTAGATTTTTATTCTATTTATTTTTTATTTTATTTATTTAAATTCAAAATTAAAAAGGATAAAACCAAGGCTTTTATGACAAGGTCCAAGCCCACAATGGTTTAACCTAATTCTTCTCTACATATTGCTCTTCATTCATACATAACATCACATGAAAACCCTCACAGAGATAACTATTCCAAAACTTCCAAAAATTTAAGAAATTAGGGCAACACAAAACCCTTTTTTCCAGCCCTTCTCAATTGAAACCAAGCACTGCATTATCATCTTGAAGTGCCCAGGAATTCATCCCAATCCTCAAGCAGTCAAGATCGTGCCCAAAACATCACGTTCTTCCTCACTGGTTTTGGTAGTTTTTTTTAAAATTTAAACCTTTGATTTATGTATTGTTTACTAATTTGATATGTTTACATGTGTTCATATACATCATTAAAGCAAGTTTGATGCATAATATGTGAGCTCTGGCGCAGTGGCAAAGCAGGAAATGATAAAGCTAATGGCATGGGCTCAACTCCCAACTTTGACATTTTGTATGACTTTGCTTCTAACTTATTCTTTTTCCTTATTTTTTTCCCTTAATGTAGTATGGAAGGATAAGGGCGTGGGTTCAACACCCACCTCTGACATTTGGTGTGATTTTGCTTCTAACTTGTCCTTTTTCCCTATTCACCCCCCTCCCTCTTAATGCAGTGTGGAAGGCTAAGGGCGTGGGTTCAACACCCTCCCCTGACATTTTGTGTGATTTTACTTCTAACTTGTTCTTTTTCCCTATTTTCCCCCCTTAAACTCTGAATTCACCTAACCATAAAACCACAAACTTTTTTTTTACAAACCTAAAATAATTGTTTTTTTTGTAAACCCTAAAAATAATTAGGTTTTACGTTTTTTATCATGAACCTTTTTTTAATTAATTTAATTACTCAATTATTTTGTTAATTAAAATTGATTGGTTTTTAGGTTTTTCATCATTAACCTTTTTTATTAATTTAATTACTCTGTTATTTTGTTAATTAAAATTAATTAATTTTTAGGTTTTTCATCATTAACCTTTTTTATTAATTTAATTAATCAATTATGTCATTACTTAAAATTAATTAGTTTTTAGGTTTATTCATCATTAACCTTTATTTATTAATTTATTTAATCAACTATTTTTGTTAATTAAAATTAATTAGTTTTTAGGTTTATTTTAATCATCATTAAAAAAAACCTTTTCTATAAAAAAATCATCAAAAAAATTTCTTTTTTTCTCTATTTAATTTAATTCTATTTTCATAGATAAAGTGTATGGGGTTTGCAATTTGTAAATAGTCTTATCTTCCGCTTTTCCATTATTATGTAACTGCTCTAGTATGTAATAGATTAGAATTTTTATATTCCGATTTTCTATTATGTAACTTCCCCAAGGCCATGTAATAGCGTAGGAATTTTATTTTCCTCACTTTACTTTTCCTGCTATTATTTTACTATATTGTTGTTAGTAATTAGGGTGTATGACAAGATAAAACCTGATGATAGAAAACCCTATTCTCAAATATAAAGTAACTGAAAACAACATACATTGCACACTCACACCTCTAGGGTAACCTCCCTTGTTGCCTTTCAGAAAATAGTCATGTCCCTCGAACGTGGGGACGCTTTAGCAAAGTCCCTCCGATACAAAAGATCATAGTCCCTCGATGACCCTTTGGATGTTGCCTTCGGTAAATGATCTAGTCCCTTAAATGATAATTGCTAAAGTGTCTTTACGAGTTAGCTTCGATGACTGTACGATGATCCATGCACGTTGCAATACCCCAAATTTGTCCTACCTTTTCATAAAATCATCTGTCTTATGCTCCTTTATTTTTCTCATCTACATTACTTCCATTAGGTCATACAATAAATTATGCTTCATCAATAAACCTAGCAGGGGATCATTGGTCTTGGAAATTAAGGTTTATGTATGGTGTGTGTTGTACCCCAAAATTTGCCCTCCCATTATTCTTCAAGATTTGTTAAGATCATGCTTGAAAATCTCCCAAGAGTTGCACAGTCCATTGGCCTCCTAACAGTAAAAAATTAGGGTTTTGGTTCTGGCAAAGAAGTTGAAGTTTACAAGGGTCAAATCAAGTCTCACATGCCTATAAACATTGTCAAGCATCCATATGCCAAGTTTCAGGACTCACAACATCAAAATGCACAGTCAAAAACCCTAATTGCTTCACAGTCAACTGCAGGGGAAAAATGGTCATTTGACAGTCAATTCAAGGCTTAAGTGAAACCTAATGCCAAGAACACAAGCAAGCTGCGCTGCAAGATCAAGAACACATTTAACTTTTTTTCACAAAATATCAAAAACTGTTTTCATACTTAGAAGGCAATTCAAGGCTTAAGAAGTATTCCAAAAGCTTGCTGACTCCTCCAGGAAACGATTCCAATCGAAACCAAGTCTCCACGCACAAGGAATTGGTAGAACATATTCGCTTTTCTTTCAAAATTATTCATAATCGTATTTTGAATTCCATGCATGATTAATGTCTTTTAATGGTTGATTTACACTAATATGATCTCTATGAAGCTATTGGTACCATCCAATTGATTTATAGGCGCCTGTACAAGAATCCACCATGAGAGCTTTTTAGGGTTTCAGAGCTCCATATTTGGGGTTTTACGTATATGGTAAAATTAGGCAACGAAACCTGTACCATTGGATTCAGGACATCCAAACGAATTGATCTCACTATTCGCGCCCAATTTATATTGCCATATATGCTAATCGCTATTTTCAGGTTCTGCACTTAGTGGGGGTTTAAAACCCCCGCTATCCATTTGTTAATTTCATGCAAAACGAAGAAACAATGGAGAAGATGCTGGCGTGGCTTGACATGATTGGTAGATTTGAAAATTAGCGCGTTTTTGATTTATTCCAGCATAATATTTGTTTTTTCCATTATATTATTCATATTCCATTTAACTAACAAAGATAAGCATTGGTTGGGTTGGTTGATGTGTTGTCATGCAGGCAATGGGACCTGGGTTCGATTCCCAGGTCCCTCATATTCTCTATAATTTTTCTTGTAACGTGATCAAGTGTAATTCCTACCCAGTGACCCACCATACATGCATATGCCTGTGCCTGCCACATGTCCCCAGGGATCCATCCAAAGGCCAGAATGTGCTGTCTACCATGTACGCTGGTCAACCATTCCTCACACAACCACAAAAAGTCAAAAGGGCTTGGGATTCTTGGGCCAAAACTGCTTTCCATACACCTCTCAATTGGGTCAACCACCCCCCTTGTTTGCATTTTCTTTCTCTTTTTTTTTTTCTCTTTTATTTATTTTAATTATTTTAATTGTTTCTTTTAATTACACAAAAATTAATTTTCGTAATAAAACAAAAAAATCAGAAATCATAAAAATAAAAATATGTTTTATTTAATATTTAGTTCATTAATATTTTGTAAATAAATCTTTTAATAAATCAATTTAGTAAAATTAGGTTTTATTTTAATCTTTTTCTTAAATAACTAAAAAATGTAGAAATTAGTTTTGTTAGCATTTTTTATTCTTTTGCTTAATAAATAATTTTCTTATTACCATTATTATTAATTATTAATTATTCTTGTAAATACTCATGTTATTAAATAATTAGTATAAACTAGGTTAAAACTTTAATCTTTTTCTTTAATAATTAAAAACAATTTAGAACTAGGGTTATATTTAATTTTAGATTTTAATTAATTCTCTTTATTTCATTAAATACAAAAAAACATTAAAAAAATCATTTCTTTTCTTTATTTAATAATTAATTAACCTTCAATTTCAATTTAACTTCTTTCAAGGGTCCAACGCCCTCGCACTCTCGATTCTAATTTATCTTCGCGCGTTTGTCCTTTATTTTCCGCTTAAATATTATGTAATTGCCCCAAAGATCTGTAATAGTAATTAGGACATTTATTTACTTTCTGCATTTTTATTAAAAATCGGGTCTTTGTTAATTTGGCGATGTATAGACCCGCGCCTTGTAATAGCGTAGGACCTTTATTTTCCGCATTTTAATTTCCGCACCTTTAAACTGCTAATCACATGAAAGAATGAATGGCCCAAATAAAATCAAAGCGTAGCTCACCCAATGCATGATCAAGATAAAACATAACTGAAAATGACACACAATTCACACACCACTTCTAGGGTACGCCTCACTGTTGCCTTGCCCCTCGAAACGTGGTCGTCGAGTATAGGACGTTTTAGTAAGTCCTTATGTCCATGAACATGGCATAAGGGTAGCTTCTAAGGTGTCCTACCGTTGCTCTGGGGACCACACTGTTGCCTTGCCCTTCAAAACGTGGTCGTCGAGTATAGGACGTGTTAGTGAGTCCTTATGTCCATTGATCTAGTTGCCTCGAAACAAGTTGCCTCGAAACGGTTGCCTGGGAATAGTTGCCTCGAAATTAAAAGATCAATGGCATAAGGGTAGCTTCTAAGGTGTCTTGCTGTTACTCGGTGACCACACTGTCCCTAACAAACGAATTGACCCGAACACCTCCAACGGTGATGCTACCAACCTCTCAATGGTGGGATGGCACTACCTTAAGGACATTTACACAGCCTAATTCCTTAGGTTAGGTAGATGACTCATAGATACTTGCTCTAATTCAAAACAAATCAAAATTTCTTTTCACACCGACACTTTCAAAAAGCTTTCAAAACAATTTTTCAAACACTCTTGAGGACTGATACAAGAGTCGATCTGAAATCTTTAAACAAAACTTTTTCAAACTCACTCACAATTGAAAAGCAAACACTTTTGAAAACACAATGAGCAAGTATCTAAGAGCCCATGGATAACCATGGATAGAAAGGGTGCTAACACCTTCCCTTTCTATAAATCTACCTCCCGAACCGAGAGCTAATCTCATAAGGAATTTTTCTGTGCTTTTGTCCTTTCCTTTTTGGAGAAAATAAAAGACAGTGGCGACTCTTGCTTACCGCGACATTTCGCGAACCAGCGTTAAACAGTCAGTTCCAGATCCACCGATCACAGTGTGATATCGTTACATCAAATGAGCTTGGTCCCACTAGTATTTTCATTAAGCATGGATTAAAATCAAGGGTTTTGGTTCCTCTCATCACCTCAAGCTACTTCCCTCACTTAATGTGTGTCTCAAAGACATGGTTCGGGTTGCCTCAAGGTACTGCCAATGTAATGATCATCAAGTTAAAAGATCTTGTGGGTCGAACTGCAAAGCATTGGCTCATGGCATAAAAGATAAAGTTGTGAATTCATAAAGTTCAAGATGTCATCATTCTTTCAAATTCTTATTGCTTCAATTGCAAGTTAACTAGGGTTTTAAGATAAATGATATGTTAATTTGGATTCATCATCGAAACTCCTAATTATACTCAAGATTGATATTGATTCAAGAACTTGTTAAGTTCAAGATTTGTTAATCGAGAATTCAAGATAGGGTTGGAAGATTCATTCATATGGTTTCAAGGAAGATTCATTCATTCAAGTCTTTCTCAATGCCAAATGTTCAAGGTTATTCAAGCATACCAATTCATCAAAGTTCTCTTATGAATTTCAAGAAACTTCACCTCATCATCCAAAATTCAAGATCTAAATTCAAAAAAGTTACAAACCGCATCATACCATATTGAAACACAAAAGCAAGAGCAAACATGAAGCTAAATGTTGGAAGGAGGTTTCATTGAATTTCCCAAAAAGAGATACATGCACAAAGTCATTACAAAATTACAAAAAAAAAACTGCACTACTATATCATGTTACATTGCCATACATTGGATACATTCTTTAAGACGTGTTATTAATGACTTCATCAATATTTCTCCACTTATGCCTTCATATTGTTAATGACTTCAATTCTTTCTTCAGTCACACAAAACCAAAAGCTTGCCATTGTATTTTATTCAAATGACCTACTGTCCAAAACCATATCAGAATTGTATCACCAGCTGCTACCCTGCATAAGAATCACAATAGATAATCAGAAGACATGCAATCTTTGCTCACAAATCCAACCAAAGTCTGTAACAAATGGCCCGTTCCAAATTGCAACCAAACCTTTCTTATGCATGGACCTGGCAGCAATAAAAGCATCATCACCTGCTTAGCAAAAATCAGAAGCAAATAAAAGGCACTCGTCGTATTAGTTCATGCCCCATATAACGCGAAAATAATTCAGGTTCACAAAAATAGTTAACAAAAAGCCACAACCTTACATTCATTAACATCATCAATCCAAACTAATTGAAACAAGCTTCAGAAATACAAAAAGGATTAGAGGGAATCATGAGAATGAAAAACAGTTTTATAACAGAAAGCCAACTCATATGACTGACGTAAGACCAACACCAATAGAATATCCAACCTCCAAAACTAACTCTAACAACCTACAACTAACTCTAAAAACCTCCCAACCGAATCCCCTCTAACCCCTCTAACAAAATTCCTAATTAACCTACCAAACCAACCTTTCATAACCGAAAACAACAGTTAATAAACTTCCTCCAAAATTGTCCATAACATGAAAAACCAACAGAATTCCTAACAGAATTTCACTCCTATAACTAACTTTTAACAGAGCTAACATAATTTCCTTACCAATTCTTAACGGATTTCAACCATTTTCTGCAAACAGATTTTCTCTAACAATTAAACTAATTCAACCAACTTTTCTAACATAATTCTTAACTGTTTCTATTTCTAACTCCCAAACGTAAATAACAAATGCCAAGCCTCACTCCAAAGCTGAATCATCTCCTAACCTGGGGTCTATATAAATCAGTTCCCTCCCAATTCTCAGCTATAACATTCATTTCTACACAAATCAACAAGAACTCTCTTATCTCTCTACACTTTCTCTTTCTCTCTTATTTAATTCTCTCTCCATAACCATTTATTCACAAACCTCTCTTTCACCATAACCCCCCATTCATCTCCACACCATTCAACCACGATTCATACTTCACCATTTTCACCTTCTACAACCTTCACCAACTCTAAAAACCTCACCCATCGCCAAGCATCACTCTCTCAGAAACTCTTTCACTCTCTACCTTCATCCTCTCGTTTCTTCCTTCATCCACACCTTCACCCTACAACCGTGACCTCCCTTTGCTATCTCATCTCCATCATCACCTAAATAGCTCATCCATCCCCTGAGAGCTCTGAATCATTATATCCATCCCTCTGCAACAGAGCATTGCAAAGCACTCACAATGCAACGACAACAACCACAATACACGGCACAGAAAGAAAAAGTAAACACAGAGAAGAAGAGACAAGAAACGAAAAAAGAAGAAGAGAAAGTGAAGAAAGAGAGCGAAGCAAGAAGATTACCACCGAGTTCATCTTCGCGGGACTATAACTTTATCATCTCCACCGTCATCGAGGTAGGTCGAATGCCATTTTTCGTTGTTTTCTTGATTCTGGGACATAGCTTTGGATCCTCTGAGAAAATCCCCTCTTTCAGTTGCATGGTGGCGTGCCTCAACCCTGTTGAATTCGAGTTGTATGTTATTAGGGTTTCATTTTGGAGTAGATTGAGGTACGTTAGGGATATACTTTAAATAAATTGATGATGGATTCATGATCAGAGCATGAATTAGGGTAGGATTTATGTTCATACCTTGGTTGTCAGAGAGGGTTGGTGGTGGCGACAGTGGCGGAGGCTGCTTGTCGGAAATCGTACATGAACGATAGAAAGAAGGTTAAGTAAGTTATGAATCTGAGGGGTCACAAGATAACAAAACGCAGCGTTTCTCATTCTTGTTTCAATATTACGTCATTTTTTGTTTCTTTTCTTTAATAATATTCAGAAAATAATATTGGTCATAATAGTATTGTTGATAGATTGGGTTCTATTTGCTTGGCCCATAGCGCCATTTTTTGGGCAGATTAAGATCTTACAAAAATACTACTAGTGGACTCTAGTTCTTGGGCCTGGTGCCTGGTTGCTGTATTCATACCCCTAGATCTAAATTGCACACCCCCTGATTCTCTTATTTTCATTTTATAATTATTTTTAATTTTTTCTTTCATGATTTTTTTAATAACAACAATACATAACAAAAATGATAAAAATATTAGAAGTCATTTTAGAAATTAATTAGGAATTTATTTCCCCTTTTGCTAACTTTTTAGTCAATTTTAATCACTAGTTTTACTCATTTTATGTCATGTATTTCGTTTGCGATTTTTGGTATGGATTGTATGCAATACTTTAATACTTGTTGCATAATTTTACTTGTTTGTATATTCCTTCATGATTCCTTAGGAGATTTTGGTTCAAATTTAATCTTCGATTTAATTGAACTAAAATTAGACATTAGGCTTTTAAATACAAGCACGTAAACATTAGGTAGAATTCCGTGGAAATTCCAACTTTAGGTCAATGATGCATAATAACATTAGGTTTATAAATAGGCTAGTCTCCCTTTGACTTTTTTTCCCCTTTTGCATTTTCTTTAAAACAAAAACTTCTTTTTTCCTTTCAAACTTCAAAACACTTTAAAATTATTGATGAGAATCATACCTCTGTTGAGTATGGGAGATGATAAGCGGGTCTCTTCTCGATCTTATTATTCTTCCATCTCAGGCCTAGGTATGGTTCAAGTCTTAAAGACTCCTTTCTTTGATAACTGGAAAAGTGGCTAATATATATCTCTTGAGGTCGACTAGCCATTATCCACAACAAAATATGAACCAATCAAATATAGCATTTTTCCTCGAGGGCGTAACTCGAAACCATCTTCAGCAAGGACATGATTAAATTACTTCTGTGCCAACGCGTGAGTCTCCAAAGGTCGAGTTGCGGCAGAAGGCGGAATTAACATTGTTCATAAAAAACACAAAAGAAATAAAAACATGTTAACCAAACTACGGTAGCTCTGGTTCCTCAAAAAGGATACATAGGCATTGAGGTAGGGCCCAAGCGAGTACAACTTTATTTTCCCTACATTGTTTTCTATTTTCTTTTGCATGAGTTCTTCCTCAGTAGTAAACAGTAAGAATAGTTTAAACACACTCATAAGATAGATAACAAGAGTGGATACGATATAGTACTACAGGAGTGCAGGGTGCTAATACCTTTCCCCTCGCGTAACAGACTCCCTTACCTGATATATCAATCGCAAGACTGTGACTTCTCCCTTCTCAGTTTTTCTATATGTTTACCTTTCCCTTCATGTTGGATAAAATACGTTTGATGGCGACTTTATTGTTTGATGATTTTCAGCCAGTTGTTTCAGCTAGCGACTTCACTGGGGATAGGTCGACCAAATGCTGGTCCATCCTGGAGTCGCTCCTAGCTCTTGTTTTCTTATCTTTGGGTGTTTATTTATATGCTTTATGGCTTATTCATTTTCTATATACATGAGCATATATGTGCATTTCATTTTACTGTTTTCCATATACTATTGTTGCACTGGACCTGCTTCTTGATTGGGTTGGGTGTTACTATTAAGGAAAAAGGCCCAGTACCCTGGCTAGAGTGCATTAGGACACTAAGAATTGAATGGGGATATGACGGCTATAGGACGAGGTCGGACTAGTGCATTCATGTCACATACCATGCTCGTATGAGGTTCAATTGGAGATATTCTCATCATGCACGTCTGTGTTGCGATGATTATACTTTCAAGAGAACCCGTGATTTTCGAGTTACCCCTGCCTTACCCTGACCTAGTCTTCACTCTTGAGTAGGGAGGGAATTATTATCATAGGTATAAATGGTGACTATGTTCAGATGGTTACTCACGTTCAGATGGTGGTTATTTGTTCTAATGATTATGTTCTGGATTTCTGTTGACGACCATGAGGTTCTCATATTTATTTTCTGAATTCTAAATCTTATGATCATGAGGTTCTTCTGGTTATGTTCCAAACTTGTGATCCTGGTACTAGCAGACTATGCAGAGACAGTACATCAGAAATCTGTATCATGGAAGTAGTAATCCCATTATCACTTTCACTTGCATCATAGCATGTTTATTTTTCAAAAGAAATGTCAGAAAAATAAAACTATATACCAACCTTGCACGTGCATGTCCATTCTGGGTTATCTCACAAAGTTATAATTTCCATCAGTAATGTCCAGCAACATTGATGTTCTCAAGAGGACCAAAAGAGACAATCATACTTATTAGTCCCGCTCAAATTTTCCGCTCAAGTTCTTGGCCTTCTTTGAAGAATTTAAAAGACCGATTAGTTTGTCCTAATGTAGAGGCCTTTAAATGAAGGACATGGTAGCACTTTGACTCTACTTTAGTTGTACGACTATGTGTTGCACTGTTTCACCTTGCAGGACCATCAGATCACTCCAACTTCAAAAGAGTACTCTCATTTGTTCAAGATTACCAAGCATATACTTGTTGTTATTCTGAACAAGCCCGACTTTGAAGCTATTGCTAAGGAACTTTATTTGGGCCTTAGTGATGTGAGATAGAGATGGAGAAAGAATGGTAGCCTACCTTCAAAGTTATTATTATATTATTGTCTCGATTACCGTCAGGCTTGTTGGACGAAATCACTTATCTTGTACTCTCGCAACTTTCTTGTATTGAATTCCACGGGAATTTATCCTATTTCTGAAAATTTTCTTTATGTGGTCATTCTTATTATCATGTTGCTCAATTATTACTGACGTCGATTGAGTTATGAAAAACTGGAATGGACAATAATTTCATACAACATACATATCATGCATTTCATGAATTGCATGTTTTCTGACAGGAAGTCTTATCTGATGGCTTTGCCTCTTATTATCAGAATCTACAAGATGACTTCCTTGCATCCTTATCGAACTCGAGCCAACAAGTTGAGGATTATGAAGAATATTCAGTAGAACCAGGCTGCTCTCTGCAAAGACATGGTCACCATGGGTGATCTAATGAATCAGCTCATGGAATCTCTTCAAGCCGTCATCCAAGGGCAGGAATAGCTCAAACTGAGTGTTACTAAGCTGGTTGACAGTGCCTCTATGTCCAAGAATGGTGGACCCATGAATGACAATGGGGGAATTCCTAATGAGAACCCACGGTTAATTATGGACGACCACCATGATGTCATCGATCTCGATGGCCCTCCAAAGGATTATACAACTGATTTGTCTGAAACTGCTAAAATGTACAAGGCTTTGGAAGAATGTTTGAAGGCTATGGAAACTTACAAAAATCCAGGATTCAATGCTAATACAATGTGTTTGGTTCCAGGGGTTGTGATTCCACCAAAGTTTAAAGTACCAGAATTTGACAAGTATAAGGGGGTTACATGTCCAGTGACTCATCTCCAATCTTACTGCAGAAAGATGGCCGCTTATGCTAGCAACGAGCCGTTGCTCATGCATTTCTTTGAGGACAGTCTGGTTGAAGCCCCATTGGAATGGTACATGAAGTTAGAGCAAACTCATGTTAGTACTTGGGGTGATCTTGTCTATGCTTTCCTAAAACATTATCATAACAACACCGCCATAGCACCTAGCCGTGCACAGTTACAGAGTATGGCTCAGAAGACTAATGAGTCCTTCAAGGAGTATGCCTAAAGGTGGCGTAGTTTGGCCACGAGGGTTCAACCTCATCTCCTAGACCGGGAACTGGTAGATTTGTTTATGAGTACCCTCCGAGGTCCGTATTTGCAACACATGCTTGACAATACTTCTGATTCATTTTCGGATATGGTTATCATCTGGGAGAGGGTTGAAATGTGTGCATTTGGCACAAATGGTAATAACAATTCAGGTAGTGGAAAGAAATTGTATCCTAGGGGTTTTGTAAATAAGAAAGAAGGTGAGGTGAGAAATTCCTTTGTTGATAAAGGGAAAGTTGTTATACAGATTCCATATTATCAAACTCATGCTGCTATTCCGCAACAACAGTACGCACCACCGTGAAACTATCAACAGAATCAGTAGCCTCAAGGACAAAGGGGTCAACAAAGGCCACAAAGGTATCCCGAGAGGAAGTTTGATCCAATCCTGATGTCTTATTCCAAATTGCTTCCATAATTTCTAGCTGGTCAGTTGGTACAGCTTCGAGAGTTAGCTCCTCCACTAACAGAACTTCCAAGGGGTTATGACGTTAATGCATGTTGTGAGTTTCATTCGGGTGCTCCAGGCCATTCGATTGAAAACTGCAGAGCTTTTCAGTGTAAGGTGCAAGATCTTTTGGATGCCAAGGAGTTAAGCTTCGCTCCTATAGGCCCTAATGTTTATAAAAATCCCATTCCTCACCACCATGAGGCTGCTACTAATGCAATTGGGTTCGATGATGGTCATGACTTAGTGACTCAAGTTGACGAGGTTCAAATGTCAATGTCGGTTTTAAGAGAAAATCTTTTGCAGCAAGAAATTCTACAGGAGCTTCATGACCTTTGTTTGAAATGCTCATGCAATCCGTACGAGTGTGATGATTTGAAAAAATCCATTAAGATAATTATGGACGAAGGGGTTGTTAGAGTTGAGAAGGTCATCCCTGAAGAAGGTGACGTTTCTATTCTAGAGATTCCGTATTATCCGGTCAATGTTCAGAGGAATACTTCATGAGCTCCATTGGTTATACGATTTCCAGCACTCCCTGCACCAGATCAGAATCTGGTTTCTCCCCTGCCAACCCAAGCACCGACATCTCCAAATCCAGCTCCCGTTCTAGTAGCTGATAACAAGGAAGTGCCATAGGAATACAATGTTGTTTACAATTGTGGAAAGAAAGTTGTTTTCCCTCCGATTGAGAATAAGGAAATAACCAATATTGTTGGAAATAGCAGAATAACCCGAAGCGAAAGAGTCTTTGCTCCTACCTCACCTCCTCCCGAAGAAGTTATTGATGAGATTCCAATGAAAGATAAGGGGAAACAAGTAGTCAATGATTCTCCTGGGATGTCTTTTGAACAACAAGTGGAGTAGTTAATCAAGGTGATTAAGAAGAGCAATTTCAAGGTGGTTGACCAGCGGAATCAGACGCCTGCAAAGATATCGATCCTATCTCTTCTTTTATACTCCGAAGCTCATTGAACCTCCTTGATAAGAATTATGCATGGTTCTCATGTGAATCCTGAAATTTCTATTGCCTAGTTTGAATGGGTCGTTACAAATATTTCCACAGGGAACTGTTTGGGTTTCAGTGATGACGAGCTTCCTCCTGAGGGCCGAGCTCATAATAAAGCACTGCATATTTCAATCAGATGTTTATAAACGATGATGTCTCAAGTCCTAGTAGACACTGGGTCTTCTTTGAATGTGATGCCTAAACATAATTTGTTCAAGCTGAACATGGACGGGGTTTTGATGAAACCTAGCATGCTAACAATCAAAGCTTTTGATGGGTCAAGAAGATCTATGGAGGGAGAAGTTGAACTACCCATTAAGATCGGTCCCCACATATTCTACCTATCATTCTATGTCATGGATATTCGTCCGTGTTTTACTTTCCTGCTGGGATGCCCATGGATCCATATGGCAGGACCTATAACCTTAACTCTGCACTAAATTTTGAAATTCATCATCCAAGACAAGCTCATCTTCATTGGTGGGGAGGAAGATGTCATGATCAACAATGTTACTTCCTTCCGTTATGTCGAAGTGGATGGCAAAGTACATGAAACCCCTTTCTAGGCCTTGGAAATCATTTATGTTGACAGAGTCCCCGCCATGCTGGAAACTACAAAGAAGTTTGGAGTTCCAATGGTTTCCTTGAGGGATGCCAAATCTATTGTGGAGTCTGGAATTCCCAATGAAGACTGGGGCAAAGTGGTTGAGGTGCGCAAAAAGCAAGACAAGTCTGGACTTGAATTCAGGTCCTCTTTTTCAGATCGTGTTGGCACTGGTCCAACCATGCTCAAATGGAAACACATCCCCCCGCTTTCAGAAGTGTTTGTTAGTGTTGGGCCAAATGTTCAAGGAAAAATCCATGTAGTGGATGATGATGATGAAGATGGTGCATATATGTCTCTGTATGTCTACCAGATTGCACCTGATCAAGAACTCAGCAATTGGACTGCTACTGATATTCCCGAAGTGGTTTTCTTTGACATCTAATGTTCTTGTTTTAAATAAGTCACATGTTTCTTCCCGAAGCATGTTGACAGCTTGTGAAAAGGGCCCCCTCATGTTTAAAAGGGCCCCTCATGTTTTTGCTCTCTTTCTTTCCTCTTATTTTTGTAAAATAAAAATGGCAATGCTTTTCCTTCTAACTCTTTAACCATTTTTCAATTTGCATCCATATTCTAAAACGAGGCATGGTTCATCAATCATGCAGGTCTGCCTCGAATTCCATTAAAAACGATGATGATACAGTTCTTTAAACCAATATCCTTGGTAATTCGAATGACCAAGCCGATGAAGATAGTAGGGAAGATTGTGAAATTCTAGAGGAATTGGCAAGACTGTTGAGACAAGAAGAGAAAACGATTATGCCTCATCAAGAAGCCATTGGGGTCATAAACCTCGGTACTGACGCGGTGAAAAGAGAGGTTAAGACAGGGGCCGCTTTGCAAGGTGATGTAAAGAAGGGGTTTATTGAGCTTCTCATAGAGTAATCTGACATATTTGCCTGGTCATATGAAGACATGCCAGGTTTGAATACTGATATAGTCATGCACCATTTGCCACTCAAGCCAGAATTTCCTCCAGTGAAGCAAAAGCCGCAGAGAACTCGTCTGAATATGTATCTCAAAATTAAAGAAGAAGTTGAAAAGCAGTTAAATGCATGCTTTTTGTTTGTATGTGAGTACTCAGATTGGATCGCTAATATTGTACCTGTTCCCAAGAAAGATGGGAAGGTGTGCATGTGTGTGGATTATCAGGATTTGAATAAAGCAAGCCCAAAGGATGACTTCCCATTACCTTACATTGACGTATTGGTTGATAATACAGCTCAGTCCTCAGTTTTCTCCTTCATGGATGGTTTTTCGGGGTAGAATCAGATAAATATGGCCCCAGAAGACATGACAAATACGACATTCACTACTCCATGGGGTACTTACTGTTATAAGGTCATGCCTTTTGGCCTAAAAAATTCTTGTGTAACATATTAATGTGCCATGGTGACTACTTTTCATGATATGATTCATAAGAAGATCAAAGTATATGTTGACGATATGATTGCAAAGTCGCAAATCGAGGAGGAACATTTGGTCCATCTGAAAAAGTTGTTTGCGCGTCTGCAAAAGTTTAGGCTAAGGCTTAATCCGAACAAGTGCACCTTCGGGGTGCGATCTGGCAAACTACTTGGTTTCATCGTAATTTAGTGAGGAATTAAAGTAGATCCTGAAAAAGTAAAAGCAATACAAAATATGCCAGCACCGAAAAATGAAAAAGAAGTAAGAGGGTTCCTTGAGAGATTTAATTATATAGCTAGATTGATCTCTCATCTCAGCTACCTGTGAACCCATCTTTAAAATTCTGCGCAAGAATCAAGATGTCCAATGGGATGATAATTGACAGGAAGCCTTTGAAAAGATTAAACAGTATCTCCAGGAGCCACCGATACTTATTCCTCTAGTACCTGGGATGCCACTCATCCTGTACTTGGCGGTGCTGTAAGGATCTATGGGTTTATGCTTGGGAAACATGACGAAACATGACGTAAAGATCACACCATTTATTATCTGAGTAAAAAGTTTACCGATTGTGAATCCATGTATTCTCTGCTTGAAAAAACCAGTTGTGCCCTTCCTTGGGCAACTTGATGTTTAAGGCAATATATGCTGACATACGCGAGTTTTCTGATATCAAAGATGGACCCGATAAAGTATATCTTTGAAAAACCAGCACTCACAGGAAGGATTTCCTGATGGCTGCTGCTTTTATCTGAATATCACATTCAATATGTTACACAAAAGGCTATCAAGGGCAACATTCTTGCGGATCATCTCGCTCATCATCCGCTGGAAGAGTACCAATCAGTGAAATTTGACTTCCCTGATGAAGATATTATGAAGCTTTATGATTATGAGGGGTCGATCCAGAAGAGCGATGGACTCTTGCATTCGATGGTGCCTCGAATAGTGTAGGTCATAGTATTGGGGCAATACTAACTTCTCCATATAATACTCATACACCGTTTACTGCCCGATTATGTTTTGATTGTATGAATAATGTGGCAGAATATGAAGCCTGTGTGATGGGGCTCGAGGCAACCATTGACCTTAAAATCAAAATCCTTGAAGTCTTTGGAGACTCTGCTTTGGTCATACAACAGGTACGAGGTGATTGGGAAACGAAGCACCCTAGTTTAATCTCGTATAGAGACTACATATTGCAGCTGATACCTGCTTTTGATGAAATCACCTTTCAACATATTCCCAGGGATGAAAACCAGTTGGCCGATGCGTTAGCTACTTTAGCATCAATGTTCTCGATGAGCTTTCTGAATCATGTGCCTAATATACGTATCCTCCGTTACAAGGAGACAACACATGTCTTTCCTGCTCATTTTCTCTCGACCGAGGATGTTTCTAATGAGAAGTCATGGTATTATGACATTAAATGATACCTTGAGAAGCAAGAGTACCCCAAAATTCTACAATTTATGATAAGCGTACGCTTAGAAGGTTAGCATCCGAGTTCCTCTTATTAGGAGACGTCCCGTATAAGAGAAATTATGACTCATGCATGGATAGACACGAAGAAAACTCTATCATAAAGGAAATCCATGAGGGTTCTTTCGGGACTCATTCAAGCGGGCATTCTATGGCCAAGAAAATCTTGCGTGCAGGGTACTTCTGGACAACTATGGAGAGTGATTGTTGCATATATGCAAAACTATGCCACAAATTGCAGGTGTATGTAGACATAATTCATGTTCCTCCAACTCCTTTGAATGTTAAGACTTCACCATGGTCGTTCGCAATATGGGGAATTGATATGATTGGGAGGATTGAACCAAGTGCTTCGAATGGTCATATGTTCATTCTAGTGGCTATTGACTATTTCACTAAATGGGTGGAAGCAGCTTCTTAAAAGAATGTATCCAAACATGTTGTTACCAACTTCATCAGGAAGGAAATCATATGTCGTTACGAAGTTCCTCATAGAATCATCACTGACATTGGTTCTAATCTTAACAATAACATGATGAAGGAGTTGTGTGAAGAGTTCAAAATTGAGCATCACAATTCATCAACGTATCAACCAAAGATGAACGGCGCAGTCAAAGCTGCTAACAAGAACATAAAGAAGATCGTCCAGAAGATGGTCAGAACATACAAAGATTAGCATGAAATGTTTCCTTTTGCTCCGAATGGCTACAAAATGTTTGTGCGTACTTCAATGGGGGAAACTCCATTTTCTCTTGTCTATGGTACGGATGCAGTGCTTCCTGTCGAAGTAGAGATTCCTTCGTTGAGGGTTCTGATGGAAACCAAGCCTTATAAGGCGGAGTGGTTTCAGACAAGATTCGACCAACTCAATCTGATTGACAAAAAGCATCTGGCAGCCATCTATCATGGCCAGTTGTACCAACAGATGATGAAAAGAGCGTTCGACAAAAAGATCCATCTTCGAAAGTTTTATCCTGGTGATTTTTTCCTAAGAAGGGTTGTCGTGCAAAGTCGTTCCGATCCAAGGGGAAAATGGACTCCCAATTATGAGGGACCATTGTGATGCGGTGGGAAAACTGACTTGAAGAATTTGCATTTTATCGCAAATGTTGCGGTTAGCAAGAGTCGCCACCGAATTTTCTTTTATCCAAAAGGAAAGGTGAAAAAGCACAAGAAAGACCTTTGAGATGTTTTCTTGAGTTCGGGGGGTAGATTATGAAAAGGGAAGGTATTAGCACCCTTTTCATCCATGGTTTTCCATGGGCTCTTAGTTACTTGCTTAGATCACTTGCTTTTATTTGTTTGAAATTGTGTTTGGTGTGGTTTTGAAAGTGTTTTGTAAAAGAGGCCATTCGTTTAGGCAATCTATGTAATGATTCTCGTTCGTAAGAATGTATACAAAGATGTTTGTCTTTTGAAAATGTTTTTCAATGTTTATAAGATGTTTTGAAATGTGTGTGTGTTTGTTTTGAAAATAGCAAGGATGTTTTGTTTGAAATTGAGCAAGTAACTAAAAGTTATCTACCTACTCAAATGTCTTTCTTATGTATTTTATATTCCTTTGACATTGTTGTCTTACCATTGATTTGGTAAGCAACCCTATCTTTGGATGTAAACGGGACGGACGTGGGTCATCGTATAACCATGATTAGCAATGTTTGCAAAGTATCTTAGCATTTTTGAGGGACTAAGATCATTTTGTAAGGAAATTTTTGAATAGCGTCATCGAGGGACTATGATCTTATATTTGTTTTGTTTTGGCAAGATACTTCGCATGCGTAACATGGCCATTTTTGTTTTAGGCAACCAAATGGGGAAACCCTAAGGGTGCTTGTGTGCAAGTGTATTATTTTCATGCTTTTGATTGTGTCTTGTATTTAGGGTTTTCTACTTTGCTTTGTTTTGTTCTTGTCATACAAACCCTAATTACTAATCATGGCATATAAAGCGATAAATTGCGTAATGTAAATATACTAAGCTATTACAACAATTTTATGGGAGGGGGAGAATACAAGTTTGAATGGAGATTTGCATAAATATAAAGCTAAATACATTATTACAACCAAATCGAATTTGTACGAAATAGAATAAATATAATACAGTATTTAAAATGCAATGCAATGTACATATGAGAAAAGATGTTTTTTGTCTTATTTTTATGTAAAAGAAAATTTTATCTAAACCTAAAAATATAAGGAAAAATAATTAATTTTTGAAAGGGGTTCCACCCTAATTATTATCTAAGAGAAAATAAAGTTTCTATATTATTATTTTTTGCATTTTCTTGTATAAAAATAATAAATAATATTATATATAAATATAAAATTATATACATGCAAAAAATAGGTATTTACAAGTATGAAAATAAAAATAAATAAATTATATTAAATATATTTTTATATTTACAAATTTATTAAGAAAATAAATTATTTCCTATCAAAGTAAACTATATTTTTATGTGATAAATAATAACAAAATAAAATAAAAGTGTAATATTATTAATTTATATTTTTTGGATTTTTTATGTTTTAAGGAAAATATTAAAATATTAAATATGAAAACAAAACAAAATAAAAATAAAATATGAAAATGTAAAGAGTTAGCAAATGGGGAGATAAAGCAGATTTATGGTGATGTTAGCAAAAACACTGGCCCAAGAAGCTTAAGCCCAATCTGCAAAAAAGATCACAAAAATTGAAAAGGAAAAAATGTGAAAATGCAAAAGTAACGCGCAGGTTCGAACCCAGGACATGGGTCTCACCACCGCGCTACTTTGCCACTGGGGTGGCCATACATCCATTATCTTTAGTGAAATAAATAACATATTACAAAACGCGCCCTTGCCCTGTTTCATCTTCTTCCTCAAGCCTTGGCCGGATACCCTATAACTTCCTCATACTTCCATGAAAATAAAAACTTATAACATGAAAAATGTAGTACTTGAACTCACTATTCCAACCATGTAAGCTATGTAATCTATCTATCAAAGATCAAAGAGAATTTAAACATCCCTAAATATTGACCTAATATTTCTAGAAATTTCAAGTTTCAAATTCTCTTAGCACAAGTAAAATTAATGCAAGATAATGGTATGTACAACTTCGTTATGATGAGGACTACATTTTTTATTCACAAATCGTGGCCTATGGTTGCCTGTACAAAGAGATAGAGTTTGAAAATTTACCTCCTTCAACTGGAATCGTGTATGGAAATGGAGTGACTTTAATGGAGGCCTGATGCTTGCTTGAGCTTCCTTGAGCTTCCCTTAATCTATTCCAACCCTTGCCTTGCTCTGAAAGTGGCTGGAACTCTTTGGCCAAGTCAAGTTGCAAGCTTTGAAGTCAACAATGGCAGATGGTGGAGGAGTGATTATAGAACAGGGATGATGGCCTGGATTGACTAGGTATCAAGCATGTAATGTGTTTGAATGATCCAAACTTAAAACACACGAGCCAAATGGAAGATGGGTGAGCTTGTGCAGAAACTGTAGGTTTTGGACAGATTTTGGTGTTTTTCAGCTTGAGAGTGTTTCAGGCCTTTGCTTCCCATTTTTTGTGTTGCATAATGTTGGTATATTAGTTTTGAAATTGTTTTGTGTTAGCTCTCTATCAGCTGTGCAAATGCTAGCCTTTTTGCCAACTTTCTTGTACTTGAAACAAAGTGACAAGACCAAAGCTTCACATGTTTGTACCAGCTTGCATATGGTTGGTATGAGTTTGTACAACTTACTTGAGACCTGTGTGGTTTGTAAGTATCAAGGGGATAGGTTCAAAGAGTTAGAACATAGTTTGATTCTACAATCCTTAATTAGAGTTTTGATGATAACAAAATACAAAGAATAAATAAATTGTAAGATTTATATATAAGACAAATATGCTTCTTAAAATTATGTTTTGTATATACAGAAGTTCGGATGGAATCAGCATCAGCATCAGAAGCATCATAAGATCAGTAACATGTGCTACACACTGAAGCTACCAGATCATACGCTGAAGCTTGATGACCAGAATCTGCGTATAAACATATACACTCTGACTCTGATCAAAGATCTTTACCAAGTCATCAGCACTCTGAAGCGTAATTATAAGTTAAAGCAAAGAACACTCTGAAGCGTTACCATAAGCAAAGAAGACTCTGAAGCGTTATTAAGTATTCAAGACAGAATTAAATGCTAACGGCTCTCTTCAAGACAAGATCTTCTTCAAAAGGAAAGTGCGTTATTATCATTAAAATGGCTTTATGGACAACGTATCTCTGCCTTGTCTATATAAACAAGTCTGTGTGAGAAAAGACGCACGCATGCACTCACATAATTTGCCAAGCTTTCAAAACCACGCTTACTCAAACGCTTTAGCAAACTCAGTTTTATTCCAATCTTAAGTTGTGTAATTATCACAGTTGTGATATATTGTTTTGTTAGAAAACGTTAACACATCATTGTTCAATCATTTGTAAAAGATTTCCTTGACATAAACCGGTATGTGGTTGTACTCAAGAAAACTTTAATAGTTGTTAAAGTAGTAGTTGTAATTGCTTGAATATAGTGGATTAAGACCTCGTTGGAGAGAGGCGAAATCACCTTGACGGGTGGACTGGAGTAGTTTGAGATCACACGAACCAGGATAAAAATACTGTGTTGTCTAAGCATTTGTTTTAAGTTTTACAATTCAACCCCCCTTCTTGTGTTTTTCACATCTTCAATTGGTATCAGAGTGCCTGGTTCTGAGCTTATAACACTTAACCGTGTCAGTACAAGATCCAGCGTCAGAAAAACACAATGACAGGACCAAATCAAAACATCAGCAATGACAACAATGAAGAAAGAGACAAATTCAGTGGCAAACCTCCAATCTTTGATGGAGAGAACTTTGACTACTGGAAAGACAGAATTGAGAGTTTCTTTCTGGCCGATGATGCTGATCTGTGGGACATGGTCACTGATGGATACACGCACCCAGTGGATGGAAGTGGTCAGAAGATCGACAGGAAAACGATGTCTGATCAGCAAAAGCGTGAGTTCAGAAATCATCACAAGGCCAGAACAATTCTTCTCAGCGCCATCTCTTATTCAGAATATGAGAAGATATCAAACAGAGACACTGCAAAGAATATGTTTGACTCTCTGAGAATGACGCATGAAGGCATCATTCAAGTCAAAGAAACCAAAGCCCTTACACTCATTCAGAAGTATGAGGCATTCAAGATGGAAGAGAGTGAATCAATAGAAACTATGTTTTCAAGATTTCAAATTCTTGTTGCTGGTTTAAAAGTTCTTGACAAAGGGTATTCCACTGCTGATCACATTAAGAAGATCATCAGAAGCTTGCCAAAACAATGGAGGCCAATGGTCACAGCGCTTAAGCTAGCCAAGGATCTCAACAAAATCTCTCTGGAGGAACTTGTCAGCTCCCTCAGAAGTCACGAGATAGAGCTAGAAGCAGATGAACCTCAAAAGCAAGGTAAGCCATTAGCTTTAAAATCTAACAGAAAATATGACTCCAAAGTTTTGCAGGCTGTGGAAGAAACCTCTGATGGGTCCTCATCAGAAGAAGATGAACTATCTCTCCTCTCCAGAAGGATGAACCAATTGTGGAAGCAAAGGCAAAGGAAGTTCAGGAATCCCAGAAGATCAGAAAATCATAATGAATCTTTCTCCAGATACAGAAGGTCAGAATCCTCCTCTAGACACAGAAGATCTGAAGGTTCTTCAGGAAACAGAAAGCCAAACAACAAAGACATCATCTGCTATGAATGTAACGAGAAAGGGCACTACAAAAGTGATTGCCCAAAGCTTCATAAGGAGAAGCCCAAAAAGAAGTTTGGAAAGGAAAAGAAGAAAAGTCTCATGGCTACATGGGATGATTCTGACACATCTGAAGCTGACTCAGAATCAGATGATGAAAGAGAAAACATAGCTCTCATGGCAAACATAACAGAAGACAGTGAAGCTTCTGAGTCAGAATCTGAATCAGATACATAAGAGGTATTCCCTGACTTTACTATAAACTTTACTAAGGCTGAACTAGCTGAAAGCCTTAATGAAATTCTGGAAAGATATCAGCAGATCAGAGTCAAATTCAGAAACCTGAAAAGGAATCTTGCTTCTGACTCTGATAAGACTGAGAGTCTCAAATTGGAAAACTCTCAGAAGAAAACAATCCCTGAAACTCCCAGCAATGCTGATGAGATCATCAAGGAGTATGATCACAGCTTTCAGAAGTTTCTAGCTAAAAACATAGACAGAAGCAAAATGGCTTCAATGATCTATGGAGTTAGCAGAAATGGCAGAAAAGGGATAGGATATCAAGGTAAGGTACCTACACCAAAAAATGCCATGGATTTAGTTATAAAACGTACTCCACTTGATTCACACTTTATATATGGGCACACACATGACATAAAATATACAAGTAGTGATTACTCTGTCAAACCAAAATTCAACCAGAGTTTTGGTAAAACTAACAAATCAGGACCCAAGAAAATGTGGGTACCTAAGGATAAAATAATACATGTGGCAGATATCTTTAGCAGCAAAGCAAAAACACCAATCATGGTACCTGGACTCTGGCTGCTCACGACACATGACGGGAAGAAGGCATATGTTCCAAAGCCTGGAACTTAAGCCTGGAGGCCACGTAGGTTTTGGAGGCAATCAGAGAGGAAAGATCATTGGCTCTGGAACAGTAGGTAATGGAAATCTTCCCTCTATAAGTAATGTTTTACTAGTTGATGGATTAATGCATAATCTGTTATCCATAAGTCAATTAAGTGATAACGGTTATGATATAATCTTCAATCAAAATTCATGCAAAGCTGTTAGTCAGAAAGATGGGACTATCCTATTTAATGGAAAGAGGAAAAACAACATTTATAAAATAAAACTTTCAGAACTAAAAAGTCAGAATGTAAAATGTCTATTGTCTGTTAACAACGAGCAATGGATCTGGCACAAAAGATTGGGACATGCTAGTATGAGAAGAATATCTCAGATTAACAAACTCAATCTAGTCAGAGGACTTCCTAACCTGAAGTTCAATTCAGATACTCTGTGTGAAGCATGTCAGAAAGGCAAGTTTGCAAAACCATCTTTCAAATCCAAAAATGTTGTTTCCACCTCCCAACCATTAGAACTTCTGCACATTGACTTATTTGGACCAGTTAAAACTGCTTCAGTCAGTGGCAAGAAGTATGGGTTAGTAATCGTAGATGACTATAGCAGATGGACATGGGTAAAGTTCTTAAGACACAAGGACGAGTCACACTCTGTGTTTGTTACCTTCTGAAACCAAGTTCAGAATGAAAAGGATCTTAGAATCGTAAAAGTCAGAAGTGATCATGGTGGAGAATTTGAAAACAAAGATTTTGAGTTATTCTTTAATGATAAAGGCATTCTGCGTGATTTCTCTTGTCCTAGAACTCCCCAACAAAATGGAGTTGTAGAACGAAAGAACAGAACATTGCAAGAAATGGCCAGAACCATGATCAACGAGACTAACGTTGCTAAGATCTTCTGGGAAGAGGCAATAAACACAGCGTGTTACATTCAGAATATAATCTCCATAAGACCTATTCTGGAAAAGACTCTATATGAATTGCGGAAGAACAGAAAGCCCAACATTTCCTATTTTCACCCATTTGGATGTACATGTTTTATTCTGAATACAAAAAATTATTTGAACAAGTTTGACTCTAATACACAAAAGTGTATTATGTTAGGATATTCTGAACGCTCAAGAGGGTACAAAGTATACAATACAGAAACACAGATTGTGGAAGAGTCATCCAGTGTTTGTTTTGATGACAAGCTTGACTCTCAAAAGTCAAAGCAGAATGAATTCCTTGCAGGTATGGAAGTTGAACTCATAGGTAATGAAGACAAATCATTAGAAGCTCTCAACAGAGACACTCCCTCAACATCAGAAAGAGGCACTGCAAGCAATCCAGCACCTTTTGTTGATCAACTCCAGAAAAGACCATCCAGAAGCAGCATGGATCACCCAGAAGAAACAATCTTAGGAAGAAAGGAAGATCCAATCAGAACAAGATCTAGCTTCAGAAACTCTGAAGAATCCCTCATGGGACTGGTTTCTCTAATTGAACCAACAACAATTGATGAAGCACTTCTGGACAATGACTGGATTCTAGCAATGCAAGAGGAGCTAAATCAATTCACAAGAAATGACGTATGGGATCTAGTTCCTAAACCAAAAGGATTCAACGTCATTGGTACAAAATAGGTGTTCAGAAACAAACTGAACCAACAAGGTGAAGTCATCAGAAACAAAGCACGACTGGTAGCACAAGGTTATAGTCAGCAAGAGGGGATAGACTATACAGAAACCTTTGCTCCAGTCGCCGGGTTAGAATCTATCAGACTCTTAATTTCATTTGCTATTAATAAAAGCATCACTCTGTATCAGATGGATGTTAAGAGTGCATTCTTAAATGGCTATATAGAAGAAGAGGTATATGTGCACCAACCCCCTGGGTTTGAAAGTTCCAAAAAGGCAGAATATCTTTTCAAACTAAAGAAGTCACTCTATGGTCTGAAACAAGCTCCCAGAGCTTGGTATGAAAGACTAAGTAACTTCCTGTTAGAAAAGGAATTAACCAGAGGGAAAGTGGACACAACCTTGTTCTTTAAGACAGTTAAGAATGAAATTTTAGTATATCAGATTTATGTTGATGACATCATATTTGGATCCACTAAACCCTCTCTGGGAAGAAAGTTTGCTAAATGTATGCAGGCAGAATTTGAGATGAGCCTAATGGGGGAACTAAAATTCTTTCTGGGCATTCAGATTAATCAAAACCCAGAAGGAACTTACATTCATCAGAGCAAATATGTCAGAAAACTTCTGAAGAAATTTGATCTCTCAGAATGTAAGCCATCAAAGATTCCAATGCATCCCACGTGCATTCTGGAAAGAGAAGAGGTAAGTAAAAAGGTAGAACAGAAGGTCTACAGAGGTATGATTGGTTCTCTTCTCTATCTGACGGCTTCAAGGCCTGACATTCTATTCAGTGTTTGCATTTGTGCTAGATTCCAATCAGATCCTAGAGAATCTCACTTAACAGTAGTTAAGCGAATTTTGAAGTATCTGAAAGGTACTACTAATCTGGGTTTGTTTTATAGAAAATCAAGTAATTAAAACTTAATAGGATATTGTGATGCTGATTTCGCTGGAAACAGAGTTGAACGTAAAAGCACTTCTGGAAGCTTCCAGTTTCTGGGAGAAAATCTGATCTCATGGTCCAGCAAAAGACAATCCACAATTTCTCTATCAACAGCAGAAGCTAAATACATAGCAGCAGCTGGATGCAGTACACAAATGCTCTGGATGAAAAGTCAACTTGAGGACTTCCAGATATTTGAGAGTAACATTCCTATCCTCTGTGACAATACTTTTGCTATTTGTCTCAGTAAAAATCCTATTTTGCATTTTAGGGCTACGCATATAGAAATAAAACATCATTTTATTAGGGACTATATTCAGAAAGGGATTCTAAATTTAAAATTTATTAACACAGACCATCAATGGGCTGATATCTTTACAAAACCTCTTTCTGAAGATAGGTTCAACTTCATTCTGAAACATCTCAGCATAAAGCTCTGCCTAGAATAAAACTGTTTTGATTCCATATCTTAACCTTCAGAACCTTGTTTATTTTTTCGTGAACTACTGATCAATCTCTCTTCAGATCATTAGAAGCACAGATTGTATCAGAATCTATAACAATCAAGGATAGAAATGTGTTGTTCACTCAAGCAAACAAGTGTCATCCAGTCATCAGTTACTTTCTGAGGCTGAACACGCGTTCACGCTTCTGAAAGGTCAAAAGCGCTGATTGGTTGCATTGAGAGACATGTCATGGGTAACCGTTCTAATATCTTTCTGAATCCCCCAAAATCAGCTATCATTAAATGCTAATAATCATTATAATTAATTTCTCTCTCTTGCCGTTTATGTTTTAAAATTTGTTTTTAGAAATCTATTTAAACATATTTCTCACCATTTACAATCTTTTACTTTCACTTTCATTTTCTCTCAATCTTACTGATTTCAGTTTGCATACTTTCTCAAAACCCTTTCATTTTCTTCTCGAAACCTTGTTCACGCGTCTACCTCCTCCCTCTTAGAAGTTTTTATAACTTTTTTATCTGTAATATTTTTACATTGTTTTGAACTTATCATTGCTTCTGGTTTTTAATATAAATGCATTTTAGCTCTGATCTTATGTTCTTTTTGATAACTGACAAAAATGGGGAGAAAGAATGATATTTTTCAATAACGGATTACTGAGACATAAGTCTCAAACATTCTGATCTATTTAAATTTTTTCTCTTCTGAAAAGCTTACAGGTACAAAATTCTGATGAAAGATACAGTAAAGTTCTGATGCTCAAAGACTCATGGAATTAAAGGGAAGTAATCAACTCAGGGGGAGTTTTCTCTTCTTAATTCTATACTTTTATTCTTTATTTTCAATTAAAAAAATCTGGTTTTTGTCATCATCAAAAAGGGGGAGATTGTTAGAACATAGTTTGATTCTACAACCCTTAATTAGAGTTTTGATGATAACAAAATACAAAGAATAAATAAATTGTAAGATTTATATATAAGACAAATATGCTTCTTAAAATTATGTTTTGTATATATAGAAGATCTAATGGAATCAGCATCAGCATCAGAAGCATCAGAAGATCAGTAACATGTGTTACACGCTGAAGCTACCAGATCATACGCTGAAGCTTGATGACCAGAATCTGCGCATAAACATATACACTCTGACTCTGATCAAAGATCTTTACGAAGTCATCAGCACTCTGAAGCGTAATCATAAGTTAAAGCAAAGAACACTCTGAAGCGTTACCATAAGCAAAGAAGACTCTAAAGCGTTATTAAGTATTCAAGACAGAATTAAATGCTAACGGCTCTCTTCAAGACAAGATCTTCTTCAAAAGGAAAGTGCGTTATTATCATTAAAATGGCTTTATGGACAACGTATCTCTGCCTTGTCTATATAAACAAGTCTGTGTGAGAAAAGACGCACGCATGCACTCACATAATTTGCCAAGCTTTCAAAACCATGCTTACTCAAACGCTTTAGCAAACTCAGTTTTATTCCAAGCTTAAGTTGTGTAATTATCACAGTTGTGATATATTGTTTTGTTAGAAAACGTTAACACATCATTGTTCAATCATTTGTAAAAGATTTCCTTGAGATAAACCGGTATGTGGTTGTACTCAAGAAGACTTTAACAGTTGTTAAAGTAGTTGTTATAATCCCTTGAATATACTGGATTAAGACCTCGTTGGAGAGAGGCGAAATCACCTTGACGGGTGGACTGGAGTAGTTTGAGATCAAACGAACCAGGATAAAAATATTGTATTTTCTAATCATTTGTTTTAAGTTTTACAATTCAACCCCCCTTATTGTATTTTTCACATCTTCACAAAGCTCAAAATTGTAAAGTTTGCAAAAGTGGTTCTTTTTTTAAAATGGCAATGGAACCTTTTTGCCATAAATGGAATTACAAGTTGGATAAAGGTTCAAAAGCATGGATAAAGGCTTTGTCAACTGAGTAAGCATTTAATTAAGGAGTGTGGAACAAGTTTAGGACCTGTACAACATGAAATAGGCAGCATAGGATTGATTTTCAACTTGGTTCTTCATGAAATGGCTTGAACAAAAAGTGAGAAAATACCAACTTCCTCTCTTCGATTCTCCCTACTAAAAAATGATCTTGAGGAGTTCTTTGACATTTTGGAAAGCTTGCAATGTGCTATATAATTCATATTTGAAATTCATTTTGAGATATCTCTTGGAACTAAGTGAAAAATTGCCATGAAGTTAGGTCCAAAACCTGCCTAAATTAGGGCAAAATTTCACTAAGTTAGCAAGTTCATGACCATGTATTCATAAATTTATATCTTTAGATCCAAGCATCTTTAGGGAAACGTTTGTGAAGAAAAGTTGTAGATTTCATGGAGATCTACAACTTTCATGTTGGGAACTTTCCTTGAATCAATATGCATCATGGTGTAAAAGTGGTGAAAAGTTGAGAAAAAATAAGAAAATTTTCTATACTTAGAAAATTTTTAAGTTAGAAAAATTTCAAATTCAAAACCCTAATTTTCAAAATTTGTTTTCTTGATGAACAAATTTCACATTTGGAAATGTTTTGATGAATTATGACCCTTGGTGCTTGATTTTGATCAAAAAGTCAAAGTTTGACTTTTCAATGTACAGTTGACTTTTGATCAATTGACTGTAAAATTCGTTTGTCAATCCAATGTAATTGAGATGTTTTGAGCCATGTAATTAAGTCAAGATGATCCATTGAAACCTTGAAATCATGTTTGAACTCAATTGGTCATTTTTTAGATTAAAAATCAGAAATTGCCTTTCCTCAGTGAAAACCCTAATTTTGACCATTTTGCCCTTTTGTGATTTGATCAAATTTCTTGAGGAATTGTGATCCAAACTTGACCAAATGGACCTCCCCATGGACCATCCTCTTTGAACCATCAAATGCTATCACAACTAAGTTACTGGTTTTTAGAGTCATCCCTTCGCAATCCAATCTGTCAAGGGCTTTCTTCGGTAAGACGTTCAAAGATGAGTCAGTGTCTACCAAGACATGGGCCAGAGTCATTCTTATACACTCCACAGAGACATGTAATGCCTCGTTGTGCTTTCTCTCTCTGGGTGTCAAATCAGCATCTGAGAAATCCAGGCCATTATCAGCTGTCAAACTGTCCACATAATCTTGGAATTGGTCAGCAGACGTCTCTTGTGGCACATGGGATGTCTTCAAAAATTTTACCAGAGCTTTCGCATGTGCCTCAGAGCACGGAAGCAATGCTAGCATGGAGATCTTGGAGGGAGTTTGCCCCAACTGTTCAACCACATCATAGTCACTCTTCTTTATTATCCTCATGATCTCTTCCATTTCCTTCTTGGATGTTTCGGGAATAGCTAGTGACTGAACCTTCGTCCAGACAAGCACTTCTTGAATGCTTTTCCCTCGATTTTCAACAGTAGAAGTATTGGTAGGGATAACAACAGGGGTTGTGTCGTCTTTTTCGGTAGGTACACTAGCAGGTATGATCACTGGTACAGAGGTAATCTTCATAACGGCCACGGGTCCAAAAACTGCCTTTGGAGGGGCAATATCTGGAGAGAAGATTCTACCACTACGGATAATCTTTCTAGTTCCGGCAATATTGCTAATTTCAGAATTGTCTTCTTCGGAGCTTTCTTCTTTGGCAGTCAGTTCATCTTGTTTGATACCATGGTAGTAGATTTCTCCACCATAGTTCCATGGTACTGTTTTATCTGACTTATACGGGACCGGCCCGGGCATTGTGATCTTAAGGGGAGTAGTTCTTGGAGAAGATGTAATCCTAACGGGTCTTTTAGGGACCCTGTAAATATTGGCGGATATGGTTATGATTGAAATGTCTTCAACAGGAATAGGTAAAACGGGAGCATTCTCAAACAAAATTTCTCAGTTGTCAATCAGGCGTTGGATACCTGTCTTCAACAGAGTGCAATCAATGGATGAGGATAAGCAAATACGACAGTCTTTATCATAACCTGGGAATATCCCAGCTTTCAACAAGTTCATTTTAATGATCGGGAGCGGAGTCAAGAGTTCATCTACTGTAGCAACAAACAAATCTTCTTCGATAGCATTGGCATTGTGACCATGTCTAGGCATTGGAGCGGAAATGAAATTTGGTTTCTCAGGAGCATCAAACTCAACTTCCTTTGCATCTATTAGGTCTTCAATTTTGTTCTTCAAAGTCCAACAATTTTTAGTGTCGTGCCCTGGACTTTCGGAATGGTATGCGTATCTGGCATTCGGGGGATAATAAGGGGACACAGTATTGGGGTTCTTTGGGGCCTCCTTTAAAGTTGCCAGATTCAATTTCAGAAGATGTGGTAAAACCTGGGCAAGAGTCATATTAATCCTAGTGAATTTCCGGACTGGCCTTTCCACCCTCGGCTGGTTATTTCTTGGTTGATCAGATGCAGGCATTGGGATCATAACATCCCCCACCACCGGCTGGCGTTCAATTATTCCTTGATTCCTTTGTGAATAAACAGCATATACCTCCTTCTTCCCAGTTAAAGGTTTTCTCACAACTATAGAGCCACACGCATCCTTCTGAATCTTTCCACTTTTTATACCAGCTTCCACCCTTTCTCCGGTTTATATTAACTCAGTAAACCCAGCGGATGAACTCCCAATCAAATGGTTGAAGAAAGGGACCGATAGAGTGCCTAGGAACATATCCACCAACTCCCTTTCAGACAGAGGGGGTTGCACTCTCCCGGCTAGATCTCTCCATTTTTGCGCGTACTCTTTGAAACCCTCATTTGAAGCCATAGCCATACTCTGAAGTTGAGTACGAGTAGGCGCCAAATCTGCGTTATACTGGTATTGCATATAGAAAGTTGCGGCAAGTTCTTCCCAGTTGTGGACGTCGGCCCTTTCCAATTGGTAAAACCAATCGAGCTGTGTTCCGGATAAACTATCTTGGAAGAAATGGACCCACAATTCTTTTCCGGTTGAGTGCGGCTGAATCTTTCTGACATATGATCGGAGGTGCATTTTAGGACATGACACCCCATCATATTTTGCAAATAATGGCACTTTGAACTTTGGTGGGATCACAATTCCTGACACTAGCCCCAATTCCTCAAAGTCTAGACCTGGTACTTTCTGTATTTCCATAGTGGTCAAACGCTCTTCCAGGTGTCTGTATTTATCATCAGCCAGAGGGTACTGTTCTTCAGAATAGTCTTCCTCTTCCTCCTCCTCTTCAGAATCTGATGGAACTACTGTTTCTTTTCCTTTTCTCTCTCCTTCATCAGATGTTGCTGGAAAATCCAAGGTTCTCCTAGCCTGTCCTTGAAACCTTCTTCCCATGATTACCACACCGGTTGGTTTCTTCTCTTTCGTTTTCTTCTCTTTTGCCAACAGAGTCTTCAGCTCCTCTTGCCCTTTGGCCAAAGTTGTGATTAATTATTGAAACTACATGTTTTGAGTCTGAAGATCTTTGACAGTCTGTTCGAGATCCATCTTACTGAAATAAACGATAGAGAGATGAGGAAACTGGTTGCAAAAGACCTGATTATGTTATGATGAATGATATGTATACATGCAATGCTTTCAAGGATTCAAAAATTCAAATTTGTTTTAAAAAAAAAGAAAACACACGTTATATTAATAAGATAGAATTGGAGTACATCAATGCCCCTTGGGCAAAATAATACAAAATTCTAAGATAAAAAAGTGTTGCGCATCCTCTTTGGTGCTATGTAGGTATTTAGAGTCTGCTCCTCATGAAGTAGCCTAGTGAGTTCCAAAACCTTCTTCTCGCGTACGTAGAATTGGGCTTCAAAAGTATCTCGCTCTCCTTTGAGTTGTATCTAATCCCTTTGTATATCTTCGAGTGATGTGGGCATGTCATGATGTAGGATAGTGTATGGAACTTCTCCTTCCTTAACAGGCTCAATAATCACTTGGAGAATGGAAGGATAAGGCATCATAAGACTTTGGGCGCGGGTTCGTACCCACTTGAGGTAACGCTCAAGAGGGATGGAATTCTTGTGTACCAAAGTCTTGCTATCCACCTTGTTTAGCATCCTCCAAGCTCGGATGAATCTCTGGAGAAGACCTTAATTTTCGTTGTCGTAGTTGAAAACCAAGCCTTGAATCAACATATCATGTGGGCCATCCCTTCGGGCATAACCAAATTGTCTTAGAGCTAAGCACGGGTTGTAGGTGATGCCTCCCCTAATGCCAAGTAGAGGGACATTAGGGAATTCCCTATAACGGTCAATAATGATAACATTCTCTTTGGATCGAGAGCACTGTGATCGGTGGGAACGAGAACTGAATGTTTTTTAATATGCTGGTTCGCGTTTGTGTTTGTTTTCGCAAAGTGTCGCGGTAAGCAAGAGTCGCCACCGTCTTTTATTTTATCCAACAAGGGAAAGGACAAAAGCACAGAAAAAATTCCTTTTCGAGATGGTTTCTCGGGTTCGGGAGGTAGATTATAGAAAGGGAAGGTATTAGCACCCTTTCTATCTGTGGTTATCCACGGGCTCTTAGGTACTTGCTCACTATGTTTTCAAAAGGTTTTCTTTTCTTTGTGATTGTGGGTTTTGAAAAGAGTTTCGTTTTTGATGAAAGTGTAAGTGCGAAAAGTTTTTGTTTTGTTTTAAAAGAGAGCAAGTACTTAAGAACATCTACCTACTCGAAAAGGAATTAAACTGTGTAACTGTCCTTTAGACAGTGCTATCCCACTATTGAGGAGTAGGTAGCACCATCGTTGGAGTTTTTCGGGTCAATTCGATTTAAGGGACTTGTGGTCACTAAAGCAACGTTAGGACACTTTAGTGGTAATCCTAATGTCTTAGATCATTTTTGTCGAGGAAACCATTTCGAGGCAACTTATGATCATGGGACAAAAAGGACGACCTCTAAAACATCCTATACTTAATGACCACAAATGAGGCAACCAAATGAGGTGTACCCTAGGAGTGGCATGTGCAAGTGTGTCAATTTTCAGTTTATATTATCTTTGTATTTTTAGGTGTTCTACCATTTGTTTTTAGATCTTGTCATACAATCCTAGTTAGCATACATCTAAGCAGTTAATATATGTATAGGAATTTAAAGTGCAGAAACTGTAAATACTACACTATTACAAGGCTTCGGGGAGGGGATTATTTACATGTCTAAAATTGGGGGAATAATAAGCAGTTACGATAAAACGTGCGTGAATTTAAAAATCTTAAACATATAATCTTTTTGATGTTTTATTTTATTTTTTGAGAAAATGCTAAATATTCAGTTAAGTCCAATTTAATTAATTAAAAAAAAATACTGATTAAAATTTATTCTAAAACAAAGCTAATATTTTTTGTATTTTTGTTTATGAAAATGATTAAATCTCAAACAACTCATAAATCTATTGATTTTAAAATTGAAGAAAATGAGTTAAAGTGATTAACTAAATTAAATCCTAATTCTAAGTTATTTATTTTTTATGATTTTTTATGTTAATTAAAACTAAAACTAAAAGGAATAAACAGAAACAAAATAAACAGAGTACAAATGGGCCAGGCAGCAAAATAAGAAAAAAATGCAATTCTGGAGGCCTAGGTCGAAAAAGATGCAGGCTGTCTTTCGACCCAGTGAAGAGGATGGATCGAAGGTGCATGAGGGGCTGCACTCTGAGGGGGTTCGATCTGGACATGTCATCCTTCGAACTGGAAGTCCTGGGTCCAGTTCGAAGCTAAACTGATGAGCTTCGAAGCTCTGAACAAGAAGCGGGGCATGAGGTTCCTGCAAAACAAAACACATATCAAAAGTCCAGGGGGGACTTAACCCCCCTGGTTCGAATCTCCTCTTATTCGCACCTGCTGAACCTGGGTCAGGGTTTGTTTTATCCTGGGATTAGAAGGATAAACTCAGATTGTGCCCAAGCAATGGCACAATCTCAACTCTGCACTGTAGCTCACATGAAGCACATTAAATCATTCACAAACAGAAAAAATATGAATATGCAATCGAAATGAATTTGAGAGTGAGCTTGAGATTAGATTTTTCTTTTACCAAATAGAGGTGCTTCGACCTGTAGTTCTGAGGGGGGAGGCGTTCGACGGGTGGCAGCTTTGGCTTGGAAAATTCTGGGCAGCGTCTCTCCAAGTTCTCTATTTTTTCTTTTTTGTCCGTTTGCAGCATTTGTGATCTCTTTATATAGAGGGGGTGGAGGGGGCAGGAAGACAAAGGTTTAAATGACCTTGAATATGTGTTTTGACAGCCATGAAGGAGGATTCGTAACGTTAATTGTGTGTTTGAAAGCCATGAATGAGAGTTTGTAACGTTGGCTAAACACATGGGATCCTGTCCTCTTTTTGAATTTTGAATGACATGTAACTGGCCTTCGAATGCTCCCTTTCGAGTGGGCTGATGGCCTCCTTCGAATGCTCCCTTTCGAATGGGCTCCATGAATGCTTCTTCGAATGGACCTTTCATAAATTCCAATCGAAGGAAACTACTATAATGCCAATCGAAGTACCTGTCCATAATGCTAATCGAAAGGCTTGTCCAGAATGCCAATCGAAAGGCTTCTTCAGAGTGCCAATCGAAAGGCTTCTTCAGAGTGCCAATCGAAGTGTCTTTCAGGATGTAAATCGAAAGGTACTTAAAGTAACACTCAAAAATTTTCTTTTTCCTTAGGCAAGAGTTTGTGATCAACCATGCAGGGGGAAGACTTTGGAAAACATGAGAGGGCAAATTTTGGGGTGCAACAGTTGCCCCTGTTCAATTTTCTTAAACCTGAGGATATAGATTGGCTTTCGAGCCTTTCGTGATCCGAAGGTGGAAGATGATTGAACACTAGAGTGCCCAGAAATTTGCACTCGCATGGTGTAGTATCAGCATTGTGATATCAGGAATGGGCTTACAGATGCCATTTGGAGATTGTTGGTAGGAGGATGGGCTTATAGATGCCATCTACAGGAGTGTCGATCGCATAAGAGATTCCTTAGCGAAAACTTGCACACCTGTTGTTGTAGAAGATTCCACTGGGGAAGTCTAACTTCGTTGAGATTTAGGAACATGCCTGTACTTCAACTGGGAGAATGCCTCATCTGAGTTTTAAGAACCTGTTCATAATTCAATTGGGGGAAACATCTTCATCAAGATCTAGGAACTGTCTTGTGCTTAATGGAATAAACCGCTAAGGTTATAGAACTTGTCCACACTATGACGGAGGAAAACATCAAGATCTAGGAACTGACTCGTGCTCAATGGAGTATACCGTTGAGGTTATGTACTCGTCCACACTATGAGGTAGGGAAACATCTTCATCAAGATCCAGGAACTGTCTCGTGCTCAATGGAGTAAACCGCTGAGGTTATAGAACTTGTCCACACTATGACGGAGAAAAACACCAAGATCTAGGAACTGACTCGTGCTCAATGGAGTATACCGTTGAGGTTATAGTACTCGTCCACACTATGACGTAGGGAAACATCTTCATCAAGATCTAGGAACTGTCTCGTGCTCAACGGAGTAAACCGCTGAGGTTATAGAACTTGTCCACACTATGACGGAGGAAAACATCAAGATCTAGGAACTGACTCGTGCTCAATGGAGTATACCGTTGAGGTTATAGTACTCGTCCACACTATGAGGTAGGGAAACATCTTCATCAAGATCCAGGAACTGTCTCGTGCTAAATGGAGTAAACTACTGAGGTTATAGAACTTGTCCACACTATGACGGAGAAAAACATCAAGATCTAGGAACTGACTCGTGCTCAAGGGAGTATACCGTTGAGGTTATAGTACTCGTCCAAACTATGACGCAGGGAAACATCTTCATCAAGATCTTGGAACTGTCTCGTGCTCAAAGGAGTAAACCGCTGAGGCTATAGAACTTGTACACACTATGACGGAGGAACACATCAAGATCTAGGAACTGACTCATGCTCAATGGAGTATACCGTTGAGGTTATAGTACTCGTCCACACTATGACATAGGGAAACATCTTCATCAAGATCCAGGAACTCTCTCGTGCTCAATGGAGTAAACCGTTGAGGTTATAGAACTTGTCCACACTATGACGGAGGAAAACATCAAGATCTAGGAACTGACTCGTGCTCAATGGAGTATACCATTGAGGTTATAGTACTCGTCCACACTATGACATAGGGAAACATCTTCATCAAGATCCAGGAACTGTCTCGTGCTCAATGGAGTAAACCGCTGAGGTTATAGAACTTGTCCACACTATGACGGAGGAAAACATCAAGATCTAGGAACTGACTCGTGCTCAATGGAGTAAACCGCTGAGGTTATAGTACTCGTCCACACTATGACGTAGGGAAACATCTTCATCAAGATCTAGGAACTATCTCTTGCTCAAAGGAGTAAACCGCTGAGGTTATAGAACTTGTCCACACTATGACGGAGGAAAACATCAAGATCTAGGAACTGACTGGTGCTCAATGGAGTATACCGTTGAGGTTATAGTACTCGTCCACACTATGACGTAGGGAAACATCTTCATCAAGATCTAGGAACTGTCTCGTGCTCAAAGGAGTAAACCGCTGAGGTTATTGAACTTGTCCACACTATGACGGAGGAAAACATCTTCATCAAGATCTAGGAACTGTCTCGTGCTCAAAGGAGTAAGCCGCTGAGGTTATAGAACTTGTCCACACTATGACGGAGAAAAACATCAAGATCTAGGAACTGACTCGTGCTCAATGGAGTATACCGTTGAGGTTATAGTACTCGTCCAAACTATGACGGAGGAAAACATCTTCATCAAGATCTAGGAACTGTCTCGCGCTCAAAGGAGTAAATCGCTGAGGTTATAGAACTTGTCCACACTATGATAAAGGAAAACATCAAGATCTAGGAACTGACTCGTGCTCAATGGAGTATACCGTTGAGGTTATAGTACTCGTCCACACTATGATGTAGGGAAACATCTTCATCAAGATCCAGTAACTGTCTCGTGCTCAATGGAGTAAACCGCTGAGGTTATAGAACTTGTCCACACTATGACGGAGGAAAACATCAAGATCTAGAAACTGACTCGTGCTCAATGGAGTATACCGTTGAGGTTATAGTACTCGTCCACACTATGACGTAGGGAAACATCTTCCTCAAGATCTAGGAACTGTCTCGTGCTCAATGGAGTAAACCGCTGAGGTTATAGAACTTGTCCATATTATGACGGAGGAAAACATCAAGATATAGGAACTGACTCGTGCTCAATGGAGTATACCGTTGAGGTTATAGTACTCGTCCACACTATGACATAGGGAAACATCTTCATCAAGATCCAGGAACTGTCTCGTGGTCAATGGAGTAAATCGCTGAGGTTATAGAACTTGTCCACACTATGACGGAGGAAAACATCAAGATCTAGGAACTGACTCGTGCTCAATGGAGTATACCGTTGAGGTTATAGTACTCGTCCACACTATGACATAGGGAAACATCTTCATCAAGATCCAGGAACTGTCTCGTGCTCAATGGAGTAAACCGCTGAGGTTATAGAACTTGTTCACACTATGACGGAGGAAAACATCAAGATCTAGGAATTGACTCGTCCTCAATGGAGTATACCGTTGAGGTTATAGTACTCATCCACACTATGACATAGGGAAACATCTTCATCAAGATCTAGGAACTGTCTCGTGCTCAAAGGAGTAAACTGCTGAGGTTATAGAACTTGTCCACACTATGACGTAGGAAAACATCAAGATCTAGGAACTGACTCATGCTAAATGGAGTATATCGTTGAGGTTATAGTACTCGTCCACACTATGACTTAGGGAAACATCTTCATCAAGATCCAAGAATTGTCTCGTGCTCGATGGAGTAAACCGCTGAGGTTATAGAACTTGTCCACACTATGACAGAGGAAAACATAAAGATCTAGGAACTGACTCGTGCTCAATGGAGTATACCGTTGAGGTTATAGTACTCATCCATACTATGACGTAGGGAAACATCTTCATCAAGATCTAGGAACTGTCTCGTGCTCAAAGGAGTAAACTGCTGAGGTTATAGAACTTGTCCACACTATGACGGAGGAAAACATCAAGATCTAGGAACTGTCTCGTGCTCAATGTAGTATACCGTTGAGGTTATAGAACTCGTCCACACTATGACTGAGGGAAACATCTTCATCAAGATCTAGGAACTGTCTCGTGATCAAAGGAGTAAACCGCTGAGGTTATAGAACATGTCCACACTATGACGGAGGAAAACATCAAGATCTAGGAACTGACTCGTGCTCAATGGAGTATACCGTTGAGATTATAGTACTCGTCCACACTATGACGTAGGGAAACATCTTCATCAAGATCTAGGAACTGTCTCGTGCTCAATGGAACAAACCGCTGAGGTTATAGAACTTGTCCATACTATGACAGAGGAAAACATCAAGATCTAGGAACTGACTCGTGCTCAATGGAGTATACCGTTGAGGTTATAGTACTCGTCCACACTATGACGTAGGGAAACATCTTCATCAAGATCCAGGAACTGTCTCGTGCTCAATGGAGAAAACCGCTGAGGTTATAGAACTTGTCCACACTATGACGGAGGAAAACATCAAGATCTAGGAACTGACTCGTGCTCAATGGAGTATACCGTTGAGGTTATAGTACTCGTCCACACTATGACGTAGGGAAACATCTTCCTCAAGATCTAGGAACTGTCTCGTGCTCAATGGAGTAAACCGCTGAGGTTATAGAACTTGTCCATATTATGACGGAGGAAAACATCAAGATATAGGAACTGACTCGTGCTCAATGGATTATACCGTTGAGGTTATAGTACTCGTCCACACTATGACATAGGGAAACATCTTCATCAAGATCCAGGAACTGTCTCGTGGTCAATGGAGTAAACCGCTGAGGTTATAGAACTTGTCCACACTATGACGGAGGAAAACATCAAGATCTAGGAACTGACTCGTGCTCAATGGAGTATACCGTTGAGGTTATAGTACTCGTCCACACTATGACATAGGGAAACATCTTCATCAAGATCCAGGAACTGTCTCGTGCTCAATGGAGTAAACCGCTGAGGTTATAGAACTTGTTCACACTATGACGGAGGAAAACATCAAGATCTAGGAACTGACTCGTCCTCAATGGAGTATACCGTTGAGGTTATAGTACTCATCCACACTATGACATAGGGAAACATCTTCATCAAGATCTAGGAACTGTCTCGTGCTCAAAGGAGTAAACTGCTGAGGTTATAGAACTTGTCCACACTATGACGTAGGAAAACATCAAGATCTAGGAACTGACTCATGCTCAATGGAGTATATTGTTGAGGTTATAGTACTCGTCCACACTATGACTTAGGGAAACATCTTCATCAAGATCCAAGAACTGTCTCGTGCTCAATGGAGTAAACCGCTGAGGTTATAGAACTTGTCCATATTATGACAGAGGAAAACATCAAGATCTAGGAACTGACTCGTGCTCAATGGAGTATACCGTTGAGGTTATAGTACTCATCCATACTATGACGTAGGGAAACATCTTCATCAAAATCTAGGAACTGTCTCGTGATCAAAGGAGTAAACTGCTGAGGTTATAGAACATGTCCACACTATGACGGAGGAAAACATCAAGATCTAGGAACTGACTCGTGCTCAATGGAGTATACCGTTGAGATTATAGTACTCGTCCACACTATGACGTAGGGAAACATCTTCATCAAGATCTAGGAACTGTCTCGTGCTCAATGGAACAAACCGCTGAGGTTATAGAACTTGTCCATACTATGACGGAGGAAAACATCAAGATCTAGGAACTGACTCGTGCTCAATGGAGTATACCGTTGAGGTTATAGTACTCGTCCACACTATGACGTAGGGAAACATCTTCATCAAGATCCAGGAACTGTCTCGTGCTCAATGGAGAAAACCGCTGAGGTTATAGAACTTGTCCACACTATGACGGAGGAAAACATCAAGATCTAGAAACTGACTCGTGCTTAATGTAGTATACCGTTGAGGTTATAGTACTCGTCCACACTATGATGTAGGGAAACATCTTCATAAAGATCCAGGAACTGTATCGTGCTCAATGGAGTAAACCACTGAGGTTATAGAACTTGTCCACACTATGACGGAGGAAAACATCAAGATCTAGGACATGAATCGTGCTCAATGGAGTAAAACGCTGAGGTTATAGTACACGTCCACACTATGACGTAGGGAAACATCTTCATCAAATTCTATGAATTGTCTCGTGCTCAAAGGAGTAAACTGTTGAGGTTATAGAACTTGTCCACACTATGACGGAGGAAAACATCAAGATCTAGGAACTGACTCGTGCTCAATGACGTATACCATTGAGGTTATAGTACTCGTCCACACTATGACGTAGGGAAACATCTTCATCAAGATCTAGGAACTGTCTCGTGCTCAAATGAGTAAACCGCTGGGGTTATAGAACTTATCCACACTATGACGGAGGAAAACATCTTCATCAAGATCTAGGAACTGTCTCGCGCTCAAAGGAGTAAACCGCTGAGGTTATAGAACTTGTCCACACTATGATAAAGGAAAACATCAAGATCTAGGAACTGACTCGTGCTCAATGGAGTATACCATTAGGTTATAGTACTCGTCCACACTATGACGTAGGGAAACATCTTCAATCAGATCCAGTAACTGTCTCGTGCTCAATAGAGTAAACCGCTGAGGTTATAGAACTTGTCCACACTATGACGGAGGAAAACATCAAGATCTAGGAACTGACTCGTGTTCAATGGAGTATACCGTTGAGGTTATAGTACTCGTCCACACTATGACATAGGGAAACATCTTCATCAAGATCCAGGAACTGTCTCGTGCTCAATGGAGTAAACCGCTGAGGTTATAGAACTTGTCCACACTATGAAGGAGGAAAACATCAAGATCTAGGAACTGACTCGTGATCAATGGAGTATACCATTGAGGTTATAGTACTCGTCCACACTATGACGTAGGGAAACATCTTCATCAAGATCTAGGAATTGTCTTGTGCTCAAAGGAGTAAACCGCTGAGGTTATAGAACTTGTCCATACTATGACGGAGGAAAACATCAAGATCTAGGAACTGACTCGTGCTCAATGGAGTATACCGTAGAGGTTATAGTACTCGTCCACACTATGACGTAGGGAAACATCATCATCAAGATCCAGGAACTGTCTCGTGCTCAATGGAGTAAACCGCTGAGGTTATAGAACTTGTCCACACTATGACGGAGGAAAACATCAAGATCTAGGAACTGACTCGTGCTCAATGGAGTATACCGTTGAAGTTATAGTACTCGTCCACACTATGACATAGGGAAACATCTTCATCAAGATCTAGGAACTGTCTCGTGCTCAATGGAACAAACCGCTGAGGTTATAGAACTTGTCCATACTATGACGGAGGAAAACATCAAGATCTAGGAACTGACTCGTGCTCAATGGAGTATACCGTTGAGGTTATAGTACTCGTCCACACTATGACGTAGGGTAACATCTTCATCAAGATCCAGGAACTGTCTCGTGCTCAATGGAGAAAACCGCTGAGGTTATAGAACTTGTCCACACAATGACGGAGGAAAACATATAGATCTAGGAACTGACTCGTGCTTAATGTAGTATACCGTTGAGGTTATAGTACTCGTCCACACTATGACATAGGGAAACATCTTCATCAAGATCCATGAACTGTATCGTGCTCAATGGAGTAAACCATTGAGGTTATAGAACTTGTCCACACTATGACGGAGGAAAACATCAAGACCTAGGACATGATTCGTGCTCAATGGAGTAAAACGCTGAGGTTATAGTACACGTCCACACTATGACGTAGGGAAACATCTTCATCAAGATCTAGGAACTGTCTCGTGCTCAAAGGAGTAAACCGCTGAGGTTATAGAACTTGTCCACACTATGACGGAGGAAAACATCAAGATCTAGGAACTGACTCGTGCTCAATGAAGTATACCGTTGAGGTTATAGTACTCGTCCACACTATGACGTAGGGAAACATCTTCATCAAGATCTAGGAACTGTCTCATGCTCAAATGACTAAACCGCTGGGGTTATAGAACTTGTCCACACTATGACGGAGGAAAACATCTTCATCAAGATCTAGGAACTGTCTCGCGCTCAAAGGAGTAAACCGCTGAGGTTATAGAACTTGTCCACACTATGATAAAGGAAAACATCAAGATCTAGGAACTGACTCGTGCTCAATGGAGTATACCGTTGAGGTTATAGTACTCGTCCACACTATGACGTAGGGAAACATCTTCATCAAGATCTAGGAACTGTCTCGTGCTCAATGGAACAAACCGCTGAGGTTATAGAACTTGTCCATACTATGACGGAGGAAAACATCAAGATCTAGGAACTGACTCGTGCTCAATGGAGTATACCGTTGAGGTTATAGTACTCGTCCACACTATGACGTAGGGAAACATCTTCATCAAGATCCAGGAACTGTCTCAAGCTCAATGGAGAAAACCGCTGAGGTTATAGAACTTGTCCACACTATGACGGAGGAAAACATCAAGATCTAGGAACTGACTCGTGCTTAATGTAGTATATCGTTGAGGTTATAGTACTCGTCCACACTATGACGTAGGGAAACATCTTCATCAAGATCAAGGAACTGTATCGTGCTCAATGGAGTAAACCACTGAGGTTATAGAACTTGTCCACACTATGACAGAGGAAAACATCAAGATCTAGGACATGACTCGTGCTCAATGGAGTAAAACGCTGAGGTTATAGTACATGTCCACACTATGACGTAGGGAAACATCTTCATCAAGATCTAGGAACTGTCTCGTGCTCAAAGGAGTAAACCGCTGAGGTTATAGAACTTGTCCACACTATGACGGAGGAAAACATCTTCATCAAGATCTAGACACTGTCTCACGCTCAAAGGAGTAAACCGCTGAGGTTATAGAACTTGTCCACACTATGAAGGAGGAAAACATCAAGATCTAGGAACTAACTCGTGATCAATGGAGTATACCGTTGAGGTTATAGTACTCGTCCACACTATGACGTAGGGAAACATCTTCATCAAGATCTAGGAACTGTCTTGTGCTCAAAGGAGTAAACCGCTGAGGTTATAGAACTTGTCCACACTATGACGGAGGAAAACATCAAGATCTAGGAACTGACTCGTGCTCAATGGAGTATACCGTTGAGGTTATAGTACTCGTCCACACTATGACGTAGGGAAACATCTTCATTAAGATCCAGGAACTGTCTCGTGCTCAATGGAGTAAACCGCTGAGTTTATAGAACTTGTCCACACTATGAAGGAGGAAAACATCAAGATCTAGGAACTGACTCGTACTCAATGGAGTATACCGTAGAGGTTATAGTACTCGTCCACACTATGACGTAGGGAAACATCTTCATCAAGATCCAGGAACTGTCTCGTGCTTAATGGAGTAAACCGCTGAGGTTATAGAACTTGTCCACACTATGACGGAGGAAAACATCAAGATCTAGGAACTGACTCGTGATCAATGGAGTATACCGTTGAAGTTATAGTACTCGTCCACACTATGACGTAGGGAAACATCTTCATTAAGATCTAGGAACTGTCTCGTGCTCAATGCAACAAACCGCTAAGGTTATAGAACTTGTCCATACTATGACGGAGGAAAACATCAAGATCTAGGAACTGACTCGTGCTCAATGGAGTATACCGTTGAGGTTATAGTACTCGTCCACACTATGATGTAGGGAAACATCTTCATCAAGATCCAGGAACTGTCTCGTGCTCAATGGAGAAAACCGCTGAGGTTATAGAACTTGTCCACACTATGACGGAGGAAAACATATAGATCTAGGAACTGACTCGTGCTTAATGTAGTATACCGTTGAGGTTATAGTACTCGTCCACACTATGACGTAGGGAAACATCTTCATCAAGATCCAGGAACTGTATCGTGCTCAATGGAGTAAACCACTGAGGTTATAGAACTTGTCCACACTATGACGGAGGAAAACATCAAGACCTAGGACATGACTCGTGCTCAATGGAGTAAAACGCTGAGGTTATAGTACACGTCCACACTATGACGTAGGGAAACATCTTCATCGAGATCTAGGAATTGTCTCGTGCTCAAAGGAGTAAACCGCTGAGGTTATAGAACTTGTCCACACTATGACGGAGGAAAACATCAAGATCTAGGAACTGACTCGTGCTCAATGGAGTATACCGTTGAGGTTATAGTACTCGTCCACAGTATGACGTAGGGAAACATCTTCATCAAGATCTAGGAACTGACTCGTGCTCAATGGAGTATACCGTTGAGGTTATAGTACTCGTCCACACTATGACGTAGGGAAACATCTTCATCAAGATCCAGTAACTGTCCCGTGCTCAATGGAGTAAACCGCTGAGGTTATAGAACTTGTCCACACTATGACGGAGGAAAACATCAAGATCTAGGAACTGAATCGTGCTCAATGGAGTATACTGTTGAGGTTATAGTACTCGTCCACACTATGACATAGGGAAACATCTTCATCAAGATCCAGGAACTGTCTCGTGCTCAATGGAGTAAACCGCTGAGGTTATAGAACTTGTCCACACTATGAAGGAGGAAAACATCAAGATCTAGGAACTGACTCGTGATCAATGGAGTATACCGTTGAGGTTATAGTACTCGTCCACACTATGACGTAGGGAAACATCTTCATCAAGATCTAGGAACTGTCTTGTGCTCAAAGGAGTAAACCGCTGAGGTTATAGAACTTGTCCACACTATGACGGAGGAAAACATCAAGATCTAGGAACTGACTCGTGCTCAATGGAGTATACCGTTGAGGTTATAGTACTCGTCCACACTATGACGTAGGGAAACATCTTCATCAAGATCTAGGAACTGTCTCGTGCTCAATGGAACAAACCGCTGAGGTTATAGAACTTGTCCATACTATGACGGAGGAAAACATCAAGATCTAGGAACTGACTCGTGCTCAATGGAGTATACCGTTGAGGTTATAGTACTCGTCCACACTATGACGTAGGGAAACATCTTCATCAAGATCCAGGAACTGTCTCGTGCTCAATGGAGAAAACCGCTGAGATTATAGAACTTGTCCACACTATGACGGAGGAAAACTTCAAGATCTAGGAACTGAATCGTGCTCAATGGAGTATACCGTTGAGGTTATAGTACTCGTCCACACTATGACATAGGGAAACATCTTCATCAAGATCCAGGAACTGTATCGTGCTCAATGGAGTAAACCACTGAGGTTATAGAACTTGTCCACACTATGACGGAGGAAAACATCAAGATCTAGGACATGACTCGTGCTCAATGGAGTAAAACGCTGAGGTTATAGTACACGTCCACACTATGACGTAGGGAAACATCTTCATCAAGATCTAGGAACTGTCTCGTGCTCAAAGGAGTAAACCGCTGAGGTTATAGAACTTGTCCACACTATGACGGAGGAAAACATCAAGATCTAGGAACTGACTCATGCTGAATGGAGTATACCGTTGAGGTTATAGTACTCGTCCACACTATGACGTAGGGAAACATCTTCATCAAGATCTAGGAACTGTCTCGTGCTCAAATGAGTAAACCGCTAGGGTTATAGAACTTGTCCACACTATGACGGAGGAAAACATCTTCATCAAGATCTAGGAACTGTCTCTCGCTCAAAGGAGTAAACCGTTGAGGTTATAGAACTTGTCAACACTATGATAAAGGAAAACATCAAGATCTAGGAACTGACTCGTGCTCAATGGAGTATACCGTTGAGGTTATAGTACTCGTCCACACTATGACGTAGGGAAACATATTCATCAAGATCCAGTAACTGTCCCGTGCTCAATAGAGTAAACCGCTGAGGTTATAGAACTTGTCCACACTATGACGGAGGAAAACATCAAGATCTAGGAACTGACTCGTGCTCAATGGAGTATACCGTTGAGGTTATAGTACTCGTCCACACTATGACATAGGGAAACATCTTCATCAAGATCCAGGAACTGTCTCGTGCTCAATGGAGTAAACCGCTGAGGTTATAGAACTTGTCCACACTATGAAGGAGGAAAACATCAAGATCTAGGAACTGACTCGTGATCAATGGAGTATACCGTTGAGGTTATAGTACTCGTCCACACTATGACGTAGGGAAACATCTTCATCAAGATCTAGGAACTGTCTTGTGCTCAAAGGAGTAAACCGCTGAGGTTATAGAACTTGTCCACACTATGACGGAGGAAAACATCAAGATCTAGGAACTGACTCGTGCTCAATGGAGTATACCGTTGAGGTTATAGTACTCGTCCACACTATGACGTAGGGAAACATCTTCATTAAGATCCAGGAACTGTCTCGTGCTCAATGGAGTAAACCGCTGAGTTTATAGAACTTGTCCACACTATGAAGGAGGAAAACATCAAGATCTAGGAACTGACTCGTACTCAATGGAGTATACCGTAGAGGTTATAGTACTCGTCCACACTATGACGTAGGGAAACATCTTCATCAAGATCCAGGAACTGTCTCGTGCTTAATGGAGTAAACCGCTGAGGTTATAGAACTTGTCCACACTATGACGGAGGAAAACATCAAGATCTAGGAACTGACTCGTGATCAATGGAGTATACCGTTGAAGTTATAGTACTCGTCCACACTATGACGTAGGGAAACATCTTCATTAAGATCTAGGAACTGTCTCGTGCTCAATGCAACAAACCGCTAAGGTTATAGAACTTGTCCATACTATGACGGAGGAAAACATCAAGATCTAGGAACTGACTCGTGCTCAATGGAGTATACCGTTGAGGTTATAGTACTCGTCCACACTATGATGTAGGGAAACATCTTCATCAAGATCTAGGAACTGTCTCGTGCTCAATGGAGAAAACCGCTGAGGTTATAGAACTTGTCCACACTATGACGGAGGAAAACATATAGATCTAGGAACTGACTCGTGCTTAATGTAGTATACCGTTGAGGTTATAGTACTCGTCCACACTATGACGTAGGGAAACATCTTCATCAAGATCCAGGAACTGTATCGTGCTCAATGGAGTAAACCACTGAGGTTATAGAACTTGTCCACACTATGACGGAGGAAAACATCAAGACCTAGGACATGACTCGTGCTCAATGGAGTAAAACGCTGAGGTTATAGTACACGTCCACACTATGACGTAGGGAAACATCTTCATCGAGATCTAGGAATTGTCTCGTGCTCAAAGGAGTAAACCGCTGAGGTTATAGAACTTGTCCACACTATGACGGAGGAAAACATCAAGATCTAGGAACTGACTCGTGCTCAATGGAGTATACCGTTGAGGTTATAGTACTCGTCCACAGTATGACGTAGGGAAACATCTTCATCAAGATCTAGGAACTGACTCGTGCTCAATGGAGTATACCGTTGAGGTTATAGTACTCGTCCACACTATGACGTAGGGAAACATCTTCATCAAGATCCAATAACTGTCCCGTGCTCAATGGAGTAAACCGCTGAGGTTATAGAACTTGTCCACACTATGACGGAGGAAAACATCAAGATCTAGGAACTGAATCGTGCTCAATGGAGTATACTGTTGAGGTTATAGTACTCGTCCACACTATGACATAGGGAAACATCTTCATCAAGATCCAGGAACTGTCTCGTGCTCAATGGAGTAAACCGCTGAGGTTATAGAACTTGTCCACACTATGAAGGAGGAAAACATCAAGATCTAGGAACTGACTCGTGATCAATGGAGTATACCGTTGAGGTTATAGTACTCGTCCACACTATGACGTAGGGAAACATCTTCATCAAGATCTAGGAACTGTCTTGTGCTCAAAGGAGTAAACCGCTGAGGTTATAGAACTTGTCCACACTATGACGGAGGAAAACATCAAGATCTAGGAACTGACTCGTGCTCAATGGAGTATACCGTTGAGGTTATAGTACTCGTCCACACTATGACGTAGGGAAACATCTTCATCAAGATCTAGGAACTGTCTCGTGCTCAATGGAACAAACCGCTGAGGTTATAGAACTTGTCCATACTATGACGGAGGAAAACATCAAGATCTAGGAACTGACTCGTGCTCAATGGAGTATACCGTTGAGGTTATAGTACTCGTCCACACTATGACGTAGGGAAACATCTTCATCAAGATCCAGGAACTGTCTCGTGCTCAATGGAGAAAACCGCTGAGATTATAGAACTTGTCCACACTATGACGGAGGAAAACTTCAAGATCTAGGAACTGAATCGTGCTCAATGGAGTATACCGTTGAGGTTATAGTACTCGTCCACACTATGACATAGGGAAACATCTTCATCAAGATCCAGGAACTGTATCGTGCTCAATGGAGTAAACCACTGAGGTTATAGAACTTGTCCACACTATGACGGAGGAAAACATCAAGATCTAGGACATGACTCGTGCTCAATGGAGTAAAACGCTGAGGTTATAGTACACGTCCACACTATGACGTAGGGAAACATCTTCATCAAGATCTAGGAACTGTCTCGTGCTCAAAGGAGTAAACCGCTGAGGTTATAGAACTTGTCCACACTATGACGGAGGAAAACATCAAGATCTAGGAACTGACTCATGCTGAATGGAGTATACCGTTGAGGTTATAGTACTCGTCCACACTATGACGTAGGGAAACATCTTCATCAAGATCTAGGAACTGTCTCGTGCTCAAATGAGTAAACCGCTAGGGTTATAGAACTTGTCCACACTATGACGGAGGAAAACATCTTCATCAAGATCTAGGAACTGTCTCTCGCTCAAAGGAGTAAACCGTTGAGGTTATAGAACTTGTCAACACTATGATAAAGGAAAACATCAAGATCTAGGAACTGACTCGTGCTCAATGGAGTATACCGTTGAGGTTATAGTACTCGTCCACACTATGACGTAGGGAAACATATTCATCAAGATCCAGTAACTGTCCCGTGCTCAATAGAGTAAACCGCTGAGGTTATAGAACTTGTCCACACTATGACGGAGGAAAACATCAAGATCTAGGAACTGACTCGTGCTCAATGGAGTATACCGTTGAGGTTATAGTACTCGTCCACACTATGACATAGGGAAACATCTTCATCAAGATCCAGGAACTGTCTCGTGCTCAATGGAGTAAACCGCTGAGGTTATAGAACTTGTCCACACTATGAAGGAGGAAAACATCAAGATCTAGGAACTGACTCGTGATCAATGGAGTATACCGTTGAGGTTATAGTACTCGTCCACACTATGACGTAGGGAAACATCTTCATCAAGATCTAGGAACTGTCTTGTGCTCAAAGGAGTAAACCGCTGAGGTTATAGAACTTGTCCACACTATGACGGAGGAAAACATCAAGATCTAGGAACTGACTCGTGCTCAATGGAGTATACCGTTGAGGTTATAGTACTCGTCCACACTATGACATAGGGAAATATCTTCATCAAGATCCAGGAACTGTCTCGTGCTCAATGGAGTAAATCGCTGAGGTTAGAGAACTTGTCCACACTATGACGGAGGAAAACATCAAGATCTAGGAACTGACTCGTGCTCAATGGAGTATACCGTTGAGGTTATAGTACTCGTCCACACTATGACGTAGGGAAACATCTTCATCAAGATCTACGAACTGTCTCGTGCTCAATGGAACAAACCGCTGAGGTTATAGAACTTGTCCATACTATGACGGAGGAAAACATCAAGATCTAGGAACTGACTCGTGCTCAATGGAGTATACCGTTGAGGTTATAGTACTCGTCCACACTATGACGTAGGGAAACATCTTCATCAAGATCCAGGAACTGTCTCGTGCTCAATGGAGAAAACCGCTGAGGTTATAGAACTTGTCCACACTATGACGGAGGAAAACATCAAGATGTAGGAACTGACTCGTGCTTAATGTAGTATATCGTTGAGGTTATAGTACTCGTCCACACTATGACGTAGGGAAACATCTTCATCAAGATCCAGGAACTGTATCGTGCTCAATGGAGTAAACCACTGAGGTTATAGAACATGTCCACACTATGACGGAGGATAACATCAAGATCTAGGACATGACTCGTGCTCAATGGAGTAAAACGCTGAGGTTATAGTACACGTCCACACTATGACGTAGGGAAACATCTTCATCAAGATCTAGGAACTGTCTCGTGCTCAAAGGAGTAAACCGCTGAGGTTATAGAACTTGTCCACACTATGACGGAGGAAAACATCAAGATATTGGAACTGACTCATGCTGAATGGAGTATACCGTTGAGGTTATAGTACTCGTCCACACTATGACGTAGGGAAACATCTTCATCAACATCTAGGAACTGTCTCGTGCTCAAATGAGTAAACCGCTGGGGTTATAGAACTTGTCCACACTATGACGGAGGAAAACATCTTCATCAAGATCTAGGAACTGTCTCACGCTCAAAGGAGTAAACCGCTGAGGTTATAGAACTTGTCAACACTATGATAAAGGAAAACATCAAGATCTAGGAACTGACTCGTGCTCAATGGAGTATACCGTTGAGGTTATAGTACTCGTCCACACTATGACGTAGGGAAACATATTCATCAAGATCCAGTAACTGTCCCGTGCTCAATGGAGTAAACCGCTGAGGTTATAGAACTTGTCCACACTATGACAGAGGAAAACATCAAGATCTAGGAACTGACTCGTGCTCAATGGAGTATACCATTGAGGTTATAGTACTCGTCCACACTATGACATAGGGAAACATCTTCATCCAGATCCTGGAACTGTCTCGTGCTCAATGGAGTAAACCGCTGAGGTTATAGAACTTGTCCACACTATGAAGGAGGAAAACATCAAGATCTAGGAACTGACTCGTGATCAATGGAGTATACCGTTGAGGTTATAGTACTCGTCCACACTATGACGTAGGGAAACATCTTCATCAAGATCTAGGAACTGTCTCGTGCTCAATGGAGTAAACCGCTGAGGTTATAGAACTTGTCCACACTATGACGGAGGAAAACATCAAGATCTAGGAACTGAGTCGTGCTCAATGGAGTATACCGTTGAGGTTATATTACTCGTCCACACTATGACGTAGGGAAAAATCTTCATCAAGATCCAGGAACTGTCTCGTGCTCAAAGGAGTAAACCACTGAGGTTATAGAACTTGTCCACACTATGACGGAGGAAAACATCAAGATCTAGGAACTGACTCGTGCTCAATGGAGTATACCGTTGAGGTTATAGTACTCGTCCACACTATGACGTAGGGAAACATCTTCATCAAGATCCAGGAACTGTCTCGTGCTCAATGGAGTAAACCGCTGAGGTTATAGAACTTGTCCACACTATGAAGGAGGAAAACATCAAGATCTAGGAACTGACTCGTGATCAATGGAGTATACCGTTGAGGTTATAGTACTCGTCCACACTATGACGTAGGGAAACATCTTCATCAAGATCTAGGAACTGTCTCGTGCTCAATGGAGTAAACCGTTGAGGTTATAGAACTTGTCCACACTATGACGGAGGAAAACATCAAGATCTAGGAGCTGACTCGTGCTCAATGGAGTATACCGTTGAGGTTATAGTACTCGTCCACACTATGACGTAGGGAAACATCTTCATCAAGATCGAGGAATTGTCTTGTGCTCAAAGGAGTAAACTGCTGAGGTTATAGAACTTGTCCACACTATGACGGAGGAAAACATCAAGATCTAGGAACTGACTCGTGCTCAATGGAGTATACCGTTGAGGTTATAGTACTCGTCCACACTATGACGTAGGGAAACATCTTCATCAAGATCTAGGATTTGTCTCATGCTCAAAGGAGTAAACCGCCGAGGTTATAGAACTTTTCCACACTATGACGGAGGAAAACATCAAGATCTAGGAACTGACTCGTGCTCAATGGAGTATACCGTTGAGGTTATAGTACTTGTCCACACTATGACGTAGGGAAATATCTTCATCAAGATCGAGGAACTGTCTCGTGCTCAATGGAGTAAACCGCTGAGGTTATAGAACTTGTCCACACTATGACGGAGGAAAACATCAAGATCTAGGAGCTGACTCGTGCTCAATGGAGTATACCGTTGAGGTTATAGTACTCGTCCACACTATGACGTAGGGAAACATCTTCATCAAGATCGAGGAATTGTCTTGTGCTCAAAGGAGTAAACTGCTGAGGTTATAGAACTTGTCCACACTATGACGGAGGAAAACATCAAGATCTAGGAACTGACTCGTGCTCAATGGAGTATACCGTTGAGGTTATAGTACTCGTCCACACTATGACGTAGGGAAACATCTTCATCAAGATCTAGGAACTGTCTTGTGCTCAAAGGAGTAAACCGCTGAGGTTATAGAACTTGTCCACACTATGACGGAGGAAAACATCAAGATCTAGGAACTGACTCGTGCTCAATGGAGTATACCGTTGAGGTTATAGTACTCGTCCACACTATGACGTAGGGAAACATCTTCATCAAGATCCAGGAACTGTCTCGTGCTCAATGGAGTAAACCGCTGAGGTTATAGAACTTGTCCACACTATGACGGAGGAAAACATCAAGATCTAGGATATGACTCGTGCTCAATGGAGTATACCGTTGAGGTTATAGTACTCGTTCACACTATGACGCAGGGAAACATCTTCATCAAGATCTTGGAACTGTCTCGTGCTCAAAGAAGTAAACCGCTGAGGTTATAGAACTTGTCCACACTATGACGGAGGAAAACATCAAGATCTAGGAACTGACTCGTGCTCAATGGAGTATACCGTTGAGGTTATAGTACTCGTCCACACTATGACGTAAGGAAACATCTTCATCAAGATCTAGGAACTGTCTCGTGCTAAAAGGAGTAAACCACTAAGGTTATAGAACTTGTCCACACTATGACGGGGGAAAATATCAAGATCTAGGAACTGTCTCGTGCTTAATGGAGTATACCGTTGAGGTTATAGAACTCGTCCACACTATGACGTACGGAAACATCTTCATCAAGATCCAGGAACTGTCTCGTGCTCAATGGAGTAAATCGTTGAGGTTATAGAACTTGTCCACACTATGACGGAGGAAAACATCAAGATCTAGGAAATGACTCGTGCTCAATGGAGTATACCGTTGAGGTTATAGTACTCGTCCACACTATGACGTAGGGAAACATCTTCATCAAGATCCAAGAACTGTCTCGTGCTCAATGGAGTAAACCGCTGAGGTTATAGAACTGGTCCACACTATGACGGAGGAAAACATCAAGATCTAGGAACTGACTCGTGCACAATGGAGTAAACCGCTGAGGTTATAGTACTCGTCCACACTATGACGTAGGGAAACATCTTCATCAAGATCTAGGTACTATCTCTTGCTCAAAGGAGTAAACTGCTGAGGTTATAGAACTTGTCCACACTATGACGGAGGAAAACATCAAGATCTAGGAACTGACTCGTGCTCAATGGAGTATACCGTTGAGGTTATAGTACTCGTCCACACTATGACATAGGGAAACATATTCATTAAGATCTTGGAACTGTCTCGTGCTCAAAGGAGTAAACCGCTGAGGTTATAGAACTTGTCCACACTATGACGGAGAAAAACATCTTTATCAAGATCTAGGAACTGTCTCGTGCTCAAAGGAGTAAACCGCTGAGGTTATAGAACTTGTCCATACTATGATAGAGGAAAACATCAAGATCTAGGAACTGTCTCGTGCTCAATGGAGTACACCGTTGAGGTTATAGTACTCGTCCACACTATGACGTAGGGAAACATCTTCATCAAGATCTAGGAACTGTCTCATGCTCAATGGAGTAAACCGCTGAGGTTATAGAACTTGTCCACACTATGACGGAGGAAAACATCAAGATATAGGAACTGACTCGTGCTCAATGGAGTATACGTTGAGCTTATAGTACTCGTCCACACTATGACATAGGGAAACATATTCATCAAGATCCAGGAACTGTCTCGTGCTCAATGGAGTAAATCGCTGAGGTTATAGAACTTGTCCACACAATGACGGAGGAAAACATCAAGATCTAGGAACTAACTCGTGCTCAATGGAGTATACCATTGAGGTTATAGTACTCGTCCACACCATGATGTAGGGAAACATCTTCATCAAGATCCAGGAATTGTCTCGTGCTCAATGGAGTAAACCGCTGAGGTTATAGAACTTGTCCACACTATGACAGAGGAAAACATCAAGATCTAGGAACCGACTCGTGCTCAATGGAGTATACCGTTGAGGTTATAGTACTCGTCCACACTATGATGTAGGGAAACATCTTCATCAAGATCTAGGAACTGTCTCGTGCTCAATGGAGTAAACCGCTGAGGTTATAGAACTTGTCCATACTATGACGGAGGAAAACATCAAGATCTAGGAACTGACTCGTGCTCACTGGAGTATACCGTTGAGGTTATAGTACTCGTCCACACTTTGACATAGGGAAACATCTTCATCAAGATCCAGGAACTTTCTCGTGCTCAATGGAGTAAACCACTGAGGTTATAGAACTTGTCCACACTATGATGGAGGAAAACATCAAGATCTAGGAACTGACTCGTGCTCAATGGAGTATACTGTTGAGGTTATAGTACTCGTCCACACTATGACGTAGGGAAACATCTTCCTCAAGATCCAGGAACTGTCTCGTGCTCAATGGAGTAAACTGCTGAGGTTATAGAACTTGTCCACACTATGACGGAGGAAAACATCAAGATCTAGGAACTGACTCGTGCTCAATGGAGTATACCGTTGAGGTTATAGAACTCGTCCATACTATGACATAGGGAAACATCTTCATCAAGATCTAGGATTTGTCTCGTGCTCAAAGAAGTAAACCGCCGAGGTAATAGAACTTTTCCACACTATGACGGAGGAAAACATCAAGATCTAGGAACTGACTCGTGCTCAATGGAGTATACCGTTGAGGTTATAGTACTCGTCCACACTATGACGTAGGGAAACATCTTCATCAAGATCCAGTAACTGTCTCGTGCTCAATGGAGTAAACCGCTGAGGTTATAGAACTAGTCCACACTATGACGGAGGAAAACATCAAGATCTAGGAACTGACTCGTGTTCAATGGAGTATACCGTTGAGGTTATAGTACTCGTCCACACTATGACGTAGGGAAACATCTTCATCAAGAAATAGGAACTGTCTTGTGCTCAAAAGAGTAAACCGCTGAGGTTATAGAACTTGTCCACACTATGACGGAGGAAAACATCAAGATCTAGAAACTGACTCGTGCTCAATGGAGTATACCGTTGAGGTTATAGTACTCGTCCACACTATGACGTAGGGAAACATCTTCATCAAGATCTAGGAACTGTCTCGTGCTCAAAGGAGTAAACCGCTGAGGTTATAGAACTTGTCCACACTATGACGGAGGAAAACATCAAGATCTAGGAACTGACTCGTGTTCAATGGAGTATACCGTTGAGGTTATAGTACTCGTCCACACTATGACGTAGGGAAACATCTTCATCAAGAAATAGGAACTGTCTTGTGCTCAAAAGAGTAAACCGCTGAGGTTATAGAACTTGTCCACACTATGACGGAGGAAAACATCAAGATCTAGAAACTGACTCGTGCTCAATGGAGTATACCGTTGAGGTTATAGTACTCGTCCACACTATGACGTAGGGAAACATCTTCATCAAGATCTAGGAACTGTCTCGTGCTCAAAGGAGTAAACCGCTGAGGTTATAGAACTTGTCCACACTATGACGGAGGAAAACATCAAGATCTAGGAACTGACTCGTGCTCAATGGAGTATACCGTTGAGGTTATAGTACTCATCCACACTATGACGTAAGGAAACATCTTCATCAAGATCTAGGAACTGTCTTGTGCTCAAAGGAGTAAATCGCTGAGGTTATAGAACTTGTCCACACTATGACGGAGGAAAACATCAAGATCTAGGAACTTACTCGTGCTCAATGGAGTATACCGTTGAGGTTATAGTACTCGTCCACACTATGACGTAGGGAAACATCTTCATCAAGATCCAGGAACTGTCTCGTGCTCAATGGAGTAAACCGCTGAGGTTATAGAACTTGTCCACACTATGACGGAGGAAAACATCAAGATCTAGGAACTGACTCGTGCTCAATGGAGTATACCGTTGAGGTTATAGTACTCGTTCACACTATGACGCAGGGAAACATCTTCATCAAGATCTTGGAACTGTCTCGTGCTCAAAGAAGTAAACCGTTGAGGTTATAGAACTTGTCCACACTATGACGGAGGAAAACATCAAGATCTAGGAACTGACTCGTGCTCAATGGAGTATACCGTTGAGGTTATAGTACTCGTCCACACTATGACGTAAGGAAACATCTTCATCAAGATCTAGGAACTGTCTCGTGCTCAAAGGAGTAAACCACTAAGGTTATAGAACTTGTCCACACTATGACGGGGGAAAATATCAAGATCTAGGAACTGTCTCGTGCTTAATGGAGTATACCGTTGAGGTTATAGAACTCGTCCACACTATGACGTACGGAAACATCTTCATCAAGATCCAGGAACTGTCTCGTGCTCAATGGAGTAAATCGTTGAGGTTATAGAACTTGTCCACACTATGACGGAGGAAAACATCAAGATCTAGGAAATGACTCGTGTTCAATGGAGTATACCGTTGAGGTTATAGTACTCGTCCACACTATGACATAGGGAAACATCTTCATCAAGATCCAAGAACTGTCTCGTGCTCAATGGAGTAAACCGCTGAGGTTATAGAACTTGTCCACACTATGACGGAGGAAAACATCAAGATCTAGGAACTGACTCGTGCTCAATGGAGTAAACCGCTGAGGTTATAGTACTCGTCCACACTATGACGTAGGGAAACATCTTCATCAATATCTAGGAACTATCTCTTGCTCAAAGGAGTAAACCGCTGAGGTTATAGAACTTGTCCACACTATGACGGAGGAACACATCAAGATCTAGGAACTGACTCGTGCTCAATGGAGTATACCGTTGAGGTTATAGTACTCGTCCACACTATGACATAGGGAAACATATTCATCAAGATCTTGGAATTGTCTCGTGCTCAAAGGAGTAAACAGCTGAGGTTATAGAACTTGTCCACACTATGACGGAGAAAAACATCTTCATCAAGATCTAGGAACTGTCTCGTGCTCAAAGGAGTAAACCGCTGAGGTTATAGAACTTGTCCATACTATGATGGAGGAAAACATCAAGATCTAGGAACTGTCTCGTGCTCAATGGAGTATACCGTTGAGGTTATAGTACTCGTCCACACTATGACGTAGGGAAACATCTTCATCAAGATCTAGGAACTGTCTCGTGCTCAATGGAGTAAACCGCTGAGGTTATAGAACTTGTCCACACTATGACGGAGGAAAACATCAAGATATAGGAACTGACTCGTGCTCAATGGAGTATACCGTTGAGCTTATAGTACTCGTCCACACTATGACATAGGGAAACATATTCATCAAGATCCAGGAACTGTCTCGTGCTCAATGGAGTAAATCGCTGAGGTTATAGAACTTGTCCACACAATGACGGAGGAAAACATCAAGATCTAGGAACTGACTCGTGCTCAATGGAGTATACCATTGAGGTTATAGTACTCGTCCACACCATGACGTAGGGAAACATCTTCATCAAGATCCAGGAATTGTCTCGTGCTCAATGGAGTAAACCGCTGAGGTTATAGAACTTGCCCACACTATGAGAGAGGAAAACATCAAGATCTAGGAATTGACTCAAGCTCAATGGAGTATACCATTGAGGTTATAGTACTCGTCCACACTATGATGTAGGGAAACATCTTCATCAAGATCTAGGAACTGTCTCTAACTCAATGGAGTAAACCGCTGAGGTTCTAGAACTTGTCCATACTATGACGGAGGAATACATCAAGATCTAGGAACTGACTCGTGCTCAATGGAGTATACCGTTGAGGTTATAGTACTCGTCCACACTATGACATAGGGAAACATCTTCATCAAGATCCAGGAACTTTCTCGTGCTCAATGGAGTAAACCGCTGAGGTTATAGAACTTGTCCACACTATGATGGAGGAAAACATCAAGATCTAGGAACTGACTCGTGCTCAATGGAGTATACTGTTGAGGTTATAGTACTCGTCCACACTATGACGTAGGGAAACATCTTCCTCAAGATCCAGGAACTGTCTCGTGCTCAATGGAGTAAACCGCTGAGGTTATAGAACTTGTCCACACTATGACGGAGGAAAACATCAAGATCTAGGAACTGACTCGTGCTCAATGGAGTATACCGTTGAGGTTATAGAACTCGTCCACGCTATGACGTAGGGAAACATCTTCCTCAAGATCTAGGATTTGTCTCGTGCTCAAAGAAGTAAACCGCCGAGGTTATAGAACTTTTCCACACTATGACGGAGGAAAACATCAAGATCTAGGAACTGACTCGTGCTCAATGGAGTATACCGTTTAGGTTATAGTACTCGTCCACACTATGACGTAGGGAAACATCTTCATCAAGATCCAGTAACTGTCTCGTGCTCAATGGAGTAAACCGCTGAGGTTATAGAACTAGTCCACACTATGACGGAGGAAAACATCAAGATCTAGGAACTGACTCGTGCTCAATGGAGTATACCGTTGAGGTTATAGTACTCGTCCACACTATGACGTAGGGAAATATCTTCATCAAGATCGAGGAACTGTCTCGTGCTCAATGGAGTAAATCGCTGAGGTTATAGAACTTGTCCACACTATGAAGGAGGAAAACATCAAGATCTAGGAACTGACTCGTGTTCAATGGAGTATACCGTTGAGGTTATAGTACTCGTCCACACTATGACGTAGGGAAACATCTTCATCAAGATCTAGGAACTGTCTTGTGCTCAAAGGAGTAAACCGCTGAGGTTATAGAACTTGTCCACACTATGACGGAGGAAAACATCAAGATCTAGAAACTGACTCGTGCTCAATGGAGTATACCGTTGAGGTTATAGTACTCGTCCACACTATGACGTAGGGAAACATCTTCATCAAGATCTAGGAACTGTCTCGTGCTCAAAGGAGTAAACCGCTGAGGTTATAGAACTTGTCCACACTATGACGGAGGAAAACATCAAGATCTAGGAACTGACTCGTGCTCAATGGAGTATACCGTTGAGGTTATAGTACTCGTCCACACTATGACGTAAGGAAACATCTTCATCAAGATCTAGGAACTGTCTCGTGCTCAAAGGAGTAAACCGCTGAGGTTATAGAACTTGTCCACACTATGACGGGGGAAAATATCAAGATCTAGGAACTGTCTCGTGCTCAATGGAGTATACCGTTGAGGTTATAGAACTCGTCCACACTATGACGTAGGGAAACATCTTCATCAAGATCTAGGAACTGTCTCGTGCTCAAAGGAGTAAACCGCTGAGGTTATAGAACTTTTCCACACTATGACGGAGGAAAACATCAAGATCTAGGAACTGACACGTGCTCAATGGAGTATACCGTTGAGCTTATAGTACTCGTCCATACTATGACATAGGGAAACATCTTCATCAAGATCTAGGAACTGTCTCGTGCTCAATGGAACAAACCGCTGAGGTTATAGAACTTGTCCACACTATGACGGAGGAAAATATCAAGATCTAGGAACTGACTCGTGCTCAATGGAGTATAACGTTGAGGTTATAGTACTCGTCCACACTATGACGTACGGAAACATCTTCATCAAGATCCAGGAACTGTCTCGTGCTCAATGGAGTAAACCGTTGAGGTTATAGAACTTGTCCACACTATGACGGAGGAAAACATCAAGATCTATGAACTGACTCGTGCTCAATGGAGTATACCGTTGAGGTTATAGTACTCGTCCACACTATGACGTAGGGAAACATCTTCATCAAGATCCAGGAACTGTCTCGTGCTCAATGGAGTAAACCGCTGAGGTTATAGAACTTTGTCCAAACTATGACGGAGGAAAACATCAAGATCTAGGAACTGACTCGTGCTCAATGGAGTAAACCGCTGAGGTTATAGTACTCGTCCACACTATAACTTAGGGAAACATCTTCATCAAGATCTAGGAACTATCTCTTGCTCAAAGGAGTAAACCGCTGATGTTATAGAACTTGTCCACACTATGACGGAGGAAAACATCAAGATCTAGGAACTGACTCGTGCTCAATGGAGTATACCGTTGAGGTTATAGTAATCGTCCACACTATGACATAGGGAAACATATTCATCAAGATCTTGGAACTGTCTCGTGCTCAAAGGAGTAAACCTCTGAGGTTATAGAACTTGTCCACACTATGACGGAGGAAAACATCTTCATCAAGATCTAGGAACTGTCTCGTGCTCAAAGGAGTAAACCGCTGAGGTTATAGAACTTGTCCACACTATGACAGAGGAAAACATCAATATCTAGGAACTTACTCGTGCTCAATGGAGTATACCATTGAGGTTATAGTACTCGTCCACACTATGACATAGGGAAACATCTTCATCAAGATCTAGGAATTGTCTCGTGCTCAATGGAGTAAACCGCTGAGGTTAAAGAACTTGTCCATACTATGACGGAGGAAAACATCAAGATATAGGAACTGACTCGTGCTCAATGGAGTATACCGTTGAGCTTATAGTACTCGTCCACACTATGACATAGGGAAACATATTCATCAAGATCCAGGAACTGTCTCGTGCTCAATGGAGTAAACCGCTGAGGTTATAGAACTTGTCCACACTATGACGGAGGAAAACATCAAGATCTAGGAACTGACTCGTGCTCAATGGAGTATACCATTGAGGTAATAGTACTCGTCCACACCATGACGTAGGGAAACATCTTCATCAAGATCCAGGAATTGTCTCGTGCTCAATGGAGTAAACCACTGAGGTTATAGAACTTGTCCACACTATGACGGAGGAAAACATCAAGATCTAGGAACTGACTCGTGCTCAATGGAGTATACCGTTGAGGTTATAGTACTCGTCCACACTATGACGTAGGGAAACATCTTCATGAAGATCCAGGAACTGTCTCGTGCTCAATGGAGTAAACCGCTGAGGTTATAGAACTTGTCCACACTATGACAGAGGAAAACATCAAGATCTAGGAACTGACTCATGCTCAATGGAGTATACCATTGAGGTCATAGTAATCGTCCACACTATGACGTAGGGAAACATCTTCATCAAGATCCAGGAACTGTCTCGTGCTCAATGGAGTAAACCGCTGAGGTTATAGAACTTGTCCACACTATGACGGAGGAAAACATCAAGATCTAGGAACTGACTCGTGCTCAATGGAGTATACTGTTGAGGTTATAGTACTCATCCACACTAAGACTTAGGGAAACATCTTCATCAAAATCTAGGAACTGTCTCGTGCTCAAAGGAGTAAACCGCTGAGGTTATAGAACTTGTCCACACTATGACGGAGGAAAACATCAAGATCTAGGAACTGTCTCGTGCTCAATGGAGTATACCGTTGAGGTTATAGAACTCGTCCATACTTTGATGTAGGGAAACATCTTCATCAAGATCTAGGAACTGTCTCGTGCTCAAAGGAGTAAACCGCTGAGGTTATAGAACTTGTCCACACTATGACGGAGGAAAACATCAAGATCTAGGAACTGAATCTTGCTCATTGGAGTATATCGTTGAAGTTATAGTACTCGTCCACACTATGACGTAGGGAAACATCTTCGTCAAGATCTAGGAATTGTCTCGTGCTTAATGGAACAAACCGCTGAGGTTATAGAACTTGTCCATACTATGACGGAGGAAAACATCAAGATCTAGGAACTGACTCGTGCTCAATGGAGTATACCGTTGAGGTTATAGTACTCGTCCACACTATGACGTAGGGAAACATCTTCATCAAGATCCAGGAACTTTCTCGTGCTCAATGGAGTAAACCGCTGAGGTTATAGAACTTGTCCACACTATGATGGAGGAAAACATCAAGATCTAGGAATTGACTCGTGCTCAATGGAGTATACCGTTGAGGTTATAGTACTCGTCCACACTATGACGTAGGGAAACATCTTCATCAAGATCCAGGAACTGTATCGTGCTCAATGGAGTAAACCGCTGAGATTATAAAACTTGTCCACACTATGACGGAGGAAAACATCAAGATCTAGGAATTGACTCGTGCTCAATGGAGTAAAACGCTGAGGTTATAGTACACGTCAACACTATGACGTAGGGAAACATCTTCATCAAGATCTAGGAACTGTCTCGTGCTCAAAGGAGTAAACCGCTGAGGTTATAGAACTTGTCCACACTATGACGGAGGAAAACATCAAGATCTAGGAACTGACTCATGCTCAATGGAGTATACAGTTGAGGTTATAGTACTCGTCCACACTATGACATAGGGAAACATCTTCATCAAGATCTAGGAACTGTCTCGTGCTCAAATGAGTAAACCGCTGAGGTTATAGAACTTGTCCACACTATGACGGAGGAAAACATCTTCATCAAGATCTAGGAACTGTCTCGCGCTCAAAGGAGTAAACCGCTGAGGTTATATAACTTGTCCACACTATGACAGAGGAAAACATCAAGATCTAGGAACTGACTCGTGCTCAATGGAGTATACCGTTGAGGTTATAGTACTCGTCCACACTATGACGTAGGGAAACATCTTCATCAAGATCTAGGAACTGTCTCGTGCTCAAAGGAGTAAACCGCTGAGGTTATAGAACTTGTCCACACTATGACGGAGGAAAACATCAAGATCTAGGAACTGACCCGTGCTCAATGGAGTATACCGTTGAGGTTATAGTACTCGTCCACACTATGACGTAGGGAAACATCTTCATCAAGATCTAGGAACTGTCTCGTGCTCAATGGAGTAAACCGCTGAGGTTATAGAACTTGTCCATACTATGACGGAGGAAAACATCAAGATCTAGGAACTGACTCGTGCTCAATGGAGTATACCGTTGAGGTTATAGTACTCGTCCACACTATGACGTAGGGAAACATCTTCATCAAGATCTAGGAACTGTCTCGTGCTCAATGGAGTAAACCGCTGAGGTTATAGAACTTGTCCATACTATGACGGAGGAAAACATCAAGATCTAGGAACTGACTCGTGCTCAATGGAGTATACCGTTGAGGTTATAGTACTCGTCCACACTATGACGTAGGGAAACATCTTCATCAAGATCCAGGAACTTTCTCGTGCTCAATGGAGTAAACCGCTGAGGTTATAGAACTTGTCCACACTATGATGGAGGAAAACATCAAGATCTAGGAACTGACTCGTGCTCAATGGAGTATACTGTTGAGGTTATAGTACTCGTCCACACTATGACATAGGGAAACATCTTCCTCAAGATCCAGGAACTGTCTCATGCTCAATGGAGTAAACCGCTGAGGTTATAGAACTTGTTCACACTATGGCGGAGGAAAACATCAAGATCTAGGAACTGACTTGTGCTCAATGGAGTAAACCACTGAGGTTATAGTACTCGTCCACACTATGACGTAGGGAAACATCTTCATCAAGATCTAGGAACTGTCTCGTGCTCATTGGAGTAAACCGCTGAGGTTATAGAACTTGTCCACACTATGACGGAGGAAAACATCAAGATCTAGGAACTGACTCGTGCTCAATGGAGTATACCATTGAGGTTATAGTACTCGTCCACACTATGACGTAGGGAAACATCTTCATCAAGATCTAGGAATTGTCTCGTGCTCAATGGAGTAAACCGCTGAGGTTATAGAACTTGTCCACACTATGAGGGAGGAAAACATCAAGATATAGGAACTGACTCGTGCTCAATGGAGTATACCGTTGAGGTTATAGTACTCGCCCACAGTATGACATAGGGAAACATCTTCATCAAGATCTAGGAACTGTCTCGTGCTCAAAGGAGTAAATCGCTGAGGTTATAGAACTTGTCCACACTATGACGGAGGAAAACATCAAGATCTAGGAACTGACTCGTGCTCAATGGAGTATACCGTTGAGGTTATAGTACTCGTCCACACTATGACGTAGGGAAACATCTTCATCAAGATCTAGGAACTGTCTCGTGCTCAATGGAGTAAACCGCTGAGGTTATAGAACTTGTCCACACTATGACAGAGGAAAACATCAAGATCTAGGAACTGACTCGTGCTCAATGGAGTATACCGTTGAGGTTATAGTACTCGTCCACACTATTACATTGGGAAACATCTTCATCAAGATCTAGGAACTGTCTCTTGCTCAAAGGAGTAAATCGCTGAGGTTATAGAACTTGTCCATACTATGACGGAGGAAAACATCAAGATCTAGGAACTGACTCGTGCTCAATGGAGTATTCGGTTGAGGTTATAGTACTCGTCCACACTATGACGTAGGGAAACATCTTCATCAAGATCCAGGAACTGTCTCGTGCTCAAAGGAGTAAATCGCTGAGGTTATAGAACTTGTCCACACTATGACGGAGGAAAACATCAAGATCTAGGAACTGACTCGTGCTCAATGGAGTATATCGTTGAGGTTATAGTACTCGTCCACACTATGACGTAGGGAAACATCTTCATCAAGATCCAGGAACTGTCTCATGCTCAATGGAGTAAACCGCTGAGGTTATAGAACTTGTCCACACTATGACGGAGGAAAAAATCAAGATCTAGGAACAGACTCATGCTCAATGGAGTATACTGTTGAGGTTATAGTACTCGTCCACACTATGACATAGGGAAACATCTTCATCAAGATCTAGTAACTGTCTCATGCTCAACGGAGTAAACCGCTGAGGTTATAGAACTTTTCCACACTATGACGGAGGAAAACATCAAGATCTAGGAACTGACTCGTGCTCAATACAGTATACCGTTGAGGTTATAGTACTCGTCCACACTATGATGTAGGGAAACATCTTCATCAAGATCCAGTAATTGTCTCGTGCTCAATGGAGTAAACCGCTGAGGTTATAGAACTTGTCCACACTATGACGGAGGAAAACATCAAGATCTAGGAACTGACTCATGCTCAATGGAGTATACCGTTGAGGTTATAGTACTCGTCCACACTATGACATAGGGAAACATCTTCATCAAGATCTAGGAACTGTCTCGTGCTCAATGGAGTAAACCGCTGAGGTTATAGAACTTGTCCACACTATGACGGAGGAAAACATTAAGATCTAGGAACTGACTCGTGCTCAATGGAGTATACCGCTGAGGTTATAGTACTCGTCCACACTATGACATAGGGAAACATCTTCATCAAGATCTAGGAATTGTCTCGTGCTCAATGGAGTAAACCGCTGAGGTTATAAAACTTGTCCACACTATGACGGAGGAAAACATCAAGATCTAGAAACTGACTCGTGCTCAATGGAGTATACTTTTGAGGTTATAGTACTCGTTCACACTATGACGTAGGGAAACATCTTCATCAAGATCCAGGAACTGTCTCGTGCTCAATGGAGTAAACCACTGAGGTTATAGAACTTGTCCACACTATGGCGTAGGAAAACATCAAGATCTAGGAACTGACTCGTGCTCAATGGAGTAAACCGCTGAGGTTATAGTACTCGTCCACACTATGACGTAGGGAAACATCTTCATCAAGATCCAGGAACTGTCTCGTGCTCAATGGAATAAACCCCTGAGGTTATAGAACTTGTCCACACTATGACGGAGGAAAACATCAAGATCTAGGAACTGACTCGTGCTCAATGGAGTATACCGTTGAGGTTATAGTACTAGTCCACACTATGACGTAGGGAAACATCTTCATCAAGATCCAGGAACTGTCTCGTGCACAATGGAGTAAACCGTTGAGGTTATAGAACTTGTCCACACTATGACAGAGGAAAACATCAAGATCTAGGAACTGACTCGTGCTCAATGGAGTATACCGTTGAGGTTATAGTACTCGTCCACACTATGACGTAGGGAAACATCTTCATCAAGATCTAGGAACTGTCTCGTGCTCAATGGAGTAAACCGCTGAGGTTATAGAACTTGTCCACACTATGACGGAGGAAAACATCAAGATCTAGGAACTGACTCGTGCTCAATGGAGTAAACCGCTGAGGTTATAGTACTCGTCCACACTATGACGTAGGGAAAAATCTTCATCAAGATCTAGGAACTATCTCTTGCTCAAAGGAGTAAACCGCTGAGGTTATAGGACTTGTCCACACTATGACGGAGGAAAACATCAAGATCTAGGAACTGACTCGTGCTCAATGGAGTATACCGTTGAGGTTATAGTACTCGTCCACACTATGACGTAGGGAAACATCTTCATCAAGATCTAGGAACTGACTCATGCTCAATGGAGTATACCGTTGAGGTTATAGTACTCGTCCACACTATGACATAGGGAAACATCTTCATCAAGATCTAGGAACTGTCTCGTGCTCAATGGAGTAAACCGCTGAGGTTATAGAACTTGTCCACACTATGACGGAGGAAAACATTAAGATCTAGGAACTGACTCGTGCTCAATGGAGTATACCGCTGAGGTTATAGTACTCGTCCACACTATGACATAGGGAAACATCTTCATCAAGATCTAGGAATTGTCTCGTGCTCAATGGAGTAAACCGCTGAGGTTATAAAACTTGTCCACACTATGACGGAGGAAAACATCAAGATCTAGAAACTGACTCGTGCTCAATGGAGTATACTTTTGAGGTTATAGTACTCGTTCACACTATGACGTAGGGAAACATCTTCATCAAGATCCAGGAACTGTCTCGTGCTCAATGGAGTAAACCACTGAGGTTATAGAACTTGTCCACACTATGGCGTAGGAAAACATCAAGATCTAGGAACTGACTCGTGCTCAATGGAGTAAACCACTGAGGTTATAGTACTCGTCCACACTATGACGTAGGGAAACATCTTCATCAAGATCCAGGAACTGTCTCGTGCTCAATGGAATAAACCCCTGAGGTTATAGAACTTGTCCACACTATGACGGAGGAAAACATCAAGATCTAGGAACTGACTCGTGCTCAATGGAGTATACCGTTGAGGTTATAGTACTAGTCCACACTATGACGTAGGGAAACATCTTCATCAAGATCCAGGAACTGTCTCGTGCACAATGGAGTAAACCGTTGAGGTTATAGAACTTGTCCACACTATGACAGAGGAAAACATCAAGATCTAGGAACTGACTCGTGCTCAATGGAGTATACCGTTGAGGTTATAGTACTCGTCCACACTATGACGTAGGGAAACATCTTCATCAAGATCTAGGAACTGTCTCGTGCTCAATGGAGTAAACCGCTGAGGTTATAGAACTTGTCCACACTATGACGGAGGAAAACATCAAGATCTAGGAACTGACTCGTGCTCAATGGAGTAAACCGCTGAGGTTATAGTACTCGTCCACACTATGACGTAGGGAAAAATCTTCATCAAGATCTAGGAACTATCTCTTGCTCAAAGGAGTAAACCGCTGAGGTTATAGGACTTGTCCACACTATGACGGAGGAAAACATCAAGATCTAGGAACTGACTCGTGCTCAATGGAGTATACCGTTGAGGTTATAGTACTCGTCCACACTATGACGTAGGGAAACATCTTCATCAAGATCTAGGAACTGACTCGTGCTCAAAGGAGTAAACCGCTGAGGTTATAGAACTTGTCCACACTATGACGGAGGAAAACATCTTCATCAAGATCTAGGAACTGTCTCGTGCTCAAAGGAGTAAACCGCTAAGGTTATAGAACTTGTCCACACTATGACGGAGGAAAACATCAAGATCTAGGAACTGACTCGTGCTCAATGGAGTATACCATTGAGGTTATAGTACTCGTCCACACTATGACGTAGGGAAACATCTTCATCAAGATCTAGGAATTGTCTCGTGCTCAATGGAGTAAACCGCTGAGGTTATAGAACTTGTCCACACTATGAGGGAGGAAAACATCAAGATATAGGAACTGACTCGTGCTCAATGGAGTATACCGTTGAGGTTATAGTACTCGCCCACAGTATGACATAGGGAAACATCTTCATCAAGATCTAGGAACTGTCTCGTGCTCAAAGGAGTAAACCGCTGAGGTTATAGAACTTGTCCACACTATGACGGAGGAAAACATCAAGATCTAGGAACTGACTCGTGCTTAATGGAGTATACCGTTGAGGTTATAGTACTCGTCCACACTATGACGTAGGGAAACATCTTCATCAAGATCCAGGAACTGTCTCGTGCTCAAAGGATTAAACCGCTGAGGTTATAGAACTTGTCCACACTATGACGGAGGAAAACATCAAGATCTAGGAACTGACTCGTGCTCAATGGAGTATACCGTTGAGGTTATAGTACTCGTCCACACTATGACATAGGGAAACATCTTCATCAAGATCCAGGAACTGTCTCATGCTCAATGGAGTAAACCGCTGAGGTTATAGAACTTATCCACACTATGACGGAGGAAAACATCAAGATCTAGGAACTGACTCATGCTCAATGGAGTATACCGTTGAGGTTATAGTACTCGTCCATACTATGACATAGGGAAACATCTTCATCAAGATCCAGTAACTGTCTCGTGCTCAACGGAGTAAACCGCTGAGGTTATAGAACTTGTCCACACTATGACGGAGGAAAACATCAAGATCTAGGAACTGACTCGTGCTCAATGGAGTATACCGTTGAGGTTATAGTACTCGTCCACACTATGATGTAGGGAAACATCATCTTCAAGATCTAGGAACTGTCTCGTGCTCAATGGAGTAAATCGCTAAGGTTATAGAACTTGTCCACACTATGACGGAGGAAAACATCAAGATCTAGGAACTGACTCATGCTCAATGGAGTATACCGTTGAGGTTATAGTACTCGTCCACACTATGACATAGGGAAACATCTTCATCAAGATCTAGGAATTGTCTCGTGCTCAATGGAGTAAACCGCTGAGGTTATAAAACTTGTCCACACTATGACGGAGGAAAACATCAAGATCTAGAAACTGACTCGTGCTCAATGGAGTATACTTTTGAGGTTATAGTACTCGTCCACACTATGACGTAGGGAAACATCTTCATCAAGATCCAGGAATTGTCTCGTGCTCAATGGAGTAAACCACTGAGGTTATAGAACTTGTCCACACTATGGCGTAGGAAAACATCAAGATCTAGGAACTGACTCGTGCTCAATGGAGTAAACCGCTGAGGTTATAGTACTCGTCCACACTATGACGTAGGGAAACATCTTCATCAAGATCCAGGAACTGTCTCGTGCTCAATGGAATAAACCCCTGAGGTTATAGAACTTGTCCACACTATGACGGAGGAAAACATCAAGATCTAGGAACTGACTCGTGCTCAATGGAGTATACCGTTGAGGTTATAGTACTAGTCCACACTATGACGTAGGGAAACATCTTCATCAAGATCCAGGAACTGTCTCGTGCACAATGGAGTAAACCGTTGAGGTTATAGAACTTGTCCACACTATGACAGAGGAAAACATCAAGATCTAGGAACTGACTCGTGCTCAATGGAGTATACCGTTGAGGTTATAGTACTCGTCCACACTATGACGTAGGGAAACATCTTCATCAAGATCTAGGAACTGTCTCGTGCTCAATGGAGTAAACCGCTGAGGTTATATAACTTGTCCACACTATGACGGAGGAAAACATCAAGATCTAGGAACTGACTCGTGCTCAATGGAGTAAACCGCTGAGGTTATAGTACTCGTCCACACTATGACGTAGGGAAAAATCTTCATCAAGATCTAGGAACTATCTCTTGCTCAAAGGAGTAAACCGCTGAGGTTATAGGACTTGTCCACACTATGACGGAGGAAAACATCAAGATCTAGGAACTGACTCGTGCTCAATGGAGTATACCGTTGAGGTTATAGTACTCGTCCACACTATGACGTAGGGAAACATCTTCATCAAGATCTAGGAACTGACTCGTGCTCAAAGGAGTAAATCGCTGAGGTTATAGAACTTGTCCACACTATGACGGAGGAAAACATCTTCATCAAGATCTAGGAACTGTCTCGTGCTCAAAGGAGTAAACCGCTAAGGTTATAGAACTTGTCCACACTATGACGGAGGAAAACATCAAGATCTAGGAACTGACTCGTGCTCAATGGAGTATACCATTGAGGTTATAGTACTCGTCCACACTATGACGTAGGGAAACATCTTCATCAAGATCTAGGAATTGTCTCGTGCTCAATGGAGTAAACCGCTGAGGTTATAGAACTTGTCCACACTATGAGGGAGGAAAACATCAAGATATAGGAACTGACTCGTGCTCAATGGAGTATACCGTTGAGGTTATAGTACTCGCCCACAGTATGACATAGGGAAACATCTTCATCAAGATCCAGGAACTGTCTCGTGCTCAATGGAGTAAACCACTGAGGTTATAGAACTTGTCCACACTATGACGGAGGAAAACATCAAGATCTAGGAACTGAATCGTGCTCAATGGAGTATACCATTGAGTTTATAGTACTCGTCCACACTATGACGTAGGGAAACATCTTCATCAAGATCCAGGAACTGTCTCGTGCTCAATGGAGTAAACCGCTGAGGTTATAGAACTTGTCCACACTATGACGGAGGAAAACGTCAAGATCTAGGAACTGACTCGTGCTCAATGGAGTATACCATTGAGGTTATAGTACTCGTCCACACTATGACGTAGGGAAACATCTTCATCAAGATCTAGGAACTGTCTCGTGCTCAAAGGAGTAAACCGCTGAGGTTATAGAACTTGTCCACACTATGACGGAGGAAAACATCAAGATCTAGGAACTGACTCGTGGTCAATGGATTATACCGTTGAGGTTATAGTACTCGTCCATACTATGACGTAGGGAAACATCTTCATCAAGATCTAGGAACTGTCTCGTGCTCAATGGAGGAAACCGCTGAGGTTATAGAACTTGTCCACACTATGACGGAGGAAAACATCAAGATCTAGGAACTGACTCATGCTCAATGGAGTATACCGTTGAGGTTATAGTACTCGTCCACACTATGACGTAGGGAAACATCTTCATCAAGATCTAGGAACTGTCTCGTGCTCAATGGAGTAAACCGCTGAGGTTATAGAACTTGTCCACACTATGAGGGAGGAAAACATCAAGATATAGGAACTGACTCGTGCTCAATGGAGTATACCGTTGAGGTTATAGTACTCGCCCACAGTATGACATAGGGAAACATCTTCATCAAGATCCAGGAACTGTCTCGTGCTCAATGGAGTAAACCACTGAGGTTATAGAACTTGTCCACACTATGACGGAGGAAAACATCAAGATCTAGGAACTGAATCGTGCTCAATGGAGTATACCATTGAGTTTATAGTACTCGTCCACACTATGACGTAGGGAAACATCTTCATCAAGATCCAGGAACTGTCTCGTGCTCAATGGAGTAAACCGCTGAGGTTATAGAACTTGTCCACACTATGACGGAGGAAAACGTCAAGATCTAGGAACTGACTCGTGCTCAATGGAGTATACCATTGAGGTTATAGTACTCGTCCACACTATGACGTAGGGAAACATCTTCATCAAGATCTAGGAACTGTCTCGTGCTCAAAGGAGTAAACCGCTGAGGTTATAGAACTTGTCCACACTATGACGGAGGAAAACATCAAGATCTAGGAACTGACTCGTGGTCAATGGATTATACCGTTGAGGTTATAGTACTCGTCCATACTATGACGTAGGGAAACATCTTCATCAAGATCTAGGAACTGTCTCGTGCTCAATGGAGGAAACCGCTGAGGTTATAGAACTTGTCCACACTATGACGGAGGAAAACATCAAGATCTAGGAACTGACTCATGCTCAATGGAGTATACCGTTGAGGTTATAGTACTCGTCCACACTATGACGTAGGGAAACATCTTCATCAAGATCTAGGAACTGTCTCGTGCTCAATGGAGTAAACCGCTGAGGTTATAGAACTTGTCCACACTATGACGGAGGAAAACATCAAGATCTAGGAACTGACTCGTGATCAATGGAGTATACTGTTGAGGTTATAGTACTCGTCCACACTATGACATAGGGAAACATCTTCATCAAGATCCAGGAACTGTCTCGTGCTCAATGGAGTAAACCGTTGAGGTTATAGAACTTGTCCACACTATGGCGGAGGAAAACATCAAGATCTAGGAACTGACTCGTGCTCAATGGAGTAAACCGCTGAGGTTATAGTACTCGTCCACACTATGACGTAGGGAAAAATCTTCATCAAGATCCAGGAACTGTCTCGTGCTCAATGGAGTAAATCGTTGAGGTTATAGAACTTGTCTACACTATGGCGGAGGAAAACATCAAGATCTAGGAACTGACTCGTGCTCAATGGAGTATACCGTTGAGGTTATAGTACTCGTCCACACTATGACGTAGGGAAACATCTTCATCAAGATCCAGGAACTGTCTCGTGCTCAATGGAGTAAATCGTTGAGGTTATAGAACTTGTTCACACTATGACAGAGGAAAACATCAAGATCTAGGAACTGACTCGTGATCAATGGAGTATACCGTTGAGGTTATAGTACTCGTCCACACTATGACGTAGGGAAACATCTTCATCAAGATCCAGGAACTGTCTCGTGCTCAATGGAATAAACCGTTGAGGTTATAGAACTTGTCCACACTATGACGGAGGAAAACATCAAGATCTAGGAACTGACTCGTGCTCAATGGAGTATACCGTTGAGGTTATAGTACTCGTCCACACTATGACATAGGGAAACATCTTCATCAAGATCCAGGAACTGTCTCGCGCTCAATGGAGTAAACCGCTGAGGTTATAGAACTTGTCCACGCTATGACGGAGGAAAACATCAAGATCTAGGAACTGACTCGTGCTCAATGGAGTATACCGTTGAGGTTATAGTACTCGTCCACACTATGACGTAGGGAAACATCTTCATCAAGATCCAGTAACTGTCTCGTGCTCAACAGAGTAAACCGCTGAGGTTATAGAACTTGTCCACACTATAACGGAGGAAAACATCAAGATCTAAGAACTGACTCGTGCTCAATGGAGTAAACCGCTGAGGTTATAGTACTCGTCCACACTATGACGTAGGGAAACATCTTCATCAAGATCCAGGAACTGTCTCGTGCTCAATGGAGTAAACCGCTGAGGTTATAGAACTTGTCCACACTATGACGAAGGAAAACATCAAGATCTAGGAACTGACTCGTGTTCAATGGAGTATACCGTTGAGGTTATAGTACTCTTTCACACTATGACGTAGGGAAACATCTTCATCAAGATCCAGGAACTGTCTCGTGCTTAATGGAGTAAACCGCTGAGGTTATAGAACTTGTCCACACTATGGCGGAGGAAAACATCAAGATCTAGGAACTGACTCATGCTCAATGGAGTAAACCGCTGAGATTATAGTACTCGTCCACACTATGACATAGGGAAACATCTTCATCAAGATCCAGGAAATGTCTCGTGCTCAATGGAGTAAACCGCTGAGGTTATAGAACTTGTCCACACTATGACGGAGGAAAACATCAAGATCTAGGAACTGACTCGTGCTCAATGGAGTATACCGGTGAGGTTATAGTACTCGTCCACACTATGACGGAGGAAAACATCTTCATCAAGATCTAGGAGATGTCTCGTGCTCAAAGGAGTAAACCGCTGAGGTTATAGAACTTGTCCACACTATGACGGAGGAAAACATCAAGATCTAGGAACTGACTCGTGCTCAATGGAGTATACCGTTGAGGTTATAGTACTCGTCCACACTATGACGTAGGGAAACATCTTCATCAAGATCCAGGAAATGTCTCGTGCTCAATGGAGTAAACCGCTGAGGTTATAGAACTTGTCCACACTATGACAGAGGAAAACATCAAGATCTAGGAACTGACTCGTGCTCAATGGAGTATATCGTTGAGGTTATAGTACTCGTCCACACTATTACATAGGGAAACATCTTCATCATGATCTAGGAACTGTCTCGTGCTCAAAGGAGTAAACCGCTGAGGTTATAGAACTTGTCCACACTATGACGGAGGAAAACATCAAGATCTAGGAACTGACTCGTGCTCAATGGAGTATACCGTTGAGGTTATAGTACTCGTCCATACTATGACGTAGGGAAACATCTTCATCAAGATCCAGGAACTGTCTCATGCTCAATGGAGTAAACCGCTGAGGTTATAGAACTTGTCCACACTATGACGGAGGAAAACATCAAGATCTAGGAACTGACTCATGCTCAATGGAGTATACTGTTGAGGTTATAGTACTCGTCCACACTATGACGTAGGGAAACATCTTCATCAAGATCCAGTAACTGTCTCGTGCTCAAAGGAGTAAACCGCTGAGGTTATAGAACTTGTCCACACTATGACGGAGGAAAACATCAAGATCTAGGAACTGACTCGTGCTCAATGGAGTATACCGTTGAGGTTATAGTACTCGTCCACACTATGACGTAGGGAAACATCTTCATCAAGATTCAGGAACTGTCTCATGCTCAATGGAGTAAACCGCTGAGGTTATAGAACTTGTCCATACTATGACAGAGGAAAACATCAAGATCTAGGAACTGACTCATGCTCAATGGAGTATACCGTTGAGGTTATAGTACTCGTCCACACTATGACGTAGGGAAACATCTTCATCAAGATCCAGTAACTGTCTCGTGCTCAACGAAGTAAACCGCTGAGGTTATAGAACTTGTCCACACTATAACGGAGGAAAACATCAAGATCTAGGAACTGACTTGTGCTCAATGGAGTAAACCGCTGAGGTTATAGTACTCGTCCACACTATGACGTAGGGAAACATCTTCATCAAGATCCAGGAACTGTCTCGTGCTCAATGGAGTAAACCGCTGAGGTTATAGAACTTGTCCACACTATGACGGAGGAAAACATCAAGATCTAGGAACTGACTCGTGTTCAATGGAGTATACCGTTGAGGTTATAGTACTCGTCCACACTATGACATAGGGAAACATCTTCATCAAGATCCAGGAACTGTCTCGTGCTAAATGGAGTAAACCGCTGAGGTTATAGAACTTGTCCATACTATGATGGAGGAAAACATCAAGATGTAGGAACTGAATCGTGCTCAATGGAGTATACCGTTGAGTTTATAGTACTCGTCCACACTATGAAGTAGGGAAACATCTTCATCAAGATCTAGGAATTGTCTCCTACTCTATGGAACAAACCGCTGAGGTTATAGAACTTGTCCACACTATGACGGAGGAAAACATCAAGATCTAGGAACTGACTCGTGCTCAATGGAGTATACCGTTGAGGTTATAGTACTCGTCCACACTATGACGTAGGGAAACATCTTCATCAAGATCCAGGAACTGTCTCGTGCTCAATGGAGTAAACCGTTGAGGTTATAGAACTTGTCCACACTATGACAGAGGAAAACATCAAGATCTAGGAACTCACTCGTGCTCAATAGAGTATACCGTTGAGGTTATAGTACTCGTCCACACTATGACGTAGGGAAACATCTTCATCAAGAAATAGGAACTGTCTCGTGCTCAATGGAGTAAACCGCTGAGGTTATAGAACTTGTCCACACTATGACGGAGGAAAACATCAAGATCTAGGAACTGACTCGTGCTCAATGGAGTAAACCGCTGAGGTTATAGTACTCGTCCACACTATGACGTAGGGAAACATCTTCATCAAAATCTAGGAACTATCTCTTGCTCAAAGGAGTAAACCGCTGAGGTTATAGAACTTGTCCACACTATGACGGAGGAAAACATCAAGATCTAGGAACTGACTCGTGCTCAATGGAGTATATCGTTGAGGTTATAGTACTCGTCCACACTATTACATAGGGAAACATCTTCATCAAGATCTAGGAACTGTCTCGTGCTCAAAGGAGTAAACCGCTGAGGTTATAGAACTTGTCCACACTATGACGGAGGAAAACATCAAGATCTAGGAACTGACTCGTGCTCAATGGAGTATACCGTTGAGGTTATAGTACTCGTCCATACTATGACGTAGGGAAACATCTTCATCAAGATCCAGGAACTGTCTCATGCTCAATGGAATAAACCGCTGAGGTTATAGAACTTGTCCACACTATGACGGAGGAAAACATCAAGATCTAGGAACTGAATCATGCTCAATGGAGTATACTGTTGAGGTTATAGTACTTGTCCACACTATGACGTAGGGAAACATCTTCATCAAGATCCAGTAACTGTCTCGTGCTCAAAGGAGTAAACCGCTGAGGTTATAGAACTTGTCCACACTATGACGGAGGAAAACATCAAGATCTAGGAACTGACTCGTGCTCAATGGAGTATACCGTTGAGGTTATAGTACTCGTCCACACTATGACGTAGGGAAACATCTTCATCAAGATCCAGGAACTGTCTCATGCTCAATGGAGTAAACCGCTGAGGTTATAGAACTTGTCCATACTATGACAGAGGAAAACATCAAGATCTAGGAACTGACTCATGCTCAATGGAGTATACTGTTGAGGTTATAGTACTCGTCCACACTATGACGTAGGGAAACATCTTCATCAAGATCCAGTAACTGTCTCGTGCTCAACGAAGTAAACCGCTGAGGTTATAGAACTTGTCCACACTATAACGGAGGAAAACATCAAGATCTAGGAACTGACTCGTGCTCAATGGAGTAAACCGCTGAGGTTATAGTACTCGTCCACACTATGACGTAGGGAAACATCTTCATCAAGATCCAGGAACTGTCTCGTGCTCAATGGAGTAAACCGCTGAGGTTATAGAACTTGTCCACACTATGACGGAGGAAAACATCAAGATCTAGGAACTGACTCGTGTTCAATGGAGTATACCGTTGAGGTTATAGTACTCGTCCACACTATGACGTAGGGAAACATCTTCATCAAGATCCAGGAACTGTCTCGTGCTAAATGGAGTAAACCGCTGAGGTTATAGAACTTGTCCATACTATGATGGAGGAAAACATCAAGATGTAGGAACTGAATCGTGCTCAATGGAGTATACCGTTGAGTTTATAGTACTCGTCCACACTATGAAGTAGGGAAAAATCTTCATCAAGATCTAGGAATTGTCTCCTACTCTATGGAACAAACCGCTGAGGTTATAGAACTTGTCCACACTATGACGGAGGAAAACATCAAGATCTAGGAACTGACTCGTGCTCAATGGAGTATACCGTTGAGGTTATAGTACTCGTCCACACTATGACGTAGGGAAACATCTTCATCAAGATCCAGGAACTGTCTCGTGCTCAATGGAGTAAACCGTTGAGGTTATAGAACTTGTCCACACTATGACAGAGGAAAACATCAAGATCTAGGAACTCACTCGTGCTCAATAGAGTATACCGTTGAGGTTATAGTACTCGTCCATACTATGACGTAGGGAAACATCTTCATCAAGAAATAGGAACTGTCTCGTGCTCAATGGAGTAAACCACTGAGGTTATAGAACTTGTCCACACTATGACGGAGGAAAACATCAAGATCTAGGAACTGACTCGTGCTCAATGGAGTAAACCGCTGAGGTTATAGTACTCGTCCACACTATGACGTAGGGAAACATCTTCATCAAAATCTAGGAACTATCTCTTGCTCAAAGGAGTAAACCGCTGAGGTTATAGAACTTGTCCACACTATGACGGAGGAAAACATCAAGATCTAGGAACTGACTCGTGCTCAATGGAGTATACCGTTGAGGTTATAGTACTCATCCACACTATGACATAGGGAAACATCTTCATCAAGATCTAGGAACTGTCTCGTGCTCAAAGGAGTAAACCGCTGAGGTTATAGAACTTGTCCACACTATGACGGAGGAAAACATCTTCATCAAGATCTAGGAACTGTCTCGTGCTCAAATGAGTAAACCGCTGAGGTTATAGAACTTGTCCACACTATGACGGAGGAAAACACCAAGATCTAGGAACTGACTCGTGCTCAATGGAGTATACCGTTAAGGTTATAGTACTCGTCCACACTATGACATAGGGAAACATCTTCATCAAGATCTAGGAACTGTCTCGTGCTCAATGAAGTAAACCGCTGAGGTTATAGAACTTGTCCACACTATGAGGGAGGAAAACATCAAGATATAGGAAATGACTCGTGCTCAATGGAGTATACCGTTGAGGTTATAGTACTCGTCCACACTATGACATAGGGAAACATCTTCATCAAGATCCAGGAACTGTCTCGTGCTCAATGGAGTAAACCGCTGAGGTTATAGAACTTGTCCACACTATGACGGAGGAAAACATCAAGATCTAGGAACTGACTCGTGCTCAATGGAGTATACCATTGAGGTTATAGTACTCGTCCACACTATGACGTAGGGAAACATCTTCATCAAGATCCAGGAACTGTCTCGTGCTCAATGGAGTAAACCGCTGAGGTTATAGAACTTGTCCACACTATGACGGTGGAAAACATCAAGATCTAGGAACTGACTCGTGCTCAATGGAGTATACCGTTGAGGTTATAGTACTCGTCCACACTATGACGTAGGGAAACATCTTCATCAAGATCCAGTAACTGTCTCGTGCTCAACGAAGTAAACCGTTGAGGTTATAGAACTTGTCCACACTATAACGGAGGAAAACATCAAGATCTAGGAACTGACTCGTGCTCAATGGAGTAAACCGCTGAGGTTATAGTACTCGTCCACACTATGACGTAGGGAAACATCTTCATCAAGATCCAGGAACTGTCTCGTGCTCAATGGAGTAAACCGCTGAGGTTATAGAACTTGTCCACACTATGACGGAGGAAAACATCAAGATCTAGGAACTGACTCGTGTTCAATGGAGTATACCGTTGAGGTTATAGTACTCATCCACACTATGACGTAGGGAAACATCTTCATCAAGATCCAGGAACTGTCTCGTGCTAAATGGAGTAAACCGCTGAGGTTATAGAACTTGTCCACACTATGATGGAGGAAAACATCAAGATGTAGGAACTGAATCGTGCTCAATGGAGTATACCGTTGAGTTTATAGTACTCGTCCACACTATGAAGTAGGGAAACATCTTCATCAAGATCTAGGAATTGTCTCCTACTCTATGGAACAAACCGCTGAGGTTATAGAACTTGTCCACACTATGACGGAGGAAAACATCAAGATCTAGGAACTGACTCGTGCTCAATGGAGTATACCGTTGAGGTTATAGTACTCGTCCACACTATGACGTAGGGAAACATCTTCATCAAGATCCAGGAACTGTCTCGTGCTCAATGGAGTAAACCGTTGAGGTTATAGAACTTGTCCACACTATGACAGAGGAAAACATCAAGATCTAGGAACTCACTCGTGCTCAATGGAGTATACCGTTGAGGTTATAGTACTCGTCCACACTATGACGTAGGGAAACATCTTCATCAAGAAATAGGAACTGTCTCGTGCTCAATGGAGTAAACCGCTGAGGTTATAGAACTTGTCCACACTATGACGGAGGAAAACATCAAGATCTAGGAACTGACTCGTGCTCAATGGAGTAAACCGCTGAGGTTATAGTACTCGTCCACACTATGACGTAGGGAAACATCTTCATCAAAATCTAGGAACTATCTCTTGCTCAAAGGAGTAAACCGCTGAGGTTATAGAACTTGTCCACACTATGACGGAGGAAAACATCAAGATCTAGGAACTGACTCGTGCTCAATGGAGTATACCGTTGAGGTTATAGTACTCATCCACACTATGACGTAGGGAAACATCTTCATCAAGATCTAGGAACTGTCTCGTGCTCAAAGGAGTAAACCGCTGAGGTTATAGAACTTGTCCACACTATGACGGAGGAAAACATCTTCATCAAGATCTAGGAACTGTCTCGTGCTCAAATGAGTAAACCGCTGAGGTTATAGAACTTGTCCACACTATGACGGAGGAAAACACCAAGATCTAGGAACTGACTCGTGCTCAATGGAGTATACCGTTAAGGTTATAGTACTCGTCCACACTATGACATAGGGAAACATCTTCATCAAGATCTAGGAACTGTCTCGTGCTCAATGAAGTAAACCGCTGAGGTTATAGAACTTGTCCACACTATGAGGGAGGAAAACATCAAGATATAGGAAATGACTCGTGCTCAATGGAGTATACCGTTGAGGTTATAGTACTCGTCCACACTATGACATAGGGAAACATCTTCATCAAGATCCAGGAACTGTCTCGTGCTCAATGGAGTAAACCGCTGAGGTTATAGAACTTGTCCACACTATGACGGAGGAAAACATCAAGATCTAGGAACTGACTCGTGCTCAATGGAGTATACCATTGAGGTTATAGTACTCGTCCACACTATGACGTAGGGAAACATCTTCATCAAGATCCAGGAACTGTCTCGTGCTCAATGGAGTAAACCGCTGAGGTTATAGAACTTGTCCACACTATGACGGTGGAAAACATCAAGATCTAGGAACTGACTCGTGCTCAATGGAGTATACCGTTGAGGTTATAGTACTCGTCCACACTATGACGTAGGGAAACATCTTCATCAAGATCTAGGAATTGTCTCGTGCTCAAAGGAGTAAACCGCTGAGGTTATAGAACTTGTCCACACTATGACGGAGGAAAACATCAAGATCTAGGAACTGACTCGTGCTCAATGGAGTATACTGTTGAGGTTATAGTACTCGTCCACACTATGACGTAGGGAAACATCTTCATCAAGATCCAGTAACTGTCTCGTGCTCAATGGAGTAAATCACTGAGGTTATAGAACTTGTCCACACTATGACGGAGGAAAACATCAAGATCTAGGAACTGACTCGTGCTCAATGGAGTATACCGTTGAGGTTATAGTACTCGTCCACACTATGACGTAGGGAAACATCTTCATCAAGATCTAGGAACTGTCTCGTACTCAATGGAGTAAACCGCTGAGGTTATAGAACTTGTCCACACTATGAGGGAGGAAAACATCAAGATATAGGAACTGACTCGTGCTCAATGGAGTATACCGTTGAGGTTATAGTACTCGTCCACACTATGACATAGGGAAACATCTTCATCAAGATCTAGGAACTGTCTCGTGCTCAATGGAGTAAACTGCTGAGGTTATAGAACTTGTCCACACTATGACGGAGGAAAACATCAAGATCTAGGAACTGACTCGTGCTCAATGGAGTATACTGTTGATGTTATAGTACTCGTCCACACTATGACATAGGGAAACATCTTCATCAAGATCCAGGAACTGTCTCGTGCTCAATGGAGTAAACCGCTGAGGTTATAGAACTTGTCCACACTATGGCGTAGGAAAACATCAAGATCTAGGAACTGACTCGTGCTCAATGGAGTAAACTGCTGAGGTTATAGTACTCGTCCACACTATGACGTAGGGAAACATCTTCATCAAGATCCACGAACTGTCTCGTGCTCAATGGAGTAAATCGTTGAGGTTATAGAACTTGTCCACACTATGACGGAGGAAAACATCAAGATCTAGGAACTGACTCGTGATCAATGGAGTATACCGTTGAGGTTATAGTACTCGTCCACACTATGACGTAGGGAAACATCTTCATCAAGATCCAGGAACTGTCTCGTGCTCAATGGAGTAAACCGTTGAGGTTATAGAACTTGTCCACACTATTACGGAAGAAAACATCAAGATCTAGGAACAGACTCGTGCTCAATGGAGTATACCGTTGAAGTTATAGTACTCATCCACACTATGACGTAGGGAAACATCTTCATCAAGATCCAGGAACTGTCTCGTGCTCAATGGAGTAAACCGTTGAGGTTATAGAACTTGTCCACACTATGACGGAGGAAAACATCAAGATCTAAGAACTGACTCGTGCTCAATGGAGTAAACCGCTGAGGTTATAGTACTCGTCCACACTATGACGCAGGGAAACATCTTCATCAAGATCCAGGAACTATCTCGTGCTCAATGGAGTAAATCGTTGAGGTTATAGAACTTGTCCACACTATGACGGAGGAAAACATCAAGATCTAGGAACTGACTCGTGCTCAATGGAGTATACCGTTGAGGTTATAGTACTCGTCCACACTATGACGTAGGGAAACATCTTCATCAAGATCCAGGAACTGTCTTGTGCTCAATGGAGTAAACCGTTGAGGTTATAGAACTTGTCCACACTATGACGGAGGAAAACATCAAGATCTAGGTACTGACTCGTGTTCAATGGAGTATACCATTGAGGTTATAGTACTCGTCCACACTATGACATAGGGAAACATCTTCATCAAGATCCAGGAACTGTCTCGTGCTAAATAGAGTAAACCGCTGAGGTTATATAACTTGTCCACACTATGATGGAGGAAAACATCAAGATGTAGGAACTGAATCGTGCTCAATGGAGTATACCGTTGAGTTTATAGTACTCGTCCACACTATGACGTAGGGAAACATCTTCATCAAGATCTAGGAATTGTCTCCTGCTCTATGGAACAAACCGCTGATGTTATAGAACTTGTCCACACTATGACGGAGGAAAACATCAAGATCTAGGAACTGACTCGTGCTCAATGGAGTATACCGTTGAGGTTATAGTACTCGTCCACACTATGACGTAGCGAAACATCTTCATCAAGATCCAGGAAATGTCTCGTGCTCAATGGAGTATACCGTTGAGGTTATAGAACTTGTCCACACTATGACGGAGGAAAACATCAAGATCTAGGAACTGACTCGTGCTCAATGGAGTATACCGTTGAGGTTATAGTACTCGTCCACACTATGACGTAGGGAAACATATTCATCAAGAAATAGGAACTGTCTCGTGCTCAATGGAGTAAACCGCTGAGGTTATAGAACTTGTCCACACTATGACGGAGGAAAACATCAAGATCTAGGAACTGACTCGTGCTCAATGGAGTAAACTGCTGAGGTTATAGTACTCATCCACACTATGACGTAGGGAAACATCTTCATCAAAATCTAGGAACTATCTCTTGCTCAAAGGAGTAAATCGCTGAGGTTATAGAACTTGTCCACACTATGACGGAGGAAAACATCAAGATCTAGGAACTGACTCGTGCTCAATGGAGTATACCGTTGAGGTTATAGTACTCATCCACACTATGACGTAGGGAAACATCTTCATCAAGATCTAGGAACTGTCTCGTGCTCAAAGGAGTAAACCGCTGAGGTTATAGAACTTGTCCACACTATGACGGAGGAAAACATCTTCATCAAGATCTAGGAACTGTCTCGTGTTCAAAGGAGTAAACCGCTGAGGTTATAGAACTTGTCCACACTATGACGGAGGAAAACATCAAGATCTAGGAACTGACTCGTGCTCAATGGAGTATACCGTTAAGGTTATAGTACTCGTCCACACTATGACGTAGGGAAACATCTTCATCAAGATCTAGGAACTGTCTCGTGCTCAATGGACTAAACCGCTGAGGTTATAGAACTTGTCCATACTATGAGGGAGGAAAACATCAAGATATAGGAAATGACTCGTGCTCAATGGAGTATACCGTTGAGGTTATAGTACTCATCCACACTATGACATAGGGAAACATCTTCATCAAGATCCAGGAACTGTCTCGTGCTCAATGGAGTAAACCGCTGAGGTTATAGAACTTGACCACACTATGACGGAGGAAAACATCAAGATCTAGGAACTGACTCGTGCTCAATGGAGTATACCATTGAGGTTATAGTACTCGTCCACACTATGACATAGGGAAACATCTTCATCAAGATCCAGGAACTGTCTCGTGCTCAATGCAGTAAACCGCTGAGGTTATAGAACTTGTCCACACTATGACGGAGGAAAACATCAAGATCTAGGAACTGACTCGTGCTCAATGGAGTATACCGTTGAGGTTATAGTACTCGTCCACACTATGACATAGGGAAACATCTTCATCAAGATCTAGGAACTGTCTCGTGCTCAAAGGAGTAAACCGCTGAGGTTATCGAACTTGTCCACACTATGACGGAGGAAAACATCAAGATCTAGGAACTGACTCGTGCTCAATGGAGTATACTGTTGAGGTTATAGTACTCGTCCACACTATGACATAGGGAAACATCTTCATCAAGATCCAGTAACTGTCTCGTGCTCAATGGAGTAAATCGCTGAGGTTATAGAACTTGTCCACACTATGACGGAGGAAAACATCAAGATCTAGGAACTGACTCGTGCTCAATGGAGCATACCGTTGAGGTTATAGTACTCGTCCACACTATGACGTAGGGAAACATCTTCATCAAGATCTAGTAACTGTCTCGTGCTCAATGGAGTAAACCGTTGAGGTTATAGAACTTGTCCACACTATGAGGGAGGAAAACATCAAGATATAGGAACTGACTCGTGCTCAATGGAGTATACCGTTGAGGTTATAGTACTCATCCACACTATGACGTAGGGAAACATCTTCATCAAGATCTAGGAACTGTCTCGTGCTCAAAGGAGTAAACCGCTGAGGTTATAGAACTTGTCCACACTATGACGGAGGAAAACATCTTCATCAAGATCTAGGAACTGTCTCGTGCTCAATGGAGTAAACCGTTGAGGTTATAGAACTTGTCCACACTATGACGGAGGAAAACATCAAGATCTAGGAACTGACTCGTGCTCAATGGAGTATACCGTTGAGGTTATAGTACTCGTCCACACTATGACGTAGGGAAACATCTTCATCAAGAAATAGGAACTGTCTCGTGCTCAATGGAGTAAACCGCTGAGGTTATAGAACTTGTCCATACTATGACGGAGGAAAACATCAAGATCTAGGAACTGACTCGTGCTCAATGGAGTAAACCGCTGAGGTTATAGTACTCGTCCACACTATGACGTAGGGAAACATCTTCATCAAAATCTAGGAACTATCTCTTGCTCAAAGGAGTAAACCGCTGAGGTTATAGAACTTGTCCACACTATGACGGAGGAAAACATCAAGATCTAGGAACTGACTCGTGCTCAATGGAGTATACCGTTGAGGTTATAGTACTCATCCACACTATGACGTAGGGAAACATCTTCATCAAGATCTAGGAACTGTCTCGTGCTCAAAGGAGTAAACCGCTGAGGTTATAGAACTTGTCCACACTATGACGGAGGAAAACATCTTCATCAAGATCTAGGAATTGTCTCCTGCTCAAAGGAGTAAACCGCTGAGGTTATAGAACTTGTCCACACTATGACGGAGGAAAACATCAAGATCTAGGAACTGTCTCGTGCTCAAAGGAGTAAACCGCTGAGGTTATAGAACTTGTCCACACTATGACGGAGGAAAACATCTTCATCAAGATCTAGGAACTGTCTCGTGCTCAATGGAGTAAACCGTTGAGGTTATAGAACTTGTCCACACTATGACGGAGGAAAACATCAAGATCTAGGAACTGACTCGTGCTCAATGGAGTATACCGTTGAGGTTATAGTACTCTTCCACACTATGACGTAGGGAAACATCTTCATCAAGAAATAGGAACTGTCTCGTGCTCAATGGAGTAAACCCCTGAGGTTATAGAACTTGTCCACACTATGACGGAGGAAAACATCAAGATCTAGGAACTGACTCGTGCTCAATGGAGTAAACCGTTAAGGTTATAGTACTCGTCCACACTATGACGTAGGGAAATATCTTCATCAAAATCTAGGAACTATCTCTTGCTCAAAGGAGTAAACCGCTGAGGTTATAGAACTTGTCCACACTATGACGGAGGAAAACATCAAGATCTAGGAACTGACTCGTGCTCAATGGAGTATACCGTTGAGGTTATAGTACTCATCCACACTATGACGTAGGGAAACATCTTCATCAAGATCTAGGAACTGTCTCGTGCTCAAAGGAGTAAACCGCTGAGGTTATAGAACTTGTCCACACTATGACGGAGGAAAACATCTTCATCAAGATCTAGGAACTGTCTCGTGCTTAATGGAGTAAACCGTTGAGGTTATAGAACTTGTCCACACTATGACGGAGGAAAACATCAAGATCTAGGAACTGACTCGTGCTCAATGGAGTATACCGTTGAGGTTATAGTACTCGTCCACACTATGACGTAGGGAAACATCTTCATCAAGAAATAGGAACTGTCTCGTGCTCAATGGAGTAAACCGCTGAGGTTATAGAACTTGTCCATACTATGACGGAGGAAAACATCAAGATCTAGGAACTGACTCGTGCTCAATGGAGTAAACCGCTGAGGTTATAGTACTCGTCCACACTATGACGTAGGGAAACATCTTCATCAAAATCTAGGAACTATCTCTTGCTCAAAGGAGTAAACCGCTGAGGTTATAGAACTTGTCCACACTATGACGGAGGAAAACATCAAGATCTAGGAACTGACTCGTGCTCAATGGAGTATACCGTTGAGGTTATAGTACTCATCCACACTATGACGTAGGGAAACATCTTCATCAAGATCTAGGAACTGTCTCGTGCTCAAAGGAGTAAACCGCTGAGGTTATAGAACTTGTCCACACTATGACGGAGGAAAACATCTTCATCAAGATCTAGGAATTGTCTCCTGCTCAAAGGAGTAAACCGCTGAGGTTATAGAACTTGTCCACACTATGACGGAGGAAAACATCAAGATCTAGGAACTGTCTCGTGCTCAAAGGAGTAAACCACTGAGGTTATAGAACTTGTCCACACTATGACGGAGGAAAACATCTTCATCAAGATCTAGGAACTGTCTCGTGCTCAATGGAGTAAACCGTTGAGGTTATAGAACTTGTCCACACTATGACGGAGGAAAACATCAAGATCTAGGAACTGACTCGTGCTCAATGGAGTATACCGTTGAGGTTATAGTACTCTTCCACACTATGACGTAGGGAAACATCTTCATCAAGAAATAGGAACTGTCTCGTGCTCAATGGAGTAAACCGCTGAGGTTATAGAACTTGTCCACACTATGACGGAGGAAAACATCAAGATCTAGGAACTGACTCGTGCTCAATGGAGTAAACCGTTAAGGTTATAGTACTCGTCCACACTATGACGTAGGGAAATATCTTCATCAAAATCTAGGAACTATCTCTTACTCAAAGGAGTAAACTGCTGAGGTTATAGAACTTGTCCACACTATGACGGAGGAAAACATCAAGATCTAGGAACTGACTCGTGCTCAATGGAGTATACCGTTGAGGTTATAGTACTCATCCACACTATGACGTAGGGAAACATCTTCATCAAGATCTAGGAACTGTCTCGTGCTCAAAGGAGTAAACCGCTGAGGTTATAGAACTTGTCCACACTATGACGGAGGAAAACATCTTCATCAAGATCTAGGAACTGTCTCGTGCTCAAAGGAGTAAACCGCTGAGGTTATAGAACTTGTCCACACTATGACGGAGGAAAACATCAAGATCTAGGAACTGACTCGTGCTCAATGGAGTATACCGTTAAGGTTATAGTACTCGTCCACACTATGACGTAGGGAAACATCTTCATCAAGATCTAGGAACTGTCTCGTGCTCAATGGAGTAAACCGCTGAGGTTATAGAACTTGTCCACACTATGAGGGAGGAAAACATCAAGATATAGGAAATGACTCATTCTCAATGGAGTATACCGTTGAGGTTATAGTACTCGTCCACACTATGACGTAGGGAAACATCTTCATCAAGATCCAGGAATTGTCTCGTGCTCAATGGAGTAAACCGCTGAGGTTATAGAACTTGTCCACACTATGACGGAGGAAAACATCAAGATCTAGGAACTGACTCGTGCTCAATGGAGTATACCATTGAGGTTATAGTACTCGTCCATACTATGACGTAGGGAAACATCTTCATCAAGATCCAGGAACTGTCTCGTGCTCAATGGAGTAAACCGCTGAGGTTATAAAACTTGTCCACACTATGACGGAGGAAAACATCAAGATCTAGGAACTGACTCGTGCTCAATGGAGTATACCGTTGAGGTTATAGTACTCGTCCACACTATGACGTAGGGAAACATCTTCATCAAGATCTAGGAATTGTCTCGTGCTCAAAGGAGTAAACCGCTGAGGTTATAGAACTTGTCCACACTATGACGGAGGAAAACATCAAGATCTAGGAACTGACTCATGCTCAATGGAGTATACTGTTGAGGTTATAGTACTCGTCCACACTATGACGTAGGGAAACATCTTCATCAAGATCCAGTAACTGTCTCGTGCTCAATGGAGTAAATCGCTGAGGTTATAGAACTTGTCCACACTATGACGGAGGAAAACATCAAGATCTAGGAACTGACTCGTGCTCAATGGAGTATACCGTTGAGGTTATAGTACTCGTCCACACTATGACGTAGGGAAACATCTTCATCAAGATCTAGGAACTGTCTCGTGCTCAATGGAGTAAACCGTTGAGGTTATAGAACTTGTCCACACTATGAGGGAGGAAAACATCAAGATATAGGAACTGACTCGTGCTCAATGGAGTATACCGTTGAGGTTATAGTACTCGTCCACACTATGACATAGGGAAACATCTTCGTCAAGATCTAGGAACTGTCTCGTGCTCAATGGAGTAAACCGCTGAGGTTATAGAACTTGTCCACACTATGACGGAGGAAAACATCAAGATCTAGGAACTGACTCGTGCTCAATGGAGTATACTGTTGAGGTTATAGTACTCGTCCACACTATGACGTAGGGAAACATCTTCATCAAGATCCAGGAACTATCTCGTGCTCAATGGAGTAAATCGTTGAGGTTATAGAACTTGTCCACACTATGACGGAGGAAAACATCAAGATCTAGGAACTGACTCGTGCTCAATGGAGTATACCGTTGAGGTTATAGTACTCGTCCACACTATGACGTAGGGAAACATCTTCATCAAGATCCAGGAACTGTCTTGTGCTCAATGGAGTAAACCGTTGAGGTTATAGAACTTGTCCACACTATGACGGAGGAAAACATCAAGATCTAGGAACTGACTCGTGCTCAATGGAGTAAACCGCTGAGGTTATAGTACTCGTCCACACTATGACGTAGGGAAATATCTTCATCAAAATCTAGGAACTATCTCTTGCTCAAAGGAGTAAACCGCTGAGGTTATAGAACTTGTCCACACTATGACGGAGGAAAACATCAAGATCTAGGAACTGACTCGTGCTCAATGGAGTATACCGTTGAGGTTATAGTACTCATCCACACTATGACGTAGGGAAACATCTTCATCAAGATCTAGGAACTGTCTCGTGCTCAAAGGAGTAAACCGCTGAGGTTATAGAACTTGTCCACACTATGACGGAGGAAAAAATCTTCATCAAGATCTAGGAACTGTCTCGTGCTCAAAGGAGTAAACCGCTGAGGTTATAGAACTTGTCCACACTATGACGGAGGAAAACATCAAGATCTAGGAACTGACTCGTGCTCAATGGAGTATACCGTTAAGGTTATAGTACTCGTCCACACTATGACGTAGGGAAACATCTTCATCAAGATCTAGGAACTGTCTCGTGCTCAATGGAGTAAACCGCTGAGGTTATAGAACTTGTCCACACTATGAGGGAGGAAAACATCAAGATATAGGAAATGACTCGTGCTCAATGGAGTATACCGTTGAGGTTATAGTACTCGTCCACACTATGACATAGGGAAACATCTTCATCAAGATCTAGGAACTGTCTCGTGCTCAATGGAGTAAACCGCTGAGGTTATAGAACTTGTCCACACTATGACGGAGGAAAACATCAAGATCTAGGAACTGACTCGTGCTCAATGGAGTATACCATTGAGGTTATAGTACTCGTCCATACTATGACGTAGGGAAACATCTTCATCAAGATCCAGGAACTGTCTCGTGCTCAATGGAGTAAACCGCTGAGGTTATAGAACTTGTCCACACTATGACGGAGGAAAACATCAAGATCTAGGAACTGACTCGTGCTCAATGGAGTATACCGTTGAGGTTATAGTACTCGTCCACACTATGACATAGGGAAACATCTTCATCAAGATCTAGGAATTGTCTCGTGCTCAAAGGAGTAAACCGCTGAGGTTATAGAACTTGTCCACACTATGACGGAGGAAAACATCAAGATCTAGGAACTGACTCGTGCTCAATGGAGTATACTGTTGAGGTTATAGTACTCGTCCACACTATGACGTAGGGAAACATCTTCATCAAGATCCAGTAACTGTCTCGTGCTCAATGGAGTAAATCGCTGAGGTTATAGAACTTGTCCACACTATGACGGAGGAAAACATCAAGATCTAGGAACTGACTCGTGCTCAATGGAGTATACCGTTGAGGTTATAGTACTCGTCCACACTATGACGTAGGGAAACATCTTCATCAAGATCTAGGAACTGTCTCGTGCTCAATGGAGTAAACCGCTGAGGTTATAGAACTTGTCCACACTATGAGGGAGGAAAACATCAAGATATAGGAACTGACTCGTGCTCAATGGAGTATACCGTTGAGGTTATAGTACTCGTCCACACTATGACCTAGGGAAACATCTTCATCAAGATCTAGGAACTGTCTCGTGCTCAATAGAGTAAACTGCTGAGGTTATAGAACTTGTCCACACTATGACGGAGGAAAACATCAAGATCTAGGAACTGACTCGTGCTCAATGGAGTATACTGTTGAGGTTATAGTACTCGTCCACACTATGACGTAGGGAAACATCTTCATCAAGATCCAGGAACTATCTCGTGCTCAATGGAGTAAATCGTTGAGGTTATAGAACTTGTCCACACTATGACGGAGGAAAACATCAAGATCTAGGAACTGACTCGTGCTCAATGGAGTATACCGTTGAGGTTATAGTACTCGTCCACACTATGATGTAGGGAAACATCTTCATCAATATCCAGGAACTGTCTTGTGCTCAATGGAGTAAACCGTTGAGGTTATAGAACTTGTCCACACTATGACGGAGGAAAACATCAAGATCTAGGTACTAACTCGTGTTCAATGGAGTATACCGTTGAGGTTATAGTACTCGTCCACACTATGACGTAGGGAAACATCTTCATCAAGATCCAAGAACTGTCTCGTGCTAAATAGAGTAAACCGCTGAGGTTATAGAACTTGTCCACACTATGATGGAGGAAAACATCAAGATGTAGGAACTGAATCGTGCTCAATGGAGTATACCGTTGAGTTTATAGTACTCGTCCACACTATGACGTAGGGAAACATCTTCATCAAGATCTAGGAATTGTCTCCTGCTCTATGGAACAAACCGCTGAGGTTATAGAACTTGTCCACACTATGACGGAGGAAAACATCAAGATCTAGGAACTGACTCGTGCTCAATGGAGTATACCGTTGAGGTTATAGTACTCGTCCATACTATGACGTAGGGAAACATCTTCATCAAGATCCAGGAACTGTCTCGTGCTCAATGGAATAAACTGTTGAGGTTATAGAACTTGTCCACACTATGACGGAGGAAAACATCAAGATCTAGGAACTGACTCGTGCTCAATGGAGTATACCGTTGAGGTTATAGTACTCGTCCACACTATGACGTAGGGAAACATCTTCATCAAGAAATAGGAACTGTCTCGTGCTCAATGGAGTAAACCGCCGAGGTTATAGAACTTGTCCACACTATGACGGAGGAAAACATCATAATCTAGGAACTGACTTGTGCTCAATGGAGTATACCGTTGAGGTTATAGTACTCGTCCACACTATGACGTAGGGAAACATCTTCATCAAGAAATAGGAACTGTCTCGTGCTCAATGGAGTAAACCGCTGAGGTTATAGAACTTGTCCACACTATGACGGAGGAAAACATCAAGATCTAGGAACTGACTCGTGCTCAATGGAGTAAACCGCTGAGGTTATAGTACTCGTCCACACTATGACGTAGGGAAACATCTTCATCAAAATCTAGGAACTATCTCTTGCTCAAAGGAGTAAACCGCTGAGGTTATAGAACTTGTCCACACTATGACGGAGGAAAACATCAAGATCTAGGAACTGACTCGTGCTCAATGGAGTATACCGTTGAGGTTATAGTACTCATTCACACTATGACGTAGGGAAACATCTTCATCAAGATCTAGGAACTGTCTCGTGCTCAAAGGAGTAAACCGCTGAGGTTATAGAACTTGTCCACACTATGACGGAGGAAAACATCTTCATCAAGATCTAGGAACTGTCTCGTGCTCAAAGGAGTAAACCGCTGAGGTTATAGAACTTGTCCACACTATGACGGAGGAAAACATCAAGATCTAGGAACTGACTCGTGCTCAATGGAGTATACCGTTAAGGTTATAGTACTCGTCCACACTATGACGTAGGGAAACATCTTCATCAAGATCTAGGAACTGTCTCATGCTCAATGGAGTAAACCGCTGAGGTTATAGAACTTGTCCACACTATGAGGGAGGAAAACATCAAGATATAGGAAATGACTCGTGCTCAATGGAGTATACCGTTGAGGTTATAGTACTCGTCCACACTATGACATAGGGAAACATCTTCATCAAGATCCAGGAACTGTCTCGTGCTCAATGGAGTAAACCGCTGAGGTTATAGAACTTGTCCACAGTATGACGGAGGAAAACATCAAGATCTAGGAACTGACTCGTGCTCAATGGAGTATACCATTGAGGTTATAGTACTCGTCCACACTATGACGTAGGGAAACATCTTCATCAAGATCCAGGAACTGTCTCGTGCTCAATGGAGTAAACCACTGAGGTTATAGAACTTGTCCAAACTATGACAGAGGAAAACATCAAGATCTAGGAACTGACTCGTGCTCAATGGAGTATACCGTTGAGGTTATAGTACTTGTCCACACTATGACATAGGGAAACATCTTCATCAAGATCCAGGAACTGTCTCGTGCTCAATGGAGTAAACCGTTGAGGTTATAGAACTTGTCCACACTATGACGGAGGAAAACATCAAGATCTAGGAACTGACTCGTGCTCAATGGAGTATACCGTTGAGGTTATAGTACTCGTCCACACTATGACGTAGGGAAACATCTTCATCAAGAAATAGAAACTGTCTCGTGCTCAATGGAGTAAACCGCTGAGGTTATAGAACTTGTCCACACTATGACGGAGGAAAACATCAAGATCTAGGAACTGACTCGTGCTCAATGTAGTAAACCGCTGAGGTTATAGTACTCGTCCACACTATGACGTAGGGAAACATCTTCATCAAAATCTATGAACTATCTCTTGCTCAAAGGAGTAAACCGCTGAGGTTATAGAACTTGTCCACACTATGACGGAGGAAAACATCAAGATCTAGGAACTGACTCGTGCTCAATGGAGTATACCGTTGAGGTTATAGTACTCATCCACACTATGACGTAGGGAAACATCTTCATCAAGATCTAGGAACTGTCTCGTGCTCAAAGGAGTAAACCGCTGAGGTTATAGAACTTGTCCACACTATGACGGAGGAAAACATCTTCATCAAGATCTAGGAACTGTCTCGTGCTCAAAGGAGTAAACCGCTGAGGTTATAGAACTTGTCCACACTATGACGGAGGAAAACATCAAGATCTAGGAACTGACTCGTGCTCAATGGAGTATACCGTTGAGGTTATAGTACTCGTCCACACTATGACGTAGGGAAACATCTTCATCAAGATCTAGGAACTGTCTCGTGCTCAATGGAGTAAACCGCTGAGGTTATAGAACTTGTCCACACTATGAGGGAGGAAAACATCAAGATATAGGAAATGACTCGTGCTCAATGGAGTATACCGTTGAGGTTATAGTACTCGTCCACACTATGACATAGGGAAACATCTTCATCAAGATCCAGGAACTGTCTCGTGCTCAATGGAGTAAACCGCTGAGGTTATAGAACTTGTCCACACTGTGACGGAGGAAAACATCAAGATCTAGGAACTGACTCGTGCTCAATGGAGTATACCATTGAGGTTATAGTACTCGTCCACACTATGACGTAGGGAAACATCTTCATCAAGATCCAGGAACTGTCTCGTGCTCAATGCAGTAAACCGCTGAGGTTATAGAACATGTCCACACTATGACGGAGGAAAACATCAAGATCTAGGAACTGACTCGTGCTCAATGGAGTATACCGTTGAGGTTATAGTACTCGTCCACACTATGACGTAGGGAAACATCTTCATCAAGATCTAGGAACTGTCTCGTGCTCAAAGGAGTAAACCGCTGAGGTTATAGAACTTGTCCACACTATGACGGAGGAAAACATCAAGATCTAGGAACTGACTCGTGCTCAATGGAGTATACTGTTGAGGTTATAGTACTCGTCCACACTATGACATAGGGAAACATCTTCATCAAGATCCAGTAACTGTCTCGTGCTCAATGGAGTAAATCGCTGAGGTTATAGAACTTGTCCACACTATGACGGAGGAAAACATCAAGATCTAGGAACTGACTCGTGCTCAATGGAGTATACCATTGAGGTTATAGTACTCTTCCACACTATGACGTAGGGAAACATCTTCATCAAGATCTAGGAACTGTCTCGTGCTCAATGGAGTAAACCGCTGAGGTTATAGAACTTGTCCACACTATGACAGAGGAAAACATCAAGATCTAGGAACTGACTCGTGCTCAATGGAGTATACCGTTGAGGTTATAGTACTCGTCCACACTATGACGTAGGGAAACATCTTCATCAAGATCTAGGAACTGTCTCGTGCTCAATGGAGTAAACCGCTGAGGTTATAGAACTTGTCCACACTATGAGGGAGGAAAACATCAAGATATAGGAAATGACTCGTGCTCAATGGAGTATACCGTTGAGGTTATAGTACTCGTCCACACTATGACATAGGGAAACATCTTCATCAAGATCCAGGAACTGTCTCGTGCTCAATGGAGTAAACCGCTGAGGTTATAGAACTTGTCCACACTGTGACGGAGGAAAACATCAAGATCTAGGAACTGACTCGTGCTCAATGGAGTATACCATTTAGGTTATAGTACTCGTCCACACTATGACGTAGGGAAACATCTTCATCAAGATCCAGGAACTGTCTCGTGCTCAATGCAGTAAACCGCTGAGGTTATAGAACTTGTCCACACTATGACGGAGGAAAACATCAAGATCTAGGAACTGACTCGTGCTCAATGGAGTATACCGTTGAGGTTATAGTACTCGTCCACACTATGACGTAGGGAAACATCTTCATCAAGATCTAGGAACTGTCTCGTGCTCAAAGGAGTAAACCGCTGAGGTTATAGAACTTGTCCACACTATGACGGAGGAAAACATCAAGATCTAGGAACTGACTCGTGCTCAATGGAGTATACTGTTGAGGTTATAGTACTCGTCCACACTATGACATAGGGAAACATCTTCATCAAGATCCAGTAACTGTCTCGTGCTCAATGGAGTAAATCGCTGAGGTTATAGAACTTGTCCACACTATGACGGAGGAAAACATCAAGATCTAGGAACTGACTCGTGCTCAATGGAGTATACCGTTGAGGTTATAGTACTCTTCCACACTATGACGTAGGGAAACATCTTCATCAAGATCTAGGAACTGTCTCGTGCTCAATGGAGTAAACCGCTGAGGTTATAGAACTTGTCCACACTATGAGGGAGGAAAACATCAAGATATAGGAACTGACTCGTGCTCAATGGAGTATACCGTTGAGGTTATAGTACTCGTACACACCATGACATAGGGAAACATCTTCATCAAGATCTAGGAACTGTCTCGTGCTCAATGGAGTAAATCGCTGAGGTTATAGAACTTGTCCACACTATGACGGAGGAAAACATCAAGATCTAGGAACTGACTCGTGCTCAATGGAGTATACTGTTGAGGTTATAGTACTCGTCCATACTATGACAAAGGGAAACATCTTCATCAAGATCCAGGAACTGTCTCGTGCTCAATGGAGTAAACCGCTGAGGTTATAGAACTTGTCCACACTATGGCGGAGGAAAACATCAAGATCTAGGAACTGACTCGTGCTCAATGGAGTAAACCGTTGAGGTTATAGTACTCGTCCACACTATGACATAGGGAAAAATCTTCATCAAGATCTAGGAACTGTCTCGTGCTCAATGGAGTAAATCGTTGAGGTTATAGAACTTGTCCACACTATGACGGAGGAAAACATCAAGATCTAGGAACTGACTCGTGATCAATGGAGTATACCGTTGAGGTTATAGTACTCGTCCACACTATGACGTAGGGAAACATCTTCATCAAGATCCAGGAACTGTCTCGTGCTCAATGGAGTAAACCGTTGAGGTTATAGAACTTGTCCACACTATGACGGAGGAAAACATCAAGATCTAGGAACTGACTCGTGCTCAATGGAGTATACCGTTGAAGTTATAGTACTCGTCCACACTATGACGTAGGGAAACATCTTCATCAAGATCCAGGAACTGTCTCGTGCTCAATGGAGTAAACCGTTGAGGTTATAGAACTTGTCCACACCATGAAGGAGGAAAACATCAAGATCTAAGAACTGACTCGTGCTCAATGGAGTAAACCGCTGAGGTTATAGTACTCGTCCACACTATGACGTAGGGAAACATCTTCATCAAGATCCAGGAACTGTCTCGTGCTCAATGGAGTAAATCGTTGAGGTTATAGAACTTGTCCACACTATGACGGAGGAAAACATCAAGATCTAGGAACTGACTCGTGCTCAATGGAGTATACCATTGAGGTTATAGTACTCGTCCACACTATGACGTAGGGAAACATCTTCATCAAGATCCAGGAACTGTCTCGTGCTCAATGGAGTAAACCGTTGAGGTTATAGAACTTGTCCACACTATGACAGAGGAAAACATCAAGATCTAGGAACTGACTCGTGCTCAATGGAGTATACCGTTGAGGTTATAGTACTCGTCCACACTATGACGTAGGGAAAAATCTTCATCAAGATCCAGGAACTGTCTCGTGCTCAATGGAGTAAATCGTTGAGGTTATAGAACTTGTCCACACTATGACGGAGGAAAACATCAAGATCTAGGAACTGACTCGTGATCAATGGAGTATACCGTTGAGGTTATAGTACTCGTCCACACTATGACGTAGGGAAACATCTTCATCAAGATCCAGGAACTATCTCGTGCTCAATGGAGTAAACCGTTGAGGTTATAGAACTTGTCCACACTATGACGGAGGAAAACATCAAGATCTAGGAACTGACTCGTGCTCAATGGAGTATACCGTTGAAGTTATAGTACTCGTCCACACTATGACGTAGGGAAACATCTTCATCAAGATCCAGGAACTGTCTCGTGCTCAATGGAGTAAACCGTTGAGGTTATAGAACTTGTCCACACCATGAAGGAGGAAAACATCAAGATCTAAGAACTGACTCGTGCTCAATGGAGTAAACCGCTGAGGTTATATTACTCGTCCACACTATGACGTAGGGAAACATCTTCATCAAGATCCAGGAACTGTCTCGTGCTCAATGGAGTAAATCGTTGAGGTTATAGAACTTGTCCACACTATGGCGGAGGAAAACATCAAGATCTAGGAACTGACTCGTGCTCAATGGAGTAAACCGTTGAGGTTATAGTACTCGTCCACACTATGACATAGGGAAAAATCTTCATCAAGATCCAGGAACTGTCTCGTGCTCAATGGAGTAAACCGTTGAGGTTATAGAACTTGTCCACACTATGACGGAGGAAAACATCAAGATCTAGGAACTGACTCGTGCTCAATGGAGTATACCGTTGAGGTTATAGTACTCGTCCACACTATGACGTAGGGAAAAATCTTCATCAAGATCCAGGAACTGTCTCGTGCTCAATGGAGTAAATCGTTGAGGTTATAGAACTTGTCCACACTATGACGGAGGAAAACATCAAGATCTAGGAACTGACTCGTGCTCAATGGAGTAAACCGCTGAGGTTATAGTACTCGTCCACACTATGACGTAGGGAAACATCTTCATCAAGATCTAGGAACTATCTCTTGCTCAAAGGAGTAAACCGCTGAGGTTATAGAACTTGTCCACACTATGACGGAGGAAAACATCAAGATCTAGGAACTGACTCATGCTCAATGGAGTATACCGTTGAGGTTATAGTACTCGTCCACACTATGACGTTGGGAAACATCTTCATCAAGATCCAGGAACTGTCTCGTGCTCAATGGAGTAAACTGCTGAGGTTATAGAACTTGTCCACACTATGACGGAGGAAAACATCAAGATCTAGGAACTGACTCGTGCTCAATGGAGTAAACCGCTGAGGTTATATTACTCGTCCACACTATGACGTAGGGAAACATCTTCATCAAGATCCAGGAACTGTCTCGTGCTCAATGGAGTAAATCGTTGAGGTTATAGAACTTGTCCACACTATGACGGAGGAAAACATCAAGATCTAGGAACTGACTCATGCTCAATGGAGTATACCGTTGAGGCTATAGTACTCGTCCACACTATGACGTAGGGAAACATCTTCATCAAGATCCAGGAACTGTCTCGTGCTCAATGGAGTAAACCGCTGAGGTTATAGAACTTATCCACACTATGACGGAGGAAAACATCAAGAAATAGGAACTGACTCGTGCTCAATGGAGTATACCGTTGAGGTTATAGTACTCGTCCACACTATGACGTAGGGAAACATCTTCATCAAGATCTAGGAACTGTCTCGTGCTCAAAGGAGTAAACCGCTGAGGTTATAGAACTTGTCCACACTATGACGGAGGAAAACATCAAGATCTAGGAACTGACTTGTGCTCAATGGAGTATACTGTTGAGGTTATAGTACTCGTCCACACTAGGACGTAGGGAAACATCTTCATCAAGATCCAGTAACTGTCTCGTGCTCAATGGAGTAAATCGCTGAGGTTATTGAACTTGTCCACACTATGACGGAGGAAAACATCAAGATCTAGGAACTGACTCGTGCTCAATGGAGTATACCGTTGAGGTTATAGTACTCGTCCACACTATGACATAGGGAAACATCTTCATCAAGATCTAGGAACTGTCTCGTGCTCAATGGAGTAAACCGCTGAGGTTATAGAACTTGTCCACACTATGACGGAGGAAAACATCAAGATCTAGGAACTGACTCATGCTCAATGGAGTATACCGTTGAGGTTATAGTACTCGTCCACACTATGACTTAGGGAAACATCTTCATAAAGATCTAGGAACTGTCTCGTGCTCAATGGAGTAAACCGCTGAGGTTATAGAACTTGTCCACACTATGACGGAGGAAAACATCAAGATCTAGGAACTGACTCGTGCTCAATGGAGTATACTGTTGAGGTTATAGTACTCGTCCACACTATGACATAGGGAAACATCTTCATCAAGATCCAGGAACTGTCTCGTGCTCAATGGAGTAAACCATTGAGGTTATAGAACTTGTCCACACTATGACGGAGGAAAACATCAAGATCTAGGAACTGACTCGTGATCAATGGAGTATACCGTTGAGGTTATAGTACTCGTCCACACTATGACGTAGGGAAACATCTTCATCAAGATCCAGGAACTGTCTCGTGCTCAATGGAGTAAACCGTTGAGGTTATAGAACTTGTCCACACTATGACGGAGGAAAACATCAAGATCTAGGAACTGACTCGTGCTCAATGGAGTATACCGTTGAGGTTATAGTACTCGTCCACACTATGACGTAGGGAAACATCTTCATCAAGATCCAGGAACTGTCTCGTGCTCAATGGAGTAAACCGTTGAGGTTATAGAACTTGTCCACACTATGACGGAGGAAAACATCAAGATCTAGAAACTGACTCGTGCTCAATGGAGTAAACCGCTGAGGTTATAGTACTCGTCCACACTATGACGTAGGGAAACATCTTCATCAAGATCCAGGAACTGTCTCGTGCTCAATGGAGTAAATCGTTGAGGTTATAGAACTTGTCCACACTATGACGGAGGAAAACATCAAGATCTAGGAACTGACTCGTGCTCAATGGAGTATACCATTGAGGTTATAGTACTCGTCCATACTATGACGTAGGGAAACATCTTCATCAAGATCCAGGAACCGTCTCGTGCTCAATGGAGTAAACCGTTGAGGTTATAGAACTTGTCCACACTATGACGGAGGAAAACATCAAGATCTAGGAACTGACTCGTGCTCAATGGAGTATACCGTTGAGGTTATAGTACTCGTCCACACTATGACGTAGGGAAACATCTTCATCAAGATCCAGGAACTGTCTCGTGCTCAATGGAGTAAACCGTTGAGGTTATAGAACTTGTCCACACTATGACGGAGGAAAACATCAAGATCTAGGAACTGACTCGTGCTCAATGGAGTAAACCGTTGAGGTTATAGTACTCGTCCACACTATGACATAGGGAAACATCTTCATCAAGATCTAGGAACTGTCTCGTCCTCAAAGGAGTAAACCGCTGAGGTTATAGAACTTGTCCACACTATGACAGATGAAAACATCTTCATCAAGATCTAGGAACTGTCTCGTGCTCAAAGGAGTAAACCGCTGAGGTTATAGAACTTGTCCATACTATGACGGAGGAAAACATCAAGATCCAGGAACTGACTCGTGCTCAATGGAGTATACCGTTGAGGTTATAGTACTCGTCCACACTATGACCTAGGGAAACATCTTCATCAAGATCTAGGAACTGTCTCGTGCTCAATGGAGTAAACCGCTGAGGTTATAGAACTTGTCCACACTATGACGGAGGAAAACATCAAGATATAGGAACTGACTCGTGCTCAATGGAGTAAACCGCTGAGGTTATAGTACTCGTCCACACTAGGACGTTGGGAAACATCTTCATCAAGATCCAGGAACTGTCTCGTGCTCAATGGAGTAAACCGCTGAGGTTATAGAACTTGTCCACACTATGACGGAGGAAAACATCAAGATCTAGGAACTGACTCGTGCTCAATGGAGTAAACCGTTGAGGTTATAGTACTCGTCCACACTATGACGTAGGGAAACATCTTCATCAAGATCCAGGAACTGTCTCGTGCTCAATGGAGTAAATCGTTGAGGTTATAGAACTTGTCCACACTATGACGGAGGAAAACATCAAGATCTAGGAACTGACTCATGCTCAATGGAGTATACCGTTGAGGCTATAGTACTCGTCCACACTATGACGTAGGGAAACATCTTCATCAAGATCCAGGAACTGTCTCGTGCTCAATGGAGTAAACCGCTGAGGTTATAGAACTTGTCCACACTATGACGGAGGAAAACATCAAGATCTAGGAACTGACTCGTGCTCAATGGAGTATACCGTTGAGGTTATAGTACTCGTCCACACTATGACGTAGGGAAACATCTTCATCAAGATCTAGGAACTGTCTCGTGTTCAAAGGAGTAAACCGCTGAGGTTATAGAACTTGTCCATACTATGACGGAGGAAAACATCAAGATCTAGGAACTGACTTGTGCTCAATGGAGTATACTGTTGAGGTTATAGTACTCGTCCACACTAGGACGTAGGGAAACATCTTCATCAAGATCCAGTAACTGTCTCGTGCTCAATGGAGTAAATCGCTGAGGTTATTGAACTTGTCCACACTATGACGGAGGAAAACATCAAGATCTAGGAACTGACTCGTGCTCAATGGAGTATACCGTTGAGGTTATAGTACTCGTCCACACTATGACGTAGGGAAACATCTTCATCAAGATCTAGGAACTGTCTCGTGCTCAATGGAGTAAACCGCTGAGGTTATAGAACTTGTCCACACTATGACGGAGGAAAACATCAAGATCTAGGAACTGACTCATGCTCAATGGAGTATACCGTTGAGGTTATAGTACTCGTCCACACTATGACTTAGGGAAACATCTTCATAAAGATCTAGGAACTGTCTCGTGCTCAATGGAGTAAACCGCTGAGGTTATAGAACTTGTCCACACTATGACGGAGGAAAACATCAAGATCTAGGAACTGACTCGTGCTCAATGGAGTATACTGTTGAGGTTATAGTACTCGTCCACACTATGACATAGGGAAACATCTTCATCAAGATCCAGGAACTGTCTCGTGCTCAATGGAGTAAACCGTTGAGGTTATAGAACTTGTCCACACTATGCCGGAGGAAAACATCAAGATCTAGGAACTGACTCGTGCTCGATGGAGTAAACCGCTGAGGTTATAGTACTCGTCCACACTATGACGTAGGGAAACATCTTCATCAAGATCCAGGAACTGTCTCGTGCTCAATGGAGTAAATCGTTGAGGTTATAGAACTTGTCCACACTATGACGGAGGAAAACATCAAGATCTAGGAACTGACTCGTGATAAACGGAGTATACCGTTGAGGTTATAGTACTCGTCCACACTATGACGTAGGGAAACATCTTCATCAAGATCCAGGAACTGTCTCGTGCTCAATGGAGTAAACCGTTGAGGTTATAGAACTTGTCCACACTATGACGGAGGAAAACATCAAGATCTAGGAATTGACTCGTGCTCAATGGAGTATACCGTTGAGGTTATAGTACTCGTCCACACTATGACGTAGGGAAACATCTTCATCAAGATCCAGGAACTGTCTCGTGCTCAATGGAGTAAACCGTTGAGGTTATAGAACTTGTCCACACTATGACGGAGGAAAACATCAAGATCTAGAAACTGACTCGTGCTCAATGGAGTAAACCGCTGAGGTTATAGTACTCGTCCATACTATGACGTAGGGAAACATCTTCATCAAGATCCAGGAACTGTCTCGTGCTCAATGGAGTAAATCGTTGAGGTTATAGAACTTGTCCACACTATGACGGAGGAAAACATCAAGATCTAGGAACTGACTCGTGCTCAATGGAGTATACCGTTGAGGTTATAGTACTCGTCCACACTATGACGTAGGGAAACATCTTCATCAAGATCCAGGAACTGTCTCGTGCTCAATGGAGTAAACCGTTGAGGTTATAGAACTTGTCCACACTATGACGGAGGAAAACATCAAGATCTAGGAACTGACTCGTGCTCAATGGAGTAAACCGCTGAGGTTATAGTACTCGTCCACACTATGACATAGGGAAACATCTTCATCAAGATCTAGAAACTGACTCGTGCTCAATGGAGTAAACCGCTGAGGTTATAGTACTCGTCCACACTATGACGTAGGGAAACATCTTCATCAAGATCCAGGAACTGTCTCGTGCTCAATGGAGTAAACCGTTGAGGTTATAGAACTTGTCCACACTATGACGGAGGAAAACATCAAGATCTAGGAACTGACTCGTGCTCAATGGAGTATACCGTTGAGGTTATAGTACTCGTCCACACTATGACGTAGGGAAACATCTTCATCAAGATCCATGAACCGTCTCGTGCTCAATGGAGTAAACCGTTGAGGTTATAGAACTTGTCCACACTATGACGGAGGAAAACATCAAGATCTAGGAACTGACTCGTGCTCAATGGAGTATACCGTTGAGGTTATAGTACTCGTCCACACTATGACGTAGGGAAACATCTTCATCAAGATCCAGGAACTGTCTCGTGCTCAATGGAGTAAATCGTTGAGGTTATAGAACTTGTCCACACTATGACGGAGGAAAACATCAAGATCTAGGAACTGACTCGTGCTCAATGGAGTAAACCGCTGAGGTTATAGTACTCGTCCACACTATGACATAGGGAAACATCTTCATCAAGATCTAGGAACTGTCTCGTCCTCAAAGGAGTAAACTGCTGAGGTTATAGAACTTGTCCACACTATGACAGAGGAAAACATCTTCATCAAGATCTAGGAACTGTCTCGTGCTCAAAGGAGTAAACCGCTGAGGTTATAGAACTTGTCCACACTATGACGGAGGAAAACATCAAGATCCTGGAACTGACTCGTGCTCAATGGAGTATACCGTTGAGGTTATAGTACTCGTCCACACTATGACCTAGGGAAACATCTTCATCAAGATCTAGGAACTGTCTCGTGCTCAATGGAGTAAACCGCTGAGGTTATAGAACTTGTCCACACTATGACGGAGGAAAACATCAAGATATAGGAACTGACTCGTGCTCAATGGAGTATATCGTTGAGGTTATAGTACTCGTCCACACTATGACGTAGGGAAACATATTCATCAAGATCTAGGAACTGTCTCGTGCTCAATGGAGTAAACCGCTGAGGTTATAGAACATGTCCACAATATGAGGGAGGAAAACATCAAGATATAGGAACTGACTCGTGCTCAATGGAGTATACCGTTGAGGTTATAGTACTCGTCCACACTATGACATAGGGAAACATCTTCATCAAGATCTAGGAACTGTCTCGTCCTCAAAGGAGTAAATCGCTAAGGTTATAGAACTTGTCCACACTATGACAGAGGAAAACATCTTCATCAAGATCTAGGAACTGTCTCGTGCTCAAAGGAGTAAACTGCTGAGGTTATAGAACTGGTCCACACTATGACGGAGGAAAACATCAAGATCCAGGAATTGACTCGTGCTCAATGGAGTATACCGTTGAGGTTATAGTACTCGTCCACACTATGACCTAGGGAAACATCTTCATCAAGATCTAGGAACTGTCTCGTGCTCAATGGAGTAAACCGCTGAGGTTATAGAACTTGTCCACACTATGACGGAGGAAAACATCAAGATATAGGAACTGACTCGTGCTCAATGGAGTATATTGTTGAGGTTATAGTACTCGTCCACACTATGACGTAGGGAAACATATTCATCAAGATCTAGGAACTGTCTCGTGCTCAATGGAGTAAACCGCTGAGGTTATAGAACATGTCCACAATATGAGGGAGGAAAACATCAAGATATAGGAACTGACTCGTGCTCAATGGAGTATACCGTTGAGGTTATAGTACTCGTCCACACTATGACATAGGGAAACATCTTCATCAAGATCTAGGAACTGTCTCGTCCTCAAAGGAGTAAATCGCTAAGGTTATAGAACTTGTCCACACTATGACAGAGGAAAACATCTTCATCAAGATCTAGGAACTGTCTCGTGCTCAAAGGAGTAAACTGCTGAGGTTATAGAACTGGTCCACACTATGACGGAGGAAAACATCAAGATCCAGGAATTGACTCGTGCTCAATGGAGTATACCGTTGAGGTTATAGTACTCGTCCACACTATGACATAGGGAAACATCTTCATCAAGATCTAGGAACTGTCTCGTCCTCAAAGGAGTAAATCGCTAAGGTTATAGAACTTGTCCACACTATGACAGAGGAAAACATCTTCATCAAGATCTAGGAACTGTCTCGTGCTCAAAGGAGTAAACTGCTGAGGTTATAGAACTGGTCCACACTATGACGGAGGAAAACATCAAGATATAGGAACTGACTCGTGCTCAATGGAGTATATCGTTGAGGTTATAGTACTCGTCCACACTATGACATAGGGAAACATCTTCATCAAGATCCAGGAATTGTCTCGTGCTCAATGGAGTAAACCGCTGAGGTTATAGAACTTGTCCACACTATGACGGAGGAAAACATCAAGATATAGGAACTGACTCGTGCTCAATGGAGTAAACCGCTGAGGTTATAGTACTCGTCCACACTAGGACGTTGGGAAACATCTTCATCAAGATCCAGGAACTGTCTCGTGCTCAATGGAGTAAACCGCTGAGGTTATAGAACTTGTCCACACTATGACGGAGGAAAACATCAAGATCTAGGAACTGACTCGTGCTCAATGGAGTAAACCGCTGAGGTTATAGTACTCGTCCACACTATGACGTAGGGAAACATCTTCATCAAGATCCAGGAACTGTCTCGTGCTCAATGGAGTAAATCGTTGAGGTTATAGAACTTGTCCACACTATGACGGAGGAAAACATCAAGATCTAGGAACTGACTCATGCTCAATGGAGTATACCGTTGAGGCTATAGTACTCGTCCACACTATGACGTAGGGAAACATCTTCATCAAGATCCAGGAACTGTCTCGTGCTCAATGGAGTAAACCGCTGAGGTTATAGAACTTGTCCACACTATGACGGAGGAAAACATCAAGATCTAGGAACTGACTCGTGCTCAATGGAGTATACCGTTGAGGTTATAGTACTCGTCCACACTATGACGTAGGGAAACATCTTCATCAAGATCTAGGAACTGTCTCGTGCTTAAAGGAGTAAACCGCTGAGGTTATAGAACTTGTCCACACTATGACGGAGGAAAACATCAAGATCTAGGAACTGACTTGTGCTCAATGGAGTATACTGTTGAGTTTATAGTACTCGTCCACACTAGGACGTAGGGAAACATCTTCATCAAGATCCAGTAACTGTCTCGTGCTCAATGGAGTAAATCGCTGAGGTTATTGAACTTGTCCACACTATGACGGAGGAAAACATCAGGATCTAGGAACTGACTCGTGCTCAATGGAGTATACCGTTGAGGTTATAGTACTCGTCCACACTATGACGTAGGGAAACATCTTCATCAAGATCTAGGAACTGTCTCGTGCTCAATGGAGTAAACCGCTGAGGTTATAGAACTTGTCCACACTATGACGGAGGAAAACATCAAGATCTAGGAACTGACTCATGCTCAATGGAGTATACCGTTGAGGTTATAGTACTCGTCCACACTATGACTTAGGGAAACATCTTCATAAAGATCTAGGAACTGTCTCGTGCTCAATGGAGTAAACCGCTGAGGTTATAGAACTTGTCCACACTATGACGGAGGAAAACATCAAGATCTAGGAACTGACTCGTGCTCAATGGAGTATACTGTTGAGGTTATAGTACTCGTCCACACTATGACATAGGGAAACATCTTCATCAAGATCCAGGAACTGTCTCGTGCTCAATGGAGTAAACCGTTGAGGTTATAGAACTTGTGCACACTATGCCGGAGGAAAACATCAAGATCTAGGAACTGACTCGTGCTCGATGGAGTAAACCGTTGAGGTTATAGTACTCGTCCACACTATGACGTAGGGAAACATCTTCATCAAGATCCAGGAACTGTCTCGTGCTCAATGGAGTAAATCGTTGAGGTTATAGAACTTGTCCACACTATGACGGAGGAAAACATCAAGATCTAGGAACTGACTCGTGATAAATGGAGTATACCGTTGAGGTTATAGTACTCGTCCACACTATGACGTAGGGAAACATCTTCATCAAGATCCAGGAACTGTCTCGTGCTCAATGGAGTAAACCGTTGAGGTTATAGAACTTGTCCACACTATGACGGAGGAAAACATCAAGATCTAGGAATTGACTCGTGCTCAATGGAGTATACCGTTGAGGTTATAGTACTCGTCCACACTATGACGTAGGGAAACATCTTCATCAAGATCCAGGAACTGTCTCGTGCTCAATGGAGTAAACCGTTGAGGTTATAGAACTTGTCCACACTATGACGGAGGAAAACATCAAGATCTAGAAACTGACTCGTGCTCAATGGAGTAAACTGCTGAGGTTATAGTACTCGTCCACACTATGACGTAGGGAAACATCTTCATCAAGATCCAGGAACTGTCTCGTGCTCAATGGAGTAAATCGTTGAGGTTATAGAACTTGTCCACACTATGACGGAGGAAAACATCAAGATCTAGGAACTGACTCGTGCTCAATGGAGTATACCGTTGAGGTTATAGTACTCGTCCACACTATGACGTAGGGAAACATCTTCATCAAGATCCAGGAACCGTCTCGTGCTCAATGGAGTAAACCGTTGAGGTTATAGAACTTGTCCACACTATGACGGAGGAAAACATCAAGATCTAGGAACTGACTCGTGCTCAATGGAGTATACCGTTGAGGTTATAGTACTCGTCCACACTATGACGTAGGGAAACATCTTCATCAAGATCCATGAACTGTCTCGTGCTCAATGGAGTAAACCGTTGAGGTTATAGAACTTGTCCACACTATGACGGAGGAAAACATCAAGATCTAGGAACTGACTCGTGCTCAATGGAGTAAACCGCTGAGGTTATAGTACTCGTCCACACTATGACATAGGGAAACATCTTCATCAAGATCTAGGAACTGTCTCGTCCTCAAAGGAGTAAACCGCTGAGGTTATAGAACTTGTCCACACTATGACAGAGGAAAACATCTTCATCAAGATCCAGGAACTGTCTCGTGCTCAAAGGAGTAAACCGCTGAGGTTATAGAACTTGTCCACACTATGCCGGAGGAAAACATCAAGATCCAGGAACTGACTCGTGCTCAATGGAGTATACTGCTGAGGTTATAGTACTCGTCCACACTATGACGTAGGGAAACATCTTCATCAAGATCCAGGAACTGTCTCGTGCTTAATGGAGTAAATCGTTGAGGTTATAGAACTTGTCCACACTATGACGGAGGAAAACATCAAGATCTAGGAACTGACTCGTGATAAATGGAGTATACCGTTGAGGTTATAGTACTCGTCCACACTATGACGTAGGGAAACATCTTCATCAAGATCCAGGAACTGTCTCGTGCTCAATGGAGTAAACCGTTGAGGTTATAGAACTTGTCCACACTATGACGGAGGAAAACATCAAGATCTAGGAATTGACTCGTGCTCAATGGAGTATACCGTTGAGGTTATAGTACTCGTCCACACTATGACGTAGGGAAACATCTTCATCAAGATCCAGGAACTGTCTCGTGCTCAATGGAGTAAACCGTTGAGGTTATAGAACTTGTCCACACTATGACGGAGGAAAACATCAAGATCTAGAAACTGACTCGTGCTCAATGGAGTAAACTGCTGAGGTTATAGTACTCGTCCACACTATGACGTAGGGAAACATCTTCATCAAGATCCAGGAACTGTCTCGTGCTCAATGGAGAAAATCGTTGAGGTTATAGAACTTGTCCACACTATGACGGAGGAAAACATCAAGATCTAGGAAATGACTCGTGCTCAATGGAGTATACCGTTGAGGTTATAGTACTCGTCCACACTATGACGTAGGGAAACATCTTCATCAAGATCCAGGAACCGTCTCGTGCTCAATGGAGTAAACCGTTGAGGTTATAGAACTTGTCCACACTATGACGGAGGAAAACATCAAGATCTAGGAACTGACTCGTGCTCAATGGAGTATACCGTTGAGGTTATAGTACTCGTCCACACTATGACGTAGGGAAACATCTTCATCAAGATCCATGAACTGTCTCGTGCTCAATGGAGTAAACCGTTGAGGTTATAGAACTTGTCCACACTATGACGGAGGAAAACATCAAGATCTAGGAACTGACTCGTGCTCAATGGAGTAAACCGCTGAGGTTATAGTACTCGTCCACACTATGACATAGGGAAACATCTTCATCAAGATCTAGGAACTGTCTCGTCCTCAAAGGAGTAAACCGCTGAGGTTATAGAACTTGTCCACACTATGACAGAGGAAAACATCTTCATCAAGATCTAGGAACTGTCTCGTGCTCAAAGGAGTAAACCGCTGAGGTTATAGAACTTGTCCACACTATGACGGAGGAAAACATCAAGATCCAGGAACTGACTCGTGCTCAATGGAGTATACCGTTGAGGTTATAGTACTCGTCCACACTATGACCTAGGGAAACATCTTCATCAAGATCTAGGAACTGTCTCGTGCTCAATGGAGTAAACCGCTGAGGTTATAGAACTTGTCCACACTATGATGGAGGAAAACATCAAGATATAGGAACTGACTCGTGCTCAATGGAGTATATCGTTGAGGTTATAGTACTCGTCCACACTATGACGTAGGGAAACATATTCATCAAGATCTAGGAACTGTCTCGTGCTCAATGGAGTAAACCGCTGAGGTTATAGAACATGTCCACACTATGACGGAGGAAAACATCAAGATCTAGGAACTGACTCGTGCTCAATGGAGTATACCGTTGAGGTTATAGTACTCGTCCACACTATGACATAGGGAAACATCTTCATCAAGATCTAGGAACTGTCTCGTCCTCAAAGGAGTAAATCGCTAAGGTTATAGAACTTGTCCACACTATGACAGAGGAAAACATCTTCATCAAGATCTAGGAACTCTCTCGTGCTCAAAGGAGTAAACTACTGAGGTTATAGAACTTGTCCACACTATGACGGAGGAAAACATCAAGATCCAGGAACTGACTCGTGCTCAATGGAGTATACCGTTGAGGTTATAGTACTCGTCCACACTATGACCTAGGGAAACATCTTCATCAAGATCTAGGAACTGTCTCGTGCTCAATGGAGTAAACCGCTGAGGTTATAGAACTTGTCCACACTATGACGGAGGAAAACATCAAGATATAGGAACTGACTCGTGCTCAATGGAGTATATCGTTGAGGTTATAGTACTCGTCCACACTATGACATAGGGAAACATCTTCATCAAGATCCAGGAATTGTCTCGTGCTCAATGGAGTAAATCGCTGAGGTTATAGAACTTGTCCACACTATGACGGAGGAAAACATCAAGATCTAGGAACTGACTCGTGCTCGTTGGAGTATACCGTTGAGGTTATAGTACTCGTCCACACTATGACATAGGGAAACATCTTCATCAAGATCCAGGAACTGTCTCGTGCTCAATGGAGTAAACCGCTGAGGTTATAGAACGTGTCCACACTATGACGGAGGAAAACATCAAGATCTAGGAACTGACTCGTGCTCAATGGAGTAAACCGCTGAGGTTATAGTACTCGTCCACACTATGACGTAGGGAAACATCTTCATCAAGATCTAGGAACTGTCTCGTGCTCAATGGAGTAAACCGCTGAGGTTATAGAACTTGTCCACACTATGAGGGAGGAAAACATCAAGATATAGGAACTGACTCGTGCTCAATGGAGTATACCGTTGAGGTTATAGTACTCGTCCACACTATGACAAAGGGAAACATCTTCATCAAGATCTAGGAACTGTCTCGTCCTCAAAGGAGTAAACCGCTGAGGTTATAGAACTTGTCCACACTATGACAGAGGAAAACATCTTCATCAAGATCTAGGAACTGTCTCGTGCTCAAAGGAGTAAACCGCTGAGGTTATAGAACTTGTCCACACTATGACGGAGGAAAACATCAAGATCCAGGAACTGACTCATGCTCAATGGAGTATACCGTTGAGGTTATAGTACTCGTCCACACTATGACCTAGGGAAACATCTTCATCAAGATCTAGGAACTGTCTCGTGCTCAATGGAGTAAACCGCTGAGGTTATAGAACTTGTCCACACTATGACGGAGGAAAACATCAAGATATAGGAACTGACTCGTGCTCAATGGAGTATATCGTTGAGGTTATAGTACTCGTCCACACTATGACATAGGGAAACATCTTCATCAAGATCCAGGAATTGTCTCGTGCTCAATGGAGTAAACCGCTGAGGTTATAGAACTTGTCCACACTATGACGGAGGAAAACATCAAGATCTAGGAACTGACTCGTGCTCGTTGGAGTATACCGTTGAGGTTATAGTACTCGTCCATACTATGACATAGGGAAACATCTTCATCAAGATCCAGGAACTGTCTCGTGCTCAATGGAGTAAACCGCTGAGGTTATAGAACTTGTCCACACTATGACGGAGGAAAACATCAAGATATGGAACTGACTCGTGCTCAATGGAGTATACCGTTGAGGTTATAGTACTCGTCCATACTATGACGTAGGGAAACATCTTCATCAAGATCCAGGAACTGTCTCGTGCTCAATGGAGTAAATCGCTGAGGTTATAGAACTTGTCCACACTATGACGGAGGAAAACATCAAGATCTAGGAACTGACTCGTGCTCAACGGAGTATACCGTTGAGGTTATAGTACACGTCCACACTATGACATAGGGAAACATCTTCATCAAGATCTAGGAACTGTCTCGTGCTCAATAGAGTAAACCGCTGAGGTTATAGAACTTTTCCACACTATGACGGAGGAAAACATCAATATCTAGGAAATGACTCATGCTCAATGGAGTATACCGTTGAGGTTATAGTACTCGTCCACACTATGACGTAGGGAAACATCTTCATCAAGATCTAGGAACTGTCTCGTGCTCAAAGGAGTAAACCGCTGAGGTTATAGAACTTGTCCACACTATGACGGAGGAAAATATCAAGATCTAGGAACTGACTCGTGCTCAATGGAGTATACCGTTGAGGTTATAGTACTCGTCCACACTATGACGTAGGGAAACATCTTCATCAAGATCCAGGAACTGTCTCGTGCTCAATGGAGTAAACCGCTGAGGTTATAGAACTTGTCCACACTATGGGGGAGGAAAACATCAAGATCTAGGAACTGACTCGTGCTCAATGGAGTAAACTGCTGAGGTTATAGTACTCGTCCACACTATGACGTAGGGAAACATCTTCATCAAGATCCAGGAACTGTCTCGTGCTCAATGGAGTAAACCGCTGAGGTTATAGAACTTGTCAACACTATGACGGAGGAAAACATCAAGATCTAGGAACTGACTCGTACTCAATGGAGTATACCGTTGAGGTTATAGTACATGTCCACACTATGACGTAGGGAAACATCTTAATCAAGATCCAGGAACTGTCTCGTGCTCAATGGAGTAAACCGCTGAGGTTTTAGAACTTGTCCACACTATGACGGAGGAAAACATCAAGATCTAGGAACTGACTCGTGCTCAATGGAGTATACCGTTGAGGTTATAGTACTCGTCCACACTATGACGTAGGGAAACATCTTCATCAAGATCTAGGAACTGTCTCGTGCTCAAAGGACTGAACCGCTGAGGTTATAGAACTTGTCCACACTATGACGGAGGAAAACATCAAGATCTAGGAACTGACTCGTGCTCAATGGAGTATACTGTTGAGGTTATAGTACTCGTCCACACTATGACGTAGGGAAACATATTCATCAAGATCCAGTAACTGTCTCGTGCTCAATGGAGTAAACCGCTGAGGTTATAGAACTTGTCCACACTATGACGGAGGAAAACATCAAGATCTAGGAACTGACTCGTGCTCGTTGGAGTATACCGTTGAGGTTATAGTACTCGTCCACACTATGACATAGGGAAACATCTTCATCAAGATCCAGGAACTGTCTCGTGCTCAATGGAGTAAACCGCTGAGGTTATAGAACTTGTCCACACTATGACGGAGGAAAACATCAAGATCTAGGAACTGACTCGTGCTCAATGGAGTAAACCGCTGAGGTTATAGTACTCGTCCATACTATGACGTAGGGAAACATCTTCATCAAGATCTAGGAACTGTCTCGTGCTCAATGGAGTAAACCGCTGAGGTTATAGAACTTGTCCACACTATGAGGGAGGAAAACATCAAGATATAGGAACTGACTCGTGCTCAATGGAGTATACCGTTGAGGTTATAGTACTCGTCCACACTATGACATAGGGAAACATCTTCATCAAGATCTAGGAACTGTCTCGTCCTCAAAGGAGTAAATCGCTGAGGTTATAGAACTTGTCCACACTATGACAGAGGAAAACATCTTCATCAAGATCTAGGAACTGTCTCGTGTTCAAAGGAGTAAACCGCTGAGGTTATAGAACTTGTCCACACTATGACGGAGGAAAACATCAAGATCCAGGAACTGACTCATGCTCAATGGAGTATACCGTTGAGGTTATAGTACTCGTCCACACTATGACCTAGGGAAACATCTTCATCAAGATCTAGGAACTGTCTCGTGCTCAATGGAGTAAACCGCTGAGGTTATAGAACTTGTCCACACTATGACGGAGGAAAACATCAAGATATAGGAACTGACTCGTGCTCTATGGAGTATATCGTTGAGGTTATAGTACTCGTCCACACTATGACATAGGGAAACATCTTCATCAAGATCCAGGAACTGTCTCGTGCTCAATGGAGTAAACCGCTGAGGTTATAGAACTTGTCCACACTATGGGGGAGGAAAACATCAAGATCTAGGAACTGAATCGTGCTCAATGGAGTAAACTGCTGAGGTTATAGTACTCGTCCACACTATGACGTAGGGAAACATCTTCATCAAGATCCAGGAACTGTCTCGTGCTCAATGGAGTAAACCGCTGAGGTTATAGAACTTGTCAACACTATGACGGAGGAAAACATCAAGATCTAGGAACTGACTCGTACTCAATGGAGTATACCGTTGAGGTTATAGTACACGTCCACACTATGACGTAGGGAAACATCTTAATCAAGATCCAGGAACTGTCTCGTGCTCAATAGAGTAAACCGCTGAGGTTTTAGAACTTGTCCACACTATGACGGAGGAAAACATCAAGATCTAGGAACTGACTCGTGCTCAATGGAGTATACCGTTGAGGTTATAGTACTCGTCCACACTATGACGTAGGGAAACATCTTCATCAAGATCTAGGAACTGTCTCGTGCTCAAAGGACTGAACCGCTGAGGTTATAGAACTTGTCCACACTATGACGGAGGAAAACATCAAGATCTAGGAACTGACTCGTGCTCAATGGAGTATACTGTTGAGGTTATAGTACTCGTCCACACTATGACGTAGGGAAACATATTCATCAAGATCCAGTAACTGTCTCGTGCTCAATGGAGTAAACCGCTGAGGTTATAGAACTTGTCCACACTATGACGGAGGAAAACATCAAGATCTAGGAACTGACTCGTGCTCGTTGGAGTATACCGTTGAGGTTATAGTACTCGTCCACACTATGACATAGGGAAACATCTTCATCAAGATCCAGGAACTGTCTCGTGCTCAATGGAGTAAACCGCTGAGGTTATAGAACTTGTCCACACTATGACGGAGGAAAACATCAAGATCTAGGAACTGACTCGTGCTCAATGGAGTAAACCGCTGAGGTTATAGTACTCGTCCACACTATGACGTAGGGAAACATCTTCATCAAGATCTAGGAACTGTCTCGTGCTCAATGGAGTAAACCGCTGAGGTTATAGAACTTGTCCACACTATGAGGGAGGAAAACATCAAGATATAGGAACTGACTCGTGCTCAATGGAGTATACCGTTGAGGTTATAGTACTCGTCCACACTATGACATAGGGAAACATCTTCATCAAGATCTAGGAACTGTCTCGTCCTCAAAGGAGTAAACCGCTGAGGTTATAGAACTTGTCCACACTATGACAGAGGAAAACATCTTCATCAAGATCTAGGAACTGTCTCGTGCTCAAAGGAGTAAACCGCTGAGGTTATAGAACTTGTCCACACTATGACGGAGGAAAACATCAAGATCCAGGAACTGACTCATGCTCAATGGAGTATACCGTTGAGGTTATAGTACTCGTCCACACTATGACCTAGGGAAACATCTTCATCAAGATCTAGGAACTGTCTCGTGCTCAATGGAGTAAACCGCTGAGGTTATAGAACTTGTCCACACTATGACGGAGGAAAACATCAAGATATAGGAACTGACTCGTGCTCAATGGAGTATATCGTTGAGGTTATAGTACTCGTCCACACTATGACATAGGGAAACATCTTCATCAAGATCCAGGAATTGTCTCGTGCTCAATGGAGTAAACCGCTGAGGTTATAGAACTTGTCCACACTATGACGGAGGAAAACATCAAGATCTAGGAACTGACTCGTGCTCGTTGGAGTATACCGTTGAGGTTATAGTACTCGTCCACACTATGACATAGGGAAACATCTTCATCAAGATCCAGGAACTGTCTCGTGCTCAATGGAGTAAATCGCTGAGGTTATAGAACTTGTCCACACTATGACGGAGGAAAACATCAAGATCTAGGAACTGACTCGTGCTCAATGGAGTATACCGTTGAGGTTATAGTACTCGTCCACACTATGACGTAGGGAAACATCTTCATCAAGATCTAGGAACTGTCTCGTGCTCAAAGGAGTAAACCGCTGAGGTTATAGAACTTTTCCACATTATGACGGAGGAAAACATCAAGATATGGAACTGACTCGTGCTCAATGGAGTATACCGTTGAGGTTATAGTACTCGTCCATACTATGACGTAGGGAAACATCTTCATCAAGATCCAGGAACTGTCTCGTGCTCAATGGAGTAAATCGCTGAGGTTATAGAACTTGTCCACACTATGACGGAGGAAAACATCAAGATCTAGGAACTGACTCGTGCTCAACGGAGTATACCGTTGAGGTTATAGTACTCGTCCACACTATGACATAGGGAAACATCTTCATGAAGATCTAGGAACTGTCTCGTGCTCAATAGAGTAAACCGCTGAGGTTATAGAACTTGTCCACACTATGACGGAGGAAAACATCAATATCTAGGAAATGACTCATGCTCAATGGAGTATACCGTTGAGGTTATAGTACTCGTCCACACTATGACATAGGGAAACATCTTCATTAAGATCTAGGAACTGTCTCGTGCTCAAAGGAGTAAACCGCTGAGGTTATAGAACTTGTCCACACTATGACGGAGGAAAACATCAAGATCTTGGAACTGACTCGTGCTCGTTGGAGTATACCGTTGAGGTTATAGTACTCGTCCACACTATGACATAGGGAAACATCTTCATCAAGATCCAGGAACTGTCTCGTGCTCAATGGAGTAAACCGCTGAGGTTATAGAACTTGTCCACACTATGACGGAGGAAAACATCAAGATCTAGGAACTGACTCGTGCTCAATGGAGTAAACCGCTGAGGTTATAGTACTCGTCCACACTATGACGTAGGGAAACATCTTCATCAAGATCTAGGAACTGTCTCGTGCTCAATGGAGTAAACCGCTGAGGTTATAGAACTTGTCCACACTATGACGGAGGAAAACATCAAGATATAGGAACTGACTCGTGCTCAATGGAGTATATCGTTGAGGTTATAGTACTCGTCCACACTATGACATAGGGAAACATCTTCATCAAGATCCAGGAATTGTCTCGTGCTCAATGGAGTAAACCGCTGAGGTTATAGAACTTGTCCACACTATGACGGAGGAAAACATCAAGATCTAGGAACTGACTCGTGCTCGTTGGAGTATACCGTTGAGGTTATAGTACTCGTCCACACTATGACATAGGGAAACATCTTCATCAAGATCCAGGAACTGTCTCGTGCTCAATGGAGTAAACCGCTGAGGTTATAGAACTTGTCCACACTATGACGGAGGAAAACATCAAGATCTAGGAACTGACTCGTGCTCAATGGAGTATACCGTTGAGGTTATAGTACTCGTCCACACTATGACGTAGGGAAACATCTTCATCAAGATCTAGGAACTGTCTCGTGCTCAAAGGAGTAAACCGCTGAGGTTATAGAACTTTTCCACATTATGACGGAGGAAAACATCAAGATATGGAACTGACTCGTGCTCAATGGAGTATACCGTTGAGGTTATAGTACTCGTCCATACTATGACGTAGGGAAACATCTTCATCAAGATCCAGGAACTGTCTCGTGCTCAATGGAGTAAATCGCTGAGGTTATAGAACTTGTCCACACTATGACGGAGGAAAACATCAAGATCTAGGAACTGACTCGTGCTCAACGGAGTATACCGTTGAGGTTATAGTACTCGTCCACACTATGACATAGGGAAACATCTTCATGAAGATCTAGGAACTGTCTCGTGCTCAATAGAGTAAACCGCTGAGGTTATAGAACTTGTCCACACTATGACGGAGGAAAACATCAATATCTAGGAAATGACTCATGCTCAATGGAGTATACCGTTGAGGTTATAGTACTCGTCCACACTATGACATAGGGAAACATCTTCATTAAGATCTAGGAACTGTCTCGTGCTCAAAGGAGTAAACCGCTGAGGTTATAGAACTTGTCCACACTATGACGGAGGAAAACATCAAGATCTAGGAACTGACTCGTGCTCGTTGGAGTATACCGTTGAGGTTATAGTACTCGTCCACACTATGACATAGGGAAACATCTTCATCAAGATCCAGGAACTGTCTCGTGCTCAATGGAGTAAACCGCTGAGGTTATAGAACTTGTCCACACTATGACGGAGGAAAACATCAAGATCTAGGAACTGACTCGTGCTCAATGGAGTAAACCGCTGAGGTTATAGTACTCGTCCACACTATGACGTAGGGAAACATCTTCATCAAGATCTAGGAACTGTCTCGTGCTCAATGGAGTAAACCGCTGAGGTTATAGAACTTGTCCACACTATGAGGGAGGAAAACATCAAGATATAGGAACTGACTCGTGCTCAATGGAGTATACCGTTGAGGTTATAGTACTCGTCCACACTATGACATAGGGAAACATCTTCATCAAGATCTAGGAACTGTCTCGTCCTCAAAGGAGTAAACCGCTGAGGTTATAGAACTTGTCCACACTATGACAGAGGAAAACATCTTCATCAAGATCTAGGAACTGTCTCGTGCTCAAAGGAGTAAACCGCTGAGGTTATAGAACTTGTCCACACTATGACGGAGGAAAACATCAAGATCCAGGAACTGACTCATGCTCAATGGAGTATACCGTTGAGGTTATAGTACTCGTCCACACTATGACCTAGGGAAACATCTTCATCAAGATCTAGGAACTGTCTCGTGCTCAATGGAGTAAACCGCTGAGGTTATAGAACTTGTCCACACTATGACGGAGGAAAACATCAAGATATAGGAACTGACTCGTGCTCAATGGAGTATATCGTTGAGGTTATAGTACTCGTCCACACTATGACATAGGGAAACATCTTCATCAAGATCCAGGAATTGTCTCGTGCTCAATGGAGTAAACCGCTGAGGTTATAGAACTTGTCCACACTATGACGGAGGAAAACATCAAGATCTAGGAACTGACTCGTGCTCGTTGGAGTATACCGTTGAGGTTATAGTACTCGTCCACACTATGACATAGGGAAACATCTTCATCAAGATCCAGGAACTGTCTCGTGCTCAATGGAGTAAACCGCTGAGGTTATAGAACTTGTCCACACTATGACGGAGGAAAACATCAAGATCTAGGAACTGACTCGTGCTCAATGGAGTATACCGTTGAGGTTATAGTACTCGTCCACACTATGACGTAGGGAAACATCTTCATCAAGATCTAGGAACTGTCTCGTGCTCAAAGGAGTAAACCGCTGAGGTTATAGAACTTTTCCACATTATGACGGAGGAAAACATCAAGATATGGAACTGACTCGTGCTCAATGGAGTATACCGTTGAGGTTATAGTACTCGTCCATACTATGACGTAGGGAAACATCTTCATCAAGATCCAGGAACTGTCTCGTGCTCAATGGAGTAAATCGCTGAGGTTATAGAACTTGTCCACACTATGACGGAGGAAAACATCAAGATCTAGGAACTGACTCGTGCTCAACGGAGTATACCGTTGAGGTTATAGTACTCGTCCACACTATGACATAGGGAAACATCTTCATGAAGATCTAGGAACTGTCTCGTGCTCAATAGAGTAAACCGCTGAGGTTATAGAACTTGTCCACACTATGACGGAGGAAAACATCAATATCTAGGAAATGACTCATGCTCAATGGAGTATACCGTTGAGGTTATAGTACTCGTCCACACTATGACATAGGGAAACATCTTCATTAAGATCTAGGAACTGTCTCGTGCTCAAAGGAGTAAACCGCTGAGGTTATAGAACTTGTCCACACTATGACGGAGGAAAACATCAAGATCTTGGAACTGACTCGTGCTCAATGGAGTATACCGTTGAGGTTATAGTACTCGTCCACACTATGACGTAGGGAAACATCTTCATCAAGATCCAGGAACTGTCTCGTGCTCAATGGAGTAAACCGTTGAGGTTATAGAACTTGTCCACACTATGGGGGAGGAAAACATCAAGATCTAGGAACTGACTCGTGCTCAATGGAGTAAACTGCTGACGTTATAGTACTCGTCCACACTATGACGTAGGGAAACATCTTCATCAAGATCCAGGAACTGTCTCGTGCTCAATGGAGTAAACCGCTGAGGTTATAGAACTTGTCCACACTATGACGGAGGAAAACATCAAGATCTAGGAACTGACTCGTACCCAATGGAGTATACCGTTGAGGTTATAGTACACGTCCACACTATGACGTAGGGAAACATCTTAATCAAGATCCAGGAACTGTCTCGTGCTCAATGGAGTAAACCGCTGAGGTTTTAGAACTAGTCCACACTATGACGGAGGAAAACATCAAGATCTAGGAACTGACTCGTGTTCAATGGAGTATACCGTTGAGGTTATAGTACTCGTCCACACTATGACGTAGGGAAACATCTTCATCAAGATCTAGGAACTGTCTCGTGCTCAAAGGACTGAACCGCTGAGGTTATAGAACTTGTCCACACTATGACGGAGGAAAACATCAAGATCTAGGAACTGACTCGTGCTCAATGGAGTATACTGTTGAGGTTATAGTACTCGTCAACACTATGACGTAGGGAAACATATTCATCAAGATCCAGTAACTATCTCGTGCTCAATGGAGTAAACCGCTGAGGTTATAGAACTTGTCCACACTATGACGGAGGAAAACATCAAGATCTAGGAACTGACTCGTGCTCAATGGAGTATACCGTTGAGGTTATAGTACTCGTCCACACTATGACATAGGGAAACATCTTCATCAAGATCTAGGAACTGTCTCGTGCTCAATGGAACAAACCGTTGAGGTTACAAAACTTGTCCACACTATGACAGAGGAAAACATCAAGATCTAGGAACTGACTCGTGCTCAATGGAGTATACCGTTGAGGTTATAGTACTCGTCCACACTATGACGTAGGGAAACATCTTCATCAAGATTCAGGAACTGTCTCGTGCTCAATGGAGTAAACCGCTGAGGTTATAGAACTTGTCCACACTATGACAGAGGAAAACATCAAGATCTAGGAACTGACTCGTGCTCAATGGAGTAAACCACTGAGGTTATAGTACTCGTCTACACTATGACGTAGGGAAATATCTTCATCAAGATCTAGGAACTATCTCTTTCTCAAAGGAGTAAACCGCTGAGGTTATAGAACTTGTCCACACTATAACAGAGGAAAACATCAAGATCTTGGAACTGACTCGTGCTCAATGGAGTATACCGTTGAGGTTATATTACTCGTCCACACTATGACGTAGGGAAACATCTTCATCAAGATCTAGGAACTGTCTCGTCCTCAAAGGAGTAAACCGCTGAGGTTATAGAACTTGTCCACACTATGACGGAGGAAAACATCTTCATCAAGATCTAGTAACTGTCTCGTGCTCAAAGGAGTAAACCGCCGAGGTTATAGAACTTGTCCACACTATGACGGAGGAAAACATCAAGATCCAGGAACTGACTCGTGCTCAATGGAGTATACCGTTGAGGTTATAGTACTCGTCCACACTATGACCTAGGGAAACATCTTCATCAAGATCTAGGAACTGTCTCGTGCTCAATGGAGTAAACCGCTGAGGTTATAGAACTTGTCCACACTATGACGGAGGAAAACATCAAGATATAGGAACTGAATCATGCTCAATGGAGTATATCGTTGAGGTTATAGTACTCGTCCACACTATGACGTAGGGAAACATCTTCATCAAGATCCAGGAATTGTCTCGTGCTCAATAGAGTAAACCGCTGAGGTTATAGAACTTGTCCACACTATGACGGAGGAAAACATCAAGATCTAGGAACTGACTCGTGCTCGTTGGAGTATACCGTTGAGGTTATAGTACTCGTCCACACTATGACATAGGGAAACATCTTCATCAAGATCCAGGAATTGTCTCGTGCTCAATGGAGTAAACCGCTGAGGTTATAGAACTTGTCCACACTATGACGGAGGAAAACATCAAGATCTAGGAACTGACTCGTGCTCAATGGAGTATACCGTCGAGGTTATAGTACTCGTCCACACTATGACGTAGGGAAACATCTTCATCAAGATCTAGGAACTGTCTCGTGCTCAATGGAACAAACCGTTGAGGTTATAGAACTTGTCCACACTATGACGGAGGAAAACATCAAGATCTAGGAACTGACTCGTGCTCAATGGAGTATACCGTTGAGGTTATAGTACTCGTCCACACTATGACGTAGGGAAACATCTTCATCAAGATTCAGGAACTGTCTCGTGCTCAATGGAGTAAACCGCTGAGGTTATAGAACTTGTCCACACTATGACGGAGGAAAACATCAAGATATAGGAACTGACTCGTGCTCAATGGAGTATATCGTTGAGGTTATAGTACTCGTCCACACTATGACATAGGGAAACATCTTCATCAAGATCCAGGAATTGTCTCGTGCTCAATGGAGTAAACCGCTGAGGTTATAGAACTTGTCCACACTATGACGGAGGAAAACATCAAGATCTAGGAACTAACTCGTGCTCGTTGGAGTATACCGTTGAGGTTATAGTACTCGTCCACACTATGAGATAGGGAAACATCTTCATCAAGATCCAGGAATTGTCTCGTGCTCAATGGAGTAAACCGGTGAGGTTATAGAACTTGTCCACACTATGACAGAGGAAAACATCAAGATCTAGGAACTGACTCGTGCTCAATGGAGTATACCGTTGAGGTTATAGTACTCGTCCACACTATGACGTAGGGAAACATCTTCATCAAGATCTAGGAACTGTCTCGTGCTCAAAGGAGTAAACCGCTGAGGTTATAGAACTTGTCCACACTATGATAGAGGAAAACATCAAGATATGAAACTGACTCGTGCTCAATGGAGTATGCCGTTGAGGTTATATTACTCGTCCATACTATGACGTAGGGAAACATCTTCATCAAGATCCAGGAACTGTCTCGTGCTCAATGGAGTAAATCGCTGAGGTTATAGAACTTGTCCACACTATGACGGAGGAAAACATCAAGATCTAGGAACTGACTCGTGCTCAATGGAGTATACCGTTGAGGTTATAGTACTCGTCCACACTATGACATAGGGAAACATCTTCATCAAGATCTAGGAACTGTATCGTGCTCAATAGAGTAAACCGCTGAGGTTATAGAACTTGTCCACACTATGACGGAGGAAAACATCAATATCTAGGAACTGACTCATGCTCAATGGAGTATACCGTTGAGGTTATAGTACTCGTCCACACTATGACGTAGGGAAACATCTTTACAAGATATAGGAACTGTCTCGTGCTCAATGGAGTAAACCGCTGAGGTTATAGAACTTGTCCACACTATGACGGAGGAAAACATCAAGATCTAGGAACTGACTCGTGCTCAATGGAGTATACTGTTGAGGTTATAGTACTCGTCCACACTATGACGTAGGGAAACATCTTCATCAAGATCCAGGAACTGTCTCTTGCTCAATGGAGTAAACCGCTGAGGTTATAGAACTTGTCCATACTATGGCGGAGGAAAACATCAAGATCTAGGAACTGACTCGTGCTCAATGGAGTAAACTGCTGAGGTTATAGTACTCTTCCACACTATGACGTAGGGAAACATCTTCATCAAGATCCAGGAACTGTCTCGTGCTCAATGGAGTAAACCGTTGAGGTTATAGAACTTGTCCATACTATGACGGAGGAAAACATCAACATCTAGGAACTGACTCGTGCTCAATGGAGTATACCGTTGAGGTTATAGTACTCGTCCACACTATGACGTAGGGAAACATCTTCATCAAGATCTAGGAACTGTCTCGTGCTCAATGGAACAAACCGTTGAGGTTATAAAACTTGTCCACACTATGACGGAGGAAAACATCAAGATCTAGGAACTGACTCGTGCTCAATGGAGTATACCGTTGAGGTTATAGTACTCGTCCACACTATGACGTAGGGAAACATCTTCATCAAGATTCAGGAACTGTCTCGTGCTCAATGGAGTAAACCGCTGAGGTTATAGAACATGTCCACACTATGACAGAGGAAAACATCAAGATCTAGGAACTGACTCGTGCTCAATGGAGTAAACCACTGAGGTTATAGTACTCGTCTACACTATGACATAGGGAAATATCTTCATCAAGATCTAGGAACTATCTCTTTCTCAAAGGAGTAAACCGCTGAGGTTATAGAACTTGTCCACACTATGACGGAGGAAAACATCAAGATCTAGGAACTGACTCGTGCTCAATGGAGTATACCGTTGAGGTTATAGTACTCGTCCACACTATGACGTAGGGAAACATCTTCATCAAGATCTAGGAACTGTCTCGTCCTCAAAGGAGTAAACCGCTGAGGTTATAGAACTTGTCCACACTATGACGGAGGAAAACATCTTCATCAAGATCTAGTAACTGTCTCGTGCTCAAAGGAGTAAATCGCCGAGGTTATAGAACTTGTCCACACTATGACGGAGGAAAACATCAAGATCCAGGAACTGACTCGTGCTCAATGGAGTATACCGTTGAGGTTATAGTACTCGTCCACACTATGACCTAGGGAAACATCTTCATCAAGATCTAGGAACTGTCTCGTGCTCAATGGAGTAAACCGCTGAGGTTATAGAACTTGTCCACACTATGACGGAGGAAAACATCAAGATATAGGAACTGACTCGTGCTCAATGGAGTATATCGTTGAGGTTATAGTACTCGTCCACACTATGACGTAGGGAAACATCTTCATCAAGATCCAGGAATTGTCTCGTGCTCAATGGAGTAAACCGCTGAGGTTATAGAACTTGTCCACACTATGACGGAGGAAAACATCAAGATCTAGGAACTAACTCGTGCTCGTTGGAGTATACCGTTGAGGTTATAGTACTCGTCCACACTATGAGATAGGGAAACATCTTCATCAAGATCCAGGAATTGTCTCGTGCTCAATGGAGTAAACCGCTGAGGTTATAGAACTTGTCCACACTATGACAGAGGAAAACATCAAGATCTAGGAACTGACTCGTGCTCAATGGAGTATACCGTTGAGGTTATAGTACTCGTCCACACTATGACGTAGGGAAACATCTTCATCAAGATCTAGGAACTGTCTCGTGCTCAAAGGAGAAAACCGCTGAGGTTATAGAACTCGTCCACACTATGACAGAGGAAAACATCAAGATATGAAACTGACTCGTGCTCAATGGAGTATGCCGTTGAGGTTATATTACTCGTCCATACTATGACGTAGGGAAACATCTTCATCAAGATCCAGGAACTGTCTCGTGCTCAATGGAGTAAATCGCTGAGGTTATAGAACTTGTCCACACTATGACGGAGGAAAACATAAAGATCTAGGAACTGACTCGTGCTCAATGGAGTATACCGTTGAGGTTATAGTACTCGTCCACACTATGACGTAGGGAAACATCTTCATCAAGATCTAGGAACTGTATCGTGCTCAATAGAGTAAACCACTGAGGTTATAGAACTTGTCCACACTATGACGGAGGAAAACATCAATATCTAGGAACTGACTCATGCTCAATGGAGTATACCGTTGAGGTTATAGTACTCGTCCACACTATGACGTAGGGAAACATCTTTACAAGATATAGGAACTGTCTCGTGCTCAATGGAGTAAACCGCTGAGGTTATAGAACTTGTCCACACTATGACGGAGGAAAACATCAAGATCTAGGAACTGACTCGTGCTCAATGGAGTATACTGTTGAGGTTATAGTACTCGTCCACACTATGACGTAGGGAAACATCTTCATCAAGATCCAGGAACTGTCTCTTGCTCAATGGAGTAAACCGCTGAGGTTATAGAACTTGTCCATACTATGGCGGAGGAAAACATCAAGATCTAGGAACTGACTCGTGCTCAATGGAGTAAACTTCTGAGGTTATAGTACTCTTCCACACTATGACGTAGGGAAACATCTTCATCAAGATCCAGGAACTGTCTCGTGCTCAATGGAGTAAACCGTTGAGGTTATATAACTTGTCCATACTATGACGGAGGAAAACATCAACATCTAGGAACTGACTCGTGCTCAATGGAGTATACCGTTGAGGTTATAGTACTCGTCCACACTATGACGTAGGGAAACATCTTCATCAAGATCCAGGAACTGTCTCGTGCTCAATGGAGTAAACCGCTGAGGTTTTAGAACTTGTCCACACTATGACGGAGGAAAACATCAAGATCTAGGAACTGACTCGTGCTCAATGGAGTATACCGTTGAGGTTATAGTACTCGTCCATAATATGACGTAGGGAAACATCTTCATCAAGATCCAGGAACTGTCTCGTGCTCAATGGAGTAAACCGTTGAGGTTATAGAACTTGTCCACACTATGACGGAGGAAAACATCAAGATCTAGGAACTGACTCGTGCTCAATGGACTATACCGTTGAGGTTATAGTACTCGTCCACACTATGACGTAGGGAAACATCTTCATCAAGATCCAGTAACTGTCTCGTGCTCAATGGAGTAAACCGTTGAGGTTATAGAACTTGTCCACACTATGACGGAGGAAAACATCAAGATCTAGGAACTGACTCGTGCTCAATGGAGTAAACCGCTGAGGTTATAGTACTCGTCCACACTATGACGTAGGGAAACATCTTCATCAAGATCCAGGAACTGTCTCGTGCTCAATGGAGTAAATCATTGAGGTTATAGAACTTGTCCACACTATGACGGAGGAAAACATCAAGATCTAGGAACTGACTCGTGCTCAATGGAGTATACCGTTGAGGTTATAGTACTCGTCCACACTATGACGTAGGGAAACATCTTCATCAAGATCCAGGAACTGTCTCGTGCTCAATGGAGTAAACCGTTGAGGTTATAGAACTTGTCCACACTATGACGGAGGAAAACATCAAGATCTAGGAACTGACTCGTGCTCAATGGAGTATACCGTTGAGGTTATAGTACTCGTCCACACTATGACATAGGGAAACACCTTCATCAAGATCTAGGAACTGTCTCGTGCTCAATGGAACAAACCGTTGAGGTTATAAAACTTGTCCACACTATGACGGAGGAAAACATCAAGATCTAGGAACTGACTCGTGCTCAATGGAGTATACCGTTGAGGTTATAGTACTCGTCCACACTATGACGTAGGGAAACATCTTCATCAAGATTCAGGAACTGTCTCGTGCTCAATGGAGTAAACCGCTGAGGTTATAGAACATGTCCACACTATGACAGAGGAAAACATCAAGATCTAGGAACTGACTCGTGCTCAATGGAGTAAACCACTGAGGTTATAGTACTCGTCTACACTATGACGTAGGGAAATATCTTCATCAAGATCTAGGAACTATCTCTTTCTCAAAGGAGTAAACCGCTGAGGTTATAGAAATTGTCCACACTATGACGGAGGAAAACATCAAGATCTAGGAACTGACTCGTGCTCAATGGAGTATACCGTTGAGGTTATAGTACTCGTCCACACTATGACGTAGGGAAACATCTTCATCAAGATCTAGGAACTGTCTCGTCCTCAAAGGAGTAAACCGCTGAGGTTATAGAACTTGTCCACACTATGACGGAGGAAAACATCTTCATCAAGATCTAGTAACTGTCTCGTGCTCAAAGGAGTAAACCGCCGAGGTTATAGAACTTGTCCACACTATGACGGAGGAAAACATCAAGATCCAGGAACTGACTCGTGCTCAATGGTGTATACCGTTGAGGTTATAGTACTCGTCCACACTATGACCTAGGGAAACATCTTCATCAAGATCTAGGAACTGTCTCGTGCTCAATGGAGTAAACCGCTGAGGTTATAGAACTTGTCCACACTATGACGGAGGAAAACATCAAGATATAGGAACTGACTCGTGCTCAATGGAGTATATCGTTGAGGTTATAGTACTCGTCCACACTATGACGTAGGGAAACATCTTCATCAAGATCCAGGAATTGTCTCGTGCTCAATGGAGTAAACCGCTGAGGTTATAGAACTTGTCCACACTATGACGGAGGAAAACATCAAGATCTAGGAACTAACTCGTGCTCGTTGGAGTATACCGTTGAGGTTATAGTACTCGTCCACACTATGAGATAGGGAAACATCTTCATCAAGATCCAGGAATTGTCTCGTGCTCAATGGAGTAAACCGCTGAGGTTATAGAACTTGTCCACACTATGACAGAGGAAAACATCAAGATCTAGGAACTGACTCGTGCTCAATGGAGTATACCGTTGAGGTTATAGTACTCGTCCACACTATGACGTCGGGAAACATCTTCATCAAGATCTAGGAACTGTCTCGTGCTCAAAGGAGTAAACCGCTGAGGTTATAGAACTTGTCCACACTATGACAGAGGAAAACATCAAGATATGGAACTGACTCGTGCTCAATGGAGTATACCGTTGAGGTTATATTACTCGTCCATACTATGACGTAGGGAAACATCTTCATCAAGATCCAGGAACTGTCTCGTGCTCAATGGAGTAAATCGCTGAGGTTATAGAACTTGTCCACACTATGACGGAGGAAAACATCAAGATCTAGGAACTGACTCGTGCTCAATGGAGTATACCGTTGAGGTTATAGTACTCGTCCACACTATGACGTAGGGAAACATCTTCATCAAGATCTAGGAACTGTATCGTGCTCAATAGAGTAAACCGCTGAGGTTATAGAACTTGTCCACACTATGACGGAGGAAAACATCAATATCTAGGAACTGACTCATGCTCAATGGAGTATACCGTTGAGGTTATAGTACTCGTCCACACTATGACGTAGGGAAACATCTTTACAAGATATAGGAACTGTCTCGTGCTCAATGGAGTAAACCGCTGAGGTTATAGAACTTGTCCACACTATGACGGAGGAAAACATCAAGATCTAGGAACTGACTCGTGCTCAATGGAGTATACTGTTGAGGTTATAGTACTCGACCACACTATGACGTAGGGAAAGATCTTCATCAAGATCCAGGAACTGTCTCTTGCTCAATGGAGTAAACCGCTGAGGTTATAGAACTTGTCCATACTATGGCGGAGGAAAACATCAAGATCTAGGAACTGACTCGTGCTCAATGGAGTAAACTGCTGAGGTTATAGTACTCTTCCACACTATGACGTAGGGAAACATCTTCATCAAGATCCAGGAACTGTCTCGTGCTCAATGGAGTAAACCGTTGAGGTTATAGAACTTGTCCATACTATGACGGAGGAAAACATCAACATCTAGGAACTGACTCGTGCTCAATGGAGTATACCGTTGAGGTTATAGTACTCGTCCACACTATGACGTAGGGAAACATCTTCATCAAGATCCAGGAACTGTCTCGTGCTCAATGGAGTAAACCGCTGAGGTTTTAGAACTTGTCCACACTATGACGGAGGAAAACATCAAGATCTAGGAACTGACTCGTGCTCAATGGAGTATACCGTTGAGGTTATAGTACTCGTCCATAATATGACGTAGGGAAACATCTTCATCAAGATCCAGGAACTGTCTCGTGCTCAATGGAGTAAACCGTTGAGGTTATAGAACTTGTCCACACTATGACGGAGGAAAACATCAAGATCTAGGAACTGACTCGTGCTCAATGGACTATACCGTTGAGGTTATAGTACTCGTCCACACTATGACGTAGGGAAACATCTTCATCAAGATCCAGGAACTGTCTCGTGCTCAATGGAGTAAACCGTTGAGGTTATAGAACTTGTCCACACTATGACGGAGGAAAACATCAAGATATAGGAACTGACTCGTGCTCAATGGAGTAAACCGCTGAGGTTATAGTACTCGTCCACACTATGACGTAGGGAAACATCTTCATCAAGATCCAGGAACTGTCTCGTGCTCAATGGAGTAAATCATTGAGGTTATAGAACTTGTCCACACTATGACGGAGGAAAACATCAAGATCTAGGAACTGACTCGTGCTCAATGGAGTATACCGTTGAGGTTATAGTACTCGTCCACACTATGACGTAGGGAAACATCTTCATCAAGATCCAGGAACTGTCTCGTGCTCAATGGAGTAAACCATTGAGGTTATAGAACTTGTCCACACTATGACGGAGGAAAACATCAAGATCTAGGAACTGACTCGTGCTCAATGGAGTATACCGTTGAGGTTATAGTACTCGTCCACACTATGACATAGGGAAACACCTTCATCAAGATCCAGGAACTGTCTCGTGCTCAATGGAGTAAACCGTTGAGGTTATAGAACTTGTCCACACTATGACGGAGGAAAACATCAAGATCTAGGAACTGACTCGTGCTCAATGGAGTAAACCGCTGAGGTTATAGTACTCGTCCACACTATGACATAGGGAAACATCTTCATCAAGATCTAGGAACTATCTCTTGCTCAAAGGAGTAAACCGCTGAGGTTATAGAACTTGTCCACACTATGACGGAGGAAAACATCTTCATCAAGATCTAGGAACTGACTCGTGCTCAATGGAGTATACCGTTGAGGTTATAGTACTCGTCCACACTATGACGTAGGGAAACATCTTCATCAAGATCTAGGAACTGTCTCGTGCTCAAAGGAGTAAACCACTAAGGTTATAGAACTTGTCCACACTATGACGGAGGAAAACATCTTCATCAAGATCTAGGAACTGTCTCATGCTCAAAGGAGTAAACCGCTGAGGTTATAGAACTTGTCCACACTATGACGGAGGAAAACATCAAGATCTAGGAACTGACTCGTGCTCAATGGAGTATACTGTTGAGGTTATAGTACTCGTCCACACTATGACGTAGGGAAACATCTTCATCAAGATCCAGGAACTGTCTCGTGCTCAATGGAGTAAACCGCTGAGGTTATAGAACTTGTCCACACTATGGCGGAGGAAAACATCAAGATCTAGGAACTGATTCGTGCTCAATGGAGTATACCGTTGAGGTTATAGTACTCGTCCAAACTATGACATAGGGAAACATCTTCATCAAGAACCAGGAACTGTCTCGTGCTCAATGGAGTAAACCGCTGAGGTTATAGAACTTGTCCACACTAGGACGGAGGAAAACATCAAGATCTAGGAACTGACTCGTGCTCAATGGAGTATACCGTTGAGGTTATAGTACTTGTCCACACTATGACGTAGGGAAACATCTTCATCAAGATCTAGGAACTGTCTCGTGCTCAATGGAACAAACCGTTGAGGTTATAAAACTTTTCCACACTATGACGGAGGAAAACATCAAGATCTAGGAACTGACTCGTGCTCAATGGAGTATACCGTTGAGGTTATAGTACTCGTCCACACTATGACGTAGGGAAACATCTTCATCAAGATCCAGGAACTGTCTCGTGCTCAATGGAGTAAACCGTTGAGGTTATAGAACTTGTCCACACTATGACGGAGGAAAACATCAAGATCTAGGAACTGACTCGTGCTCAATGGAGTATACCGTTGAGGTTATAGTACTCGTCCACACTATGACATAGGGAAACACCTTCATCAAGATCCAGGAACTGTCTCGTGCTCAATGGAGTAAACCGTTGAGGTTATAGAACTTGTCCACACTATGACGGAGGAAAACATCAAGATCTAGGAACTGACTCGTGCTCAATGGAGTAAACCGCTGAGGTTATAGTACTCGTCCACACTATGACATAGGGAAACATCTTCATCAAGATCTAGGAACTATCTCTTGCTCAAAGGAGTAAACCGCTGAGGTTATAGAACTTGTCCACACTATGACGGAGGAAAACATCTTCATCAAGATCTAGGAACTGACTCGTGCTCAATGGAGTATACCGTTGAGGTTATAGTACTCGTCCACACTATGACGTAGGGAAACATCTTCATCAAGATCTAGGAACTGTCTCGTGCTCAAAGGAGTAAACCACTAAGGTTATAGAACTTGTCCACACTATGACGGAGGAAAACATCTTCATCAAGATCTAGGAACTGTCTCATGCTCAAAGGAGTAAACCGCTGAGGTTATAGAACTTGTCCACACTATGACGGAGGAAAACATCAAGATCTAGGAACTGACTCGTGCTCAATGGAGTATACTGTTGAGGTTATAGTACTCGTCCACACTATGACGTAGGGAAACATCTTCATCAAGATCCAGGAACTGTCTCGTGCTCAATGGAGTAAACCGCTGAGGTTATAGAACTTGTCCACACTATGGCGGAGGAAAACATCAAGATCTAGGAACTGATTCGTGCTCAATGGAGTATACCGTTGAGGTTATAGTACTCGTCCAAACTATGACATAGGGAAACATCTTCATCAAGAACCAGGAACTGTCTCGTGCTCAATGGAGTAAACCGCTGAGGTTATAGAACTTGTCCACACTAGGACGGAGGAAAACATCAAGATCTAGGAACTGACTCGTGCTCAATGGAGTATACCGTTGAGGTTATAGTACTTGTCCACACTATGACGTAGCGAAACATCTTCATCAAGATCTAGGAACTGTCTCGTGCTCAATGGAACAAACCGTTGAGGTTATAAAACTTTTCCACACTATGACGGAGGAAAACATCAAGATCTAGGAACTGACTCGTGCTCAATGGAGTATACCGTTGAGGTTATAGTACTCGTCCACACTATGACGTAGGGAAACATCTTCATCAAGATTCAGAAACTGTCTCGTGCTCAATGGAGTAAACCGCTGAGGTTATAGAACTTGTCCACACTATGACAGAGGAAAACATCAAGATCTAGGAACTGACTCGTGCTCAATGGAGTAAACCGCTGAGGTTATAGTACTCGTCTACACTATGACGTAGGGAAATATCTTCATCAAGATCTAGGAACTATCTCTTTCTCAAAGGAGTAAACCGCTGAGGTTATAGAACTTGTCCACACTATGACGGAGGAAAACATCAAGATCTAGGAACTGACTCGTGCTCAATGGAGTATACCGTTGAGGTTATAGTACTCGTCCACACTATGACGTAGGGAAACATCTTCATCAAGATCTAGGAACTGTCTCGTCCTCAAAGGAGTAAACCGCTGAGGTTATAGAACTTGTCCACACTATGACGGAGGAAAACATCTTTATCAAGATCTAGGAACTGTCTCGTGCTCAAAGGAGTAAACCGCCGAGGTTATAGAACTTGTCCACACTATGACAGAGGAAAACATCAAGATCCAGGAACTGACTCGTGCTCAATGGAGTATACCGTTGAGGTTATAGTACTCGTCCACACTATGACCTAGGGAAACATCTTCATCAAGATCTAGGAACTTTCTCGTGCTCAATGGAGTAAACCGCTGAGGTTATAGAACTTGTCCACACTATGACGGAGGAAAACATCAATATATAGGAACTGACTCGTGCTCAATGGAGTATATCGTTGAGGTTATAGTACTCGTCCACACTATGACGTAGGGAAACATCTTCATCAAGATCCAGGAATTGTCTCGTGCTCAATGTAGTAAACCGCTGAGGTTATAGAACTTGTCCACACTATGACGGAGGAAAACATCAAGATCTAGGAACTGACTCGTGCTCGTTGGAGTATAACGTTGAGGTTATAGTACTCGTCCACACTATGACATAGGGAAACATCTTCATCAAGATCCAGGAATTGTCTCGTGCTCAATGGAGTAAACCGCTCAGGTTATAGAACTTGTCCACACTATGACGGAGGAAAACATCAAGATCTAGGAACTGACTCGTGCTCAATGGAGTATACCGTTGAGGTTATAGTACTCGTCCACACTATGACGTAGGGAAACATCTTCATCAAGATCTAGGAACTGTCTCGTGCTCAAAGGAGTAAATCGCTGAGGTTATAGAACTTGTCCATACTATGACAGAGGAAAACATCAAGATATGGAACTGACTCGTGCTCAATGGAGTATACCGTTGAGGTTATAGTACTCGTCCATACTATGACGTAGGGAAACATCTTCATCAAGATCCAGGAACTGTCTCGTGCTCAATGGAGTAAATCGCTGAGGTTATAGAACTTGTCCACACTATGACGGAGGAAAACATCAAGATCTAGGAACTGACTCGTGCTCAATGGAGTATACCGTTGAGGTTATAGTACTCGTCCACACTATGACGTAGGGAAACATCTTCATCAAGATCTAGGAACTGTCTCGTGCTCAATAGAGTAAACCGCTGAGGTTATAGAACTTGTCCACACTATGACGGAGGAAAACATCAATATCTAGGAACTGACTCATGCTCAATGGAGTATACCGTTGAGGTTATAGTACTCGTCCACACTATGACGTAGGGAAACATCTTTACAAGATCTAGGAACTGTGTCGTGCTCAATGGAGTAAATCGCTGAGGTTATAGAACTTGTCCACACTATGACGGAGGAAAACATCAAGATCTAGGAACTGACTCGTGCTCAATGGAGTATACTGTTGAGGTTATAGTACTCGTCCACACTATGACGTAGGGAAACATCTTCATCAAGATCCAGGAACTGTCTCGTGCTCAATGGAGTAAACCGCTGAGGTTATAGAACTTGTCCACACTATGGCGGAGGAAAACATCAAGATCTAGGAACTGACTCGTGCTCAATGGAGTAAACTGCCGAGGTTATAGTACTCGTCCACACTATGACGTAGGGAAACATCTTCATCAAGATCCAGGAAATGTCTCGTGCTCAATGGAGTAAACCGTTGAGGTTATAGAACTTGTCCACACTCTGACGGAGGAAAACATCAAGATCTAGGAACTGACTCGTGCTCAATGGAGTATACCGTTGAGGTTATAGTACTCGTCCATACTATGACATAGGGAAACATCTTCATCAAGATCCAGGAACTGTCTCGTGCTCAATGGAGTAAACCGTTGAGGTTTTAGAACTTGTCCACACTATGACGGAGGAAAACATCAAGATCTAGGAACTGACTCGTGCTCAATGGAGTATACCGTTGAGGTTATAGTACTCGTCCACACTATGACGTAGGGAAACATCTTCATCAAGATCCAGGAACTGTCTCGTGCTCAATGGAGTAAACCGTTGAGGTTATAGAACTTGTCCACACTATGACGGAGGAAAACATCAAGATCTAGGAACTGACTCGTGCTCAATGGAGTATACCGTTGAGGTTATAGTACTCGTCCACACTATGACGTAGGGAAACATCTTCATCAAGATCCAGGAACTATCTCGTGCTCAATGGAGTAAACCGTTAAGGTTATAGAACTTGTCCACACTATGACGGAGGAAAACATCAAGATCTAGGAACTGACTCGTGCTCAATAGAGTAAACCGCTGAGGTTATAGTACTCGTCCACACTATGACGTAGGGAAACATCTTCATCAAGATCCAGGAACTGTCTCGTGCTCAATGGAGTAAATCATTGAGGTTATAGAACTTGTCCACACTATGACGGAGGAAAACATCAAGATCTAGGAACTGACTCGTACTAAATGGAGTATACCGTTGAGGTTATAGTACTCGTCCACACTATGACGTAGGGAAATATCTTCATCAAGATCCAGGAACTGTCTCGTGCTAAATGGAGTAAACCGTTGAGGTTATAGAACTTGTCCACACTATGACGGAGGAAAACATCAAGATCTAGGAACTGACTCGTGCTCAATGGAGTATACCGTTGAGGTTATAGTACTCGTCCACACTATGACATAGGGAAACACCTTCATCAAGATCCAGGAACTGTCTCGTGCTCAATGGAGTAAACCGTTGAGGTTATAGAACTTGTCCACACTATGACGGAGGAAAACATCAAGATCTAGGAACTGACTCGTGCTCAATGGAGTAAACCTCTGAGGTTATAGTACTCGTCCACACTATGACGTAGGGAAACATCTTCATTAAGATCTAGGAACTATCTCTTGCTCAAAGGAGTAAACCGCTGAGGTTATAGAACTTGTCCACACTACGACGGAGGAAAACATCTTCATCAAGATCTAGGAACTGACTCGTGCTCAATGGAGTATACCATTGAGGTTATAGTACTCGTCCACACTATGACGTAGGGAAACATCTTCATCAAGATCTAGGAACTGTCTCGTGCTCAAAGGAGTAAACCGCTGAGGTTATAGAACTTGTCCACACTATGACGGAGGAAAACATCTTCATCAAGATCTAGGAACTGTCTCGTGCTCAAAGGAGTAAACCGCTGAGGTTATAGAACTTGTCCACACTATGACGGAGGAAAACATCAAGATCTAGGAACTGACTCGTGCTCAATGGAGTATACCGTGGAGGTTATAGTACTCGTCCACACTATGACGTAGGGAAACATCTTCATCAAGATCCAGGAACTGTCTCGTGCTAAATGGAGTAAACCGCTGAGGTTATAAAACTTGTCCACACTATGGCGGAGGAAAACATCAAGATCTAGGAACTGACTCGTGCTCAATGGAGTATACCGTTGAGGTTATAGTACTCGTCGACACTATGACATAGGGAAACATCTTCATCAAGATCCAGGAACTGTCTGGTGCTCAATGGAGTAAACCGCTGAGGTTTTAGAACTTGTCCACACTATGACGGAGGAAAACATCAAGATCTAGGAACTGACTCGTGCTCAATGGAGTATACCGTTGAGGTTATAGTACTCGTCCACACTATGACGTAGGAAAACATCTTTATCAAGATCTAGGAACTGTCTCGTGCTCAAAGGAGTAAACCGCTGATGTTATAGAACTTGTCCACACTATGACGGAGGAAAACATCAAGATCTAGGAACTGGCTCGTGCTCAATGGAGTATACTGTTGAGGTTATAGTACTCGTCCACACTATGACGTAGGGAAACATATTCATCAAGATCCAGTAATTGTCTCGTGCTCAATGGAGTAAACCGCTGAGGTTATAGAACTTGTCCACACTATGACGGAGGAAAACATCAAGATCTAGGAACTGACTCGTGCTCAATGGAGTATACCGTTGAGGTTATAGTACTCGTCCACACTATGACATAGGGAAACATCTTTATCAAGATCCAGGAACTGTCTCGTGCTCAATGGAGTAAACCGTTGAGGTTATAGAACTTGTCCACACTATGACGGAGGAAAACATCAAGATCTAGGAACTGACTCGTGCTCAATGGAGTAAACCGCTGAGGTTATAGTACTCGTCCACACTATGACGTAGGGAAACATCTTCATCAAGATCCAGGAACTGTCTCGTGCTCAGTGGAGTAAATCATTGAGGTTATAGAACTTGTCCACACTATGACGGAGGAAAACATCAAGATCTAGGAACTGACTCGTGCTCAATGGAGTATACCGTTGATGTTATAGTACTCGTCCACACTATGACGTAGGGAAACATCTTCATCAAGATCCAGGAACTGTCTCGTGCTCAATGGAGTAAACCGTTGAGGTTATAGAACTTTTCCACACTATGACGGAGGAAAACATCAAGATCTAGGAACTGTCTCGTGCTCAAAGGAGTAAACCGCTGAGGTTATAGAACTTGTCCACACTATGACGGAGGAAAACATCTTCATCAAGATCTAGGAATTGTCTCGTGCTCAAAGGAGTAAACCGCTGAGGTTATAGAACTTGTCCACACTATGACGGAGAAAAACATCAAGATCTAGGAACTGACTCGTGCTCAATGGAGTATACCGTGGAGGTTATAGTACTCGTCCACACTATGACGTAGGGAAACATCTTCATCAAGATCCAGGAACTGTCTCGTGCTAAATGGAGTAAACCGCTGAGGTTATAAAACTTGTCCACACTATGGCGGAGGAAAACATCAAGATCTAGGAACTGACTCGTGCTCAATGGAGTATACCGTTGAGGTTATAGTAGTCGTCGACACTATGACATAGGGAAACATCTTCATCAAGATCCAGGAACTGTCTCGTGCTCAATGGAGTAAACCGCTGAGAATATAGAACTTGTCCACACTATGACGGAGGAAAACATCAAGATCTAGGAACTGACTCGTACTCAATGGAGTATACCGTTGAGGTTATAGTACACGTCCACACTATGACGTAGGGAAACATCTTCATCAAGATCCAGGAACTGTCTGGTGCTCAATGGAGTAAACCGCTGAGGTTTTAGAACTTGTCCACACTATGACGGAGGAAAACATCAAGATCTAGGAACTGACTCGTGCTCAATGGAGTATACCGTTGAGGTTATAGTACTCGTCCACACTATGACGTAGGAAAACATCTTCATCAAGATCTAGGAACTGTCTCGTGCTCAAAGGAGTAAACCGCTGATGTTATAGAACTTGTCCACACTATGACGGAGGAAAACATCAAGATCTAGGAACTGGCTCGTGCTCAATGGAGTATACTTTTGAGGTTATAGTACTCGTCCACACTATGACGTAGGGAAACATATTCATCAAGATCCAGTAATTGTCTCGTGCTCAATGGAGTAAACCGCTGAGGTTATAGAACTTGTCCATACTATGACGGAGGAAAACATCAAGATCTAGGAACTGACTCGTGCTCAATGGAGTATACCGTTGAGGTTATAGTACTCGTCCACACTATGACGGAGGAAAACATCAAGATCTAGGAACTGACTCGTGCTCAATGGAGTATACCGTTGAGGTTATAGTACTCGTCCACACTATGACGTAGGGAAACATCTTTATCAAGATCCAGGAACTGTCTCGTGCTCAATGGAGTAAACCGTTGAGGTTATAGAACTTGTCCACACTATGACGGAGGAAAACATCAAGATCTAGGAACTGACTCGTGCTCAATGGAGTAAACCGCTGAGGTTATAGTACTCGTCCACACTATGACGTAGGGAAACATCTTCATCAAGATCCAGGAACTGTCTCGTGCTCAGTGGAGTAAATCATTGAGGTTATAGAACTTGTCCACACTATGACGGAGGAAAACATCAAGATCTAGGAACTGACTCGTGCTCAATGGAGTATACCGTTGATGTTATAGTACTCGTCTACACTATGACGTAGGGAAACATCTTCATCAAGATCCAGGAACTGTCTCGTGCTCAATGGAGTAAACCGTTGAGGTTATAGAACTTTTCCACACTATGACGGAGAAAAACATCAAGATCTAGGAACTGACTCGTGCTCAATGGAGTATACCGTGGAGGTTATAGTACTCGTCCACACTATGACGTAGGGAAACATCTTCATCAAGATCCAGGAACTGTCTCGTGCTAAATGGAGTAAACCGCTGAGGTTATAAAACTTGTCCACACTATGGCGGAGGAAAACATCAAGATCTAGGAACTGACTCGTGCTCAATGGAGTATACCGTTGAGGTTATAGTACTCGTCGACACTATGACATAGGGAAACATCTTCATCAAGATCCAGGAACTGTCTCGTGCTCAATGGAGTAAACCGCTGAGAATATAGAACTTGTCCACACTATGACGGAGGAAAACATCAAGATCTAGGAACTGACTCGTACTCAATGGAGTATACCGTTGAGGTTATAGTACACGTCCACACTATGACGTAGGGAAACATCTTCATCAAGATCCAGGAACTGTCTGGTGCTCAATGGAGTAAACCGCTGAGGTTTTAGAACTTGTCCACACTATGACGGAGGAAAACATCAAGATCTAGGAACTGACTCGTGCTCAATGGAGTATACCGTTGAGGTTATAGTACTCGTCCACACTATGACGTAGGAAAACATCTTCATCAAGATCTAGGAACTGTCTCGTGCTCAAAGGAGTAAACCGCTGATGTTATAGAACTTGTCCACACTATGACGGAGGAAAACATCAAGATCTAGGAACTGGCTCGTGCTCAATGGAGTATACTTTTGAGGTTATAGTACTCGTCCACACTATGACGTAGGGAAACATATTCATCAAGATCCAGTAATTGTCTCGTGCTCAATGGAGTAAACCGCTGAGGTTATAGAACTTGTCCATACTATGACGGAGGAAAACATCAAGATCTAGGAACTGACTCGTGCTCAATGGAGTATACCGTTGAGGTTATAGTACTCGTCCACACTATGACGGAGGAAAACATCAAGATCTAGGAACTGACTCGTGCTCAATGGAGTAAACCGCTGAGGTTATAGTACTCGTCCACACTATGACGTAGGGAAACATCTTCATCAAGATCCAGGAACTGTCTCGTGCTCAGTGGAGTAAATCATTGAGGTTATAGAACTTGTCCACACTATGACGGAGGAAAACATCAAGATCTAGGAACTGACTCGTGCTCAATGGAGTATACCGTTGATGTTATAGTACTCGTCTACACTATGACGTAGGGAAACATCTTCATCAAGATCCAGGAACTGTCTCGTGCTCAATGGAGTAAACCGTTGAGGTTATAGAACTTTTCCACACTATGACGGAGGAAAACATCAAGATCTAGGAACTGACTCGTGCTCAATGGAGTATACCGTTGAGGTTATAGTACTCGTCCATACTATGACATAGGGAAACACCTTCATCAAGATCCAGGAACTGTCTCGTGCTCAATGGAGTAAACCGTTGAGGTTATAGAACTTGTCCACACTATGACGGAGGAAAACATCAAGATCTAGGAACTGACTCGTGCTCAATGGAGTAAACCGCTGAGGTTATAGTACTCGTCCACACTATGACGTAGGGAAACATCTTCATCAAGATCTAGGAACTATCTCTTGCTCAAAGGAGTAAACCGCTGAGGTTATAGAACTTGTCCACACTATGACGGAGGAAAACATCTTCATCAAGATCTAGGAACTGACTCGTGCTCAATGGAGTATACCGTTGAGGTTATAGTACTCGTCCACACTATGACGTAGGGAAACATCTTCATCAAGATCTAGGAACTGTCTCGTGCTCAAAGGAGTAAACCGCTGAGGTTATAGAACTTGTCCACACTATGATGGAGGAAAACATCTTCATCAAGATCTAGGAACTGTCTCGTGCTCAAAGGAGTAAACCGCTGAGGTTATAGAACTTGTCCACACTATGACGGAGGAAAACATCAAGATCTAGGAACTGACTCGTGCTCAATGGAGTATACCGTGGAGGTTATAGTACTCGTCCACACTATGACGTAGGGAAACATCTTCATCAAGATCCAGGAACTGTCTCGTGCTCAATGGAGTAAACCGCTGAGGTTATAGAACTTGTCCACACTATGGCGGAGGAAAACATCAAGATCTAGGAACTGACTCGTGCTCAATGGAGTATACCGTTGAGGTTATAATACTTGTCCACACTATGACGTAGGGAAACATCTTCATCAAGATCCAAGAACTGTCTGGTGCTCAATGGAGTAAACCGCTGAGGCTTTAGAACTTGTCCACACTATGACGGAGGAAAACATCAAGATCTAGGAACTGACTCGTGCTCAATGGAGTATACCGTTGAGGTTATAGTACTCGTCCACACTATGACATAGGGAAACATCTTCATCAAGATCTAGGAACTGTCTCGTGCTCAAAGGAGTAAACCGCTGATGTTATAGAACTTGTCCACACTATGACGGAGGAAAACATCAAGATCTAGGAACTGACTCGTGCTCAATGGAGTATACTGTTGAGGTTATAGTACTCGTCCACACTATGACGTAGGGAAACATATTCATCAAGATCCAGTAATTGTCTCGTGCTCAATGGAGTAAACCGCTAAGGTTATAGAACTTGTCCACACTATGACGGAGGAAAACATCAAGATCTAGGAACTGACTCGTGCTCAATGGAGTATACCGTTGAGGTTATAGTACTCGTCCACACTATGACGTAGGGAAACATCTTCATCAAGATCTAGGAACTGTCTCGTGCTCAATGGAACAAACCGTTGAGGTTATAAAACTTGTCCACACTATGACAGAGGAAAACATCAAGATGTAGGAACTGACTCGTGCTCAATGGAGTATACCGTTGAGGTTATAGTACTCGTCCACACTATGACGTAGGGAAACATCTTCATCAAGATTCAGGAACTGTCTCGTGCTCAATGGAGTAAACCGCTGAGGTTATAGAACTTGTCCACACTATGACAGAGGAAAACATCAAGATCTAGGAACTGAATCGTGCTCAATGGAGTATACCGTTGAGGTTATAGTACTCGTCCACACTATGACGTAGGGAAACATCTTCATCAAGATCTAGGAACTGTCTCGTCCTCAAAGGAGTAAACTGCTGAGGTTATAGAACTTGTCCACACTATGACGGAGGAAAACATCTTCATCAAGATCTAGGAACTGTCTCGTGCTCAAAGGAGTAAACCGCTGAGGTTATAGAACTTGTCCACACTATGACGGAGGAAAACATCAAGATCTAGGAACTGACTCGTGCTCAATGGAGTATACCGTTGAGGTTATAGTACTCGTCCACACTATGACGTAGGGAAACATCTTCATCAAGATCTAGGAACTGTCTCGTGCTCAAAGGACTGAACCGCTGAGGTTATAGAACTTGTCCACACTATGACGGAGGAAAACATCAAGATCTAGGAACTGACTCGTGCTCAATGGAGTATACTGTTGAGGTTATAGTACTCGTCCACACTATGACGTAGGGAAACATATTCATCAAGATCCAGTAATTGTCTCGTGCTCAATGGAGTAAACCGCTGAGGTTATAGAACTTGTCCACACTATGAAGGAGGAAAACATCAAGATCTAGGAACTGACTCGTGCTCAATGGAGTATACCGTTAGGGTTATAGTACTCGTCCACACTATGACGTAGGGAAACATCTTCATCAAGATCTAGGAACTGTCTCGTGCTCAATGGAACAAACCGTTGAGGTTATAAAACTTTTCCACACTATGACGGAGGAAAACATCAAGATCTAGGAACTGACTCGTGCTCAATGGAGTATACCGTTGAGGTTATAGTACTCGTCCATACTATGACGTAGGGAAACATCTTCATCAAGATCTAGGAACTGTCTCGTGCTCAAAGGAGTAAACCGCTGAGGTTATAGAACTTGTCCACACTATGGCGGAGGAAAACATCAAGATCTAGGAACTGACTCGTGCTCAATGGAGTAAACCGCTGAGGTTATAGTACTCGTCCACACTATGACGTAGGGAAACATCTTCATCAAGATCCAGGAACTGTCTCGTGCTCAATGGAGTAAACCGCTGAGGTTATAGAACTTGTCCACACTATGACGGAGCAAAACATCAAGATCTAGGAACTGACTCGTACTCAATGGAGTATACCGTTGAGGTTATAGTACACGTCCACACTATGACATAGGGAAACATCTTCATCAAGATCCAGGAACTGTCTGGTGCTCAATGGAGTAAACCGCTGAGGTTTTAGAACTTGTCCACACTATGACGGAGGAAAACATCAAGATCTAGGAACTGACTCGTGCTCAATGGAGTATACCGTTGAGGTTATAATACTCGTCCACACTATGACGTAGGGAAACAACTTCATCAAGATCTAGGAACTGTCTCGTGCTCAAAGGAGTAAACCGCTGATGTTATAGAACTTGTCCACACTATGACGGAGGAAAACATCAAGATCTAGTAACTGACTCGTGCTCAATGGAGTATACTGTTGAGGTTATAGTACTCTTCCATACTATGACATAGGGAAACATATTCATCAAGATCCAGTAATTGTCTCGTGCTCAATGGAGTAAACCGCAGAGGTTATAGAACTTGTCCACACTATGACGGAGGAAAACATCAAGATCTAGGAACTGACTCGTGCTCAATGGAGTATACCGTTGAGGTTATAGTACTCGTCCACACTATGACGTAGGGAAACATCTCCATCAAGATCTAGGAATTGTCTCGTGCTCAATGGAACAAACCGTTGAGGTTATAAAACTTGTCCACACTATGACGGAGGAAAACATCAAGATGTAGGAACTGACTCGTTCTCAATGGAGTATACTGTTGAGGATATAGTACTCGTCCACACTATGACGTAGGGAAACATCTTCATCAAGATTCAGGAACTGTCTCGTGCTTAATGGAGTAAACCGCTGAGGTTATAGAACTTGTCCACACTATGACAGAGGAAAACATCAAGATCTAGGAACTGAATCGTGCTCAATGGAGTATACCGTTGAGGTTATAGTACTCGTCCACACTATGACGTAGGGAAACATCTTCATCAAGATCTAGGAACTGTCTCGTCCTCAAAGGAGTAAACCGCTGAGGTTATAGAACTTGTCAACACTATGACGGAGGAAAACATCTTCATCAAGATCTAGGAACTGTCTCGTGCTCAAAGGAGTAAACCGTTGAGGTTATAGAACTTGTCCACACTATGACGGAGGAAAACATCAAGATCTAGGAACTGACTCGTGCTCAATGGAGTATACCGTTGAGGTTATAGTACTCGTCTACACTATGACGTAGGGAAACATCTTCATCAAGATCTAGGAACTGTCTCGTGCTCAAAGGACTGGACCGCTGAGGTTATAGAACTTGTCCACGCAATGACGGAGGAAAACATCAAGATCTAGGAACTGACTCGTGCTCAATGGAGTATATTGTTGAGGTTATAGTACTCGTCCACACTATGACGTAGGGAAACATATTCATCAAGATCCAGTAACTGTCTCGTGCTCAATGGAGTAAACCGTTGAGGTTATAGAACTTGTCCACACTATGACGGAGGAAAACATCAAGATCTAGGAACTGACTCGTGCTCAATGGAGTATACCGTTGAGGTTATAGTACTCGTCCACACTATGACATAGGGAAACATCTTCATCAAGATCTAGGAACTGTCTCGTGCTCAATGGAACAAACCGTTGAGGTTATAAAACTTATCCACACTATGACGGAGGAAAACATCAAGATCTAGGAACTGACTCGTGCTCAATGGAGTATACTGTTGAGGTTATAGTACTCGTCCACACTATGACGTAGGGAAACATCTTCATCAAGATCTAGGAACTGTCTCGTGCTCAATGGAACAAACCGTTGAGGTTATAAAACTTATCCACACTATGACGGAGGAAAACATCAAGATCTAGGAACTGACTCGTGCTCAATGGAGTATACCGTTGAGGTTATAGTACTCGTCCACACTATGACGTAGGGAAACATCTTCATCAAGATCTAGGAACTGTCTCGTGCTCAAAGGAGTAAACCGCCGAGGTTATAGAACTTGTCCACACTATGGCGGAGGAAAACATCAAGATCTAGGAACTGACTCGTGCTCAATGGAGTAAACCGCTGAGGTTATAGTACTCGTCCACACTATGACGTAGGGAAACATCTTCATCAAGATCCAGGAACTGTCTCGTGCTCAATGGAGTAAACCGCTGAGGTTATAGAACTTGTCCACACTATGACGGAGGAAAACATCAAGATCTAGGAACTGACTCGTACTCAATGGAGTATACCGTTGAGGTTATAGTACACGTCCACACTATGACGTAGGGAAACATCTTCATCAAGATCCAGGAACTGTCTGGTGCTCAATGGAGTAAACCGCTGAGGTTTTAGAACTTGTCCACACTATGACAGAGGAAAACATCAAGATCTAGGAACTGACTCGTGCTCAATGGAGTATACCGTTGAGGTTATAGTACTCGTCCACACTATGACGTAGGGAAACATCTTCATCAAGATCTAGGAACTGTCTCGTGCTCAAAGGAGTAAATCGCTGATGTTATAGAACTTGTCCACACTATGACGGAGGAAAACATCAAGATCTAGGAACTGACTCGTGCTCAATGGAGTATACTGTTGAGGTTATAGTACTCGTCCACACTATGACGTAGGGAAACATATTCATCAAGATCCAGTAATTGTCTCGTGCTCAATGGAGTAAACCGCTGAGGTTATAGAACTTGTCCACACTATGACGGAGGAAAACATCAAGATCTAGGAACTGACTCGTGCTCAATGGAGTATACCGTTGAGGTTATAGTACTCGTCCACACTATGACGTAGGGAAACATCTTCATCAAGATCTAGGAACTGTCTCGTGCTTAATGGAACAAACCGTTGAGGTTATAAAACTTGTCCACACTATGACGGAGGAAAACATCAAGATGTAGGAAATGACTCGTGCTCAATGGAGTATACCGTTGAGGTTATAGTCTTCGTCCACACTATGACGTAGGGAAACATCTTCATCAAGATTCAGGAACTGTCTCGTGCTCAATGGAGTAAACCGCTGAGGTTATAGAACTTGTCCACACTATGACAGAGGAAAACATCAAGATCTAGGAACTGACTCGTGCTCAATGGAGTAAACCGCTGAGGTTATAGTACTCGTCCACACTATGACGTAGGGAAATATCTTCATCAAGATCTAGGAACTATCTCTTGGTCAAAGGAGTAAACCGCTGAGGTTATAGTACTCGTCCACACTATGACGGAGGAAAACATCAAGATCTAGGAACTGACTCATGCTCAATTGAGTATACCATTGAGGTTATAGTACTCGTCCACACTATGACATAGGGAAACATCTTCATCAAGATCTAGGAATTGTCTCGTCCTCAAAGGAGTAAACCGGTGAGTTTATAGAACTTGTCCACACTATGACGGAGGAAAACATCTTCATCAAGATCTAGGAACTGTCTCGTGCTCAAAGGAGTAAACCGCTGAGGTTATAGAACTTGTCCACACTATGACGGAGGAAAACATCAAGATCTAGGAACTGACTCGTGCTCAATGGAGTATACCGTTGAGGTTATAGTACTCGTCCACACTATGACGTAGGGAAACATCTTCATCAAGATCTAGGAACTGTCTCGTGCTCAAAGGACTGAACCGCTGAGGTTATAGAACTTGTCCACACTATGACGGAGGAAAACATCAAGATCTAGGAACTGACTCGTGCTCAATGGAGTATACTGTTGAGGTTATAGTACTCGTCCACACTATGACGTAGGGAAACATATTCATCAAGATCTAGTAACTGTCTCGTGCTCAATGGAGTAAATCGCTGAGGTTATAGAACTTGTCCACACTATGACGGAGGAAAACATCATGATCTAGGAACTGACTCGTGCTCAATGGAGTATACCGTTGAGGTTATAGTACTCGTCCACACTATGACGTAGGGAAACATCTTCATCAAGATCTAGGAACTGTCTCGTGCTCAATGGAACAAACCGTTGAGGTTATAAAACTTGTCCACATTATGACGGAGGAAAACATCAAGATCTAGGAACTGACTCGTGCTCAATGGAGTATACCGTTGAGGTTATAGTACTCGTCCACACTATGACGTAGGGAAACATCTTCATCAAGATTCAGGAACTGTCTCGTGCTCAATGGAGTAAACCGCTGAGGTTATAGAACTTGTCCACACTATGACGGAGGAAAACATCAAGATCTAGGAACTGACTCGTTCTCAATGGAATAAACCGCTAAGGTTATAGTACTCGTCCACACTATGACAGTAGGGAAATATCTTCATCAAGATCTAGGAACTGTCTCGTCCTCAAAGGAGTAAACCGCTGAGGTTATAGAACTTGTCCACACTATGACGGAGGAAAACATCAAGATCTAGGAACTGACTCGTGCTCGTTGGAGTATACCGTTGAGGTTATAGTACTTGTCCACACTATGACATAGGGAAACATCTTCATCAAGATCCAGGAACTGTCTCGTGCTCAATGGAGTAAACCGCTGAGGTTATAGAACTTGTCCACACTATGACGGAGGAAAACATCAAGATCTAGGAACTGACTCGTGCTCAATGGAGTATACCGTTGAGGTTATAGTACTCGTCCACACTATGACGTAGGGAAACATCTTCATCAAGAACTAGGAACTGTCTCGTGCTCAAAGGAGTAAACCGCTGAGGTTATAGAACTTGTCCACACTATGACGGAGGAAAACATCAATATCTAGGAACTGACTCATGCTCAATGGAGTATACCGTTCAGGTTATAGTACTCGTCCACACTATGACGTAGGGAAACATCTTTACAAGATCTAGGAACTGTCTCGTGCTCAATGGAGTAAACCGCTGAGGTTATAGAACTTGTCCACACTATGACGGAGGAAAACATCAAGATCTAGGAACTAACTCGTGCTCAATGGAGTATACTGTTGAGGTTATAGTACTCGTCCACACTATGACTTATGGAAACATCTTCATCAAGATCCAGGAACTGTCTCGTGCTCAATGGAGTAAACCGCTGAGGTTATAGAACTTGTCCATACTATGGCGGAGGAAAACATCAAGATCTAGGAACTGACTCGTGCTCAATGGAGTAAACCGCTGAGGTTATAGTACTCGTCCACACTATGACGTAGGGAAACATCTTCATCAAGATCCAGGAACTGTCTCGTGCTCAATGGAGTAAATCGTTGAGGTTATAGAACTTGTCCACACTATGACGGAGGAAAACATCAAGATCTAGGAACTGACTCGTGCTCAATGGAGTATACCGTTGAGGTTATAGTACTCGTCCACACTATGACGTAGGGAAACATCTTCATCAAGATCCAGGAACTGTCTCGTGCTCAATGGAGTAAACCGTTGAGGTTATAGAACTTGTCCACACTATGACGGAGGAAAACATCAAGATCTAGGAACTGACTCGTGCTCAATGGAGTATACTGTTGAGGTTATAGTACTCGTCCACACTATGACGTAGGGAAACATCTTCATCAAGATCCAGGAACTGTCTCGTGCTCAATGGAGTAAATCGTTGAGGTTATAGAACTTGTCCACACTATGACGGAGGAAAACATCAAGATCTAGGAACTGACTCGTGCTCAATGGAGTATACCGTTGAGGTTATAGTACTCGTCCACACTATAACGTAGGGAAACATCTTCATCAAGATCCAGGAACTGTCTCGTGCTCAATGGAGTAAACCGTTGAGGTTATAGAACTTGTCCACACTATGACGGAGGAAAACATCAAGATCTAGGAACTGACTCGTGCTCAATGGAGTATACCGTTGAGGTTATAGTACTCGTCCACACTATGACGTAGGGAAACATCTTCATCAAGATTCAGGAACTGTCTCGTGCTCAATGGAGTAAACCGCTGAGGTTATAGTACTTGTCCACACTATGACGGAGGAAAACATCAAGATCTAGGAACTGACTCGTGCTCAATGGAGTAAACCGCTAAGGTTATAGTACTCGTCCACACTATGACAGTAGGGAAATATCTTCATCAAGATCTAGGAACTGTCTCGTCCTCAAAGGAGTAAACCGCTGAGGTTATAGAACTTGTCCACACTATGACGGAGGAAAACATCAAGATCTAGGAACTGACTCGTGCTCGTTGGAGTATACCGTTGAGGTTATAGTACTTGTCCACACTATGACATAGGGAAACATCTTCATCAAGATCCAGGAACTGTCTCGTGCTCAATGGAGTAAACCGCTGAGGTTATAGAACTTGTCCACACTATGACGGAGGAAAACATCAAGATCTAGGAACTGACTCGTGCTCAATGGAGTATACAGTTGAGGTTATAGTACTCGTCCACACTATGACGTAGGGAAACATCTTCATCAAGATTCAGGAACTGTCTCGTGCTCAATGGAGTAAACCGCTGAGGTTATAGAACTTGTCCACACTATGACAGAGGAAAACATCAAGATCTAGGAACTGACTCGTGCTCAATGGAGTAAACCGCTAAGGTTATAGTACTCGTCCACACTATGACAGTAGGGAAATATCTTCATCAAGATCTAGGAACTGTCTCGTCCTCAAAGGAGTAAACCGCTGAGGTTATAGAACTTGTCCACACTATGACGGAGGAAAACATCAAGATCTAGGAACTGACTCGTGCTCGTTGGAGTATACCGTCGAGGTTATAGTACTTGTCCACACTATGACATAGGGAAACATCTTCATCAAGATCCAGGAACTGTCTCGTGCTCAATGGAGTAAACCGCTGAGGTTATAGAACTTGTCCACACTATGACGGAGGAAAACATCAAGATCTAGGAACTGACTCGTGCTCAATGGAGTATACCGTTGAGGTTATAGTACTCGTCCACACTATGACGTAGGGAAACATCTTCATCAAGAACTAGGAACTGTCTCGTGCTCAAAGGAGTAAACCGCTGAGGTTATAGAACTTGTCCACACTATGACGGAGGAAAACATCAATATCTAGGAACTGACTCATGCTCAATGGAGTATACCGTTCAGGTTATAGTACTCGTCCACACTATGACGTAGGGAAACATCTTTACAAGATCTAGGAACTGTCTCGTGCTCAATGGAGTAAACCGCTGAGGTTATAGAACTTGTCCACACTATGACGGAGGAAAACATCAAGATCTAGGAACTAACTCGTGCTCAATGGAGTATACTGTTGAGGTTATAGTACTCGTCCACACTATGACTTATGGAAACATCTTCATCAAGATCCAGGAACTGTCTCGTGCTCAATGGAGTAAACCGCTGAGGTTATAGAACTTGTCCATACTATGGCGGAGGAAAACATCAAGATCTAGGAACTGACTCGTGCTCAATGGAGTAAACCGCTGAGGTTATAGTACTCGTCCACACTATGACGTAGGGAAACATCTTCATCAAGATCCAGGAACTGTCTCGTGCTCAATGGAGTAAATCGTTGAGGTTATAGAACTTGTCCACACTATGACGGAGGAAAACATCAAGATCTAGGAACTGACTCGTGCTCAATGGAGTATACCGTTGAGGTTATAGTACTCGTCCATACTATGACGTAGGGAAACATCTTCATCAAGATCCAGGAACTGTCTCGTGCTCAATGGAGTAAACCGTTGAGGGTATAGAACTTGTCCACACTATGACGGAGGAAAACATCAAGATCTAGGAACTGACTCGTGCTCAATGGAGTATACTGTTGAGGTTATAGTACTCGTCCACACTATGACGTAGGGAAACATCTTCATCAAGATCCAGGAACTGTCTCGTGCTCAATGGAGTAAATCGTTGAGGTTATAGAACTTGTCCACACTATGACGGAGGAAAACATCAAGATCTAGGAACTGACTCGTGCTCAATGGAGTATACCGTTGAGGTTATAGTACTCGTCCACACTATAACGTAGGGAAACATCTTCATCAAGATCCAGGAACTGTCTCGTGCTCAATGGAGTAAACCGTTGAGGTTATAGAACTTGTCCATACTATGACGGAGGAAAACATCAAGATCTAGGAACTGACTCGTGCTCAATGGAGTATACCGTTGAGGTTATAGTACTCGTCCACACTATGACGTAGGGAAACATCTTCATCAAGATTCAGGAACTGTCTCGTGCTCAATGGAGTAAACCGCTGAGGTTATAGAACTTGTCCACACTATGACGGAGGAAAACATCAAGATCTAGGAATTGACTCGTGCTCAATGGAGTAAACCGCTAAGGTTATAGTACTCGTCCACACTATGACAGTAGGGAAATATCTTCATCAAGATCTAGGAACTGTCTCGTCCTCAAAGGAGTAAACCGCTGAGGTTATAGAACTTGTCCACACTATGACGGAGGAAAACATCAAGATCTAGGAACTGACTCGTGCTCGTTGGAGTATACCGTTGAGGTTATAGTACTTGTCCACACTATGACATAGGGAAACATCTTCATCAAGATCCAGGAACTGTCTCGTGCTCAATGGAGTAAACCGCTGAGGTTATAGAACTTGTCCACACTATGACGGAGGAAAACATCAAGATCTAGGAACTGACTCGTGCTCAATGGAGTATACCGTTGAGGTTATAGTACTCGTCCACACTATGACGTAGGGAAACATCTTCATCAAGAACTAGGAACTGTCTCGTGCTCAAAGGAGTAAACCGCTGAGGTTATAGAACTTGTCCACACTATGACGGAGGAAAACATCAAGATATGGAACTGACTCATGCTCAATGGAGTATACCATTGAGGTTATAGTACTCGTCCATACTATGACGTAGGGAAACATCTTCATCAAGATCCAGGAACTGTCTCGTGCTCAATGGAGTAGATCGCTGAGGTTATAGAACTTGTCCACACTATGACAGAGGAAAACATCAAGATCTAGGAACTGACTCGTGCTCAATGGATTATACCGTTGAGGTTATAGTACTCGTCCACACTATGACGTAGGGAAACATCTTCATCAAGATCTAGGAACTGTCTCGTGCTCAATAGAGTAAACCGCTGAGGTTATAGAACTTGTCCACACTATGACGGAGGAAAACATCAATATCTAGGAACTGACTCATGCTCAATGGAGTATACCGTTCAGGTTATAGTACTCGTCCACACTATGACGTAGGGAAACATCTTTACAAGATCTAGGAACTGTCTCGTGCTCAATGGAGTAAACCGCTGAGGTTATAGAACTTGTCCACACTATGACGGAGGAAAACATCAAGATCTAGGAACTAACTCGTGCTCAATGGAGTATACTGTTGAGGTTATAGTACTCGTCCACACTATGACTTATGGAAACATCTTCATCAAGATCCAGGAACTGTCTCGTGCTCAATGGAGTAAACCGCTGAGGTTATAGAACTTGTCCATACTATGGCGGAGGAAAACATCAAGATCTAGGAACTGACTCGTGCTCAATGGAGTAAACCGCTGAGGTTATAGTACTCGTCCACACTATGACGTAGGGAAACATCTTCATCAAGATCCAGGAACTGTCTCGTGCTCAATGGAGTAAATCGTTGAGGTTATAGAACTTGTCCACACTATGACGGAGGAAAACATCAAGATCTAGGAACTGACTCGTGCTCAATGGAGTATACCGTTGAGGTTATAGTACTCGTCCACACTATGACGTAGGGAAACATCTTCATCAAGATCCAGGAACTGTCTCGTGCTCAATGGAGTAAACCGTTGAGGTTATAGAACTTGTCCACACTATGACGGAGGAAAACATCAAGATCTAGGAACTGACTCGTGCTCAATGGAGTATACCGTTGAGGTTATAGTACTCGTCCACACTATGACGTAGGGAAACATCTTCATCAAGATCCAGGAACTGTCTCGTGCTCAATGGAGTAAACCGTTGAGGTTATAGAACTTGTCCACACTATGACGGAGGAAAACATCAAGATCTAGGAACTGACTCGTGCTCAATGGAGTAAACCGCTGAGGTTATAGTACTCGTCCACACTATGACGTAGGGAAACATCTTCATCAAGATCCAGGAACTGTCTCGTGCTCAATGGAGTAAATCATTGAGGTTATATAACTTGTCCACACTATGACGGAGGAAAACATCAAGATCTAGGAACTGACTCGTGCTCAATGGAGTATACCGTTGAGGTTATAGTACTCGTCCACACTATGACGTAGGGAAACATCTTCATCAAGATCCAGGAACTGTCTCGTGCTCAATGGAGTAAACCGTTGAGGTTATAGAACTTGTCCACACTATGACGGAGGAAAACATCAAGATCTAGGAACTGACTCGTGCTCAATGGAGTATACCGTTGAGGTTATAGTACTCGTCCACACTATGACGTAGGGAAACACCTTCATCAAGATCCAGGAACTGTCTCGTGCTCAATGGAGTAAACCGTTGAGGTTATAGAACTTGTCCACACTATGACGGAGGAAAACATCAAGATCTAGGAACTGACTCGTGCTCAATGGAGTAAACCGCTGAGGTTATAGTACTCGTCCACACTATGACGTAGGGAAACATCTTCATCAAGATCCAGGAACTGTCTCGTGCTCAATGGAGTAAACCGCTGAGGTTATAGAACTTGTCCACACTATGACGGAGGAAAACATCAAGATCTAGGAATTGACTCATGCTCAATAGAGTATACCGTTGAGGTTATAGTACTCGTCCACACTATGACGTAGGGAAACATCTTCATCAAGATCTAGGAACTGTCTCGTGCTCAATGGAACAAACCGTTGAGGTTATAAAACTTGTCCACACTATGACGGAGGAAAACATCAAGATCTAGGAACTGACTCGTGCTCAATGGAGTATACCGTTGAGGTTATAGTACTCGTCCACACTATGACGTAGGGAAACATCTTCATCAAGATTCAGGAACTGTCTCGTGCTCAATGGAGTAAACCGCTGAGGTTATAGAACTTGTCCACACTATGACGGAGGAAAACATCAAGATCTAGGAACTGACTCGTGCTCAATGGAGTAAACCGCTAAGGTTATAGTACTCGTCCACACTATGACAGTAGGGAAATATCTTCATCAAGATCTAGGAACTGTCTCGTCCTCAAAGGAGTAAACCGCTGAGGTTATAGAACTTGTCCACACTATGACGGAGGAAAACATCAAGATCTAGGAACTGACTCGTGCTCGTTGGAGTATACCGTTGAGGTTATAGTACTCGTCCACACTATGACATAGGGAAACATCTTCATCAAGATCCAGGAACTGTCTCGTGCTCAATGGAGTAAACCGCTGAGGTTATAGAACTTGTCCACACTATGACGGAGGAAAACATCAAGATCTAGGAACTGACTCGTGCTCAATGGAGTATACCGTTGAGGTTATAGTACTCGTCCACACTATGACGTAGGGAAACATGTTCATCAAGAACTAGGAACTGTCTCGTGCTCAAAGGAGTAAACCGTTGAGGTTATAGAACTTGTCCACACTATGACGGAGGAAAACATCAAGATATGGAACTGACTCGTGCTCAATGGAGTATACCGTTGAGGTTATAGTACTCGTCCATACTATGACGTAGGGAAACATCTTCATCAAGATCCAGGAACTGTCTCATGCTCAATGGAGTAAATCGCTGAGGTTATAGAACTTGTCCACACTATGACAGAGGAAAACATCAAGATCTAGGAACTGACTCGTGCTCAATGGAGTATACCGTTGAGGTTATAGTACTCGTCCACACTATGACGTAGGGAAACATCTTCATCAAGATCTAGGAACTGTCTCGTGCTCAATAGAGTAAACCGCTGAGGTTATAGAACTTGTCCACACTATGACGGAGGAAAACATCAATATCTAGGAACTGACTCATGCTCAATGGAGTATACCGTTCAGGTTATAGTACTCGTCCACACTATGACGTAGGGAAACATCTTTACAAGATCTAGGAACTGTCTCGTGCTCAATGGAGTAAACCGCTGAGGTTATAGAACTTGTCCACACTATGACGGAGGAAAACATCAAGATCTAGGAACTAACTCGTGCTCAATGGAGTATACTGTTGAGGTTATAGTACTCGTCCACACTATGACTTATGGAAACATCTTCATCAAGATCCAGGAACTGTCTCGTGCTCAATGGAGTAAACCGCTGAGGTTATAGAACTTGTCCATACTATGGCGGAGGAAAACATCAAGATCTAGGAACTGACTCGTGCTCAATGGAGTAAACCGCTGAGGTTATAGTACTCGTCCACACTATGACGTAGGGAAACATCTTCATCAAGATCCAGGAACTGTCTCGTGCTCAATGGAGTAAATCGTTGAGGTTATAGAACTTGTCCACACTATGACGGAGGAAAACATCAAGATCTAGGAACTGACTCGTGCTCAATGGAGTATACCGTTGAGGTTATAGTACTCGTCCACACTATGACGTAGGGAAACATCTTCATCAAGATCCAGGAACTGTCTCGTGCTCAATGGAGTAAACCGTTGAGGTTATAGAACTTGTCCACACTATGACGGAGGAAAACATCAAGATCTAGGAACTGACTCGTGCTCAATGGAGTATACCGTTGAGGTTATAATACTCGTCCACACTATGACGTAGGGAAACATCTTCATCAAGATCCAGGAACTGTCTCGTGCTCAATGGAGTAAACCGTTGAGGTTATAGAACTTGTCCACACTATGACGGAGGAAAACATCAAGATCTAGGAACTGACTCGTGCTCAATGGAGTAAACCGCTGAGGTTATAGTACTCGTCCACACTATGACGTAGGGAAACATCTTCATCAAGATCCAGGAACTGTCTCGTGCTCAATGGAGTAAATCATTGAGGTTATATAACTTGTCCACACTATGACGGAGGAAAACATCAAGATCTAAGAACTGACTCGTGCTCAATGGAGTATACCGTTGAGGTTATAGTACTCGTCCACACTATGATGTAGGGAAACATCTTCATCAAGATCCAGGAACTGTCTCGTGCTCAATGGAGTAAACCGTTGAGGTTATAGAACTTGTCCACACTATGACGGAGGAAAACATCAAGATCTAGGAACTGACTCGTGCTCAATGGAGTATACCGTTGAGGTTATAGTACTCGTCCACACTATGACGTAGGGAAACACCTTCATCAAGATCCAGGAACTGTCTCGTGCTCAATGGAGTAAACCGTTGAGGTTATAGAACTTGTCCACACTATGACGGAGGAAAACATCAAGATCTAGGAACTGACTCGTGCTCAATGGAGTAAACCGCTGAGGTTGTAGTACTCGTCCACACTATGACGTAGGGAAACATCTTCATCAAGATCCAGGAACTGTCTCGTGCTCAATGGAGTAAATCATTGAGGTTATATAACTTGTCCAAACTATGACGGAGGAAAACATCAAGATCTAGGAACTGACTCGTGCTCAATGGAGTATACCGTTGAGGTTATAGTACTCGTCCACACTATGACGTAGGGAAACATCTTCATCAAGATCCAGGAACTGTCTCGTGCTCAATGGAGTAAACCGTTGAGGTTATAGAACCTGTCCACACTATGACGGAGGAAAACATCAAGATCTAGGAACTGACTCGTGCTCAATGGAGTATACCGTTGAGGTTATAGTACTCGTCCATACTATGACGTAGGGAAACACCTTCATCAAGATCCAGGAACTGTCTCGTGCTCAATGGAGTAAACCGTTGAGGTTATAGAACTTGTCCACACTATGACGGAGGAAAACATCAGGATCTAGGAACTGACTCGTTCTCAACGGAGTAAACCGCTGAGGTTATAGTACTCGTCCACACTATGACGTAGGGAAACATCTTCATCAAGATCCAGGAACTGTCTCGTGCTCAATGGAGTAAACCGCTGAGGTTATAGAACTTGTCCACACTATGACGGAGGAAAACATAAAGATCTAGGAATTGACTCATGCTCAATGGAGTATACCGTTGAGGTTATAGTACTCGTCCACACTATGACGTAGGGAAACATCTTCATCAAGATCTAGGAACTGTCTCGTGCTCAATGGAACAAACCGTTGAGGTTATAAAACTTGTCCACACTATGACGGAGGAAAACATCAAGATCTAGGAACTGACTCGTGCTCAATGGAGTATACCGTTGAGGTTATAGTACTCGTCCACACTATGACGTAGGGAAACATCTTCATCAAGATTCAGGAACTGTCTCGTGCTCAATGGAGTAAACCGCTGAGGTTATAGAACTTGTCCACACTATGACGGAGGAAAACATCAAGATATGGAACTGACTCGTGCTCAATGGAGTATACCGTTGAGGTTATAGTACTCGTCCATACTATGACGTAGGGAAACATCTTCATCAAGATCCAGGAACTGTCTCGTGCTCAATGGAGTAAATCGCTGAGGTTATAGAACTTGTCCACACTATGACAGAGGAAAACATCAAGATCTAGGAACTGACTCGTGCTCAATGGAGTATACCGTTGAGGTTATAGTACTCGTCCACACTATGACGTAGGGAAACATCTTCATCAAGATCTAGGAACTGTCTCGTGCTGAATAGAGTAAACCGCTGAGGTTATAGAACTTGTCCACACTATGACGGAGGAAAACATCAATATCTAGGAACTGACTCATGCTCAATGGAGTATACCGTTCAGGTTATAGTACTCGTCCACACTATGACGTAGGGAAACATCTTTACAAGATCTAGGAACTGTCTCGTGCTCAATGGAGTAAACCGCTGAGGTTATAGAACTTGTCCACACTATGACGGAGGAAAACATCAAGATCTAGGAACTAACTCGTGCTCAATGGAGTATACTGTTGAGGTTATAGTACTCGTCCACACTATGACTTATGGAAACATCTTCATCAAGATCCAGGAACTGTCTCGTGCTCAATGGAGTAAACCGCTGAGGTTATAGAACTTGTCCATACTATGGCGGAGGAAAACATCAAGATCTAGGAACTGACTCGTGCTCAATGGAGTAAACCGCTGAGGTTATAGTACTCGTCCACACTATGACGTAGGGAAACATCTTCATCAACATCCAGGAACTGTCTCGTGCTCAATGGAGTAAATCGTTGAGGTTATAGAACTTGTCCACACTATGACGGAGGAAAACATCAAGATCTAGGAACTGACTCGTGCTCAATGGAGTATACCGTTGAGGTTATAGTACTCGTCCACACTATGACGTAGGGAAACATCTTCATCAAGATCCAGGAACTGTCTCGTGCTCAATGGAGTAAACCGTTGAGGTTATAGAACTTGTCCACACTATGACAGAGGAAAACATCAAGATCTAGGAACTGACTCGTGCTCAATGGAGTATACCGTTGAGGTTATAGTACTCGTCCACACTATGACGTAGGGAAACATCTTCATCAAGATCCAGGAACTGTCTCGTGCTCAATGGAGTAAACCGTTGAGGTTATAGAACTTGTCCACACTATGACGGAGGAAAACATCAAGATCTAGGAACTGACTCGTGCTCAATGGAGTAAACCGCTGAGGTTATAGTACTCGTCCACACTATGACGTAGGGAAACATCTTCATCAAGATCCAGGAACTGTCTCGTGCTCAATGGAGTAAATCATTGAGGTTATATAACTTGTCCACACTATGACGGAGGAAAACATCAAGATCTAAGAACTGACTCGTGCTCAATGGAGTATACCGTTGAGGTTATAGTACTCGTCCACACTATGATGTAGGGAAACATCTTCATCAAGATCCAGGAACTGTCTCGTGCTCAATGGAGTAAACCGTTGAGGTTATAGAACTTGTCCACACTATGACGGAGGAAAACATCAAGATCTAGGAACTGACTCGTGCTCAATGGAGTATACCGTTGAGGTTATAGTACTCGTCCACACTATGACGTAGGGAAACACCTTCATCAAGATCCAGGAACTGTCTCGTGCTCAATGGAGTAAACCGTTGAGGTTATAGAACTTGTCCACACTATGACGGAGGAAAACATCAAGATCTAGGAACTGACTCGTGCTCAATGGAGTAAACCGCTGAGGTTGTAGTACTCGTCCACACTATGACGTAGGGAAACATCTTCATCAAGATCCAGGAACTGTCTCGTGCTCAATGGAGTAAATCATTGAGGTTATATAACTTGTCCACACTATGACGGAGGAAAACAACAAGATCTAGGAACTGACTCGTGCTCAATGGAGTATACCGTTGAGGTTATAGTACTCGTCCACACTATGACGTAGGGAAACATCTTCATCAAGATCCAGGAACTGTCTCGTGCTCAATGGAGTAAACCGTTGAGGTTATAGAACCTGTCCACACTATGACGGAGGAAAACATCAAGATCTAGGAACTGACTCGTGCTCAATGGAGTATACCGTTGAGGTTATAGTACTCGTCCATACTATGACGTAGGGAAACACCTTCATCAAGATCCAGGAACTGTCTCGTGCTCAATGGAGTAAACCGTTGAGGTTATAGAACTTGTCCACACTATGACGGAGGAAAACATCAGGATCTAGGAACTGACTCGTTCTCAACGGAGTAAACCGCTGAGGTTATAGTACTCGTCCACACTATGACGTAGGGAAACATCTTCATCAAGATCCAGGAACTGTCTCGTGCTCAATGGAGTAAACCGCTGAGGTTATAGAACTTGTCCACACTATGACGGAGGAAAACATAAAGATCTAGGAATTGACTCATGCTCAATGGAGTATACCGTTGAGGTTATAGTACTCGTCCACACTATGACGTAGGGAAACATCTTCATCAAGATCTAGGAACTGTCTCGTGCTCAATGGAACAAACCGTTGAGGTTATAAAACTTGTCCACACTATGACGGAGGAAAACATCAAGATCTAGGAACTGACTCGTGCTCAATGGAGTATACCGTTGAGGTTATAGTACTCGTCCACACTATGACGTAGGGAAACATCTTCATCAAGATTCAGGAACTGTCTCGTGCTCAATGGAGTAAACCGCTGAGGTTATAGAACTTGTCCACACTATGACGGAGGAAAACATCAAGATCTAGGAACTGACTCGTGCTCAATGGAGTAAACCGCTAAGGTTATAGTACTCGTCCACACTATGACAGTAGGGAAATATCTTCATCAAGATCTACGAACTGTCTCGTCCTCAAAGGAGTAAACCGCTGAGGTTATAGAACTTGTCCACACTATGACGGAGGAAAACATCAAGATCTAGGAACTGACTCGTGCTCAATGGAGTATACCGTTGAGGTTATAGTACTCGTCCACACTATGACATAGGGAAACATCTTCATCAAGATCCAGGAACTGTCTCGTGCTCAATGGAGTAAACCGCTGAGGTTATAGAACTTGTCCACACTATGACGGAGGAAAACATCAAGATCTAGGAACTGACTCGTGCTCAATGGAGTATACCGTTGAGGTTATAGTACTCGTCCACACTATGACGTAGGGAAACATCTTCATCAAGAACTAGGAACTGTCTCGTGCTCAAAGGAGTAAACCGCTGAGGTTATAGAACTTGTCCACACTATGACGGAGGAAAACATCAAGATATGGAACTGACTCGTGCTCAATGGAGTATACTGTTGAGGTTATAGTACTCGTCCATACTATGACGTAGGGAAACATCTTCATCAAGATCCAGGAACTGTCTCGTGCTCAATGGAGTAAATCGCTGAGGTTATAGAACTTGTCCACACTATGACAGAGGAAAACATCAAGATCTAGGAACTGACTCGTGCTCAATGGAGTATACCGTTGAGGTTATAGTACTCGTCCACACTATGACGTAGGGAAACATCTTCATCAAGATCTAGGAACTGTCTCGTGCTCAATAGAGTAAACCGCTGAGGTTATAGAACTTGTCCACACTATGACGGAGGAAAACATCAATATCTAGGAACTGACTCATGCTCAATGGAGTATACCGTTCAGGTTATAGTACTCGTCCACACTATGACGTAGGGAAACATCTTTACAAGATCTAGGAACTGTCTCGTGCTCAATGGAGTAAACCGCTGAGGTTATAGAACTTGTCCACACTATGACGGAGGAAAACATCAAGATCTAGGAACTAACTCGTGCTCAATGGAGTATACTGTTGAGGTTATAGTACTCGTCCACACTATGACTTATGGAAACATCTTCATCAAGATCCAGGAACTGTCTCGTGCTCAATGGAGTAAACCGCTGAGGTTATAGAACTTGTCCATACTATGGCGGAGGAAAACATCAAGATCTAGGAACTGACTCGTGCTCAATGGAGTAAACCGCTGAGGTTATAGTATTCGTCCACACTATGACGTAGGGAAACATCTTCATCAAGATCCAGGAACTATCTCGTGCTCAATGGAGTAAATCGTTGAGGTTATAGAACTTGTCCACACTATGACGGAGGAAAACATCAAGATCTAGGAACTGACTCGTGCTCAATGGAGTATACCGTTGAGGTTATAGTACTCGTCCACACTATGACGTAGGGAAACATCTTCATCAAGATCCAGGAACTGTCTCGTGCTCAATGGAGTAAACCGTTGAGGTTATAGAACTTGTCCACACTATGACGGAGGAAAACATCAAGATCTAGGAACTGACTCGTGCTCAATGGAGTATACCGTTGAGGTTATAGTACTCGTCCACACTATGACGTAGGGAAACATCTTCATCAAGATCTAGGAACTGTCTCGTGCTCAATAGAGTAAACCGCTGAGGTTATAGAACTTGTCCACACTAAGACGGAGGAAAACATCAATATCTAGGCACTGACTCATGCTCAATGGAGTATACCGTTCAGGTTATAGTACTCGTCCACACTATGACGTAGGGAAACATCTTTACAAGATCTAGGAACTGTCTCGTGCTCAATGGAGTAAACCGCTGAGGTTATAGAACTTGTCCACACTATGACAGAGGAAAACATCAAGATCTAGGAACTAACTCGTGCTCAATGGAGTATACTGTTGAGGTTATAGTACTCGTCCACACTATGACTTATGGAAACATCTTCATCAAGATCCAGGAACTGTCTCGTGCTCAATGGAGTAAACCGCTGAGGTTATAGAACTTGTCCATACTATGGCGGAGGAAAACATCAAGATCTAGGAACTGACTCGTGCTCAATGGAGTAAACCGCTGAGGTTATAGTACTCGTCCACACTATGACGTAGGGAAACATCTTCATCAAGATCCAGGAACTGTCTCGTGCTCAATGGAGTAAATCGTTGAGGTTATAGAACTTGTCCACACTATGACGGAGGAAAACATCAAGATCTAGGAACTGACTCGTGCTCAATGGAGTATACCGTTGAGGTTATAGTACTCGTCCACACTATGACGTGGGGAAACATCTTCATCAAGATCCAGGAACTGTCTCGTGCTCAATGGAGTAAACCGTGGAGGTTATAGAACTTGTCCACACTATGACGGAGGAAAACATCAAGATCTAGGAACTGACTCGTGCTCAATGGAGTATACCGTTGAGGTTATAGTACTCGTCCACACTATGACGTAGGGAAACATCTTCATCAAGATCCAGGAACTGTCTCGTGCTCAATGGAGTAAATCATTGAGGTTATATAACTTGTCCACACTATGACGGAGGAAAACATCAAGATCTAAGAACTGACTCGTGCTCAATGGAGTATACCGTTGAGGTTATAGTACTCGTCCACACTATGATGTAGGGAAACATCTTCATCAAGATCCAGGAATTGTCTCGTGCTCAATGGAGTAAACCGTTGAGGTTATAGAACTTGTCCACACTATGACGGAGGAAAACATCAAGATCTAGGAACTGACTCGTGCTCAATGGAGTATACCGTTGAGGTTATAGTACTCATCCACACTATGACGTAGGGAAACACCTTCATCAAGATCCAGGAACTGTCTCGTGCTCAATGGAGTAAACCGTTGAGGTTATAGAACTTGTCCACACTATGACGGAGGAAAACATCAAGATCTAGGAACTGACTCGTGCTCAATGGAGTAAACCGCTGAGGTTATAGTACTCGTCCACACTATGACGTAGGGAAACATCTTCATCAAGATCCAGGAACTGTCTCGTGCTCAATGGAGTAAATCATTGAGGTTATATAACTTGTCCACACTATGACGGAGGAAAACATCAAGATCTAGGAACTGACTCGTGCTCAATGGAGTATACCGTTGAGGTTATAGTACTCGTCCACACTATGACGTAGGGAAACATCTTCATCAAGATCCAGGAACTGTCTCGTGCTCAATGTAGTAAACCGTTGAGGTTATAGAACTTGTCCACACTATGACGGAGGAAAACATCAAGATCTAGGAACTAACTCGTGCTCAATGGAGTATACTGTTGAGGTTATAGTACTCGTCCACACTATGACTTATGGAAACATCTTCATCAAGATCCAGGAACTGTCTCGTGCTCAATGGAGTAAACCGCTGAGGTTATAGAACTTGTCCATACTATGGCGGAGGAAAACATCAAGATCTAGGAACTGACTCGTGCTCAATGGAGTAAACCGCTGAGGTTATAGTATTCGTCCACACTATGACGTAGGGAAACATCTTCATCAAGATCCAGGAACTATCTCGTGCTCAATGGAGTAAATCGTTGAGGTTATAGAACTTGTCCACACTATGACGGAGGAAAACATCAAGATCTAGGAACTGACTCGTGCTCAATGGAGTATACCGTTGAGGTTATAGTACTCGTCCACACTATGACGTAGGGAAACATCTTCATCAAGATCCAGGAACTGTCTCGTGCTCAATGGAGTAAACCGTTGAGGTTATAGAACTTGTCCACACTATGACGGAGGAAAACATCAAGATCTAGGAACTGACTCGTGCTCAATGGAGTATACCGTTGAGGTTATAGTACTCGTCCACACTATGACGTAGGGAAACATCTTCATCAAGATCTAGGAACTGTCTCGTGCTCAATAGAGTAAACCGCTGAGGTTATAGAACTTGTCCACACTAAGACGGAGGAAAACATCAATATCTAGGCACTGACTCATGCTCAATGGAGTATACCGTTCAGGTTATAGTACTCGTCCACACTATGACGTAGGGAAACATCTTTACAAGATCTAGGAACTGTCTCGTGCTCAATGGAGTAAACCGCTGAGGTTATAGAACTTGTCCACACTATGACAGAGGAAAACATCAAGATCTAGGAACTAACTCGTGCTCAATGGAGTATACTGTTGAGGTTATAGTACTCGTCCACACTATGACTTATGGAAACATCTTCATCAAGATCCAGGAACTGTCTCGTGCTCAATGGAGTAAACCGCTGAGGTTATAGAACTTGTCCATACTATGGCGGAGGAAAACATCAAGATCTAGGAACTGACTCGTGCTCAATGGAGTAAACCGCTGAGGTTATAGTACTCGTCCACACTATGACGTAGGGAAACATCTTCATCAAGATCCAGGAACTGTCTCGTGCTCAATGGAGTAAATCGTTGAGGTTATAGAACTTGTCCACACTATGACGGAGGAAAACATCAAGATCTAGGAACTGACTCGTGCTCAATGGAGTATACCGTTGAGGTTATAGTACTCGTCCACACTATGACGTGGGGAAACATCTTCATCAAGATCCAGGAACTGTCTCGTGCTCAATGGAGTAAACCGTGGAGGTTATAGAACTTGTCCACACTATGACGGAGGAAAACATCAAGATCTAGGAACTGACTCGTGCTCAATGGAGTATACCGTTGAGGTTATAGTACTCGTCCACACTATGACGTAGGGAAACATCTTCATCAAGATCCAGGAACTGTCTCGTGCTCAATGGAGTAAATCATTGAGGTTATATAACTTGTCCACACTATGACGGAGGAAAACATCAAGATCTAAGAACTGACTCGTGCTCAATGGAGTATACCGTTGAGGTTATAGTACTCGTCCACACTATGATGTAGGGAAACATCTTCATCAAGATCCAGGAATTGTCTCGTGCTCAATGGAGTAAACCGTTGAGGTTATAGAACTTGTCCACACTATGACGGAGGAAAACATCAAGATCTAGGAACTGACTCGTGCTCAATGGAGTATACCGTTGAGGTTATAGTACTCATCCACACTATGACGTAGGGAAACACCTTCATCAAGATCCAGGAACTGTGTCGTGCTCAATGGAGTAAACCGTTGAGGTTATAGAACTTGTCCACACTATGACGGAGGAAAACATCAAGATCTAGGAACTGACTCGTGCTCAATGGAGTAAACCGCTGAGGTTATAGTACTCGTCCACACTATGACGTAGGGAAACATCTTCATCAAGATCCAGGAACTGTCTCGTGCTCAATGGAGTAAATCATTGAGGTTATATAACTTGTCCACACTATGACGGAGGAAAACATCAAGATCTAGGAACTGACTCGTGCTCAATGGAGTATACCGTTGAGGTTATAGTACTCGTCCACACTATGACGTAGGGAAACATCTTCATCAAGATCCAGGAACTGTCTCGTGCTCAATGTAGTAAACCGTTGAGGTTATAGAACTTGTCCACACTATGACGGAGGAAAACATCAAGATCTAGGAACTGACTCGTGCTCAATGGAGTATACCGTTGAGATTATAGTACTCGTCCACACTATGACGTAGGGAAACACCTTCATCAAGATCCAGGAACTGTCTCGTGCTCAATGGAGTAAACCGTTGAGGTTATAGAACTTGTCCACACTATGACAGAGGAAAACATCAAGATCTAGGAACTGACTCGTGCTCAATGGAGTAAACCGCTGAGGTTATAGTACTCGTCCACACTATGACGTAGGGAAACATCTTCATCAAGATCCAGGAACTGTCTCGTGCTCAATGGAGTAAACCGCTGAGGTTATAGAACTTGTCCACACTATGACGGAGGAAAACATCAAGATCTAGGAATTGACTCATGCACAATGGAGTATACCGTTGAGGTTATAGTACTCGTCCACACTATGACGTAGGGAAACATCTTCATCAAGATCTAGGAACTGTCTCGTGCTCAATGGAACAAACAGTTGAGGTTATAAAACTTGTCCACACTATGAGGGAGGAAAACATCAAGATCTAGGAACTGACTCGTGCTCAATGGAGTATACCGTTGAGGTTATAGTACTCGTCCACACTATGACGTAGGGAAACATCTTCATCAAGATTCAGGAACTGTCTCGTGCTCAATGGAGTAAACCGCTGAGGTTATAGAACTTGTCCACACTATGACGGAGGAAAACATCAAGATCTAGGAACTGACTCGTGCTCAATGGAGTAAACCGCTAAGGTTATAGTACTCGTCCACACTATGACAGTAGGGAAATATCTTCATCAAGATCTAGGAACTGTCTCGTCCTCAAAGGAGTTAACCGCTGAGGTTATAGAACTTGTCCACACTATGACGGAGGAAAACATCAAGATCTAGGAACTGACTCGTACTCGTTGGAGTATACCGTTGAGGTTATAGTACTCATCCACACTATGACATAGGGAAACATCTTCATCAAGATCCAGGAACTGTCTCGTGCTCAATGGAGTAAACCGCTGAGGTTATAGAACTTGTCCACACTATGACGGAGGAAAACATCTAGATCTAGGAACTGACTCGTGCTCAATGGAGTATACCGTTGAGGTTATAGTACTCGTCCACACTATGACGTAGGGAAACATCTTCATCAAGAACTAGGAACTGTCTCGTGCTCAAAGGAGTAAACCGCTGAGGTTATAGAACTTGTCCACACTATGACGGAGGAAAACATCAAGATATGGAACTGACTCGTGCTCAATGGAGTATACCGTTGAGGTTATAGTACTCGTCCATACTATGACGTAGGGAAACATCTTCATCAAGATCCAGGAACTGTCTCGTGCTCAATGGAGTAAATCGCTGAGGTTATAGAACTTGTCCACACTATGACAGAGGAAAACATCAAGATCTAGGAACTGACTCGTGCTCAATGGAGTATACCGTTGAGGTTATAGTACTCGTCCACACTATGACGTAGGGAAACATCTTCATCAAGATCTAGGAACTGTCTCATGCTCAATAGAGTAAACCGCTGAGGTTATAGAACTTGTCCACACTATGACGGAGGAAAACATCAATATCTAGGAACTGACTCATGCTCAATGGAGTATACCGTTCAGGTTATAGTACTCGTCCACACTATGACGTAGGGAAACATCTTTACAAGATCTAGGAACTGTCTCGTGCTCAATGGAGTAAACCGCTGAGGTTATAGAACTTGTCCACACTATGACGGAGGAAAACATCAAGATCTAGGAACTAACTCGTGCTCAATGGAGTATACTGTTGAGGTTATAGTACTCGTCCACACTATGACTTATGGAAACATCTTCATCAAGATCCAGGAACTGTCTCGTGCTCAATGGAGTAAACCGCTGAGGTTATAGAACTTGTCCATACTATGGCGGAGGAAAACATCAAGATCTAGGAACTGACTCGTGCTCAATGGAGTAAACCGCTGAGGTTATAGTATTCGTCCACACTATGACGTAGGGAAACATCTTCATCAAGATCCAGGAACTGTCTCATGCTCAATGGAGTAAATCGTTGAGGTTATAGAACTTGTCCACACTATGACGGAGGAAAACATCAAGATCTAGGAACTGACTCGTGCTCAATGGAGTATACCGTTGAGGTTATAGTACTCGCCCACACTATGACGTAGGGAAACATCTTCATCAAGATCCAGGAACTGTCTCGTGCTCAATGGAGTAAACCGTTGAGGTTATAAAACTTGTCCACACTATGACGGAGGAAAACATCAAGATCTAGGAACTGACTCGTGCTCAATGGAGTATACCGTTGAGGTTATAGTACTCGTCCACACTATGACGTAGGGAAACATCTTCATCAAGATCCAGGAACTGTCTCGTGCTCAATGGAGTAAACCGTTGAGGTTATAGAACTTGTCCACACTATGACGGAGGAAAACATCAAGATCTAGGAACTGACTCGTGCTCAATGGAGTATACCGTTGAGGTTATAGTACTCGTCCACACTATGATGTACGGAAACACCTTCATCAAGATCCAGGAACTGTCTCGTGCTCAATGGAGTAAACCGTTGAGGTTATAGAACTTGTCCACACTATGACGGAGGAAAACATCAAGATCTAGGAACTGACTCGTGCTCAATGGAGTATACCGTTGAGGTTATAGTACTCGTCCACACTATGACGTAGGGACACACCTTCATCAAGATCCAGGAACTGTCTCGTGCTCAATGGAGTAAACCGTTGAGGTTATAGAACTTGTCCACACTATGACGGAGGAAAACATCAAGATCTAGGAACTGACTCGTGCTCAATGGAGTAAACCGCTGAGGTTATAGTACTCGTCCACACTATGACGTAGGGAAACATCTTCATCAAGATCCAGGAACTGTCTCGTGCTCAATGTAGTAAACCGCTGAGGTTATAGAACTTGTCCACACTATGACGGAGGAAAACATCAAGATCTAGGAATTGACTCATGCTCAATGGAGTATACCGTTGAGGTTATAGTACTCGTCCACACTATGACGTAGGGAAACATCTTCATCAAGATCTAGGAACTGTCTCGTGCTCAATGGAACAAACCGTTGAGGTTATAAAACTTGTCCACACTATGACGGAGGAAAACATCAAGATCTAGGAACTGACTCGTGCTCAATGGAGTATACCGTTGAGGTTATAGTACTCGTCCACACTATGACGTAGGGAAACATCTTCATCAAGATTCAGGAACTGTCTCGTGCTCAATGGAGTAAACCGCTGAGGTTATAGAACTTGTCCACACTATGACGGAGGAAAACATCAAGATCTAGGAACTGACTCGTGCTCAATGGAGTAAACCGCTAAGGTTATAGTACTCGTCCACACTATGACAGTAGGGAAATATCTTCATCAAGATCTAGGAACTGTCTCGTCCTCAAAGGAGTAAACCGCTGAGGTTATAGAACTTGTCCACACTATGACGGAGGAAAACATCAAGATCTAGGAACTGACTCGTGCTCGTTGGAGTATACCGTTGAGGTTATAGTACTCGTCCACACTATGACATAGGGAAACATCTTCATCAAGATCCAGGAACTGTCTCGTGCTCAATGGAGTAAACCGCTGAGGTTATAGAACTTGTCCACACTATGACGGAGGAAAACATCAAGATCTAGGAACTGACTCGTGCTCAATGGAGTATACCGTTGAGGTTATAGTACTCGTCCACACTATGACGTAGGGAAACATCTTCATCAAGAACTAGGAACTGTCTCGTGCTCAAAGGAGTAAACCGCTGAGGTTATAGAACTTGTCCACACTATGACGGAGGAAAACATCAAGATATGGAACTGACTCGTGCTCAATGGAGTATACCGTTGAGGTTATAGTACTCGTCCATACTATGACGTAGGGAAACATCTTCATCAAGATCCAGGAACTGTCTCGTGCTCAATGGAGTAAATCGCTGAGGTTATAGAACTTGTCCACACTATGACAGAGGAAAACATCAAGATCTAGGAACTGACTCGTGCTCAATGGAGTATACCGTTGAGGTTATAGTACTCGTCCACACTATGACGTAGGGAAACATCTTCATCAAGATCTAGGAACTGTCTCGTGCTCAATAGAGTAAACCGCTGAGGTTATAGAACTTGTCCACACTATGACGGAGGAAAACATCAATATCTAGGAACTGACTCATGCTCAATGGAGTATACCGTTCAGGTTATAGTACTCGTCCACACTATGACGTAGGGAAACATCTTTACAAGATCTAGGAACTGTCTCGTGCTCAATGGAGTAAACCGCTGAGGTTATAGAACTTGTCCACACTATGACGGAGGAAAACATCAAGATCTAGGAACTAACTCGTGCTCAATGGAGTATACTGTTGAGGTTATAGTACTCGTCCACACTATGACTTATGGAAACATCTTCATCAAGATCCAGGAACTGTCTCGTGCTCAATGGAGTAAACCGCTGAGGTTATAGAACTTGTCCATACTATGGCGGAGGAAAACATCAAGATCTAGGAACTGACTCGTGCTCAATGGAGTAAACCGCTGAGGTTATAGTACTCGTCCACACTATGACGTAGGGAAACATCTTCATCAAGATCCAGGAACTGTCTCGTGCTCAATGGAGTAAATCGTTGAGGTTATAGAACTTGTCCACACTATGACGGAGGAAAACATCAAGATCTAGGAACTGACTCGTGCTCAATGGAGTATACCGTTGAGGTTATAGTACTCGTCCATACTATGACGTAGGGAAACATCTTCATCAAGATCCAGGAACTGTCTCGTGCTCAATGGAGTAAACCGTTGAGGTTATAGAACTTGTCCACACTATGACGGAGGAAAACATCAAGATCTAGGAACTGACTCGTGCTCAATGGAGTATACCGTTGAGGTTATAGTACTCGTCCACACTATGACGTAGGGAAACATCTTCATCAAGATCCAGGAACTGTCTCGTGCTCAATGGAGTAAACCGTTGAGGTTATAGAACTTGTCCACACTATGACGGAGGAAAACATCAAGATCTAGGAACTGACTCGTGCTCAATGGAGTAAACCGCTGAGGTTATAGTACTCGTCCACACTATGACGTAGGGAAACATCTTCATCAAGATCCAGGAACTGTCTCGTGCTCAATGGAGTAAATCATTGAGGTTATATAACTTGTCCACACTATGACGGAGGAAAACATCAAGATCTAGGAACTGACTCGTGCTCAATGGAGTATACCGTTGAGGTTATAGTACTCGTCCACACTATGACGTAGGGAAACATCTTCATCAAGATCCAGGAACTATCTCGTGCTCAATGGAGTAAATCATCGAGGTTATAGAACTTGTCCACACTATGACGGAGGAAAACATCAAGATCTAGGAACTGACTCATGCTCAATGGAGTATACCGTTGAGGTTATAGTACTCGTCCACACTATGACGTTGGGAAACATCTTTACAAGATCTAGGAACTGTCTCGTGCTCAATGGAGTAAACCGCTGAGGTTATAGAACTTGTCCACACTATGACGGAGGAAAACATCAAGATCTAGGAACTGACTCGTGCTCAATGGAGTATACTTTTGAGGTTATAGTACTCGTCCACACTATGACATATTGAAACATCTTCATCAAGATCCAGGAACTGTCTCGTGCTCAATGGAGTAAACCGCTGAGGTTATAGAACTTGTCCATACTATGGCGGAGGAAAACATCAAGATCTAGGAACTGACTCGTGCTCAATGGAGTAAACCGCTGAGGTTATAGTAATCGTCCACACTATGACGTAGGGAAACATCTTCATCAAGATCCAGGAACTGTCTCGTGCTCAATGGAGTAAATTGTTAAGGTTATAGAACTTGTCCACACTATGACGGAGGAAAACATCAAGATCTAGGAACTGACTCGTGCTCAATGGAGTATACCGTTGAGGTTATAGTACTCGTCCACACTATGACGTAGGGAAACATCTTCATCAAGATCCAGGAACTGTCTCGTGCTCAATGGAGTAATCCGTTGAGGTTATAGAACTTGTCCACACTATGACGGAGGAAAACATCAAGATCTAGGAACTGACTCGTGCTCAATGGAGTATACCGTTGAGGTTATAGTACTCGTCCACACTATGACGTAGGGAAACATCTTCATCAAGAACCAGGAACTGTCTCGTGCTCAATGGAGTAAACCGTTGAGGTTATAGAACTTGTCCACACTATGACGGAGGAAAACATCAAGATCTAGGAACTGACTCGTGCTCAATGGAGTAAACCGCTGAGGTTATAGTACTCGTGCACACTATGACGTAGGGAAACATCTTCATCAAGATCCAGGAACTGTCTCGTGCTCAATGGAGTAAATCATTGAGGTTATAGAACTTGTCCACACTATGACGGAGGAAAACATCAAGATCTAGGAACTGACTCGTGCTCAATGGAGTATACCGTTGAGGTTATAGTACTCGTCCATACTATGACGTAGGGAAACATCTTCATCAAGATCCAGGAACTGTCTCGTTCTCAATGGAGTAAACCGTTGAGGTTATAGAACTTGTCCACACTATGACGGAGGAAAACATCAAGATCTAGGAACTGAGTCGTGCTCAATGGAGTATACCGTTGAGGTTATAGTACTCGTCCACACTATGACGTAGGGAAACACCTTCATCAAGATTCAGGAACTGTCTCGTGCTCAATGGAGTAAACCGTTGAGGTTATAGAACTTGTCCACACTATGACGGAGGAAAACATCAAGATCTAGGAACTGACTCGTGCTCAATGGAGTAAACCGCTGAGGTTATAGTACTCGTCCACACTATGACGTAGGGAAACATCTTCATCAAGATCCAGGAACTGTCTCGTGCTCAATGGAGTAAACCGCTGAGGTTATAGAACTTGTCCACACTATGACGGAGGAAAACATCAAGATCTAGGAATTGACTCATGCTCAATGGAGTATACCGTTGAGGTTATAGTACTCGTCCACACTATGACGTAGGGAAACATCTTCATCAAGATCTAGGAACTGTCTCGTGCTCAAAGGTGTAAACCGCTGAGGTTATAGAACTTGTCCACACTATGACGGAGGAAAACATCAAGATATGGAACTGACTCGTGCTCAATGGAGTATACCGTTGAGGTTATAGTACTCGTCCATACTATGACGTAGGGAAACATCTTCATCAAGATCCAGGAACTGTCTCGTGCTCAATGGAGTAAATCGCTGAGGTTATAGAACTTGTCCACACTATGACGGAGGAAAACATCAAGATCTAGGAACTGACTCGTGCTCAATGGAGTATACCGTTGAGGTTATAGTACTCGTCCACACTATGACGTAGGGAAACATCTTCATCAAGATCTAGGAACTGTCTCGTGCTCAATAGAGTAAACCGCTGAGGTTATAGAACTTGTCCACACTATGACGGAGGAAAACATCAATATCTAGGAACTGACTCATGCTCAATGGAGTATACCGTTGAGGTTATAGTACTCGTCCACACTATGACGTAGGGAAACATCTTTACAAGATCTAGGAACTGTCTCGTGCTCAATGGAGTAAACCGCTGAGGTTATAGAACTTGTCCACACTATGACGGAGGAAAACATCAAGATCTAGGAACTGACTCGTGCTCAATGGAGTATACTGTTGAGGTTATAGTACTCGTCCACACTATGACATATTGAAACATCTTCATCAAGATCCAGGAACTGTCTCGTGCTCATTGGAGTAAACCGCTGAGGTTATAGAACTTGTCCATACTATGGCGGAGGAAAACATCAAGATCTAGGAACTGACTCGTGCTCAATGGAGTAAACCGCTGAGGTTATAGTACTCATCCACACTATGACGTAGGGAAACATCTTCATCAAGATCCAGGAACTGTCTCGTGCTCAATGGAGTAAACCGTTGAGGTTATAGAACTTGTCCACACTATGACGGAGGAAAACATCAAGATCTAGGAACTGACTCGTGCTCAATGGAGTATACCGTTGAGGTTATAGTACTCGTCCACACTATGACGTAGGGAAACATCTTCATCAAGATCCAGGAACTGTCTCGTGCTCAATGGAGTAATCCGTTGAGGTTATAGAACTTGTCCACACTATGACGGAGGAAAACATCAAGATCTAGGAACTGACTCGTGCTCAATGGAGTATACCGTTGAGGTTATAGTACTCGTCCACACTATGACGTAGGGAAACATCTTCATCAAGATCCAGGAACTGTCTCGTGCTCAATGGAGTAAACCGTTGAGGTTATAGAACTTGTCCACACTATGACGGAGGAAAACATCAAGATCTAGGAACTGACTCGTGCTCAATAGAGTAAACCGCTGAGGTTATAGTACTCGTCCACACTATGACGTAGGGAAACATCTTCATCAAGATCCAGGAACTGTCTCGTGCTCAATGGAGTAAATCATTGAGGTTATAGAACTTGTCCACACTATGACGGAGGAAAACATCAAGATCTAGGAACTGACTCGTGCTCAATGGAGTATACCGTTGAGGTTATAGTACTCGTCCACACTATGACGTAGGGAAACATCTTCATCAAGATCCAGGAACTGTCTCGTGCTCAATGGAGTAAACCGTTGAGGTTATAGAACTTGTCCACACTATGACGGAGGAAAACATCAAGATCTAGGAACTGACTCGTGCTCAATGGAGTATACCGTTGAGGTTATAGTTCTCGTCCACACTATGACGTAGGGAAACACCTTCATCAAGATCCAGGAACTGTCTCGTGCTCAATGGAGTAAACCGTTGAGGTTATAGAACTTGTCCACACTATGACGGAGGAAAACATCAAGATCTAGGAACTGACTCGTGCTCAATGGAGTAAACCGCTGAGGTTATAGTACTTGTCCACACTATGACGTAGGGAAACATCTTCATCAAGATCCAGGAACTGTCTCGTGCTCAATGGAGTAAACCGTTGAGGTTATAGAACTTGTCCACACTATGACGGAGGAAAACATCAAGATCTAGGAACTGACTCGTGCTCAATGGAGTAAACCGCTAAGGTTATAGTACTCGTCCACACTATGACAGTAGGGAAATATCTTCATCAAGATCTAGGAACTGTCTCGTCCTCAAAGGAGTAAACCGCTGAGGTTATAGAACTTGTCCACACTATGACGGAGGAAAACATCAAGATCTAGGAACTGACTCGTGCTCGTTGGAGTATACCGTCGAGGTTATAGTACTTGTCCACACTATGACATAGGGAAACATCTTCATCAAGATCCAGGAACTGTCTCGTGCTCAATGGAGTAAACCGCTGAGGTTATAGAACTTGTCCACACTATGACGGAGGAAAACATCAAGATCTAGGAACTGACTCATGCTCAATGGAGGATACCGTTCAGGTTATAGTACTCGTCCACACTATGACGTAGGGAAACATCTTTACAAGATCTAGGAACTGTCTCGTGCTCAATGGAGTAAACCGCTGAGGTTATAGAACTTGTCCACACTATGACGGAGGAAAACATCAAGATCTAGGAACTAACTCGTGCTCAATGGAGTATACTGTTGAGGTTATAGTACTCGTCCACACTATGACTTATGGAAACATCTTCATCAAGATCCAGGAACTGTCTCGTGCTCAATGGAGTAAACCGCTGAGGTTATAGAACTTGTCCATACTATGGCGGAGGAAAACATCAAGATCTAGGAACTGACTCGTGCTCAATGGAGTAAACCGCTGAGGTTATAGTACTCGTCCACACTATGACGTAGGGAAACATCTTCATCAAGATCCAGGAACTGTCTCGTGCTCAATGGAGTAAATCGTTGAGGTTATAGAACTTGTCCACACTATGACGGAGGAAAACATCAAGATCTAGGAACTGACTCGTGCTCAATGGAGTATACCGTTGAGGTTATAGTAATCGTCCACACTATGACGTAGGGAAACATCTTCATCAAGATCCAGGAACTGTCTCGTGCTCAATGGAGTAAACCGTTGAGGTTATAGAACTTGTCCACACTATGACGGAGGAAAACATCAAGATCTAGGAACTGACTCGTGCTCAATGGAGTATACCGTTGAGGTTATAGTACTCGTCCACACTATGACGTAGGGAAACATCTTCATCAAGATCCAGGAACTGTCTCGTGCTCAATGGAGTAAACCGTTGAGGTTATAGAACTTGTCCACACTATGACGGAGGAAAACATCAAGATCTAGGAACTGACTCGTGCTCAATGGAGTAAACCGCTGAGGTTATAGTACTCGTCCACACTATGACGTAGGGAAACATCTTCATCAAGATCCAGGAACTGTCTCGTGCTCAATGGAGTAAATCATTGAGGTTATATAACTTGTCCACACTATGACGGAGGAAAACATCAAGATCTAAGAACTGACTCGTGCTCAATGGAGTATACCGTTGAGGTTATAGTACTCGTCCACACTATGATGTAGGGAAACATCTTCATCAAGATCCAGGAACTGTCTCGTGCTCAATGGAGTAAACCGTTGAGGTTATAGAACTTGTCCACACTATGACGGAGGAAAACATCAAGATCTAGGAACTGACTCGTGCTCAATGGAGTATACCGTTGAGGTTATAGTACTCGTCCACACTATGACGTAGGGAAACACCTTCATCAAGATCCAGGAACTGTCTCGTGCTCAATGGAGTAAACCGTTGAGGTTATAGAACTTGTCCACACTATGACGGAGGAAAACATCAAGATCTAGGAACTGACTCGTGCTCAATGGAGTAAACCGCTGAGGTTGTAGTACTCGTCCACACTATGACGTAGGGAAACATCTTCATCAAGATCCAGGAACTGTCTCGTGCTCAATGGAGTAAACCGTTGAGGTTATAGAACTTGTCCACACTATGACGGAGGAAAACATCAAGATCTAGGAACTGACTCGTGCTCAATGGAGTATACCGTTGAGGTTATAGTACTCGTCCACACTATGACGTAGGGAAACATCTTCATCAAGATCCAGGAACTGTCTCGTGCTCAATGGAGTAAACCGTTGAGGTTATAGAACTTGTCCACACTATGACGGAGGAAAACATCAAGATCTAGGAACTGACTCGTGCTCAATGGAGTAAACCGCTGAGGTTATAGTACTCGTCCACACTATGACGTAGGGAAACATCTTCATCAAGATCCAGGAACTGTCTCGTGCTCAATGGAGTAAATCATTGAGGTTATATAACTTGTCCACACTATGACGGAGGAAAACATCAAGATCTAAGAACTGACTCGTGCTCAATGGAGTATACCGTTGAGGTTATAGTACTCGTCCACACTATGATGTAGGGAAACATCTTCATCAAGATCCAGGAACTGTCTCGTGCTCAATGGAGTAAACCGTTGAGGTTATAGAACTTGTCCACACTATGACGGAGGAAAACATCAAGATCTAGGAACTGACTCGTGCTCAATGGAGTATACCGTTGAGGTTATAGTACTCGTCCACACTATGACGTAGGGAAACACCTTCATCAAGATCCAGGAACTGTCTCGTGCTCAATGGAGTAAACCGTTGAGGTTATAGAACTTGTCCACACTATGACGGAGGAAAACATCAAGATCTAGGAACTGACTCGTGCTCAATGGAGTAAACCGCTGAGGTTGTAGTACTCGTCCACACTATGACGTAGGGAAACATCTTCATCAAGATCCAGGAACTGTCTCGTGCTCAATGGAGTAAATCATTGAGGTTATATAACTTGTCCACACTATGACGGAGGAAAACATCAAGATCTAGGAACTGACTCGTGCTCAATGGAGTATACCGTTGAGGTTATAGTACTCGTCCACACTATGACGTAGGGAAACATCTTCATCAAGATCCAGGAACTGTCTCGTGCTCAATGGAGTAAACCGTTGAGGTTATAGAACCTGTCCACACTATGACGGAGGAAAACATCAAGATCTAGGAACTGACTCGTGCTCAATGGAGTATACCGTTGAGGTTATAGTACTCGTCCATACTATGACGTAGGGAAACACCTTCATCAAGATCCAGGAACTGTCTCGTGCTCAATGGAGTAAACCGTTGAGGTTATAGAACTTGTCCACACTATGACGGAGGAAAACATCAGGATCTAGGAACTGACTCGTTCTCAACGGAGTAAACCGCTGAGGTTATAGTACTCGTCCACACTATGACGTAGGGAAACATCTTCATCAAGATCCAGGAACTGTCTCGTGCTCAATGGAGTAAACCGCTGAGGTTATAGAACTTGTCCACACTATGACGGAGGAAAACATCAAGATCTAGGAATTGACTCATGCTCAATGGAGTATACCGTTGAGGTTATAGTACTCGTCCACACTATGACGTAGGGAAACATCTTCATCAAGATCTAGGAACTGTCTCGTGCTCAATGGAACAAACCGTTGAGGTTATAAAACTTGTCCACACTATGACGGAGGAAAACATCAAGATCTAGGAACTGACTCGTGCTCAATGGAGTATACCGTTGAGGTTATAGTACTCGTCCACACTATGACGTAGGGAAACATCTTCATCAAGATTCAGGAACTGTCTCGTGCTCAATGGAGTAAACCGCTGAGGTTATAGAACTTGTCCACACTATGACGGAGGAAAACATCAAGATCTAGGAACTGACTCGTGCTCAATGGAGTAAACCGCTAAGGTTATAGTACTCGTCCACACTATGACAGTAGGGAAATATCTTCATCAAGATCTACGAACTGTCTCGTCCTCAAAGGAGTAAACCGCTGAGGTTATAGAACTTGTCCACACTATGACGGAGGAAAACATCAAGATCTAGGAACTGACTCGTGCTCGTTGGAGTATACCGTTGAGGTTATAGTACTCGTCCACACTATGACATAGGGAAACATCTTCATCAAGATCCAGGAACTGTCTCGTGCTCAATGGAGTAAACCGCTGAGGTTATAGAACTTGTCCACACTATGACGGAGGAAAACATCAAGATCTAGGAACTGACTCGTGCTCAATGGAGTATACCGTTGAGGTTATAGTACTCGTCCACACTATGACGTAGGGAAACATCTTCATCAAGAACTAGGAACTGTCTCGTGCTCAAAGGAGTAAACCGCTGAGGTTATAGAACTTGTCCACACTATGACGGAGGAAAACATCAAGATATGGAACTGACTCGTGCTCAATGGAGTATACCGTTGAGGTTATAGTACTCGTCCATACTATGACGTAGGGAAACATCTTCATCAAGATCCAGGAACTGTCTCGTGCTCAATGGAGTAAATCGCTGAGGTTATAGAACTTGTCCACACTATGACAGAGGAAAACATCAAGATCTAGGAACTGACTCGTGCTCAATGGAGTATACCGTTGAGGTTATAGTACTCGTCCACACTATGACGTAGGGAAACATCTTCATCAAGATCTAGGAACTGTCTCGTGCTCAATAGAGTAAACCGCTGAGGTTATAGAACTTGTCCACACTATGACGGAGGAAAACATCAATATCTAGGAACTGACTCATGCTCAATGGAGTATACCGTTCAGGTTATAGTACTCGTCCACACTATGACGTAGGGAAACATCTTTACAAGATCTAGGAACTGTCTCGTGCTCAATGGAGTAAACCGTTGAGGTTATAGAACTTGTCCACACTATGACGGAGGAAAACATCAAGATCTAGGAACTAACTCGTGCTCAATGGAGTATACTGTTGAGGTTATAGTACTCGTCCACACTATGACGTAGGGAAACATCTTCATCAAGATTCAGGAACTGTCTCGTGCTCAATGGAGTAAACCGCTGAGGTTATAGAACTTGTCCACACTATGACGGAGGAAAACATCAAGATCTAGGAACTGACTCGTGCTCAATGGAGTAAACCGCTAAGGTTATAGTACTCGTCCACACTATGACAGTAGGGAAATATCTTCATCAAGATCTAGGAACTGTCTCGTCCTCAAAGGAGTAAACCGCTGAGGTTATAGAACTTGTCCACACTATGACGGAGGAAAACATCAAGATCTAGGAACTGACTCGTGCTCGTTGGAGTATACCGTCGAGGTTATAGTACTCGTCCACACTATGACATAGGGAAACATCTTCATCAAGATCCAGGAACTGTCTCGTGCTCAATGGAGTAAATCGCTGAGGTTATAGAACTTGTCCACACTATGACAGAGGAAAACATCAAGATCTAGGAACTGACTCGTGCTCAATGGAGTATACCGTTGAGGTTATAGTACTCGTCCACACTATGACGTAGGGAAACATCTTCATCAAGATCTAGGAACTGTCTCGTGCTCAATAGAGTAAACCGCTGAGGTTATAGAACTTGTCCACACTATGACGGAGGAAAACATCAATATCTAGGAACTGACTCATGCTCAATGGAGTATACCGTTCAGGTTATAGTACTCGTCCACACTATGACGTAGGGAAACATCTTTACAAGATCTAGGAACTGTCTCGTGCTCAATGGAGTAAACCGTTGAGGTTATAGAACTTGTCCACACTATGACGGAGGAAAACATCAAGATCTAGGAACTAACTCGTGCTCAATGGAGTATACTGTTGAGGTTATAGTACTCGTCCACACTATGACGTAGGGAAACATCTTCATCAAGATTCAGGAACTGTCTCGTGCTCAATGGAGTAAACCGCTGAGGTTATAGAACTTGTCCACACTATGACGGAGGAAAACATCAAGATCTAGGAACTGACTCGTGCTCAATGGAGTAAACCGCTAAGGTTATAGTACTCGTCCACACTATGACAGTAGGGAAATATCTTCATCAAGATCTAGGAACTGTCTCGTCCTCAAAGGAGTAAACCGCTGAGGTTATAGAACTTGTCCACACTATGACGGAGGAAAACATCAAGATCTAGGAACTGACTCGTGCTCGTTGGAGTATACCGTCGAGGTTATAGTACTCGTCCACACTATGACATAGGGAAACATCTTCATCAAGATCCAGGAACTGTCTCGTGCTCAATGGAGTAAACCGCTGAGGTTATAGAACTTGTCCACACTATGACGGAGGAAAACATCAAGATCTAGGAACTGACTCGTGCTCAATGGAGTATACCGTTGAGGTTATAGTACTCGTCCACACTATGACGTAGGGAAACATCTTCATCAAGAACTAGGAACTGTCTCGTGCTCAAAGGAGTAAACCGCTGAGGTTATAGAACTTGTCCACACTATGACGGAGGAAAACATCAATATCTAGGAACTGACTCATGCTCAATGGAGTATACCGTTCAGGTTATAGTACTCGTCCACACTATGACGTAGGGAAACATCTTTACAAGATCTAGGAACTGTCTCGTGCTCAATGGAGTAAACCGCTGAGGTTATAGAACTTGTCCACACTATGACGGAGGAAAACATCAAGATCTAGGAACTAACTCGTGCTCAATGGAGTATACTGTTGAGGTTATAGTACTCGTCCACACTATGACTTATGGAAACATCTTCATCAAGATCCAGGAACTGTCTCTTGCTCAATGGAGTAAACCGCTGAGGTTATAGAACTTGTCCATACTATGGCGGAGGAAAACATCAAGATCTAGGAACTGACTCGTGCTCAATGGAGTAAACCGCTGAGGTTATAGTACTCGTCCACACTATGACGTAGGGAAACATCTTCATCAAGATCCAGGAACTGTCTCGTGCTCAATGGAGTAAATCGTTGAGGTTATAGAACTTGTCCACACTATGACGGAGGAAAACATCAAGATCTAGGAACTGACTCGTGCTCAATGGAGTATACCGTTGAGGTTATAGTACTCGTCCACACTATGACGTGGGGAAACATCTTCATCAAGATCCAGGAACTGTCTCGTGCTCAATGGAGTAAACCGTTGAGGTTATAGAACTTGTCCACACTATGACGGAGGAAAACATCAAGATCTAGGAACTGACTCGTGCTCAATGGAGTATACCGTTGAGGTTATAGTACTCGTCCACACTATGACGTAGGGAAACATCTTCATCAAGATCCAGGAACTGTCTCGTGCTCAATGGAGTAAACCGTTGAGGTTATAGAACTTGTCCACACTATGACGGAGGAAAACATCAAGATCTAGGAACTGACTCGTGCTCAATGGAGTAAACCGCTGAGGTTATAGTACTCGTCCACACTATGACGTAGGGAAACATCTTCATCAAGATCCAGGAACTGTCTCGTGCTCAATGGAGTAAATCATTGAGGTTATATAACTTGTCCACACTATGACGGAGGAAAACATCAAGATCTAAGAACTGACTCGTGCTCAATGGAGTATACCGTTGAGGTTATAGTACTCGTCCACACTATGATGTAGGGAAACATCTTCATCAAGATCCAGGAATTGTCTCGTGCTCAATGGAGTAAACCGTTGAGGTTATAGAACTTGTCCACACTATGACGGAGGAAAACATCAAGATCTAGGAACTGACTCGTGCTCAATGGAGTATACCGTTGAGGTTATAGTACTCGTCCACACTATGACGTAGGGAAACACCTTCATCAAGATCCAGGAACTGTCTCGTGCTCAATGGAGTAAACCGTTGAGGTTATAGAACTTGTCCACACTATGACGGAGGAAAACATCAAGATCTAGGAACTAACTCGTGCTCAATGGAGTATACTGTTGAGGTTATAGTACTCGTCCACACTATGACGTAGGGAAACATCTTCATCAAGATTCAGGAACTGTCTCGTGCTCAATGGAGTAAACCGCTGAGGTTATAGAACTTGTCCACACTATGACGGAGGAAAACATCAAGATCTAGGAACTGACTCGTGCTCAATGGAGTAAACCGCTAAGGTTATAGTACTCGTCCACACTATGACAGTAGGGAAATATCTTCATCAAGATCTAGGAATTGTCTCGTCCTCAAAGGAGTAAACCGCTGAGGTTATAGAACTTGTCCACACTATGACGGAGGAAAACATCAAGATCTAGGAACTGACTCGTGCTCGTTGGAGTATACCGTCGAGGTTATAGTACTCGTCCACACTATGACATAGGGAAACATCTTCATCAAGATCCAGGAACTGTCTCGTGCTCAATGGAGTAAACCGCTGAGGTTATAGAACTTGTCCACACTATGACGGAGGAAAACATCAAGATCTAGGAACTGACTCGTGCTCAATGGAGTATACCGTTGAGGTTATAGTACTCGTCCACACTATGACGTAGGGAAACATCTTCATCAAGAACTAGGAACTGTCTCGTGCTCAAAGGAGTAAACCGCTGAGGTTATAGAACTTGTCCACACTATGACGGAGGAAAACATCAATATCTAGGAACTGACTCTTGCTCAATGGAGTATACCGTTCAGGTTATAGTACTCGTCCACACTATGACGTAGGGAAACATCTTTACAAGATCTAGGAACTGTCTCGTGCTCAATGGAGTAAACCGCTGAGGTTATAGAACTTGTCCACACTATGACGGAGGAAAACATCAAGATCTAGGAACTAACTCGTGCTCAATGGAGTATACTGTTGAGGTTATAGTACTCGTCCACACTATGACTTATGGAAACATCTTCATCAAGATCCAGGAACTGTCTCGTGCTCAATGGAGTAAACCGCTGAGGTTATAGAACTTGTCCATACTATGGCGGAGGAAAACATCAAGATCTAGGAACTGACTCGTGCTCAATGGAGTAAACCGCTGAGGTTATAGTACTCGTCCACACTATGACGTAGGGAAACATCTTCATCAAGATCCAGGAACTGTCTCGTGCTCAATGGAGTAAATCGTTGAGGTTATAGAACTTGTCCACACTATGACGGAGGAAAACATCAAGATCTAGGAACTGACTCGTGCTCAATGGAGTATACCGTTGAGGTTATAGTACTCGTCCATACTATGACGTGGGGAAACATCTTCATCAAGATCCAGGAACTGTCTCGTGCTCAATGGAGTAAACCGTTGAGGTTATAGAACTTGTCCACACTATGACGGAGGAAAACATCAAGATCTAGGAACTGACTCGTGCTCAATGGAGTATACCGTTGAGGTTATAGTACTCGTCCACACTATGACGTAGGGAAACATCTTCATCAAGATCCAGGAACTGTCTCGTGCTCAATGGAGTAAACCGTTGAGGTTATAGAACTTGTCCACACTATGACGGAGGAAAACATCAAGATCTAGGAACTGACTCGTGCTCAATGGAGTAAACCGCTGAGGTTATAGTACTCGTCCACACTATGACGTAGGGAAACATCTTCATCAAGATCCAGGAACTGTCTCGTGCTCAATGGAGTAAATCATTGAGGTTATATAACTTGTCCACACTATGACGGAGGAAAACATCAAGATCTAAGAACTGACTCGTGCTCAATGGAGTATACCGTTGAGGTTATAGTACTCGTCCACACTATGATGTAGGGAAACATCTTCATCAAGATCCAGGAATTGTCTCGTGCTCAATGGAGTAAACCGTTGAGGTTATAGAACTTGTCCACACTATGACGGAGGAAAACATCAAGATCTAGGAACTGACTCGTGCTCAATGGAGTATACCGTTGAGGTTATAGTACTCGTCCACACTATGACGTAGGGAAACACCTTCATCAAGATCCAGGAACTGTCTCGTGCTCAATGGAGTAAACCGTTGAGGTTATAGAACTTGTCCACACTATGACGGAGGAAAACATCAAGATCTAGGAACTGACTCGTGCTCAATGGAGTAAACCGCTGAGGTTATAGTACTCGTCCACACTATGACGTAGGGAAACATCTTCATCAAGATCCAGGAACTGTCTCGTGCTCAATGGAGTAAATCATTGAGGTTATATAACTTGTCCACACTATGACGGAGGAAAACATCAAGATCTAGGAACTGACTCGTGCTCAATGGAGTATACCGTTGAGGTTATAGTACTCGTCCACACTATGACGTAGGGAAACATCTTCATCAAGATCCAGGAACTGTCTCGTGCTCAATGTAGTAAACCGTTGAGGTTATAGAACTTGTCCACACTATGACGGAGGAAAACATCAAGATCTAGGAACTGACTCGTGCTCAATGGAGTATACCGTTGAGATTATAGTACTCGTCCACACTATGACGTAGGGAAACACCTTCATCAAGATCCAGGAACTGTCTCGTGCTCAATGGAGTAAACCGTTGAGGTTATAGAACTTGTCCACACTATGACAGAGGAAAACATCAAGATCTAGGAACTGACTCGTGCTCAATGGAGTAAACCGCTGAGGTTATAGTACTCGTCCACACTATGACGTAGGGAAACATCTTCATCAAGATCCAGGAACTGTCTCGTGCTCAATGGAGTAAACCGCTGAGGTTATAGAACTTGTCCACACTATGACGGAGGAAAACATCAAGATCTAGGAATTGACTCATGCACAATGGAGTATACCGTTGAGGTTATAGTACTCGTCCACACTATGACGTAGGGAAACATCTTCATCAAGATCTAGGAACTGTCTCGTGCTCAATGGAACAAACAGTTGAGGTTATAAAACTTGTCCACACTATGACGGAGGAAAACATCAAGATCTAGGAACTGACTCGTGCTCAATGGAGTATACCGTTGAGGTTATAGTACTCGTCCACACTATGACGTAGGGAAACATCTTCATCAAGATTCAGGAACTGTCTCGTGCTCAATGGAGTAAACCGCTGAGGTTATAGAACTTGTCCACACTATGACGGAGGAAAACATCAAGATCTAGGAACTGACTCGTGCTCAATGGAGTAAACCGCTAAGGTTATAGTACTCGTCCACACTATGACAGTAAGGAAATATCTTCATCAAGATCTAGGAACTGTCTCGTCCTCAAAGGAGTTAACCGCTGAGGTTATAGAACTTGTCCACACTATGACGGAGGAAAACATCAAGATCTAGGAACTGACTCGTACTCGTTGGAGTATATCGTTGAGGTTATAGTACTCGTCCACACTATGACATAGGGAAACATCTTCATCAAGATCCAGGAACTGTCTCGTGCTCAATGGAGTAAGCCGCTGAGGTTATAGAACTTGTCCACACTATGACGGAGGAAAACATCTAGATCTAGGAACTGACTCGTGCTCAATGGAGTATACCGTTGAGGTTATAGTACTCGTCCACACTATGACGTAGGGAAACATCTTCATCAAGAACTAGGAACTGTCTCGTGCTCAAAGGAGTAAACCGCTGAGGTTATAGAACTTGTCCACACTATGACGGAGGAAAACATCAAGATATGGAACTGACTCGTGCTCAATGGAGTATACCGTTGAGGTTATAGTACTCGTCCATACTATGACGTAGGGAAACATCTTCATCAAGATCCAGGAACTGTCTCGTGCTCAATGGAGTAAATCGCTGAGGTTATAGAACTTGTCCACACTATGACAGAGGAAAACATCAAGATCTAGGAACTGACTCGTGCTCAATGGAGTATACCGTTGAGGTTATAGTACTCGTCCACACTATGACGTAGGGAAACATCTTCATCAAGATCTAGGAACTGTCTCATGCTCAATAGAGTAAACCGCTGAGGTTATAGAACTTGTCCACACTATGACGGAGGAAAACATCAATATCTAGGAACTGACTCATGCTCAATGGAGTATACCGTTCAGGTTATAGTACTCGTCCACACTATGACGTAGGGAAACATCTTTACAAGATCTAGGAACTGTCTCGTGCTCAATGGAGTAAACCGCTGAGGTTATAGAACTTGTCCACACTATGACGGAGGAAAACATCAAGATCTAGGAACTAACTCGTGCTCAATGGAGTATACTGTTGAGGTTATAGTACTCGTCCACACTATGACTTATGGAAACATCTTCATCAAGATCCAGGAACTGTCTCGTGCTCAATGGAGTAAACCGCTGAGGTTATAGAACTTGTCCATACTATGGCGGAGGAAAACATCAAGATCTAGGAACTGACTCGTGCTCAATGGAGTAAACCGCTGAGGTTATAGTATTCGTCCACACTATGACGTAGGGAAACATCTTCATCAAGATCCAGGAACTGTCTCATGCTCAATGGAGTAAATCGTTGAGGTTATAGAACTTGTCCACACTATGACGGAGGAAAACATCAAGATCTAGGAACTGACTCGTGCTCAATGGAGTATACCGTTGAGGTTATAGTACTCGTCCACACTATGACGTAGGGAAACATCTTCATCAAGATCCAGGAACTGTCTCGTGCTCAATGGAGTAAACCGTTGAGGTTATAGAACTTGTCCACACTATGACGGAGGAAAACATCAAGATCTAGGAACTGACTCGTGCTCAATGGAGTATACCGTTGAGGTTATAGTACTCGTCCACACTATGACGTAGGGAAACATCTTCATCAAGATCCAGGAACTGTCTCGTGCTCAATGGAGTAAACCGTTGAGGTTATAGAACTTGTCCACACTATGACGGAGGAAAACATCAAGATCTAGGAACTGACTCGTGCTCAATGGAGTATACCGTTGAGGTTATAGTACTCGTCCACACTATGACGTACGGAAACACCTTCATCAAGATCCAGGAACTGTCTCGTGCTCAATGGAGTAAACCGTTGAGGTTATAGAACTTGTCCACACTATGACGGAGGAAAACATCAAGATCTAGGAACTGACTCGTGCTCAATGGAGTATACCGTTGAGGTTATAGTACTCGTCCACACTATGACGTAGGGAAACACCTTCATCAAGATCCAGGAACTGTCTCGTGCTCAATGGAGTAAACCGTTGAGGTTATAGAACTTGTCCACACTATGACGGAGGAAAACATCAAGATCTAGGAACTGACTCGTGCTCAATGGAGTAAACCGCTGAGGTTATAGTACTCGTCCACACTATGACGTAGGGAAACATCTTCATCAAGATCCAGGAACTGTCTCGTGCTCAATGTAGTAAACCGCTGAGGTTATAGAACTTGTCCACACTATGACGGAGGAAAACATCAAGATCTAGGAATTGACTCATGCTCAATGGAGTATACCGTTGAGGTTATAGTACTCGTCCACACTATGACGTAGGGAAACATCTTCATCAAGATCTAGGAACTGTCTCGTGCTCAATGGAACAAACCGTTGAGGTTATAAAACTTGTCCACACTATGACGGAGGAAAACATCAAGATCTAGGAACTGACTCGTGCTCAATGGAGTATACCGTTGAGGTTATAGTACTCGTCCACACTATGACGTAGGGAAACATCTTCATCAAGATTCAGGAACTGTCTCGTGCTCAATGGAGTAAACCGCTGAGGTTATAGAACTTGTCCACACTATGACGGAGGAAAACATCAAGATCTAGGAACTGACTCGTGCTCAATGGAGTAAACCGCTAAGGTTATAGTACTCGTCCACACTATGACAGTAGGGAAATATCTTCATCAAGATCTAGGAACTGTCTCGTCCTCAAAGGAGTAAACCGCTGAGGTTATAGAACTTGTCCACACTATGACGGAGGAAAACATCAAGATCTAGGAACTGACTCGTGCTCGTTGGAGTATACCGTTGAGGTTATAGTACTCGTCCACACTATGACATAGGGAAACATCTTCATCAAGATCCAGGAACTGTCTCGTGCTCAATGGAGTAAACCGCTGAGGTTATAGAACTTGTCCACACTATGACGGAGGAAAACATCAAGATCTAGGAACTGACTCGTGCTCAATGGAGTATACCGTTGAGGTTATAGTACTCGTCCACACTATGACGTAGGGAAACATCTTCATCAAGAACTAGGAACTGTCTCGTGCTCAAAGGAGTAAACCGCTGAGGTTATAGAACTTGTCCACACTATGACGGAGGAAAACATCAAGATATGGAACTGACTCGTGCTCAATGGAGTATACCGTTGAGGTTATAGTACTCGTCCATACTATGACGTAGGGAAACATCTTCATCAAGATCCAGGAACTGTCTCGTGCTCAATGGAGTAAATCGCTGAGGTTATAGAACTTGTCCACACTATGACAGAGGAAAACATCAAGATTTAGGAACTGACTCGTGCTCAATGGAGTATACCATTGAGGTTATAGTACTCGTCCACACTATGACGTAGGGAAACATCTTCATCAAGATCTAGGAACTGTCTCGTGCTCAATAGAGTAAACCGCTGAGGTTATAGAACTTGTCCACACTATGACGGAGGAAAACATCAATATCTAGGAACTGACTCATGCTCAATGGAGTATACCGTTCAGGTTATAGTACTCGTCCACACTATGACGTAGGGAAACATCTTTACAAGATCTAGGAACTGTCTCGTGCTCAATGGAGTAAACCGCTGAGGTTATAGAACTTGTCCACACTATGACGGAGGAAAACATCAAGATCTAGGAACTAACTCGTGCTCAATGGAGTATATTGTTGAGGTTATAGTACTCGTCCACACTATGACTTATGGAAACATCTTCATCAAGATCCAGGAACTGTCTCGTGCTCAATGGAGTAAACCGCTGAGGTTATAGAACTTGTCCATACTATGGCGGAGGAAAACATCAAGATCTAGGAACTGACTCGTGCTCAATGGAGTAAACCGCTGAGGTTATAGTACTCGTCCACACTATGACGTAGGGAAACATCTTCATCAAGATCCAGGAACTGTCTCGTGCTCAATGGAGTAAATCGTTGAGGTTATAGAACTTGTCCACACTATGACGGAGGAAAACATCAAGATCTAGGAACTGACTCGTGCTCAATGGAGTATACCGTTGAGGTTATAGTACTCGTCCATACTATGACGTAGGGAAACATCTTCATCAAGATCCAGGAACTGTCTCGTGCTCAATGGAGTAAACCGTTGAGGTTATAGAACTTGTCCACACTATGACGGAGGAAAACATCAAGATCTAGGAACTGACTCGTGCTCAATGGAGTATACCGTTGAGGTTATAGTACTCGTCCACACTATGACGTAGGGAAACATCTTCATCAAGATCCAGGAACTGTCTCGTGCTCAATGGAGTAAACCGTTGAGGTTATAGAACTTGTCCACACTATGACGGAGGAAAACATCAAGATCTAGGAACTGACTCGTGCTCAATGGAGTAAACGGCTGAGGTTATAGTACTCGTCCACACTATGACGTAGGGAAACATCTTCATCAAGATCCAGGAACTGTCTCGTGCTCAATGGAGTAAATCATTGAGGTTATATAACTTGTCCACACTATGACGGAGGAAAACATCAAGATCTAGGAACTGACTCGTGCTCAATGGAGTATACCGTTGAGGTTATAGTACTCGTCCACACTATGATGTAGGGAAACATCTTCATCAAGATCCAGGAACTGTCTCGTGCTCAATGGAGTAAACCGTTGAGGTTATAGAACTTGTCCACACTATGACGGAGGAAAACATCAAGATCTAGGAACTGACTCGTGCTCAATGGAGTATACCGTTGAGGTTATAGTACTCGTCCACACTATGACGTAGGGAAACACCTTCATCAAGATCCAGGAACTGTCTCGTGCTCAATGGAGTAAACCGTTGAGGTTATAGAACTTGTCCACACTATGACGGAGGAAAACATCAAGATCTAGGAACTGACTCGTGCTCAATGGAGTAAACCGCTGAGGTTATAGTACTCGTCCACACTATGACGTAGGGAAACATCTTCATCAAGATCCAGGAACTGTCTCGTGCTCAATGGAGTAAACCGCTGAGGTTATAGAACTTGTCCACACTATGACGGAGGAAAACATCAAGATCTAGGAATTGACTCATGCTCAATGGAGTATACCGTTGAGGTTATAGTACTCGTCCACACTATGACGTAGGGAAACATCTTCATCAAGATCTAGGAACTGTCTCGTGCTCAAAGGAGTAAACCGCTGAGGTTATAGAACTTGTCCACACAATGACGGAGGAAAACATCAAGATATGGAACTGACTCGTGCTCAATGGAGTATACCGTTGAGGTTATAGTACTCGTCCATACTATGACGTAGGGAAACATCTTCATCAAGATCCAGGAACTGTCTCGTGCTCAATGGAGTAAATCGCTGAGGTTATAGAACTTGTCCACACTATGACGGAGGAAAACATCAAGATCTAGGAACTGACTCGTGCTCAATGGAGTATACCGTTGAGGTTATAGTACTCGTCCATACTATGACGTAGGGAAACATCTTCATCAAGATCTAGGAACTGTCTCGTGCTCAATAGAGTAAACCGCTGAGATTATAGAACTTGTCCACACTATGACGGAGGAAAACATCAATATCTAGGAACTGACTCATGCTCAATGGAGTATACCGTTGAGGTTATAGTACTCGTCCACACTATGACGTAGGGAAACATCTTTACAAGATCTAGGAACTGTCTCGTGCTCAATGGAGTAAACCGCTGAGGTTATAAAACTTGTCCACACTATGACGGAGGAAAACATCAAGATCTAGGAACTGACTCGTGCTCAATGGAGTATACTTTTGAGGTTATAGTACTCGTCCACACTATGACATATTGAAACATCTTCATCAAGATCCAGGAACTGTCTCGTGCTCAATGGAGTAAACCGCTGAGGTTATAGAACTTGTCCATACTATGGCGGAGGAAAACATCAAGATCTAGGAACTGACTCGTGCTCAATGGAGTAAACCGCTGAGGTTATAGTAATCGTCCACACTATGACGTAGGGAAACATCTTCATCAAGATCCAGGAACTGTCTCTTGCTCAATGGAGTAAATCGTTAAGGTTATAGAACTTGTCCACACTATGACGGAGGAAAACATCAAGATCTAGGAACTGACTCGTGCTCAATGGAGTATACCGTTGAGGTTATAGTACTCGTCCACACTATGACGTAGGGAAACATCTTCATCAAGATCCAGGAACTGTCTCGTGCTCAATGGAGTAATCCGTTGAGGTTATAGAACTTGTCCACACTATGACGGAGGAAAACATCAAGATCTAGGAACTGTCTCGTGCTCAATGGAGTATACCGTTGAGGTTATAGTACTCGTCCACACTATGAAGTAGGGAAACATCTTCATCAAGATCCAGGAACTGTCTCGTGCTCAATGGAGTAAACCGTTGAGGTTATAGAACTTGTCCACACTATGACGGAGGAAAACATCAAGATCTAGGAACTGACTCGTGCTCAATGGAGTAAACCGCTGAGGTTATAGTACTCGTCCACACTATGACGTAGGGAAACATCTTCATCAAGATCCAGGAACTGTCTCGTGCTCAATGGAGTAAATCATTGAGGTTATAGAACTTGTCCACACTATGACGGAGGAAAACATCAAGATCTAGGAACTGACTCGTGCTCAATGGAGTATACCGTTGAGGTTATAGTACTCGTCCATACTATGACGTAGGGAAACATCTTCATCAAGATCCAGGAACTGTCTCGTTCTCAATGGAGTAAACCGTTGAGGTTATAGAACTTGTCCACACTATGACGGAGGAAAACATCAAGATCTAGGAATTGAGTCGTGCTTAATGGAGTATACCGTTGAGGTTATAGTACTCGTCCACACTATGACGTAGGGAAACACCTTCATCAAGATTCAGGAACTGTCTCGTGCTCAATGGAGTAAACCGTTGAGGTTATAGAACTTGTCCACACTATGACGGAGGAAAACATCAAGATCTAGGAACTGACTCGTGCTCAATGGAGTAAACCGCTGAGGTTATAGTACTCGTCCACACTATGACGTAGGGAAACATCTTCATCAAGATCCAGGAACTGTCTCGTGCTCAATGGAGTAAACCGCTGAGGTTATAGAACTTGTCCACACTATGACGGAGGAAAACATCAAGATCTAGGAATTGACTCATGCTCAATGGAGTATACCGTTGAGGTTATAGTACTCGTCCACACTATGACGTAGGGAAACATCTTCATCAAGATCTAGGAACTGTCTCGTGCTCAAAGGTGTAAACCGCTGAGGTTATAGAACTTGTCCACACTATGACGGAGGAAAACATCAAGATATGGAACTGACTCGTGCTCAATGGAGTATACCGTTGAGGTTATAGTACTCGTCCATACTATGACGTAGGGAAACATCTTCATCAAGATCCAGGAACTGTCTCGTGCTCAATGGAGTAAATCGCTGAGGTTATAGAACTTGTCCACACTATGACGGAGGAAAACATCAAGATCTAGGAACTGACTCGTGCTCAATGGAGTATACCGTTGAGGTTATAGTACTCGTCCACACTATGACGTAGGGAAACATCTTCATCAAGATCTAGGAACTATCTCGTGCTCAATAGAGTAAACCGCTGAGGTTATAGAACTTGTCCACACTATGACGGAGGAAAACATCAATATCTAGGAACTGACTCATGCTCAATGGAGTATACCGTTGAGGTTATAGTACTCGTCCACACTATGACGTAGGGAAACATCTTTACAAGATCTAGGAATTGTCTCGTGCTCAATGGAGTAAACCGCTGAGGTTATAGAACTTGTCCACACTATGACGGAGGAAAACATCAAGATCTAGGAACTGACTCGTGCTCAATGGAGTATACTGTTGAGGTTATAGTACTCGTCCACACTATGACATATTGAAACATCTTCATCAAGATCCAGGAACTGTCTCGTGCTCATTGGAGTAAACCGCTGAGGTTATAGAACTTGTCCATACTATGGCGGAGGAAAACATCAAGATCTAGGAACTGACTCGTGCTCAATGGAGTAAACCGCTGAGGTTATAGTACTCATCCACACTATGACGTAGGGAAACATCTTCATCAAGATCCAGGAACTGTCTCGTGCTCAATGGAGTAAATCGTTGAGGTTATAGAACTTGTCCACACTATGACGGAGGAAAACATCAAGATCTAGGAACTGACTCGTGCTCAATGGAGTATACCGTTGAGGTTATAGTACTCGTCCACACTATGACGTAGGGAAACATCTTCATCAAGATCCAGGAACTGTCTCGTGCTCAATGGAGTAATCCGTTGAGGTTATAGAACTTGTCCACACTATGACGGAGGAAAACATCAAGATCTAGGAACTGACTCGTGCTCAATGGAGTATACCGTTGAGGTTATAGTACTCGTCCACACTATGACGTAGGGAAACATCTTCATCAAGATCCAGGAACTGTCTCGTGCTCAATGGAGTAAACCGTTGAGGTTATAGAACTTGTCCACACTATGACGGAGGAAAACATCAAGATCTAGGAACTGACTCGTGCTCAATAGAGTAAACCGCTGAGGTTATAGTACTCATCCACACTATGACGTAGGGAAACATCTTCATCAAGATCCAGGAACTGTCTCGTGCTCAATGGAGTAAATCATTGAGGTTATAGAACTTGTCCACACTATGACGGAGGAAAACATCAAGATCTAGGAACTGACTCGTGCTCAATGGAGTATACCGTTGAGGTTATAGTACTCGTCCACACTATGACGTAGGGAAACATCTTCATCAAGATCCAGGAACTGTCTCGTGCTCAATGGAGTAAACCGTTGAGGTTATAGAACTTGTCCACACTATGACGGAGGAAAACATCAAGATCTAGGAACTGACTCGTGCTCAATGGAGTATACCGTTGAGGTTATAGTTCTCGTCCACACTATGACGTAGGGAAACACCTTCATCAAGATCCAGGAACTGTCTCGTGCTCAATGGAGTAAACCGTTGAGGTTATAGAACTTGTCCACACTATGACGGAGGAAAACATCAAGATCTAGGAACTGACTCGTGCTCAATGGAGTAAACCGCTGAGGTTATAGTACTCGTCCACACTATGACGTAGGGAAACATCTTCATCAAGATCCAGGAACTGTCTCGTGCTCAATGGAGTAAACCGTTGAGGTTATAGAACTTGTCCACACTATGACGGAGGAAAACATCAAGATCTAGGAATTTACTCATGCTCAATGGAGTATACCGTTGAGGTTATAGTACTCGTCCACACTATGACATAGGGAAACATCTTCATCAAGATCCAGGAACTGTCTCGTGCTCAATGGAGTAAACCGTTGAGGTTATAGAACTTGTCCACACTATGACGGAAGAAAACATCAAGATCTAGGAACTGACTCGTGCTCAATGGAGTATACCGTTGAGGTTATAGTACTCGTCCATACTATGACGTAGGGAAACACCTTCATCAAGATCCAGGAACTGTCTCGTGCTCAATGGAATAAACCGTTGAGGTTATAGAACTTGTCCACACTATGACGGAGGAAAACATCAAGATCTAGGAACTGACTCGTGCTCAATGGAGTAAACCGCTGAGGTTATAGTACTCGTCCACACTATGACGTAGGGAAACATCTTCATCAAGATCCAGGAACTGTCTCGTGCTCAATGGAGTAAACCGCTGAGGTTATAGAACTTGTCCACACTATGACGGAGGAAAACATCAAGATCTAGGAATTGACTCGTGCTCAATGGAGTATACCGTTGAGGTTATAGTACTCGTCCACACTATGACGTAGGGAAACATCTTCATCAAGATCTAGGAACTGTCTCATGCTCAAAGGAGTAAACCGCTGAGGTTATAGAACTTGTCCACACTATGACGGAGGAAAACATCAAGATATGGAACTGACTCGTGCTCAATGGAGTATACCGTTGAGGTTATAGTACTCGTCCATACTAGGACGTAGGGAAACATCTTCATCAAGATCCAGGAACTGTCTCGTGCTCAATGGAGTAAATCGCTGAGGTTATAGAACTTGTCCACACTATGACGGAGGAAAACATGAAGATCTAGGAACTGACTCGTGCTCAATGGAGTATACCGTTGAGGTTATAGTACTCGTCCACACTATGACATAGGGAAACATCTTCATCAAGATCTAGGAACTGTCTCGTGCTCAATAGAGTAAACCGCTGAGGTTATAGAACTTGTCCACACTATGAAGGAGGAAAACATCAATATCTAGGAACTGACTCATGCTCATTGGAGTATACCGTTGAGGTTATAGTACTCGTCCACACTATGACGTAGGGAAACATCTTTACAAGATCTAGGAACTGTCTCGTGCTCAATGGAGTAAACCGCTGAGGTTATAGAACTTGTCCACACTATGACGGAGGAAAACATCAAGATCTAGGAACTGACTCGTGCTCAATGGAGTATATTGTTGAGGTTATAGTACTCGTCCACACTATGACATAGGGAAACATCTTCATCAAGATCCAGGAACTGTCTCGTGCTCAATGGAGTAAACCGCTGAGGTTATAGAACTTGTCCACACTATGGCGGAGGAAAACATCAAGATCTAGGAACTGACTCGTGCTCAATGGAGTAAACCGCTGAGGTTATAGTACTCGTCCACACTATGACGTAGGAAAACATCTTCATCAAGATCCAGGAACTGTCTCGTGCTCAATGGAGTAAATCGTTGAGGTTATAGAACTTGTCCACACTATGACGGAGGAAAACATCAAGATCTAGGAACTGACTCGTGCTCAATGGAGTATACCGTTGAGGTTATAGTACTCGTCCACACTATGACGTAGGGAAACATCTTCATCAAGATCCAGGAACTGTCTCGTGCTCAATGGAGTAAACCGTTGAGGTTATAGAACTTGTCCACACTATGACGGAGGAAAACATCAAGATCTAGGAACTGACTCGTGCTCAGTGGAGTATACCGTTGAGGTTATAGTACTCGTCCACACTATGACGTAGGGAAACATCTTCATCAAGATCCAGGAACTGTCTCGTGCTCAATGGAGTAAACCGTTGAGGTTATAGAACTTGTCCACACTATGACGGAGGAAAACATCAAGATCTAGGAACTGACTCGTGCTCAATGGAGTAAACTGCTGAGGTTATAGTACTCGTCCACACTATGACGTAGGGAAACATCTTCATCAAGATCCAGGAACTGTATCGTGCTCAATGGAGTAAATCATTGAGGTTATAGAACTTGTCCACACTATGACGGAGGAAAACATCAAGATCTAGGAACTGACTCGTGCTCAATGGAGTATACTGTTGAGGTTATAGTACTCGTCCACACTATGACGTAGGGAAACATCTTCATCAAGATCCAGGAACTGTCTCATGCTCAATGGAGTAAACCGTTGAGGTTATTGAAATTCTGGTATATGCCAGTCTTCAGATGTTATACTCAATGTCTAAGCATCTAATATGACATAATAAATACACTGCAAGGTAGATACCCAATTTTTAATGATTCAATACTGAAGAGTAACAGAGGCTCAGTTTAACCAAGCTGTGCCAGATCTATTTTGAAGGTGCAGAGGATAGAACATCGATGTGCCTAGTTCTGTTCATCTGTGGCACACGATCTGCAGAGAGCAAACAGTCTTTGCAGTTCTGTTTCTTCTGCACAGATATCAGCATGATGTCTTAACATGTTCTGAGACATCATCTGTTACAACATTACAGTTTTACCTTGTTGTATAACAGACAGAATTATAAAGTATTGAAGGTAAAAACACAAATCAGTTGTTGACCCAGTTCGGTGAAATACACCTACTCTGGGGGCATACCAAGCCAGGAAGAAGATCCACTATTAGCAATATTAATTCAGGACTAAACTTCACAAGTTCCCAACCTTCACTTATTCATCTACCCAGTGCAACCTATACCTAGGAACTCCTAGATAGAAACCTACCAGTTTCCATTCCTATTGTCGCAACAACAGAAGTCTTACTCCTACTCAAGAAGCAGTGCCCTCCCACTTGGTTTCCTACATTACAATGAATATGAAGTAATGCAGAAATACTTAGACTTGCTTCACAGCTTCATCCAAGAACACTCAAACTCTTACCTACAGTTTTCGAGTTACATACATGGTAACCTTGCCACAGACTGACAGGTTTACCTAACAAGACACCCCCAATGTTACATTATGTGTGTATCTAAACCCTAGGTTACAATCTGCTATTTATAACCTATTACCTAACTCAGCAAGTTTTTCTCCTTGCTGTTACACCTCAGCAGCAAACTTCTCCTATAATCAAGGTCTTCAATCTTCTAGTTCCTAAAATATCTCCATATTTAGAAACAGTATTTTCTTCAAATATTCTGATTGATTCTTGATTGATCTTCAGATTCTCCACAAGAAACGCCACATATATTCTCAGAGTATTTAGGTACCAGAACTGTAACTGAATTATCAATTCTGTTGACGTGATGTCAAGTCGGATGTCATGACATTACATCTAACATGTTTTCCTGTATGTTGAACTTTTTCAACACAACAAATAACCTCTTTCATAATTTAGATCACTTAGGATAGTTAGGTTATAAGTCACAGCTATTACAAACATTCAACATATAACATAGTTACTTAATCAGTACTTAGTTTCAGGCGCGATGTCACATGCTGATGTTGTGACATCTTACATAACATGTTGGTCCAGATGTTGAACTTCTTCAACACCACATATTAAAACAACAGAGGGGATCTGGGTAAACTTGCTTTCTTATTTGTTTTACAAATGAGGCCAACTCTCCAGCCAGGGCACTTACAATCTCCCCCTTTGGCAAATTTTGGCTAAAACAAATAAGTGCAAGTTGTATTTTGGGACCAGGTCACAACACAGTTGAGATGTTACAACATCTTGTCTAACATCTTCTTTTGTAGAGGCTGATGTCCTTTGAGCAAACAACAAACCTCTGTCGTCAACTGTGAGCAACTTCAAACCACCGATGCCCCAAGAGGATTTCTTTTCTCAAGATTATTACTTGTGATCATGTAACTCAGATCACAAGTCACAACTATCCTCTTAACTCAGAACACAAGACACAACCAAAGTCACTTACTTAGGGATCATGTTGCTTTCTCCTGAGTCTTGCTGGACATTGCCGTCTGTTGCTTTCACCTGAGTCTCGCCTGAGACTGGGTCCCTATCTTTCTCCCCCTTTTTGGCCAGAATTTGACAAAGACTGCCCATACAGATCCATACCCATGCACAATTTTCCCAGATGCTAACAAACTTCATATTGCTGAAACCCTCTGATGAAGAGAAGGAATAGAGAGGGTCTTCATAAATAATGCAACTTTGGCATAGATAGTAACGACCTTGGTACTTTACTCTGACAGTTTCAGTACCCTAGGACTGGTTTTAATGCAGGTACCTACCCTTGGGTTTGACCCTTTGACCATGTCAGGATGCCCTTTTAAAACAGACATTTGTCTTTTAGAACAGACTACTTCCTTGTCTTAGGATCCCCTTTCCAAGAACCATCGTTGGTGTATTACACTCTGTATTAGTTATATAATACCTTTATTAGATGACAAGTTATCACCTAAACATTCCAGCTCACTAAACTGTTTCATGATGAGACACAACAGCTCTGTTTTCTTAGCAGATGAAAACATGCTCAAATCCTATGTCGTCATACATTCTGCTATTTTCAGATTAGCAGCTTGAAGCCATTCCATTATCTCAAAGAGGATGGTTACTCCCTCTGAGTCACATATGGATTTATTAGTAATAATCCATACTTCATTCAATTTTCCTTCTGTCTGTAGTTTTAGAGGAAATTAGGAACAATGTCATTACCAATGTGATGACATTCGGTCAGACATAGTCTTCTTCAGTTTTGAACACATCATTCAATAGTTAAATAAGGTGCCACACTTCATATCCTACGAGTTTGATGAAGGCCTTTTGTACAAACCAATACTCCCCCTGTTAGGGACAATCACTTCTCCTCATGGAAGCAAGTAGGGCACATTCAATACTCAGTTGGACCTTCAATGCAGCTTCTGATTAAAGTAAATAAGACCCCTTGATGAATGGAAAACATAAGACGCATCTTCATGTCTTCAAGAGCGCACTCTCTGTTCAACAGTATTGATTGAACGCATTCATACAGTGCATCAAATTTTCTCGTTAATAATCAGCTGTCATATGTTGATTATCTTGATTCTCAGAATCCATTGCTGAGTTAGACCAAATGCCACTGTTTGATTATCTCTTTCATGAATCAAATGCCACCTTCATGTTTATCAGACATTTTCCAAAGATATTCTGATCTTCCAATTGAAATTTGAACTTCAGGCTACAAGTTATCACAAAGGCTTAGATACACTGAGACAGGAACATGTAACAACTCCAAAGAGCTGCAAAGAGACGATCCTTTTGGAGAATCTTCAACTTCGTAGATCATCCTATCTTAAGTTGATGAGCCACTTCACCAAGCAAGAATCTGATGTTAAATGTCGCAGCATCTAGTTGTTGAACTCAGCTCCAGACTGATTCAAGTGACCATCATCAAGATTATGATGTCTTCTTCTTCTTGTGGTTTTAAGTCTGAGCATGTTTCCAGGAAACCTTTTCAAGGATCAATTGACTTTGCTGTCGCCAAGGAGATAGCTCTAAGGTATCACTCTTCCTGTGATTCTTCACAGTGGTCTAGAAGAAGGAATGTTCCCACATCAGTTATCTTGAACTCCAAGGATAATCAATTAAATAGCAATTGATCATAGATCCTTCCCATTATCCAGTAAGATACTTTCACCATTTGAATACTTTGACATACTCTTTGTGTGTTAATATCTTCTTCTTGCAAGCTCTTTCTTTGAGAGACCAAAGAGTTGAGATATCTAGGTTGCCACCCTTGACTCAAGTAAATAGAATTCTCTCCGAACAAGCTCTACTTACTTCAACTGTCTTGAGACTCCTACCAGATCAGATTCATCATTAGGAATGAGAGAGATGAATCCTTCCTTGCAAATATGTCACACAACAACCAGAACCCATGTGACATAGGTCAACAGCCAGCTAAACACCAGGCTGAGCTAATGTGAGGAGATTAACCAAATCTCCGCCTCAAGCTATCAGTCATGGAAGCTCCACACACAATATCCATGCATTGTGCACAAATGTCTCGACATGACATATGACATCCCTACGTAACTCCAAGAGCTATACCTTAACCAAACTCTGAGTCTTCATATTCAAGACTCATGATCCCAATCTATTTCTATGAAGGAGCAATAGTGATGCACCATCATTGGCTTTTATTAACCAGTGAGCTTGTCTTTCTTCACACCATATTACTTCAGGGAACAATTGCTCAGTCCTGATCAATGTCATATCTCAGCCAGCTTTACTTCTAGAGTTCTGACTCCTAAAGTAACCTTCGGGAGTACACAGACATAGTTGACTTTACCATTGTCAACTTTGCACACACAGATGTCTCCTTTTCCAGGTCAGGAGTAGGTTCCAAACAAAGGTATCCCTTTGTTTGACACCCAAAACATATGCTCTTCAACTTAGTAGCTGCAACCTTGTTCCACCATCATTTCCATCTCCTTGGAACAAGGCCCTCCTTGAAATTCTTCAAGGTCTTCATATAGCACTAATCCGTGATTATGTGATTTTTACCATCCTGAACGAAGAACGTCTTCATGAGTGGACTTGAAAGGTTCAAGTATCTGTGACATCTTCAATAGTTTATGTTGAATTCTTGAATACAATGGCCTTCAATCCACAGGAGGGGAAACACATCAAAGCTTGAGTTTTGCCAGGTATTACACAGCGGAAGAACATAATACAACCCAATCTTTGCACATACACTCCACCAGACTAGCCTTCAAAAATAGACCAAGTTTGATTATAGTTCAAACCTAGCACACAACTAGGCCAAATGCCAATCACACAATTTATGTCAAGAATAGTCCATCCTCCCACTTCAAGGGACCATTCAGGGAAATAGCAAACCATTCCAGGTTACAAACTTCAGTACTAAAATTTACCTTGCAGATACCAGAAAGTATCACCCATGGATCTCATCTAAAAACAGAACAGGATGCCTGCTCTGATACCAATTGAAATTCTGGTATATTCCAGTCTTCAGATGTTATACTCAATGTCTAAGCATCTGATATGACATAATAAATACACTGCAAGGTAGATACCCAATTTTTAATGATTCAATACTGAAGAGTAACAGAGGCTCAGTTTAACCAAGTTGTGCCAGATCTATTTTGAAGGTGCAGAGGATAGAACATCGATGTGCCTAGTTCTGTTCATCTGTGGCACACGATCTGCAGAGAGCAAACAATCTTTGCAGTTCTGTTTCTTCTGCACAGATATCAGCATGATGTCTTAACATGTTCTGAGACATCATCTGTTACAACATTACAGTTTTACCTTGTTGTATAACAGACAGAATTATAAAGTATTGAAGGTAAAAACACAAATCAGTTGTTGACCCAGTTCGGTGAAATACACCTACTTTGGGGGCATACCAAGCCAGGAAGAAGATCCACTATTAGCAATATTAATTCAGGACTAAACTTCACAAGTTCCCATCCTTCACTTAATCATCTACCCAGTGCAACCTATACCTAGGAACTCCTAGATAGAAACCTACCAGTTTCCATTCCTATTGTCGCAACAACAGAAGTCTTACTCCTACTCAAGAAGCAGTGCCCTCCCACTTGGTTTCCTACATTACAATGAATATGAAGTAATGCAGAAATACTTAGACTTGCTTCACAGCTTCATCCAAGAACACTCAAACTCTTACCTACAGGTTTCGAGTTACATACATGGTAACCTTGCCACAGAATGACAGGTTTACCTAACAAGACACCCCGAATGTTACATTATGTGTGTATCTAAACCCTAGGTTACAATCTGCTATTTATAACCTATTACCTAACTCAGCAAGTTTTTCTCCTTGCTGTTACAACTCAGCAGCAAACTTCTCCTATAATCAAGGTCTTCAATCTTCTAGTTCCTAAAATATCTCCATATTTAGAAACAGTATTTTCTTCAAATATTCTGATTGATTCTTGATTGATCTTCAGATTCTCCACAAGAAACGCCACATATATTCTCAGAGTATTTAGGTACCAGAACTGTAACTGAATTATCAATTTTGTTGACGTGATGTCAAGTCGGATGTCATGACATTACATCTAACATGTTTTCCTGTATGTTGAACTTTTTCAACACAACAAATAACCTCTTTCATAATTTAGATCACTTAGGATAGTTAGGTTATAAGTCACAGCTGTTACAAACATTCAACATATAACATAGTTACTTAATCAGTACTTAGTTTCAGGCGCGATGTCACATGCTGATGTTGTGACATCTTACATAACATGTTGGTCCAGATGTTGAACTTCTTCAACACCACATATTAAAACAACAGAGGGGATCTGGGTAAACTTGCTTTCTTATTTGTTTTACAAATGAGGCCAACTCTCCAGCCAGGGCACTTACAGTTATAGAACTTGTCCACACTATGACGGAGGAAAACATCAAGATCTAGGAACTGACTCGTGCTCAATGGAGTATACCGTTGAGGTTATAGGACTCGTCCACACTATGACGTAGGGAAACACCTTCATCAAGAGCCAGGAACTGTCTCGTGCTCAATGGAGTAAACCGTTGAGGTTATAGAACTTGTCCACACTATGACGGAGGAAAACATCAAGATCTAGGAACTGACTCGTGCTCAATGGAGTAAACCGCTGAGGTTATAGTACTCGTCCACACTATGACGTAGGGAAACATCTTCATCAAGATCTAGGAACTATCTCTTGCTCAAAGGAGTAAACCGCTGAGGTTATAGAACTTGTCCACACTATGACGGAGGAAAACATCAAGATCTAGGAACTGACTCGTGCTCAATGGAGTATACCGTTGAGGTTATAGTACTCGTCCACACTATGACGTAGGGAAACATCTTCATCAAGATCTAGGAACTATCTCGTGCTCAAAGGAGTAAATCGCTGAGGTTATAGAACTTGTCCACACTATGACGGAGGAAAACATCTTCATCAAGATCTAGGAACTGTCTCGTGCTCAAAGGAGTAAACCGCTGAGGTTATAGAACTTGTCCACACTATGACGGAGGAAAACATCAAGATCTAGGAACTGACTCGTGCTCAATGGAGTATACCGTTGAGGTTATAGTACTCGTCCACACTATGACGTAGGGAAACATCTTCATCAAGATCCAGGAACTGTCTCGTGCTCAATGGAGTAAACCGCTGAAGTTATAGAACTTGTCCACACTATGACGGAGGAAAACATCAAGATCTAGGAATTGACTCGTGCTCAATGGAGTATACCGTTGAGGTTATAGTACTCGTCCACACTATGACGTAGGGAAACATCTTCATCAAGATCTAGGAACTGTCTCGTGCTCAAAGGAGTAAACCGCTGAGGTTATAGAACTTGTCCACACTATGACGGAGGAAAACATCAAGATATGGAACTGACTCGTGCTCAATGGAGGATACCGTTGAGGTTATAGTACTCGTCCATACTATGACGTAGGGAAACATCTTCATCAAGATCCAGGAACTGTCTCGTGCTCAATGGAGTAAATCGCTGAGGTTATAGAACTTGTCCACACTATGACGGAGGAAAACATCAAGATCTAGGAACTGACTCGTGCTCAATGGAGTATACCGTTGAGGTTATAGTACTCGTCCACACTATGACGTAGGGAAACATCTTCATCAAGATCTAGGAAATGTCTCGTGCTCAATAGAGTAAAACGCTGAGGTTAGAGAACTTGTCCACACTATGACGGAGGAAAACATCAATATCTAGGAACTGACTCATGCTCAATGGAGTATACCGTTGAGGTTATAGTACTCGTCCACACTATGACGTAGGGAAACATCTTTACAAGATCTAGGAACTGTCTCGTGCTCAATGGAGTAAACCGCTGAGGTTATAGAACTTGTCCACACTATGACGGAGGAAAACATCAAGATCTAGGAACTGACTCGTGCTCAATGGAGTATACTGTTGAGGTTATAGTACTCGTCCACACTATGACATAGGGAAACATCTTCATCAAGATCCAGGAACTGTCTCGTGCTCAATGGAGTAAACCGCTGAGGTTATAGAACTTGTCCACACTATGGCGGAGGAAAACATCAAGATCTAGGAACTGACTCGTGCTCAATGGAGTAAACCGCTGAGGTTATAGTACTCGTCCACACTATGACGTAGGAAAACATCTTCATCAAGATCCAGGAACTGTCTCGTGCTCAATGGAGTAAATCGTTGAGGTTATAGAACTTGTCCACACTATGACGGAGGAAAACATCAAGATCTAGGAACTGACTCATGCTCAATGGAGTATACCGTTGAGGTTATAGTACTCGTCCACACTATGACGTAGGGAAACATCTTCATCAAGATCCAGGAACTGTCTCGTGCTCAATGGAGTAAACCGTTGAGGTTATAGAACTTGTCCACACTATGACGGAGGAAAACATCAAGATCTAGGAACTGACTCGTGCTCAATGGAGTATACCGTTGAGGTTATAGTACTCGTCCACACTATGACGTAGGGAAACATCTTCATCAAGATCCAGGAACTGTCTCGTGCTCAATGGAGTAAACCGTTGAGGTTATAGAACTTGTCCACACTATGACGGAGGAAAACATCAAGATCTAGGAACTGACTCGTGCTCAATGGAGTATACCGTTGAGGTTATAGTACTCGTCCACACTATGACGTAGGGAAACATCTTCATCAAGATCTAGGAACTATCTCGTGCTCAAAGGAGTAAATCGCTGAGGTTATAGAACTTGTCCACACTATGACGGAGGAAAACATCTTCATCAAGATCTAGGAACTGTCTCGTGCTCAAAGGAGTAAACCGCTGAGGTTATAGAACTTGTCCACACTATGACGGAGGAAAACATCAAGATCTAGGAACTGACTCGTGCTCAATGGAGTATACCGTTGAGGTTATAGTACTCGTCCACACTATGACATAGGGAAACATCTTCATCAAGATCCAGGAACTGTCTCGTGCTCAATGGAGTAAACCGCTGAGGTTATAGAACTTGTCCACACTATGACGGAGGAAAACATCAAGATCTAGGAATTGACTCGTGCTCAATGGAGTATACCGTTGAGGTTATAGTACTCGTCCACACTATGACGTAGGGAAACATCTTCATCAAGATCTAGGAACTGTCTCGTGCTCAAAGGAGTAAACCGCTGAGGTTATAGAACTTGTCCATACTATGACGGAGGAAAACATCAAGATATGGAACTGACTCGTGCTCAATGGAGTATACCGTTGAGGTTATAGTACTCGTCCATACTATGACGTAGGGAAACATCTTCATCAAGATCCAGGAACTGTCTCGTGCTCAATGGAGTAAATCGCTGAGGTTATAGAACTTGTCCACACTATGACGGAGGAAAACATCAAGATCTAGGAACTGACTCGTGCTCAATGGAGTATACCGTTGAGGTTATAGTACTCGTCCACACTATGACGTAGGGAAACATCTTCATCAAGATCTAGGAAATGTCTCGTGCTCAATAGAGTAAACCGCTGAGGTTATAGAACTTGTCCACACTATGACGGAGGAAAACATCAATATCTAGGAACTGACTCATGCTCAATGGAGTATACCGTTGAGGTTATAGTACTCGTCCACACTATGACGTAGGGAAACATCTTTACAAGATCTAGGAACTGTCTCGTGCTCAATGGAGTAAACCGCTGAGGTTATAGAACTTGTCCACACTATGACGGAGGAAAACATCAAGATCTAGGAACTGACTCGTGCTCAATGGAGTATACTGTTGAGGTTATAGTACTCGTCCACACTATGACATAGGGAAACATCTTCATCAAGATCTAGGAACTGTCTCGTGCTCAATGGAGTAAACCGCTGAGGTTATAGAACTTGTCCACACTATGGCGGAGGAAAACATCAAGATCTAGGAACTGACTCGTGCTCAATGGAGTAAACCGCTGAGGTTATAGTACTCGTCCACACTATGACGTAGGAAAACATCTTCATCAAGATCCAGGAACTGTCTCGTGCTCAATGGAGTAAATCGTTGAGGTTATAGAACTTGTCCACACTATGACGGAGGAAAACATCAAGATCTAGGAACTGACTCATGCTCAATGGAGTATACCGTTGAGGTTATAGTACTCGTCCACACTATGACGTAGGGAAACATCTTCATCAAGATCCAGGAACTGTCTCGTGCTCAATGGAGTAAACCGTTGAGGTTATAGAACTTGTCCACACTATGACGGAGGAAAACATCAAGATCTAGGAACTGACTCGTGCTCAATGGAGTATACCGTTGAGGTTATAGTACTCGTCCACACTATGACGTAGGGAAACATCTTCATCAAGATCCAGGAACTGTCTCGTGCTCAATGGAGTAAACTGTTGAGGTTATAGAACTTGTCCACACTATGACGGAGGAAAACATCAAGATCTAGGAACTGACTCGTGCTCAATGGAGTAAACCGCTGAGGTTATAGTACTCGTCCACAATATGACATAGGGAAACATCTTCATCAAGATCCAGGAACTATCTCGTGCTCAATGGAGTAAATCATCGAGGTTATAGAACTTGTCCACACTATGACGGAGGAAAACATCAAGATCTAGGAACTGACTCGTGCTCAATGGAGTATACCGTTGAGGTTATAGTACTCGTCCACACTATGACGTAGGGAAACATCTTCATCAAGATCCAGGAACTGTCTCGTGCTCAATGGAGTAAACCGTTGAGGTTATAGAACTTGTCCACACTATGACGGAGGAAAACATCAAGATCTAGGAACTGACTCGTGCACAATGGAGTATACCGTTGAGGTTATAGTACTCGTCCACACTATGACGTAGGGAAACACCTTCATCAAGAGCCAGGAACTGTCTCGTGCTCAATGGAGTAAACCGTTGAGGTTATAGAACTTGTCCACACTATGACGGAGGAAAACATCAAGATCTAGGAACTGACTCGTGCTCAATGGAGTAAACCACTGAGGTTATAGTACTCGTCCACACTATGACGTAGGGAAACATCTTCATCAAGATCTAGGAACTATCTCTTGCTCAAAGGAGTAAACCGCTGAGGTTATAGAACTTGTCCACACTATGACGGAGGAAAACATCAAGATCTAGGAACTGACTCATGCTCAATGGAGTATACCGTTGAGGTAATAGTACTCGTCCACACTATGACGTAGGGAAACATCTTCATCAAGATCTAGGAACTGTCTCGTGCTCAAAGGAGTAAATCGCTGAGGTTATAGAACTTGTCCACACTATGACGGAGGAAAACATCTTCATCAAGATCTAGGAACTGTCTCGTGCTCAAAGGAGTAAACCGCTGAGGTTATAGAACTTGTCCACACTATGACGGAGGAAAACATCAAGATCTAGGAACTGACTCGTGCTCAATGGAGTATACCGTTGAGGTTATAGTACTCGTCCACACTATGACGTAGGGAAACATCTTCATCAAGATCCAGGAACTGTCTCGTGCTCAATGGAGTAAACCGCTGAGGTTATAGAACTTGTCCACACTATGACGGAGGAAAACATCAAGATCTAGGAATTGACTCGTGCTCAATGGAGTATACCGTTGAGGTTATAGTACTCGTCCACACTATGACGTAGGGAAACATCTTCATCAAGATCCATGAACTGTCTCGTGCTCAATGGAGTAAACCGCTGAGGTTATAGAACTTGTCCACACTATGACGGAGGAAAACATCAAGATCTAGGAATTGACTCGTGCTCAATGGAGTATACCGTTGAGGTTATAGTACTCGTCCACACTATGACGTAGGGAAACATCTTCATCAAGATCTAGGAACTGTCTCGTGCTCAAAGGAGTAAACCGCTGAGGTTATAGAACTTGTCCACACTATGACGGAGGAAAACATCAAGATATGGAACTGACTCGTGCTCAATGGAGGATACCGTTGAGGTTATAGTACTCGTCCATACTATGACGTAGGGAAACATCTTCATCAAGATCCAGGAACTGTCTCGTGCTCAATGGAGTAAATCGCTGAGGTTATAGAACTTGTCCACACTATGACGGAGGAAAACATCAAGATCTAGGAACTGACTCGTGCTCAATGGAATATACCGTTGAGGTTATAGTACTCGTCCACACTATGACGTAGGGAAACATCTTCATCAAGATCTAGGAAATGTCTCGTGCTCAATAGAGTAAACCGCTGAGGTTATAGAACTTGTCCACACTATGACGGAGGAAAACATCAATATCTAGGAACTGACTCATGCTCAATGGAGTATACCGTTGAGGTTATAGTACTCGTCCACACTATGACGTAGGGAAACATCTTTACAAGATCTAGGAACTGTCTCGTGCTCAATGGAGTAAACCGCTGAGGTTATAGAACTTGTCCAAACTATGACGGAGGAAAACATCAAGATCTAGGAACTGACTCGTGCTCAATGGAGTATACTGTTGAGGTTATAGTACTCGTCCACACTATGACGTAGGGAAACATCTTCATCAAGATCTAGGAAATGTCTCGTGCTCAATAGAGTAAAACGCTGAGGTTATAGAACTTGTCCACACTATGACGGAGGAAAACATCAAGATCTAGGAACTGACTCGTGCTCAATGGAGTAAACCGCTGAGGTTATAGTACTCGTCCACACTATGACGTAGGAAAACATCTTCATCAAGATCCAGGAACTGTCTCGTGCTCAATGGAGTAAATCGTTGAGGTTATAGAACTTGTCCACACTATGACGGAGGAAAACATAAAGATCTAGGAACTGACTCATGCTCAATGGAGTATACCGTTGAGGTTATAGTACTCGTCCACACTATGACGTAGGGAAACATCTTCATCAAGATCCAGGAACTGTCTCGTGCTCAATAGAGTAAAACGCTGAGGTTATAGAACTTGTCCACACTATGACGGAGGAAAACATCAATATCTAGGAACTGACTCGTGCTCAATGGAGTATACCGTTGAGGTTATAGTACTCGTCCACACTATGACGTAGGGAAACATCTTCATCAAGATCCAGGAACTGTCTCGTGCTCAATGGAGTAAACCGCTGAGGTTATAGAACTTGTCCACACTATGACGGAGGAAAACATCAAGATCTAGGAATTGACTCGTGCTCAATGGAGTATACCGTTGAGGTTATAGTACTCGTCCACACTATGACGTAGGGAAACATCTTCATCAAGATCTAGGAACTATCTCGTGCTCAAAGGAGTAAACCGCTGAGGTTATAGAACTTGTCCACACTATGACGGAGGAAAACATCAAGATATGGAACTGACTCGTGCTCAATGGAGGATACCGTTGAGTTTATAGTACTCGTCCATACTATGACGTAGGGAAACATCTTCATCAAGATCCAGGAACTGTCTCGTGCTCAATGGAGTAAATCGCTGAGGTTATAGAACTTGTCCACACTATGACGGAGGAAAACATCAAGATCTAGGAACTGACTCGTGCTCAATGGAGTATACCGTTGAGGTTATAGTACTCGTCCACACTATGACGTAGGGAAACATCTTCATCAAGATCTAGGAAATGTCTCGTGCTCAATAGAGTAAAACGCTGAGGTTATAGAACTTGTCCACACTATGACGGAGGAAAACATCAATATCTAGGAACTGACTCATGCTCAATGGAGTATACCGTTGAGGTTATAGTACTCGTCCACACTATGACGTAGGGAAACATCTTTACAAGATCTAGGAACTGTCTCGTGCTCAATGGAGTAAACCGCTGAGGTTATAGAACTTGTCCACACTATGACGGAGGAAAACATCAAGATCTAGGAATTGACTCGTGCTCAATGGAGTATACCGTTGAGGTTATAGTACTCGTCCACACTATGACGTAGGGAAACATCTTCATCAAGATCCAGGAACTGTCTCGTGCTCAATGGAGTAAACCGTTGAGGTTATAGAACTTGTCCACACTATGACGGAGGAAAACATCAAGATCTAGGAACTGACTCGTGCTCAATGGAGTATACCGTTGAGGTTATAGTACTCGTCCACACTATGACGTAGGGAAACATCTTCATCAAGATCCAGGAACTGTCTCGTGCTCAATGGAGTAAACTGTTGAGGTTATAGAACTTGTCCACACTATGACGGAGGAAAACATCAAGATCTAGGAACTGACTCGTGCTCAATGGAGTAAACCGCTGAGGTTATAGTACTCGTCCACAATATGACATAGGGAAACATCTTCATCAAGATCCAGGAACTATCTCGTGCTCAATGGAGTAAATCATCGAGGTTATAGAACTTGTCCACACTATGACGGAGGAAAACATCAAGATCTAGGAACTGACTCGTGCTCAATGGAGTATACCGTTGAGGTTATAGTACTCGTCCACACTATGACGTAGGGAAACATCTTCATCAAGATCCAGGAACTGTCTCGTGCTCAATGGAGTAAACCGTTGAGGTTATAGAACTTGTCCACACTATGACGGAGGAAAACATCAAGATCTAGGAACTGACTCGTGCACAATGGAGTATACCGTTGAGGTTATAGTACTCGTCCACACTATGACGTAGGGAAACACCTTCATCAAGAGCCAGGAACTGTCTCGTGCTCAATGGAGTAAACCGTTGAGGTTATAGAACTTGTCCACACTATGACGGAGGAAAACATCAAGATCTAGGAACTGACTCGTGCTCAATGGAGTAAACCACTGAGGTTATAGTACTCGTCCACACTATGACGTAGGGAAACATCTTCATCAAGATCTAGGAACTATCTCTTGCTCAAAGGAGTAAACCGCTGAGGTTATAGAACTTGTCCACACTATGACGGAGGAAAACATCAAGATCTAGGAACTGACTCATGCTCAATGGAGTATACCGTTGAGGTAATAGTACTCGTCCACACTATGACGTAGGGAAACATCTTCATCAAGATCTAGGAACTGTCTCGTGCTCAAAGGAGTAAATCGCTGAGGTTATAGAACTTGTCCACACTATGACGGAGGAAAACATCTTCATCAAGATCTAGGAACTGTCTCGTGCTCAAAGGAGTAAACCGCTGAGGTTATAGAACTTGTCCACACTATGACGGAGGAAAACATCAAGATCTAGGAACTGACTCGTGCTCAATGGAGTATACCGTTGAGGTTATAGTACTCGTCCACACTATGACGTAGGGAAACATCTTCATCAAGATCCAGGAACTGTCTCGTGCTCAATGGAGTAAACCGCTGAGGTTATAGAACTTGTCCACACTATGACGGAGGAAAACATCAAGATCTAGGAATTGACTCGTGCTCAATGGAGTATACCGTTGAGGTTATAGTACTCGTCCACACTATGACGTAGGGAAACATCTTCATCAAGATCCATGAACTGTCTCGTGCTCAATGGAGTAAACCGCTGAGGTTATAGAACTTGTCCACACTATGACGGAGGAAAACATCAAGATCTAGGAATTGACTCGTGCTCAATGGAGTATACCGTTGAGGTTATAGTACTCGTCCACACTATGACGTAGGGAAACATCTTCATCAAGATCTAGGAACTGTCTCGTGCTCAAAGGAGTAAACCGCTGAGGTTATAGAACTTGTCCACACTATGACGGAGGAAAACATCAAGATATGGAACTGACTCGTGCTCAATGGAGGATACCGTTGAGGTTATAGTACTCGTCCATACTATGACGTAGGGAAACATCTTCATCAAGATCCAGGAACTGTCTCGTGCTCAATGGAGTAAATCGCTGAGGTTATAGAACTTGTCCACACTATGACGGAGGAAAACATCAAGATCTAGGAACTGACTCGTGCTCAATGGAATATACCGTTGAGGTTATAGTACTCGTCCACACTATGACGTAGGGAAACATCTTCATCAAGATCTAGGAAATGTCTCGTGCTCAATAGAGTAAACCGCTGAGGTTATAGAACTTGTCCACACTATGACGGAGGAAAACATCAATATCTAGGAACTGACTCATGCTCAATGGAGTATACCGTTGAGGTTATAGTACTCGTCCACACTATGACGTAGGGAAACATCTTTACAAGATCTAGGAACTGTCTCGTGCTCAATGGAGTAAACCGCTGAGGTTATAGAACTTGTCCAAACTATGACGGAGGAAAACATCAAGATCTAGGAACTGACTCGTGCTCAATGGAGTATACTGTTGAGGTTATAGTACTCGTCCACACTATGACATAGGGAAACATCTTCATCAAGATCCAGGAACTGTCTCGTGCTCAATGGAGTAAACCGCTGAGGTTATAGAACTTGTCCACACTATGGCGGAGGAAAACATCAAGATCTAGGAACTGACTCGTGCTCAATGGAGTAAACCGCTGAGGTTATAGTACTCGTCCACACTATGACGTAGGAAAACATCTTCATCAAGATCCAGGAACTGTCTCGTGCTCAATGGAGTAAATCGTTGAGGTTATAGAACTTGTCCACACTATGACGGAGGAAAACATAAAGATCTAGGAACTGACTCATGCTCAATGGAGTATACCGTTGAGGTTATAGTACTCGTCCACACTATGACGTAGGGAAACATCTTCATCAAGATCCAGGAACTGTCTCGTGCTCAATGGAGTAAATCGTTGAGGTTATAGAACTTGTCCACACTATGACGGAGGAAAACATCAAGATCTAGGAACTGACTCGTGCTCAATGGAGTATACCGTTGAGGTTATAGTACTCGTCCACACTATGACGTAGGGAAACATCTTCATCAAGATCCAGGAACTGTCTCGTGCTCAATGGAGTAAACCGCTGAGGTTATAGAACTTGTCCACACTATGACGGAGGAAAACATCAAGATCTAGGAATTGACTCGTGCTCAATGGAGTATACCGTTGAGGTTATAGTACTCGTCCACACTATGACGTAGGGAAACATCTTCATCAAGATCTAGGAACTATCTCGTGCTCAAAGGAGTAAACCGCTGAGGTTATAGAACTTGTCCACACTATGACGGAGGAAAACATCAAGATATGGAACTGACTCGTGCTCAATGGAGGATACCGTTGAGTTTATAGTACTCGTCCATACTATGACGTAGGGAAACATCTTCATCAAGATCCAGGAACTGTCTCGTGCTCAATGGAGTAAATCGCTGAGGTTATAGAACTTGTCCACACTATGACGGAGGAAAACATCAAGATCTAGGAACTGACTCGTGCTCAATGGAGTATACCGTTGAGGTTATAGTACTCGTCCACACTATGACGTAGGGAAACATCTTCATCAAGATCTAGGAAATGTCTCGTGCTCAATAGAGTAAAACGCTGAGGTTATAGAACTTGTCCACACTATGACGGAGGAAAACATCAATATCTAGGAACTGACTCATGCTCAATGGAGTATACCGTTGAGGTTATAGTACTCGTCCACACTATGACGTAGGGAAACATCTTTACAAGATCTAGGAACTGTCTCGTGCTCAATGGAGTAAACCGCTGAGGTTATAGAACTTGTCCACACTATGACGGAGGAAAACATCAAGATCTAGGAACTGACTCGTGCTCAATGGAGTATACTGTTGAGGTTATAGTACTCGTCCACACTATGACATAGGGAAACATCTTCATCAAGATCCAGGAACTGTCTCGTGCTCAATGGAGTAAACCGCTGAGGTTATAGAACTTGTCCACACTATGGCGGAGGAAAACATCAAGATCTAGGAACTGACTCGTGCTCAATGGAGTAAACCGCTGAGGTTATAGTACTCGTCCACACTATGACGTAGGAAAACATCTTCATCAAGATCCAGGAACTGTCTCGTGCTCAATGGAGTAAATCGTTGAGGTTATAGAACTTGTCCACACTATGACGGAGGAAAACATCAAGATCTAGGAACTGACTCATGCTCAATGGAGTATACCGTTGAGGTTATAGTACTCGTCCACACTATGACGTAGGGAAACATCTTCATCAAGATCCAGGAACTGTCTCGTGCTCAATGGAGTAAACCGTTGAGGTTATAGAACTTGTCCACACTATGACGGAGGAAAACATCAAGATCTAGGAACTGACTCGTGCTCAATGGAGTATACCGTTGAGGTTATAGTACTCGTCCACACTATGACGTAGGGAAACATCTTCATCAAGATCCAGGAACTGTCTCGTGCTCAATGGAGTAAACCGTTGAGGTTATAGAACTTGTCCACACTATGACGGAGGAAAACATCAAGATCTAGGAACTGACTCGTGCTCAATGGAGTATACCGTTGAGGTTATAGTACTCGTCCACACTATGACGTAGGGAAACATCTTCATCAAGATCTAGGAACTATCTCGTGCTCAAAGGAGTAAATCGCTGAGGTTATAGAACTTGTCCACACTATGACGGAGGAAAACATCTTCATCAAGATCTAGGAACTGTCTCGTGCTCAAAGGAGTAAACCGCTGAGGTTATAGAACTTGTCCACACTATGACGGAGGAAAACATCAAGATCTAGGAACTGACTCGTGCTCAATGGAGTATACCATTGAGGTTATAGTACTCGTCCACACTATGACGTAGGGAAACATCTTCATCAAGATCCAGGAACTGTCTCGTGCTCAATGGAGTAAACCGCTGAGGTTATAGAACTTGTCCACACTATGACGGAGGAAAACATCAAGATCTAGGAATTGACTCGTGCTCAATGGAGTATACCGTTGAGGTTATAGTACTCGTCCACACTATGACGTAGGGAAACATCTTCATCAAGATCTAGGAACTGTCTCGTGCTCAAAGGAGTAAACTGCTGAGGTTATAGAACTTGTCCACACTATGACGGAGGAAAACATCAAGATATGGAACTGACTCGTGCTCAATGGAGTATACCGTTGAGGTTATAGTACTCGTCCATACTATGACGTAGGGAAACATCTTCATGAAGATCCAGGAACTGTCTCGTGCTCAATGGAGTAAATCGCTGAGGTTATAGAACTTGTCCACACTATGACGGAGGAAAACATCAAGATCTAGGAACTGACTCGTGCTCAATGGAGTATACCGTTGAGGTTATAGTACTCGTCCACACTATGACGTAGGGAAACATCTTCATCAAGATCTAGGAAATGTCTCGTGCTCAATAGAGTAAACCGCTGAGGTTATAGAACTTGTCCACACTATGACGGAGGAAAACATCAATATCTAGGAACTGACTCATGCTCAATGGAGTATACCGTTGAGGTTATAGTACTCGTCCACACTATGACGTAGGGAAACATCTTTACAAGATCTAGGAACTGTCTCGTGCTCAATGGAGTAAACCGCTGAGGTTATAGAACTTGTCCACACTATGACGGAGGAAAACATCAAGATCTAGGAACTGACTCGTGCTCAATGGAGTATACTGTTGAGGTTATAGTACTCGTCCACACTATGACATAGGGAAACATCTTCATCAAGATCCAGGAACTGTCTCGTGCTCAATGGAGTAAACCGCTGAGGTTATAGAACTTGTCCACACTATGGCGGAGGAAAACATCAAGATCTAGGAACTGACTCGTGCTCAATGGAGTAAACCGCTGAGGTTATAGTACTCGTCCACACTATGACGTAGGAAAACATCTTCATCAAGATCCAGGAACTGTCTCGTGCTCAATGGAGTAAATCGTTGAGGTTATAGAACTTGTCCACACTATGACGGAGGAAAACATCAAGATCTAGGAACTGACTCATGCTCAATGGAGTATACCGTTGAGGTTATAGTACTCGTCCACACTATGACGTAGGGAAACATCTTCATCAAGATCCAGGAACTGTCTCGTGCTCAATGGAGTAAACCGTTGAGGTTATAGAACTTGTCCACACTATGACGGAGGAAAACATCAAGATCTAGGAACTGACTCGTGCACAATGGAGTATACCGTTGAGGTTATAGTACTCGTCCACACTATGACGTAGGGAAACACCTTCATCAAGAGCCAGGAACTGTCTCGTGCTCAATGGAGTAAACCGTTGAGGTTATAGAACTTGTCCACACTATGACGGAGGAAAACATCAAGATCTAGGAACTGACTCGTGCTCAATGGAGTAAACCACTGAGGTTATAGTACTCGTCCACACTATGACGTAGGGAAACATCTTCATCAAGATCTAGGAACTATCTCTTGCTCAAAGGAGTAAACCGCTGAGGTTATAGAACTTGTCCACACTATGACGGAGGAAAACATCAAGATCTAGGAACTGACTCATGCTCAATGGAGTATACCGTTGAGGTAATAGTACTCGTCCACACTATGACGTAGGGAAACATCTTCATCAAGATCTAGGAACTGTCTCGTGCTCAAAGGAGTAAATCGCTGAGGTTATAGAACTTGTCCACACTATGACGGAGGAAAACATCTTCATCAAGATCTAGGAACTGTCTCGTGCTCAAAGGAGTAAACCGCTGAGGTTATAGAACTTGTCCACACTATGACGGAGGAAAACATCAAGATCTAGGAACTGACTCGTGCTCAATGGAGTATACCGTTGAGGTTATAGTACTCGTCCACACTATGACGTAGGGAAACATCTTCATCAAGATCCAGGAACTGTCTCGTGCTCAATGGAGTAAACCGCTGAGGTTATAGAACTTGTCCACACTATGACGGAGGAAAACATCAAGATCTAGGAATTGACTCGTGCTCAATGGAGTATACCGTTGAGGTTATAGTACTCGTCCACACTATGACGTAGGGAAACATCTTCATCAAGATCCATGAACTGTCTCGTGCTCAATGGAGTAAACCGCTGAGGTTATAGAACTTGTCCACACTATGACGGAGGAAAACATCAAGATCTAGGAATTGACTCGTGCTCAATGGAGTATACCGTTGAGGTTATAGTACTCGTCCACACTATGACGTAGGGAAACATCTTCATCAAGATCTAGGAACTGTCTCGTGCTCAAAGGAGTAAACCGCTGAGGTTATAGAACTTGTCCACACTATGACGGAGGAAAACATCAAGATATGGAACTGACTCGTGCTCAATGGAGGATACCGTTGAGGTTATAGTACTCGTCCATACTATGACGTAGGGAAACATCTTCATCAAGATCCAGGAACTGTCTCGTGCTCAATGGAGTAAATCGCTGAGGTTATAGAACTTGTCCACACTATGACGGAGGAAAACATCAAGATCTAGGAACTGACTCGTGCTCAATGGAGTATACCGTTGAGGTTATAGTACTCGTCCACACTATGACGTAGGGAAACATCTTCATCAAGATCTAGGAAATGTCTCGTGCTCAATAGAGTAAACCGCTGAGGTTATAGAACTTGTCCACACTATGACGGAGGAAAACATCAATATCTAGGAACTGACTCATGCTCAATGGAGTATACCGTTGAGGTTATAGTACTCGTCCACACTATGACGTAGGGAAACATCTTTACAAGATCTAGGAACTGTCTCGTGCTCAATGGAGTAAACCGCTGAGGTTATAGAACTTGTCCAAACTATGACGGAGGAAAACATCAAGATCTAGGAACTGACTCGTGCTCAATGGAGTATACTGTTGAGGTTATAGTACTCGTCCACACTATGACATAGGGAAACATCTTCATCAAGATCCAGGAACTGTCTCGTGCTCAATGGAGTAAACCGCTGAGGTTATAGAACTTGTCCACACTATGGCGGAGGAAAACATCAAGATCTAGGAACTGACTCGTGCTCAATGGAGTAAACCGCTGAGGTTATAGTACTCGTCCACACTATGACGTAGGAAAACATCTTCATCAAGATCCAGGAACTGTCTCGTGCTCAATGGAGTAAATCGTTGAGGTTATAGAACTTGTCCACACTATGACGGAGGAAAACATAAAGATCTAGGAACTGACTCATGCTCAATGGAGTATACCGTTGAGGTTATAGTACTCGTCCACACTATGACGTAGGGAAACATCTTCATCAAGATCCAGGAACTGTCTCGTGCTCAATGGAGTAAATCGTTGAGGTTATAGAACTTGTCCACACTATGACGGAGGAAAACATCAAGATCTAGGAACTGACTCGTGCTCAATGGAGTATACCGTTGAGGTTATAGTACTCGTCCACACTATGACGTAGGGAAACATCTTCATCAAGATCCAGGAACTGTCTCGTGCTCAATGGAGTAAACCGCTGAGGTTATAGAACTTGTCCACACTATGACGGAGGAAAACATCAAGATCTAGGAATTGACTCGTGCTCAATGGAGTATACCGTTGAGGTTATAGTACTCGTCCACACTATGACGTAGGGAAACATCTTCATCAAGATCTAGGAACTATCTCGTGCTCAAAGGAGTAAACCGCTGAGGTTATAGAACTTGTCCACACTATGACGGAGGAAAACATCAAGATATGGAACTGACTCGTGCTCAATGGAGGATACCGTTGAGTTTATAGTACTCGTCCATACTATGACGTAGGGAAACATCTTCATCAAGATCCAGGAACTGTCTCGTGCTCAATGGAGTAAATCGCTGAGGTTATAGAACTTGTCCACACTATGACGGAGGAAAACATCAAGATCTAGGAACTGACTCGTGCTCAATGGAGTATACCGTTGAGGTTATAGTACTCGTCCACACTATGACGTAGGGAAACATCTTCATCAAGATCTAGGAAATGTCTCGTGCTCAATAGAGTAAAACGCTGAGGTTATAGAACTTGTCCACACTATGACGGAGGAAAACATCAATATCTAGGAACTGACTCATGCTCAATGGAGTATACCGTTGAGGTTATAGTACTCGTCCACACTATGACGTAGGGAAACATCTTTACAAGATCTAGGAACTGTCTCGTGCTCAATGGAGTAAACCGCTGAGGTTATAGAACTTGTCCACACTATGACGGAGGAAAACATCAAGATCTAGGAACTGACTCGTGCTCAATGGAGTATACTGTTGAGGTTATAGTACTCGTCCACACTATGACATAGGGAAACATCTTCATCAAGATCCAGGAACTGTCTCGTGCTCAATGGAGTAAACCGCTGAGGTTATAGAACTTGTCCACACTATGGCGGAGGAAAACATCAAGATCTAGGAACTGACTCGTGCTCAATGGAGTAAACCGCTGAGGTTATAGTACTCGTCCACACTATGACGTAGGAAAACATCTTCATCAAGATCCAGGAACTGTCTCGTGCTCAATGGAGTAAATCGTTGAGGTTATAGAACTTGTCCACACTATGACGGAGGAAAACATCAAGATCTAGGAACTGACTCATGCTCAATGGAGTATACCGTTGAGGTTATAGTACTCGTCCACACTATGACGTAGGGAAACATCTTCATCAAGATCCAGGAACTGTCTCTTGCTCAATGGAGTAAACCGTTGAGGTTATAGAACTTGTCCACACTATGACGGAGGAAAACATCAAGATCTAGGAACTGACTCGTGCTCAATGGAGTATACTGTTGAGGTTATAGTACTCGTCCACACTATGACGTAGGGAAACATCTTCATCAAGATCCAGGAACTGTCTCGTGCTCAATGGAGTAAACCGTTGAGGTTATAGAACTTGTCCACACTATGACGGAGGAAAACATCAAGATCTAGGAACTGACTCGTGCTCAATGGAGTATACCGTTGAGGTTATAGTACTCGTCCACACTATGACGTAGGGAAACATCTTCATCAAGATCTAGGAACTATCTCGTGCTCAAAGGAGTAAATCGCTGAGGTTATAGAACTTGTCCACACTATGACGGAGGAAAACATCTTCATCAAGATCTAGGAACTGTCTCGTGCTCAAAGGAGTAAACCGCTGAGGTTATAGAACTTGTCCACACTATGACGGAGGAAAACATCAAGATCTAGGAACTGACTCGTGCTCAATGGAGTATACCGTTGAGGTTATAGTACTCGTCCACACTATGACGTAGGGAAACATCTTCATCAAGATCCAGGAACTGTCTCGTGCTCAATGGAGTAAACCGCTGAGGTTATAGAACTTGTCCACACTATGACGGAGGAAAACATCAAGATCTAGGAATTGACTCGTGCTCAATGGAGTATACCGTTGAGGTTATAGTACTCGTCCACACTATGACGTAGGGAAACATCTTCATCAAGATCTAGGAACTGTCTCGTGCTCAAAGGAGTAAACTGCTGAGGTTATAGAACTTGTCCACACTATGACGGAGGAAAACATCAAGATATGGAACTGACTCGTGCTCAATGGAGTATACCGTTGAGGTTATAGTACTCGTCCATACTATGACGTAGGGAAACATCTTCATGAAGATCCAGGAACTGTCTCGTGCTCAATGGAGTAAATCGCTGAGGTTATAGAACTTGTCCACACTATGACGGAGGAAAACATCAAGATCTAGGAACTGACTCGTGCTCAATGGAGTATACCGTTGAGGTTATAGTACTCGTCCACACTATGACGTAGGGAAACATCTTCATCAAGATCTAGGAAATGTCTCGTGCTCAATAGAGTAAACCGCTGAGGTTATAGAACTTGTCCACACTATGACGGAGGAAAACATCAATATCTAGGAACTGACTCATGCTCAATGGAGTATACCGTTGAGGTTATAGTACTCGTCCACACTATGACGTAGGGAAACATCTTTACAAGATCTAGGAACTGTCTCGTGCTCAATGGAGTAAACCGCTGAGGTTATAGAACTTGTCCACACTATGACGGAGGAAAACATCAAGATCTAGGAACTGACTCGTGCTCAATGGAGTATACTGTTGAGGTTATAGTACTCGTCCACACTATGACATAGGGAAACATCTTCATCAAGATCCAGGAACTGTCTCGTGCTCAATGGAGTAAACCGCTGAGGTTATAGAACTTGTCCACACTATGGCGGAGGAAAACATCAAGATCTAGGAACTGACTCGTGCTCAATGGAGTAAACCGCTGAGGTTATAGTACTCGTCCACACTATGACGTAGGAAAACATCTTCATCAAGATCCAGGAACTGTCTCGTGCTCAATGGAGTAAATCGTTGAGGTTATAGAACTTGTCCACACTATGACGGAGGAAAACATCAAGATCTAGGAACTGACTCATGCTCAATGGAGTATACCGTTGAGGTTATAGTACTCGTCCACACTATGACGTAGGGAAACATCTTCATCAAGATCCAGGAACTGTCTCGTGCTCAATGGAGTAAACCGTTGAGTTTATAGAACTTGTCCACACTATGACGGAGGAAAACATCAAGATCTAGGAACTGACTCGTGCTCAATGGAGTATACCGTTGAGGTTATAGTACTCGTCCACACTATGACGTAGGGAAACATCTTCATCAAGATCCAGGAACTGTCTCGTGCTCAATGGAGTAAACTGTTGAGGTTATAGAACTTGTCCACACTATGACGGAGGAAAACATCAAGATCTAGGAACTGACTCGTGCTCAATGGAGTAAACCGCTGAGGTTATAGTACTCGTCCACAATATGACGTAGGGAAACATCTTCATCAAGATCCAGGAACTATCTCGTGCTCAATGGAGTAAATCATCGAGGTTATAGAACTTGTCCACACTATGACGGAGGAAAACATCAAGATCTAGGAACTGACTCGTGCTCAATGGAGTATACCGTTGAGGTTATAGTACTCGTCCACACTATGACGTAGGGAAACATCTTCATCAAGATCCAGGAACTGTCTCGTGCTCAATGGAGTAAACCGTTGAGGTTATAGAACTTGTCCACACTATGACGGAGGAAAACATCAAGATCTAGGAACTGACTCGTGCACAATGGAGTATACCGTTGAGGTTATAGTACTCGTCCACACTATGACGTAGGGAAACACCTTCATCAAGAGCCAGGAACTGTCTCGTGCTCAATGGAGTAAACCGTTGAGGTTATAGAACTTGTCCACACTATGACGGAGGAAAACATCAAGATCTAGGAACTGACTCGTGCTCAATGGAGTAAACCACTGAGGTTATAGTACTCGTCCACACTATGACGTAGGGAAACATCTTCATCAAGATCTAGGAACTATCTCTTGCTCAAAGGAGTAAACCGCTGAGGTTATAGAACTTGTCCACACTATGACGGAGGAAAACATCAAGATCTAGGAACTGACTCGTGCTCAATGGAGTATACCGTTGAGGTTATAGTACTCGTCCACACTATGACGTAGGGAAACATCTTCATCAAGATCTAGGAACTGTCTCGTGCTCAAAGGAGTAAATCGCTGAGGTTATAGAACTTGTCCACACTATGACGGAGGAAAACATCTTCATCAAGATCTAGGAACTGTCTCGTGCTCAAAGGAGTAAACCGCTGAGGTTATAGAACTTGTCCACACTATGACGGAGGAAAACATCAAGATCTAGGAACTGACTCGTGCTCAATGGAGTATACCGTTGAGGTTATAGTACTCGTCCACACTATGACGTAGGGAAACATCTTCATCAAGATCCAGGAACTGTCTCGTGCTCAATGGAGTAAACCGCTGAGGTTATAGAACTTGTCCACACTATGACGGAGGAAAACATCAAGATCTAGGAATTGACTCGTGCTCAATGGAGTATACCGTTGAGGTTATAGTACTCGTCCACACTATGACGTAGGGAAACATCTTCATCAAGATCCAGGAACTGTCTCGTGCTCAATGGAGTAAACCGCTGAGGTTATAGAACTTGTCCACACTATGGCGGAGGAAAACATCAAGATCTAGGAATTGACTCGTGCTCAATGGAGTATACCGTTGAGGTTATAGTACTCGTCCACACTATGACGTAGGGAAACATCTTCATCAAGATCTAGGAACTGTCTCGTGCTCAAAGGAGTAAACCGCTGAGGTTATAGAACTTGTCCACACTATGACGGAGGAAAACATCAAGATATGGAACTGACTCGTGCTCAATGGAGGATACCGTTGAGGTTATAGTACTCGTCCATACTATGACGTAGGGAAACATCTTCATCAAGATCCAGGAACTGTCTCGTGCTCAATGGAGTAAATCGCTGAGGTTATAGAACTTGTCCACACTATGACGGAGGAAAACATCAAGATCTAGGAACTGACTCGTGCTCAATGGAGTATACCGTTGAGGTTATAGTACTCGTCCACACTATGACGTAGGGAAACATCTTCATCAAGATCTAGGAAATGTCTCGTGCTCAATAGAGTAAACCGCTGAGGTTATAGAACTTGTCCACACTATGACGGAGGAAAACATCAATATCTAGGAACTGACTCATGCTCAATGGAGTATACCGTTGAGGTTATAGTACTCGTCCACACTATGACGTAGGGAAACATCTTTACAAGATCTAGGAACTGTCTCGTGCTCAATGGAGTAAACCGCTGAGGTTATAGAACTTGTCCACACTATGACGGAGGAAAACATCAAGATCTAGGAACTGACTCGTGCTCAATGGAGTATACTGTTGAGGTTATAGTACTCGTCCACACTATGACATAGGGAAACATCTTCATCAAGATCCAGGAACTGTCTCGTGCTCAATGGAGTAAACCGCTGAGGTTATAGAACTTGTCCACACTATGGCGGAGGAAAACATCAAGATCTAGGAACTGACTCGTGCTCAATGGAGTAAACCGCTGAGGTTATAGTACTCGTCCACACTATGACGTAGGAAAACATCTTCATCAAGATCCAGGAACTGTCTCGTGCTCAATGGAGTAAATCGTTGAGGTTATAGAACTTGTCCACACTATGACGGAGGAAAACATCAGGATCTAGGAACTGACTCATGCTCAATGGAGTATACCGTTGAGGTTATAGTACTCGTCCACACTATGACGTAGGGAAACATCTTCATCAAGATCCAGGAACTGTCTCGTGCTCAATGGAGTAAATCATTGAGGTTATAGAACTTGTCCACACTATGACGGAGGAAAACATCAAGATCTAGGAACTGACTCGTGCTCAATGGAGTATACCGTTGAGGTTATAGTACTCGTCCACACTATGACGTAGGGAAACATCTTCATCAAGATCCAGGAACTGTCTCGTGCTCAATGGAGTAAACCGTTGAGGTTATAGAACTTGTCCACACTATGACGGAGGAAAACATCAAGATTTAGGAACTGACTCGTGCTCAATGGAGTATACCGTTGAGGTTATAGTACTCGTCCACACTATGACGTAGGGAAACATCTTCATCAAGATCTAGGAACTATCTCGTGCTCAAAGCAGTAAATCGCTGAGGTTATAGAACTTGTCCACACTATGACGGAGGAAAACATCTTCATCAAGATCTAGGAACTGTCTCGTGCTCAAAGGAGTAAACCGCTGAGGTTATAGAACTTGTCCACACTATGACGGAGGAAAACATCAAGATCTAGGAACTGACTCGTGCTCAATGGAGTATACCGTTGAGGTTATAGTACTCGTCCACACTATGACGTAGGGAAACATCTTCATCAAGATCCAGGAACTGTCTCGTGCTCAATGGAGTAAACCGTTGAGGTTATAGAACTTGTCCACACTATGACGGAGGAAAACATCAAGATCTAGGAATTGACTCGTGCTCAATGGAGTATACCGTTGAGGTTATAGTACTCGTCCACACTATGACGTAGGGAAACATCTTCATCAAGATCTAGGAACTGTCTCGTGCTCAAAGGAGTAAACCGCTGAGGTTATAGAACTTGTCCACACTATGACGGAGGAAAACATCAAGATATGGAACTGACTCGTGCTCAATGGAGTATACCGTTGAGGTTATAGTACTCGTCCATACTATGACGTAGGGAAACATCTTCATCAAGATCCAGGAACTGTCTCGTGCTCAATGGAGTAAATCGCTGAGGTTATAGAACTTGTCCACACTATGACGGAGGAAAACATCAAGATCTAGGAACTGACTCGTGCTCAATGGAGTATACCGTTGAGGTTATAGTACTCGTCCACACTATGACGTAGGGAAACATCTTCATCAAGATCTAGGAAATGTCTCGTGCTCAATAGAGTAAACCGCTGAGGTTATAGAACTTGTCCACACTATGACGGAGGAAAACATCAATATCTAGGAACTGACTCATGCTCAATGGAGTATACCGTTGAGGTTATAGTACTCGTCCACACTATGACATAGGGAAACATCTTCATCAAGATCCAGGAACTGTCTCGTGCTCAATGGAGTAAACCGCTGAGGTTATAGAACTTGTCCACACTATGGCGGAGGAAAACATCAAGATCTAGGAACTGACTCGTGCTCAATGGAGTAAACTGCTGAGGTTATAGTACTCGTCCACACTATGACGTAGGAAAACATCTTCATCAAGATCCAGGAACTGTCTCGTGCTCAATGGAGTAAATCGTTGAGGTTATAGAACTTGTCCACACTATGACGGAGGAAAACATCAAGATCTAGGAACTGACTCATGCTCAATGGAGTATACCGTTGAGGTTATAGTACTCGTCCACACTATGACGTAGGGAAACATCTTCATCAAGATCCAGGAATTGTCTCGTGCTCAATGGAGTAAACCGTTGAGGTTATAGAACTTGTCCACACTATGACGGAGGAAAACATCAAGATCTAGGAACTGACTCGTGCTCAATGGAGTATACCGTTGAGGTTATAGTACTCGTCCACACTATGACGTAGGGAAACATCTTCATCAAGATCCAGGAACTATCTCGTGCTCAATGGAGTAAACCGTTGAGGTTATAGAACTTGTCCACACTATGACGGAGGAAAACATCAAGATCTAGGAACTGACTCGTGCTCAATGGAGTATACCGTTGAGGTTATAGTACTCGTCCACACTATGACGTAGGGAAACATCTTCATCAAGATCCAGGAACTGTCTCGTGCTCAATGGAGTAAACCGTTGAGGTTATAGAACTTGTCCACACTATGACGGAGGAAAACATCAAGATCTAGGAACTGACTCGTGCTCAATGGAGTAAACCGCTGAGGTTATAGTACTCGTCCACAATATGACGTAGGGAAACATCTTCATCAAGATCCAGGAACTGTCTCGTGCTCAATGGAGTAAATCATCGAGGTTATAGAACTTGTCCACACTATGACGGAGGAAAACATCAAGATCTAGGAACTGACTCGTGCTCAATGGAGTATACCGTTGAGGTTATAGTACTCGTCCACACTATGACGTAGGGAAACATCTTCATCAAGATCCAGGAACTGTCTCGTGCTCAATGGAGTAAACCGTTGAGGTTATAGAACTTGTCCACACTATAACGGAGGAAAACATCAAGATCTAGGAACTGACTCGTGCACAATGGAGTATACCGTTGAGGTTATAGTACTCGTCCACACTATGACGTAGGGAAACACCTTCATCAAGAGCCAGGAACTGTCTCGTGCTCAATGGAGTAAACCGTTGAGGTTATAGAACTTGTCCACACTATGACGGAGGAAAACATCAAGATCTAGGAACTGACTCGTGCTCAATGGAGTAAACCACTGAGGTTATAGTAGTCGTCCACACTATGACGTAGGGAAACATCTTCATCAAGATCTAGGAACTATCTCTTGCTCAAAGGAGTAAACCGCTGAGGTTATAGAACTTGTCCACACTATGACGGAGGAAAACATCAAGATCTAGGAACTGACTCGTGCTCAATGGAGTATACCGTTGAGGTTATAGTACTCGTCCACACTATGACGTAGGGAAACATCTTCATCAAGATCTAGGAACTGTCTCGTGCTCAAAGGAGTAAATCGCTGAGGTTATAGAACTTGTCCACACTATGACGGAGGAAAACATCTTCATCAAGATCTAGGAACTGTCTCGTGCTCAAAGGAGTAAACCGCAGAGGTTATAGAACTTGTCCACACTATGACGGAGGAAAACATCAAGATCTAGGAACTGACTCGTGCTCAATGGAGTATACCGTTGAGGTTATAGTACTCGTCCACACTATGACGTAGGGAAACATCTTCATCAAGATCCAGGAACTGTCTCGTGCTCAATGGAGTAAACCGCTGAGGTTATAGAACTTGTCCACACTATGGCGGAGGAAAACATCAAGATCTAGGAACTTTCTCGTGCTCAAAGGAGTAAATCGCTGAGGTTATAGTACTCGTCCACACTATGACGTAGGGAAACATCTTCATCAAGATCTAGGAACTGTCTCGTGCTCAATAGAGTAAACCGCTGAGGTTATAGAACTTGTCCACACTATCACGGAGGAAAACATCAATATCTAGGAACTGACTCATGCTCAATGGAGTATACCGTTGAGTTTATAGTACTCGTCCACACTATGCCGTAGGGAAACATCTTTACAAGATCTAGGAACTGTCTCGTGCTCAATGGAGTAAACCGCTGAGGTTATAGAACTTGTCCACACTATGACGGAGGAAAACATCAAGATCTAGGAACTGACTCGTGCTCAATGGAGTATACTGTTGAGGTTATGGTACTCGTCCACACTATGACATAGGGAAACATCTTCATCAAGATCCAGGAACTGTCTCGTGCTCAATGGAGTAAACCGCTGAGGTTATAGAACTTGTCCACACTATGGCGGAGGAAAACATCAAGATCTAGGAACTGACTCGTGCTCAATGGAGTAAACCGCTGAGGTTATAGTACTCGTCCACACTATGACGTAGGAAAACATCTTCATCAAGATCCAGGAACTGTCTCGTGCTCAATGGAGTAAATCGTTGAGGTTATAGAACTTGTCCACACTATGACGGAGGAAAACATCAAGATCTAGGAACTAACTCATGCTCAATGGAGTATACCGTTGAGGTTATAGTACTCGTCCACACTATGATGTAGGGAAACATCTTCATCAAGATCCAGGAACTGTCTCGTGCTCAATGGAGTAAACCGTTGAGGTTATAGAACTTGTCCACACTATGACGGAGGAAAACATCAAGATCTAGGAACTGACTCGTGCTCAATGGAGTATACCGTTGAGGTTATAGTACTCGTCCACACTATGACGTAGGGAAACATCTTCATCAAGATCCAGGAACTGTCTCGTGCTCAATGGAGTAAACCGTTGAGGTTATAGAACTTGTCCACACTATGACGGAGGAAAACATCAAGATCTAGGAACTGACTCGTGCTCAATGGAGTAAACCGCTGAGGTTATAGTACTCGTCCACACTATGACGTAGGGAAACATCTTCATCAAGATCCAGGAACTGTCTCGTGCTCAATGGAGTAAATCATCGAGGTTATAGAACTTGTCCACACTATGACGGAGGAAAACATCAAGATCTAGGAACTGACTCGTGCTCAATGGAGTATACCGTTGAGGTTATAGTACTCGTCCACACTATGACGTAGGGAAACATCTTCATCAAGATCCAGGAACTGTCTCGTGCTCAATGGAGTAAACCGTTGAGGTTATAGAACTTGTCCACACTATGACGGAGGAAAACATCAAGATCTAGGAACTGACTCGTGCTCAATGGAGTATACCGTTGAGGTTATAGTACTCGTCCACACTATGACGTAGGGAAACACCTTCATCAAGAGCCAGGAACTGTCTCGTGCTCAATGGAGTAAACCGTTGAGGTTATAGAACTTGTCCACACTATGACGGAGGAAAACATCAAGATCTAGGAACTGACTCGTGCTCAATGGAGTATACCGTTGAGGTTATAGTACTCGTCCACACTATGACGTAGGGAAACATCTTCATCAAGATCCAGGAACTGTCTCGTGCTCAATGGAGTAAACCGTTGAGGTTATAGAACTTGTCCACACTATGACGGAGGAAAACATCAAGATCTAGGAACTGACTAGTGCTCAATGGAGTAAACGACTGAGGTTATAGTACTCGTCCACACTATGATGTAGGGAAACATCTTCATCAATATCTAGGAACTATCTCTTGCTCAAAGGAGTAAACCGCTGAGGTTATAGAACTTGTCCACATTATGACGGAGGAAAACATCAAGATCTAGGAACTGACTCGTGCTCAATGGAGTATACCGTTGAGGTTATAGTACTCGTCCACACTATGACGTAGGGAAACATCTTCATCAAGATCTAGGAACTGTCTCGTGCTCAAAGGAGTAAATCGCTGAGGTTATAGAACTTGTCCACACTATGACGGAGGAAAACATCTTCATCAAGATTTAGGAACTGTCTCGTGCTCAAAGGAGTAAACCGCTGAGGTTATAGAACTTGTCCACACTATGACGGAGGAAAACATCAAGATCTAGGAACTGACTCGTGCTCAATGGAGTATACCGTTGAGGTTATAGTACTCGTCCACACTATGACGTAGGGAAACATCTTCATCAAGATCCAGGAACTGTCTCGTGCTCAATGGAGTAAACCGTTGAGGTTATAGAACTTGTCCACACTATGACGGAGGAAAACATCAAGATCTAGGAACTGACTCGTGCTCAATGGAGTAAACCGCTGAGGTTATAGTACTCGTCCACACTATGACGTAGGGAAACATCTTCATCAAGATCCAGGAACTGTCTCGTGCTCAATGGAGTAAATCATCGAGGTTATAGAACTTGTCCACACTATGACGGAGGAAAACATCAAGATCTAGGAACTGACTCGTGCTCAATGGAGTATACCGTTGAGGTTATAGTACTCGTCCACACTATGACGTAGGGAAACATCTTCATCAAGATCCAGGAACTGTCTCGTGCTCAATGGAGTAAACCGTTGAGGTTATAGAACTTGTCCACACTATGACGGAGGAAAACATCAAGATCTAGGAACTGACTCGTGCTCAATGGAGTATACCGTTGAGGTTATAGTACTCGTCCACACTATGACGTAGGGAAACACCTTCATCAAGAGCCAGGAACTGTCTCGTGCTCAATAGAGTAAACCGTTGAGGTTATAGAACTTGTCCACACTATGACGGAGGAAAACATCAAGATCTAGGAACTGACTCGTGCTCAATGGAGTATACCGTTGAGGTTATAGTACTCGTCCACACTATGACGTAGGGAAACATCTTCATCAAGATCCAGGAACTGTCTCGTGCTCAATGGAGTAAACCGTTGAGGTTATAGAACTTGTCCACACTATGACGGAGGAAAACATCAAGATCTAGGAACTGACTCGTGCTCAATGGAGTAAACCACTGAGGTTATAGTACTCGTCCACACTATGATGTAGGGAAACATCTTCATCAATATCTAGGAACTATCTCTTGCTCAAAGGAGTAAACCGCTGAGGTTATAGAACTTGTCCACACTATGACGGAGGAAAACATCAAGATCTAGGAACTGACTCGTGCTCAATGGAGTATACCGTTGAGGTTATAGTACTCGTCCACACTATGACGTAGGGAAACATCTTCATCAAGATATAGGAACTGTCTCGTGCTCAAAGGAGTAAATCGCTGAGGTTATAGAACTTGTCCACACTATGACGGAGGAAAACATCTTCATCAAGATCTAGGAACTATCTCGTGCTCAAAGGAGTAAACCGCTGAGGTTATAGAACTTGTCCACACTATGACGGAGGAAAACATCAAGATCTAGGAACTGACTCGTGCTCAATGGAGTATACCGTTGAGGTTATAGTACTCGTCCACACTATGACGTAGGGAAACATCTTCATCAAGATCCAGGAACTGTCTCGTGCTCAATGGAGTAAACCGCTGAGGTTATAGAACTTGTCCACACTATGGCGGAGGAAAACATCAAGATCTAGGAACTGACTCGTGCTCAATGGAGTAAACCGCTGAGGTTATAGTACTCGTCCACACTATGACGTAGGGAAACATCTTCATCAAGATCCAGGAACTATCTCGTGCTCAATGGAGTAAACCGCTGAGGTTATAGAACTTGTCCACACTATGACGGAGGAAAACATCAAGATGTAGGAACTGACTCGTACTCAATGGAGTATACCGTTGAGGTTATAGTACACGTCCACACTATGACGTAGGAAAACATCTTCATCAAGATCCAGGAACTGTCTGGTGCTCAATGGAGTAAACCACTGAGGTTTTAGAACTTGTCCACACTATGACAAAGGAAAACATCAAGATCTAGGAACTAACTCGTGCTCAATGGAGTATACCGTTGATGTTATAGTACTCGTCCACACTATGACGTAGGGAAACATCTTCATCAAGATCTAGGAACTGTCTCGTGCTCAAAGGAGTAAACCGCTGAGGTTATAGAACTTGTCCACACTATGACGGAGGAAAACATCAAGATCTAGGAACTGACTCGTGCTCAATGGAGTATACTGTTGAGGTTATAGTACTCGTCCACACTATGACGTAGGGAAACATATTCATCAAGATCCAGTAATTGTCTCGTGCTCAATGGAGTAAACCGCTTAGGTTATAGAACTTGTCCACACTATGACGGAGGAAAACATCAAGATCTAGGAACTGACTTGTGCTCAATGGAGTATACCGTTGAGGTTATAGTACTCGTCCACACTATGACGTAGGGAAACATCTTCACCAAGATCTAGGAACTGTCTCGTGCTCAATGGAACAAACCGTTGAGGTTATAAAACTTGTCTACACTATGACGGAGGAAAACATCAAGATCTAGGAACTGACTCTTGCTCAATGGAGTATACCGTTGAGGTTATAGTACTCGTCCACACTATGACGTAGGGAAACATCTTCATCAAGATTCAGGAATTGTCTCGTGCTCAATGGAGTAAACCGCTGAGGTTATAGAACTTGTCCACACTATGACGGAGGAAAACATCAAGATCTAGGAACTGACTCGTGCTCAATGGAGTAAACCGCTGAGGTTATAGTACTCTTCCACACTATGACGTAGGGAAATATCTTCATCAAGATCTAGGAACTATCTCTTGCTCAAAGGAGTAAACCGCTGAGGTTATAGAACTTGTCCACACTATGACGGAGGAAAACATCAAGATCTAGGAACTGACTCGTGCTCAATGGAGTATACCGTTGAGGTTATAGTACTCGTCCACACTATGACATAGGGAAACATCTTCATCAAGATCTAGGAACTGTCTCGTCCTCAAAGGAGTAAACCGCTGAGGTTATAGAACTTGTCCACACTATGACGGAGGAAAACATCTTCATCAAGATCTAGGAACTGTCTCGTGCTCAAAGGAGTAAACCGCTGAGGTTATAGAACTTGTCCACACTATGACGGAGGAAAACATCAAGATCTAGGAACTGACTCGTGCTCAATGGAGTATACCGTTGAGGTTATAGTACTCGTCCACACTATGACCTAGGGAAACATCTTCATCAAGATCTAGGAACTGTCTCGTGCTCAATGGAGTAAACCGCTGAGGTTATAGAACTTGTCCACACTATGACGGAGGAAAACATCAAGATATAGGAACTGACTCGTGCTCAATGGAGTATATCGTTGAGGTTATAGTACTCGTCCACACTATGACATAGGGAAACATCTTCATCAAGATCCAGGAATTGTCTCGTGCTCAATAGAGTAAACCGATTAGGTTATAGAACTTGTCCACACTATGACGGAGGAAAACATCAAGATCTAGGAACTGACTCGTGCTCGTTGGAGTATACCGTTGAGGTTATAGTACTCGTCCACACTATGACATAGGGAAACATATTCATCAAGATCCAGGAACTGTCTCGTGCTCAATGGAGTAAACCGCTGAGGTTATAGAACTTGTCCATACTATGACGGAGGAAAACATCAAGATCTAGGAACTGACTCGTGCTCAATGGAGTATACCGTTGAGGTTATAGTACTCGTCCACACTATGACGTAGGGAAACATCTTCATCAAGATCTAGGAACTGTCTCGTGCTCAAAGGACTAAACCGCTGAGGTTATAGAACTTGTCCACACTATGACGGAGGAAAACATCAAGATATGGAACTGACTCGTGCTCAATGGAGTATACCGTTGAGGTTATAGTACTCGTCCACACTATGACGTAGGGAAACATCTTCATCAAGATTCAGGAACTGTCTCGTGCTCAATGGAGTAAACCGCTGAGGTTATAGAACTTGTCCACACTATGACAGAGGAAAACATTAAGATCTAGGAACTGACTCGTGCTCAATGGAGTAAACCGTTGAGGTTATAGAACTTGTCCACACTATGACGGAGGAAAACATCAAGATCTAGGAACTGACTCGTGCTCAATGGAGTATACCGTTGAGGTTATAGTACTCGTCCACACTATGACGTAGGGTAACATCTTCATCAAGATCCAGGAACTGTCTCGTGCTCAATGGAGTAAACCGTTGAGGTTATAGAACTTGTCCACACTATGACGGAGGAAAACATCAAGATCTAGGAACTGACTCGTGCTCAATGGAGTAAACCACTGAGGTTATAGTACTCGTCCACACTATGATGTAGGGAAACATCTTCATCAATATCTAGGAACTATCTCGTGCTCAATGGAGTAAATCATCGAGGTTATAGAACTTGTCCACACTATGACGGAGGAAAACATCAAGATCTAGGAATTGACTCGTGCTCAATGGAGTATACCGTTGAGGTTATAGTACTCGTCCACACTATGACGTAGGGAAACATCTTCATCAAGATCTAGGAACTGTCTCGTGCTCAAAGGAGTAAATCGCTGAGGTTATAGAACTTGTCCACACTATGACGGAGGAAAACATCTTCATCAAGATCTAGGAACTGTCTCGTGCTCAAAGGAGTAAACCGCTGAGGTTATAGAACTTGTCCACACTATGACGGAGGAAAACATCAAGATCTAGGAACTGAATCGTGCTCAATGGAGTATACCGTTGAGGTTATAGTACTCGTCCACACTATGACGTAGGGAAACATCTTCATCAAGATCCAGGAACTGTCTCGTGCTCAAAGGAGTAAACCGCTGAGGTTATAGAACTTGTCCACACTATGGCGGAGGAAAACATCAAGATCTAGGAACTGACTCGTGCTCAATGGAGTAAACCGCTGAGGTTATAGTACTCGTCCACACTATGACACAGGGAAACATCTTCATCAAGATCCAGGAACTGTCTCGTGCTCAATGGAGTAAACCGCTGAGGTTATAGAACTTGTCCACACTATGACGGAGGAAAACATCAAGATCTAGGAACTGACTCGTACTCAATGGAGTATACCGTTGAGGTTATAGTACACGTCCACACTATGACGTAGGGAAACATCTTCATCAAGATCCAGGAACTGTCTGGTGCTCAATGGAGTAAACCACTGAGGTTTTAGAACTTGTCCACACTATGACAAAGGAAAACATCAAGATCTAGGAACTAACTCGTGCTCAATGGAGTATACCGTTGATGTTATAGTACTCGTCCACACTATGACGTAGGGAAACATCTTCATCAAGATCTAGGAACTGTCTCGTGCTCAAAGGAGTAAACCGCTGAGGTTATAGAACTTGTCCACACTATGACGGAGGAAAACATCAAGATCTAGGAACTGACTCGTGCTCAATGGAGTATACTGTTGAGGTTATAGTACTCGTCCACACTATGACGTAGGGAAACATATTCATCAAGATCCAGTAATTGTCTCGTGCTCAATGGAGTAAACCGCTTAGGTTATAGAACTTGTCCACACTATGACGGAGGAAAACATCAAGATCTAGGAACTGACTTGTGCTCAATGGAGTATACCGTTGAGGTTATAGTACTCGTCCACACTATGACGTAGGGAAACATCTTCACCAAGATCTAGGAACTGTCTCGTGCTCAATGGAACAAACCGTTGAGGTTATAAAACTTGTCTACACTATGACGGAGGAAAACATCAAGATCTAGGAACTGACTCTTGCTCAATGGAGTATACCGTTGAGGTTATAGTACTCGTCCACACTATGACGTAGGGAAACATCTTCATCAAGATTCAGGAATTGTCTCGTGCTCAATGGAGTAAACCGCTGAGGTTATAGAACTTGTCCACACTATGACGGAGGAAAACATCAAGATCTAGGAACTGACTCGTGCTCAATGGAGTAAACCGCTGAGGTTATAGTACTCTTCCACACTATGACGTAGGGAAATATCTTCATCAAGATCTAGGAACTATCTCTTGCTCAAAGGAGTAAACCGCTGAGGTTATAGAACTTGTCCACACTATGACGGAGGAAAACATCAAGATCTAGGAACTGACTCGTGCTCAATGGAGTATACCGTTGAGGTTATAGTACTCGTCCACACTATGACATAGGGAAACATCTTCATCAAGATCTAGGAACTGTCTCGTCCTCAAAGGAGTAAACCGCTGAGGTTATAGAACTTGTCCACACTATGACGGAGGAAAACATCTTCATCAAGATCTAGGAACTGTCTCGTGCTCAAAGGAGTAAACCGCTGAGGTTATAGAACTTGTCCACACTATGACGGAGGAAAACATCAAGATCTAGGAACTGACTCGTGCTCAATGGAGTATACCGTTGAGGTTATAGTACTCGTCCACACTATGACCTAGGGAAACATCTTCATCAAGATCTAGGAACTGTCTCGTGCTCAATGGAGTAAACCGCTGAGGTTATAGAACTTGTCCACACTATGACGGAGGAAAACATCAAGATATAGGAACTGACTCGTGCTCAATGGAGTATATCGTTGAGGTTATAGTACTCGTCCACACTATGACATAGGGAAACATCTTCATCAAGATCCAGGAATTGTCTCGTGCTCAATAGAGTAAACCGATGAGGTTATAGAACTTGTCCACACTATGACGGAGGAAAACATCAAGATCTAGGAACTGACTCGTGCTCGTTGGAGTATACCGTTGAGGTTATAGTACTCGTCCACACTATGACATAGGGAAACATATTCATCAAGATCCAGGAACTGTCTCGTGCTCAATGGAGTAAACCGCTGAGGTTATAGAACTTGTCCATACTATGACGGAGGAAAACATCAAGATCTAGGAACTGACTCGTGCTCAATGGAGTATACCGTTGAGGTTATAGTACTCGTCCACACTATGACGTAGGGAAACATCTTCATCAAGATCTAGGAACTGTCTCGTGCTCAAAGGACTAAACCGCTGAGGTTATAGAACTTGTCCACACTATGACGGAGGAAAACATCAAGATATGGAACTGACTCGTGCTCAATGGAGTATACCGTTGAGGTTATAGTACTCGTCCACACTATGACGTAGGGAAACATCTTCATCAAGATTCAGGAACTGTCTCGTGCTCAATGGAGTAAACCGCTGAGGTTATAGAACTTGTCCACACTATGACAGAGGAAAACATTAAGATCTAGGAACTGACTCGTGCTCAATGGAGTAAACCGTTGAGGTTATAGAACTTGTCCACACTATGACGGAGGAAAACATCAAGATCTAGGAACTGACTCGTGCTCAATGGAGTATACCGTTGAGGTTATAGTACTCGTCCACACTATGACGTAGGGTAACATCTTCATCAAGATCCAGGAACTGTCTCGTGCTCAATGGAGTAAACCGTTGAGGTTATAGAACTTGTCCACACTATGACGGAGGAAAACATCAAGATCTAGGAACTGACTCGTGCTCAATGGAGTAAACCACTGAGGTTATAGTACTCGTCCACACTATGATGTAGGGAAACATCTTCATCAATATCTAGGAACTATCTCGTGCTCAATGGAGTAAATCATCGAGGTTATAGAACTTGTCCACACTATGACGGAGGAAAACATCAAGATCTAGGAATTGACTCGTGCTCAATGGAGTATACCGTTGAGGTTATAGTACTCGTCCACACTATGACGTAGGGAAACATCTTCATCAAGATCTAGGAACTGTCTCGTGCTCAAAGGAGTAAATCGCTGAGGTTATAGAACTTGTCCACACTATGACGGAGGAAAACATCTTCATCAAGATCTAGGAACTGTCTCGTGCTCAAAGGAGTAAACCGCTGAGGTTATAGAACTTGTCCACACTATGACGGAGGAAAACATCAAGATCTAGGAACTGAATCGTGCTCAATGGAGTATACCGTTGAGGTTATAGTACTCGTCCACACTATGACGTAGGGAAACATCTTCATCAAGATCCAGGAACTGTCTCGTGCTCAATGGAGTAAACCGCTGAGGTTATAGAACTTGTCCACACTATGGCGGAGGAAAACATCAAGATCTAGGAACTGACTCGTGCTCAATGGAGTAAACCGCTGAGGTTATAGTACTCGTCCACACTATGACACAGGGAAACATCTTCATCAAGATCCAGGAACTGTCTCGTGCTCAATGGAGTAAACCGCTGAGGTTATAGAACTTGTCCACACTATGACGGAGGAAAACATCAAGATCTAGGAACTGACTCGTACTCAATGGAGTATACCGTTGAGGTTATAGTACACGTCCACACTATGACGTAGGGAAACATCTTCATCAAGATCCAGGAACTGTCTGGTGCTCAAAGGACTAAACCGCTGAGGTTATAGAACTTGTCCACACTATGACGGAGGAAAACATCAAGATATGGAACTGACTCGTGCTCAATGGAGTATACCGTTGAGGTTATAGTACTCGTCCACACTATGACGTAGGGAAACATCTTCATCAAGATTCAGGAACTGTCTCGTGCTCAATGGAGTAAACCGCTGAGGTTATAGAACTTGTCCACACTATGACAGAGGAAAACATTAAGATCTAGGAACTGACTCGTGCTCAATGGAGTAAACCGTTGAGGTTATAGAACTTGTCCACACTATGACGGAGGAAAACATCAAGATCTAGGAACTGACTCGTGCTCAATGGAGTATACCGTTGAGGTTATAGTACTCGTCCACACTATGACGTAGGGAAACATCTTCATCAAGATCCAGGAACTGTCTCGTGCTCAATGGAGTAAACCGTTGAGGTTATAGAACTTGTCCACACTATGACGGAGGAAAACATCAAGATCTAGGAACTGACTCGTGCTCAATGGAGTAAACCACTGAGGTTATAGTACTCGTCCACACTATGATGTAGGGAAACATCTTCATCAATATCTAAGAACTATCTCTTGCTCAAAGGAGTAAACCGCTGAGGTTATAGAACTTGTCCACACTATGACGGAGGAAAACATCAAGATCTAGGAACTGACTCGTGCTCAATGGAGTATACCGTTGAGGTTATAGTACTCGTCCACACTATGACGTAGGGAAACATCTTCATCAAGATCTAGGAACTGTCTCGTGCTCAAAGGAGTAAATCGCTGAGGTTATAGAACTTGTCCACACTATGACGGAGGAAAACATCTTCATCAAGATCTAGGAACTGTCTCGTGCTCAAAGGAGTAAACCGCTGAGGTTATAGAACTTGTCCACACTATGACGGAGGAAAACATCAAGATCTAGGAACTGACTCGTGCTCAATGGAGTATACCGTTGAGGTTATAGTACTCGTCCACACTATGACGTAGGGAAACATCTTCATCAAGATCCAGGAACTGTCTCGTGCTCAATGGAGTAAACCGCTGAGGTTATAGAACTTGTCCACACTATGGCGGAGGAAAACATCAAGATCTAGGAACTGACTCGTGCTCAATGGAGTAAACCGCTGAGGTTATAGTACTCGTCCACACTATGACGTAGGGAAACATCTTCATCAAGATCCAGGAACTGTCTCGTGCTCAATGGAGTAAACCGCTGAGGTTATAGAACTTGTCCACACTATGACGGAGGAAAACATCAAGATCTAGGAACTGACTCGTACTCAATGGAGTATACCGTTGAGGTTATAGTACACGTCCACACTATGACGTAGGGAAACATCTTCATCAAGATCCAGGAACTGTCTGGTGCTCAATGGAGTAAACCACTGAGGTTTTAGAACTTGTCCACACTATGACAGAGGAAAATATCAAGATCTAGGAACTGACTCGTGCTCAATGGAGTATACCGTTGATGTTATAGTACTCGTCCACACTATGACGTAGGGAAACATCTTCATCAAGATCTAGGAACTGTCTCGTGCTCAAAGGAGTAAACCGCTGAGGTTATAGAACTTGTCCACACTATGACGGAGGAAAACATCAAGATCTAGGAACTGACTCGTGCTCAATGGAGTATACTGTTGAGGTTATAGTACTCGTCCACACTATGACGTAGGGAAACATATTCATCAAGATCCAGTAATTGTCTCGTGCTCAATGGAGTAAACCGCTTAGGTTATAGAACTTGTCCACACTATGACGGAGGAAAACATCAAGATCTAGGAACTGACTTGTGCTCAATGGAGTATACCGTTGAGGTTATAGTACTCGTCCACACTATGACGTAGGGAAACATCTTCACCAAGATCTAGGAACTGTCTCGTGCTCAATGGAACCGTTGAGGTTATAAAACTTGTCCACACTATGACGGAGGAAAACATCAAGATCTAGGAACTGACTCTTGCTCAATGGAGTATACCGTTGAGGTTATAGTACTCGTCCACACTATGACGTAGGGAAACATCTTCATCAAGATTCAGGAACTGTCTCGTGCTCAATGGAGTAAACCGCTGAGGTTATAGAACTTGTCCACACTATGACGGAGGAAAACATCAAGATCTAGGAACTGACTCGTGCTCAATGGAGTAAACCGCTGAGGTTATAGTACTCTTCCACACTATGACGTAGGGAAATATCTTCATCAAGATCTAGGAACTATCTCTTGCTCAAAGGAGTAAACCGCTGAGGTTATAGAACTTGTCCACACTATGACGGAGGAAAACTTCAAGATCTAGGAACTGACTCGTGCTCAATGGAGTATACCGTTGAGGTTATAGTACTCGTCCACACTATGACGTAGGGAAACATCTTCATCAAGATCTAGGAACTGTCTCGTCCTCAAAGGAGTAAACCGCTGAGGTTATAGAACTTGTCCACACTATGACGGAGGAAAACATCTTCATCAAGATCTAGGAACTGTCTCGTGCTCAAAGGAGTAAACCGCTGAGGTTATAGAACTTGTCCACACTATGACGGAGGAAAACATCAAGATCTAGGAACTGACTCGTGCTCAATGGAGTATACCGTTGAGGTTATAGTACTCGTCCACACTATGACCTAGGGAAACATCTTCATCAAGATCTAGGAACTGTCTCGTGCTCAATGGAGTAAACCGCTGAGGTTATAGAACTTGTCCACACTATGACGGAGGAAAACATCAAGATATAGGAACTGACTCGTGCTCAATGGAGTATATCGTTGAGGTTATAGTACTCGTCCACACTATGACATAGGGAAACATCTTCATCAAGATCCAGGAATTGTCTCGTGCTCAATGGAGTAAACCGCTGAGGTTATAGAACTTGTCCACACTATGACGGAGGAAAACATCAATATCTAGGAACTGACTCGTGCTCGTTGGAGTATACCGTTGAGGTTATAGTACTCGTCCACACTATGACATAGGGAAACATATTCATCAAGATCCAGGAACTGTCTCGTGCTCAATGGAGTAAACCGCTGAGGTTATAGAACTTGTCCACACTATGACGGAGGAAAACATCAAGATCTAGGAACTGACTCGTGCTCAATGGAGTATACCGTTGAGGTTATAGTACTCGTCCACACTATGACGTAGGGAAACATCTTCATCAAGATCTAGGAACTGTCTCGTGCTCAAAGGACTAAACCGCTTAGGTTATAGAACTTGTCCACACAATGACGGAGGAAAACATCAAGATATGGAACTGACTCGTGCTCAATGGAGTATACCGTTGAGGTTATAGTACTCGTCCACACTATGACGTAGGGAAACATCTTCATCAAGATTCAGGAACTGTCTCGTGCTCAATGGAGTAAACCGCTGAGGTTATAGAACTTGTCCACACTATGACAGAGGAAAACATTAAGATCTAGGAACTGACTCGTGCTCAATGGAGTAAACCGCTGAGGTTATAGTACTCGTCCACACTATGACGTAGGGAAATATCTTCATCAAGATCTAGGAACTATCTCTTGCTCAAAGGAGTAAACCGCTGAGGTTATAGAACTTGTCCACACTATGACGAAGGAAAACATCAAGATCTAGGAACTGACTCGTGCTCAATGGAGTATACCGTTGAGGTTATAGTACTCGTCCACACTATGACGTAGGGAAACATCTTCATCAAGATCTAGGAACTGTCTCGTCCTCAAAGGAGTAAATCGCTGAGGTTATAGAACTTGTCCACACTATGACGGTTCAAAACATCTTCATCAAGATCTAGGAACTGTCTCGTGCTCAAAGGAGTAAACCACTGAGGTTATAGAACTTGTCCACACTATGACGGAGGAAAACATCAAGATCTAGGAACTGACTCGTGCTCAATGGAGTATACCATTGAGGTTATAGTACTCGTCCACACTATGACCTAGGGAAACATCTTCATCAAGATCTAGGAACTGTCTCGTGCTCAATGGAGTAAACCGCTGAGGTTATAGAACTTGTCCACACTATGACGGAGGAAAACATCAAGATATAGGAACTGACTCGTGCTCAATGGAGTATATCGTTGAGGTTATAGTACTCGTCCACACTATGACATAGGGAAACATCTTCATCAAGATCCAGGAATTGTCTCGTGCTCAATGGAGTAAACCGCTGAGGTTATAGAACTTGTCCACACTATGACGGAGGAAAACATCAAGATCTAGGAACTGACTCATGCTCGTTGGAGTATACCGTTGAGGTTATAGTACTCGTCCACACTATGACATAGGGAAACATCTTCATCAAGATCCAGGAACTGTCTCGTGCTCAATGGAGTAAACCGCTGAGGTTATAGAACTTGTCCACACTATGACGGAGGAAAACATCAAGATCTAGGAACTGACTCGTGCTCAATGGAGTATACCGTTGAGGTAATAGGACTCGTCCACACTATGACGTAGGGAAACATCTTCATCAAGATCTAGGAACTGTCTCGTGCTCAAAGGAGTAAATCGCTGAGGTTATAGAACTTGTCCACACTATGACGGAGGAAAACATCAAGATATGGAACTGACTCGTGCTCAATGGAGTATACCGTTGAGGTTATAGTACTCGTCCATACTATGACGTAGGGAAACATCTTCATCAAGATCCAGGAACTGTCTCGTGCTCAATGGAGTAAATCGATGAGGTTATAGAACTTGTCCACACTATGACGGAGGAAAACATCAAGATCTAGGAACTGACTCGTGCTCAATGGAGTATACCGTTGAGGTTATAGTACTCGTCCACACTATGACGTAGGGAAACATCTTCATCAAGATCTAGGAACTGTCTCGTGCTCAATAGAGTAAACCGCTGAGGTTATAGAACTTGTCCACACTATGACGGAGGAAAACATCAAGATCTAGGAACTGACTCATGCTCAATGGAGTATACCGTTGAGGTTATAGTACTCGTCCACACTATGACGTAGGGAAAATTCTTTACAAGATCTAGGAACTGTCTCGTGCTCAATGGAGTAAACCGCTGAGGTTATAGAACTTGTCCACACTATGACGGAGGAAAACATCAAGATCTAGGAACTGACTCGTGCTCAATGGAGTATATTGTTGAGGTTATAGTACTCGTCCACACTATGACGTAGGGAAACATCTTCATCAAGATCCAGGAACTGTCTCGTGCTCAATGGAGTAAACCACTGAGGTTATAGAACTTGTCCACACTATGGCGGAGGAAAACATCAAGATCTAGGAACTGACTCATGCTCGTTGGAGTATACCGTTGAGGTTATAGTACTCGTCCACACTATGACATAGGGAAACATCTTCATCAAGATCCAGGAACTGTCTCGTGCTCAATGGAGTAAACCGCTGAGGTTATAGAACTTGTCCACACTATGACGGAGGAAAACATCAAGATCTAGGAACTGACTCGTTCTCAATGGAGTATACCGTTGAGGTTATAGTACACGTCCACACTATGACGTAGGGAAACATCTTCATCAAGATCCAGGAACTGTCTCGTGCTCAATGGAGTAAACCGCTGAGGTTTTAGAACTTGTCCACACTATGACGGAGGAAAACATCGAGATCTAGGAACTGACTCGTGCTCAATGGAGTATACCATTGAGGTTATAGTACTCGTCCACACTATGACGTAGGGAAACATCTTCATCAAGATCTAGGAACTGTCTCGTGCTCAAAGGAGTAAACCGCTGAGGTTATAGAACTTGTCCACACTATGACGGAGGAAAACATCAAGATCTAGGAACTGACTCGTGCTCAATGGAGTATACTGTTGAGGTTATAGTACTCGTCCATACTATGACGTAGGGAAACATCTTCATCAAGATCCAGTAACTGTCTCGTGCTCAATGGAGTAAATCGCTGAGGTTATAGAACTTCTCCACACTATGACGGAGGAAAACATCAAGATCTAGGAACTGACTCGTGCTCAATGGAGTATACCATTGAGGTTATAGTACTCGTCCACACTATGACGTAGGGAAACATCTTCATCAAGATCTAGGAACTGTCTCGTGCTCAATGGAACAAACCGCTGAGGTTATAGAACTTGTCCACACTATGACGTAGGAAAACATCAAGATCTAGGAACTGACTCGTGCTCAATGGAGTATACCATTGAGGTTATAGTAGTCGTCCACACTATGACGTAGGGAAACATCTTCATCAAGATCCAGGAACTGTCTCGTGCTCAATGGAGTAAACCGTTGAGGTTATAGAACTTGTCCACACTATGACGGTGGAAAACATCAAGATCTAGGAACTGACTCGTGCTCAATGGTGTATACTGTTGAGGTTATATTACTCGTCCACACTATGACGTAGGGAAACATCTTCATCAAGATTCAGGAACTGTCTCGTGCTCAATGGAGTAAACCGCTGAGGTTATAGAACTTGTCCACACTATGACGGAGGAAAACATTAAGATCTAGGAACTGACTCGTGCTCAATGGAGTAAACCGCTGAGGTTATAGTACTCGTCCACACTATGACGTAGGGAAACATCTTCATCAAGATCTAGGAACTATCTCTTGCTCAAAGGAGTAAACCGCTGAGGTTATAGAACTTGTCCACACTATGACGGAGGAAAACATCAAGATCTAGGAACTGACTCGTGCTCAATGGAGTAAACCGGTGAGGTTATAGTACTCGTCCACACTATGACGTAGGGAAATATCTTCATCAAGATCTAGGAACTATCTCTTGCTCAAAGGAGTAAACTGCTGAGGTTATAGAACTTGTCCACACTATGACGGAGGAAAACATCAAGATCTAGGAACTGACTCGTGCTCAATGGAGTATACCGTTGAGGTTATAGTACTCGTCCACACTATGACGTAGGGAAACATCTTCATCAAGATCTAGGAACTGTCTCGTCCTGAAAGGAGTAAACCGCTGAGGTTATAGAACTTGTCCACACTATGACGGAGGAAAACATCTTCATCAAGATCTAGGAACTGTCTCGTGCTCAAAGGAGTAAACCACTGAGGTTATAGAACTTGTCCACACTATGACGGAGGAAAACATCAAGATCTAGGAACTGACTCGTGCTCAATGGAGTATACCATTGAGGTTATAGTACTCGTCCACACTATGACCTAGGGAAACATCTTCATCAAGATCTAGGAACTGTCTCGTGCTCAATGGAGTAAACCGCTGAGGTTATAGAACTTGTCCACACTATGACGGAGGAAAACATTAAGATCTAGGAACTGACTCGTGCTCAATGGAGTAAACCGCTGAGGTTATAGTACTCGTCCACACTATGACGTAGGGAAACATCTTCATCAAGATCTAGGAACTATCTCTTGCTCAAAGGAGTAAACCGCTGAGGTTATAGAACTTGTCCACACTATGACGGAGGAAAACATCAAGATCTAGGAACTGACTCGTGCTCAATGGAGTAAACCGGTGAGGTTATAGTACTCGTCCACACTATGACGTAGGGAAATATCTTCATCAAGATCTAGGAACTATCTCTTGCTCAAAGGAGTAAACCGCTGAGGTTATAGAACTTGTCCACACTATGACGGAGGAAAACATCAAGATCTAGGAACTGACTCGTGCTCAATGGAGTATACCGTTGAGGTTATAGTACTCGTCCACACTATGACGTAGGGAAACATCTTCATCAAGATCTAGGAACTGTCTCGTCCTCAAAGGAGTAAATCGCTGAGGTTATAGAACTTGTCCACACTATGACGGAGGAAAACATCTTCATCAAGATCTAGGAACTGTCTCGTGCTCAAAGGAGTAAACCACTGAGGTTATAGAACTTGTCCACACTATGACGGAGGAAAACATCAAGATCTAGGAACTGACTCGTGCTCAATGGAGTATACCATTGAGGTTATAGTACTCGTACACACTATGACGTAGGGAAACATCTTCATCAAGATCTAGGAACTGTCTCGTGCTCAAAGGAGTAAACCGCTGAGGTTATAGAACTTGTCCACACTATGACGGAGGAAAACATCAAGATCTAGGAACTGACTCGTGCTCAATGGAGTATACTGTTGAGGTTATAGTACTCGTCCACACTATGACGTAGGGAAACATCTTCATCAAGATCCAGTAACTGTCTCGTGCTCAATGGAGTAAATCGCTGAGGTTATAGAACTTCTCCACACTATGACGGAGGAAAACATCAAGATCTAGGAACTGACTCTTGCTCAATGGAGTATACCATTGAGGTTATAGTACTCGTCCACACTATGACGTAGGGAAACATCTTCATCAAGATCTAGGAACTGTCTCGTGCTCAATGGAACAAACCGCTGAGGTTATAGAACTTGTCCACACTATGACGTAGGAAAACATCAAGATCTAGGAACTGACTCGTGCTCAATGGAGTATACCATTGAGGTTATAGTAGTCGTCCACACTATGACGTAGGGAAACATCTTCATTAAGATCCAGGAACTGTCTCGTGCTCAATGGAGTAAACCGTTGAGGTTATAGAACTTGTCCACACTATGACGGTGGAAAACATCAAGATCTAGGAACTGACTCGTGCTCAATGGTGTATACCGTTGAGGTTATAGTACTCGTCCACACTATGACGTAGGGAAACATCTTCATCAAGATTCAGGAACTGTCTCGTGCTCAATGGAGTAAACCGCTGAGGTTATAGAACTTGTCCACACTATGACGGAGGAAAACATTAAGATCTAGGAACTGACTCGTGCTCAATGGAGTAAACCGCTGAGGTTATAGTACTCGTCCACACTATGACGTAGGGAAACATCTTCATCAAGATCTAGGAACTATCTCTTGCTCAAAGGAGTAAACCGCTGAGGTTATAGAACTTGTCCACACTATGACGGAGGAAAACATCAAGATCTAGGAACTGACTCGTGCTCAATGGAGTAAACCGGTGAGGTTATAGTACTCGTCCACACTATGACGTAGGGAAATATCTTCATCAAGATCTAGGAACTATCTCTTGCTCAAAGGAGTAAACCGCTGAGGTTATAGAACTTGTCCACACTATGACGGAGGAAAACATCAAGATCTAGGAACTGACTCGTGCTCAATGGAGTATACCGTTGAGGTTATAGTGCTCGTCCACACTATGACGTAGGGAAACATCTTCATCAAGATCTAGGAACTGTCTCGTCCTCAAAGGAGTAAATCGCTGAGGTTATAGAACTTGTCCACACTATGACGGAGGAAAACATCAAGATCTAGGAACTGACTCGTGCTCAATGGAGTATACCGTTGAGGTTATAGTACTCGTCCACACTATGACGTAGGGAAACATCTTCATCAAGATCTAGGAACTGTCTCGTCCTGAAAGGAGTAAACCGCTGAGGTTATAGAACTTGTCCACACTATGACGGAGGAAAACATCTTCATCAAGATCTAGGAACTGTCTCGTGCTCAAAGGAGTAAACCACTGAGGTTATAGAACTTGTCCACACTATGACGGAGGAAAACATCAAGATCTAGGAACTGACTCGTGCTCAATGGAGTATACCATTGAGGTTATAGTACTCGTCCACACTATGACCTAGGGAAACAACTTCATCAAGATCTAGGAACTGTCTCGTGCTCAATGGAGTAAACCGCTGAGGTTATAGAACTTGTCCACACTATGACGGAGGAAAACATTAAGATCTAGGAACTGACTCGTGCTCAATGGAGTAAACCGCTGAGGTTATAGTACTCGTCCACACTATGACGTAGGGAAACATCTTCATCAAGATCTAGGAACTATCTCTTGCTCAAAGGAGTAAACCGCTGAGGTTATAGAACTTGTCCACACTATGACGGAGGAAAACATCAAGATCTAGGAACTGACTCGTGCTCAATGGAGTAAACCGGTGAGGTTATAGTACTCGTCCACACTATGACGTAGGGAAATATCTTCATCAAGATCTAGGAACTATCTCTTGCTCAAAGGAGTAAACCGCTGAGGTTATAGAACTTGTCCACACTATGTCGGAGGAAAACATCAAGATCTAGGAACTGACTCGTGCTCAATGGAGTATACCGTTGAGGTTATAGTACTCGTCCACACTATGACGTAGGGAAACATCTTCATCAAGATCTAGGAACTGTCTCGTCCTCAAAGGAGTAAATCGCTGAGGTTATAGAACTTGTCCACACTATGACGGAGGAAAACATCTTCATCAAGATCTAGGAACTGTCTCGTGCTCAAAGGAGTAAACCACTGAGGTTATAGAACTTGTCCACACTATGACGGAGGAAAACATCAAGATCTAGGAACTGACTCGTGCTCAATGGAGTATACCATTGAGGTTATAGTACTCGTCCACACTATGACCTAGGGAAACATCTTCATCAAGATCTAGGAACTGTCTCGTGCTCAATGGAGTAAACCGCTGAGGTTATAGAACTTGTCCACACTATGACGGAGGAAAACATCAAGATATAGGAACTGACTCGTGCTCAATGGAGTATATCGTTGAGGTTATAGTACTCGTCCACACTATGACATAGGGAAACATCTTCATCAAGATCCAGGAATTGTCTCGTGCTCAATGGAGTAAACCGCTGAGGTTATAGAACTTGTCCACACTATGACGGAGGAAAACATCAAGATCTAGGAACTGACTCATGCTCGTTGGAGTATACCGTTGAGGTTATAGTACTCGTCCACACAATGACATAGGGAAACATCTTCATCAAGATCCAGGAACTGTCTCGTGCTCAATGGAGTAAACCGCTGAGGTTATAGAACTTGTCCACACTATGACGGAGGAAAACATCAAGATCTAGGAACTGACTCGTGCTCAATGGAGTATACCGTTGAGGTTATAGTACTCGTCCACACTATGACGTAGGGAAACATCTTCATCAAGATCTAGGAACTGTCTCGTGCTCAAAGGAGTAAACCGCTGAGGTTATAGAACTTGTCCACACTATGACGGAGGAAAACATCAAGATATGGAACTGACTCGTGCTCAATTGAGTATACCGTTGAGGTTATAGTACTCGTCCATACTATGACGTAGGGAAACATCTTCATCAAGATCCAGGAACTGTCTCGTGCTCAATGGAGTAAATCGCTGAGGTTATAGAACTTGTCCACACTATGACGGAGGAAAACATCAAGATCTAGGAACTGACTCGTGCTCAATGGAGTATACCATTGAGGTTATAGTACTCGTCCACACTATGACGTAGGGAAACATCTTCATCAAGATCTAGGAACTGTCTCGTGCTCAATAGAGTAAACCGCTGAGGTTATAGAACTTGTCCACACTATGACGGAGGAAAACATCAAGATCTAGGAACTGACTCATGCTCAATGGAGTATACCGTTGAGGTTATAGTACTCGTCCACACTATGATGTAGGGAAAATTCTTTACAAGATCTAGGAACTGTCTCGTGCTCAATGGAGTAAACCGCTGAGGTTATAGAACTTGTCCACACTATGACGGAGGAAAACATCAAGATCTAGGAACTGACTCGTGCTCAATGGAGTATACTGTTGTGGTTATAGTACTCGTCCACACTATGACGTAGGGAAACATCTTCATCAAGATCCAGGAACTCTCTCGTGCTCAATGGAGTAAACCACTGAGGTTATAGAACTTGTCCACACTATGGCGGAGGAAAACATCAAGATCTAGGAACTGACTCATGCTCGTTGGAGTATACCGTTGAGGTTATAGTACTCGTCCACACTATGACATAGGGAAACATCTTCATCAAGATCCAGGAACTGTCTCATGCTCAATGGAGTAAATCGCTGAGGTTATAGAACTTGTCCACACTATGACGGAGGAAAACATCAAGATCTAGGAACTGACTCGTGCTCAATGGAGTATACCGTTGAGGTTATAGTACACGTCCACACTATGACGTAGGGAAACATCTTCATCAAGATCCAGGAACTGTCTCGTGCTCAATGGAGTAAACCGCTGAGGTTTTAGAACTTGTCCACACTATGACGGAGGAAAACATCGAGATCTAGGAACTGACTCGTGCTCAATGGAGTATACCGTTGAGGTTATAGTACTCATCCACACTATGACGTAGGGAAACATCTTCATCAAGATCTAGGAACTGTCTCGTGCTCAAAGGAGTAAACCGCTGAGGTTATAGAACTTGTCCACACTATGACGGAGGAAAACATCAAGATCTAGGAACTGACTCGTGCTCAATGGAGTATACTGTTGAGGTTATAGTACTCATCCACACTATGACGTAGGGAAACATCTTCATCAAGATCCAGTAACTGTCTCGTGCTCAATGGAGTAAATCGCTGAGCTTATAGAACTTCTCCACACTATGACGGAGGAAAACATCAAGATCTAGGAACTGACTCGTGCTCAATGGAGTATACCGTTGAGGTTATAGTACTCGTCCACACTATGACGTAGGGAAACATCTTCATCAAGATCTAGGAATTGTCTCGTGCTCAATGGAACAAACCGCTGAGGTTATAGAACTTGTCCACACTATGACGTAGGAAAACATCAAGATCTAGGAACTGACTCGTGCTCAATGGAGTATACCGTTGAGGTTATAGTAGTCGTCCACACTATGACGTAGGGAAACATCTTCATCAAGATTCAGGAACTGTCTCGTGCTCAATGGAGTAAACCACTGAGGTTATAGAACTTGTCCACACTATGACGGAGGAAAACATTAAGATCTAGGAACTGACTCGTGCTCAATGGAGTAAACCGCTGAGGTTATGGTACTCGTCCACACTATGACGTAGGGAAACATCTTCATCAAGATCTAGGAACTATCTCTTGCTCAAAGGAGTAAACCGCTGAGGTTATAGAACTTGTCCACACTATGACGGAGGAAAACATCAAGATCTAGGAACTGACTCGTGCTCAATGGAGTATACCGTTGAGGTTATAGTACTCGTCCATACTATGACGTAGGGAAACATCTTCATCAAGATCTAGGAACTGTCTCGTCCTCAAAGGAGTAAACCGCTGAGGTTATAGAACTTGTCCACACTATGACGGAGGAAAACATCTTCATCAAGATCTAGGAACTGTCTCGTGCTCAAAGGAGTAAACCGCTGAGGTTATAGAACTTGTCCACACTATGACGAAGGAAAACATCAAGATCTAGGAACTGACTCGTGCTCAATGGAGTATACCGTTGAGGTAATAGTACTCGTCCACACTATGACGTAGGGAAACATCTTCATCAAGATCCAGGAACTGTCTCGTGCTCAATGGAGTAAACCGCTGAGGTTATAGAACTTGTCCACACTATGACGGAGGAAAACATCAAGATCTAGGAATTGACTCGTGCTCAATGGAGTATACCGTTGAGGTTATAGTACTCGTCCACACTATGACGTAGGGAAACATCTTCATCAAGATCCAGGAACTGTCTCGTGCTCAATGGAGTAAACCGCTGAGGTTTTAGAACTTGTCCACACTATGACGGAGGAAAACATCAAGATCTAGGAACTGACTCGTGCTCAATGGAGTATACCGTTGAGGTTATAGTACTCGTCCACACTATGATGTAGGGAAACATCTTCATCAAGATCTAGGAACTGTCTCGTGCTCAAAGGAGTAAACCGCTGAGGTTATAGAACTTGTCCACACTATGACGGAGGAAAACATCAAGATCTAGGAACTGACTCGTGCTCAATGGAGTATACTGTTGAGGTTATAGTACTCGTCCACACTATGACGTAGGGAAACATCTTCATCAAGATCCAGTAATTGTCTCGTGCTCAATGGAGTAAACCGCTGAGGTTATAGAACTTGTCCACACTATGACGGAGGAAAACATCAAGATCTAGGAACTGACTCGTGCTCAATGGAGTATATCGTTGAGGTTATAGTACTCGTCCACACTATGACATAGGGAAACATCTTCATCAAGATCTAGGAACTGTCTCGTGCTCAATGGAACAAACCGCTGAGGTTATAGAACTTGTCCACACTATGACGTAGGAAAACATCAAGATCTAGGAACTGACTCGTGCTCAATGGAGTATATCGTTGAGGTTATAGTACTCGTCCACACTATGACGTAGGGAAACATCTTCATCAAGATCCAGGAACTGTCTCGTGCTCAATGGAGTAAACCGTTGAGGTTATAGAACTTGTCCACACTATGACGGTGGAAAACATCAAGATCTAGGAACTGACTCGTGCTCAATGGTGTATACCGTTGAGGTTATAGTACTCGTCCACACTATGACGTAGGGAACCATCTTCATCAAGATTCAGGAACTATCTCGTGCTCAAGGGAGTAAACCGCTGAGGTTATAGAACTTGTCCACACTATGACGGAGGAAAACATTAAGATCTAGGAACTGACTCGTGCTCAATGGAGTAAACCGCTGAGGTTATAGTACTCGTCCACACTATGACGTAGGGAAACATCTTCATCAAGATCTAGGAACTATCTCTTGCTCAAAGGAGTAAACCGCTGAGGTTATAGAACTTGTCCACACTATAACGGAAGAAAACATCAATATCTAGGAACTGACTCGTGCTCAATGGAGTATACCGTTGAGGTTATACTACTCGTCCACACTATGACGTAGGGAAACATCTTCATCAAGATCTAGGAACTGTCTCGTGCTCAAAGGAGTAAACCGCTGAGTTATAGAACTTGTCCACACTATGACGTAGGAAAACATCTTCATCAAGATCTAGGAACTGTCTCGTGCTCAAAGGAGTAAACCGTTGAGGTTATAGAACTTGTCCACACTATGACGGAGGAAAACATCAAGATCTAGGAACTGACTCGTGCTCAATGGAGTATACCGTTGAGGTTATAGTACTCGTCCACACTATGACGTAGGGAAACATCTTCATCAAGATCTAGGAACTGTCTCGTGCTCAAAGGAGTAAACCGCTGAGTTATAGAACTTGTCCACACTATGACGGAGGAAAACATCTTCATCAAGATCTAGGAACTGTCTCGTGCTCAAAGGAGTAAACCGCTGAGGTTATAGAACTTGTCCACACTATGACGGAGGAAAACATCAAGATCTAGGAACTAACTCTTGCTCAATGGAGTATACCAATGAGGTTATAGTACTCGTCCAAACTATGACGTAGGGAAACATCTTCATCAAGATCTAGGAACTGTCTCGTGCTCAATGGAGTAAACCGCTGAGGTTATAGAAATTGTCCACACTATGACGGAGGAAAACATACAGATATAGGAACTGACTCGTGCTCAATGGAGTATATCGTTGAGGTTATAGTACTCGTCCACACTATGACATAGGGAAACATCTTCATCAAGATCCGGAAACTGTCTCGTGCTCAATGGAGTAAATCGCTGAGGTTATAGAACTTGTCAACACTATGACGGAGGAAAACATCAAGATCTAGGAACTGACTCGTGCTCGTTGAAGTATACCGTTGAAGTTATAGTACTCGTCCATACTATGACGTAGGGAAACATCTTCATCAAGATCCAGGAACTGTCTCGTGCTCAATGGAGTAAACCGCTGAGGTTATAGAACTTGTCCACACTATGACGGAGGAAAACATCAAGATCTAGGAATTGACTCGTGCTCAATGGAGTATACCGTTGAGTTTATAGTACTCGTCCACACTATGACGTAGGGAAACATCTTCATCAAGATCTAGGAACTGTCTCGTGCTCAAAGGAGTAAACCGCTGAGGTTATAGAACTTGTCCACACTATGACGGAGGAAAACATCAAGATCTAGGAACTGACTCGTGCTCAATGGAGTATATCGTTGAGGTTATAGTACTCGTCCATACTATGACATAGGGAAACATCTTCATCAAGATCCAGGAACTGTCTCGTGCTCAATGGAGTAAATCGCTGATGTTATAGAACTTGTCCACACTATGACGGAGGAAAACATCAAGATCTAGGAATTGACTCGTGCTCAATGGAGTATACCGTTGAGGTTATAGTACTCGTCCACACTATGACGTAGGGAAACATCTTCATCAAGATCCAGGAACTGTCTCGTGCTCAATGGAGTAAACCGCTGAGGTTATAGAACTTGTCCATACTATGACGGAGGAAAACATCAAGATCTAGGAACTGACTCGTGCTCAATGGAGTATACCGTTGAGGTTATAGTACACATCCACACTATGACGTAGGGAAACATCTTCATCAAGATCTAGGAACTGTCTCGTGCTCAAAGGAGTAAACCGCTGAGGTTATAGTACTCGTCCACACTATGACATAGGGAAACATCTTCATCAAGATCTAGGAACTGACTCGTGCTCAATGGAGTATACCGTTGAGGTTATAGTACTCATCCACACTATGACGTAAGGAAACATCTTCATCAAGATCTAGGAACTGTCTCGTGCTCAAAGGAGTAAACCGCTAAGGTTATAGTACTCGTCCACACTATGACGTAGGGAAATATCTTCATCAAGATCTAGGAACTATCTCTTGCTCAAAGGAGTAAACCGCTGAGGTTATAGAACTTTTCCACACTATGACGGAGGAAAACATCAAGATCTAGGAATTGACTCGTGCTCAATGGAGTATACCGTTGAGGTTATAGTACTCGTCCACACTATGACGTAGGGAAACGTCTTCATCAAGATCTAGGAACTGTCTCGTGCTCAAAGGAGTAAATCGCTGAGGTTATAGAACTTGTCCATACTATGACGGAAGAAAACATCAAGATCTAGAAACTGACTCGTGCTCAATGGAGTATACCGTTAAGGTTATAGTACTCGTCCACACTATGACATAGGGAAACATCTTCATCAAGATCCAGGAACTGTCTCGTGCTCAATGGAGTAAACCACTGAGGTTATAGAACTTGTCCACACTATGACGGAGGAAAACATCAAGATCTAGGAACTGACTCGTGCTCAATGGAGTATACCGTTGAGGTTTTAGTACTCGTCCACACTATGACGTAGGGAAACATCTTCATCAATATCTAGGAACTGTCTCGTGCTCAAAGGAGTAAACCGCTGAGGTTATAGAACTTGTCCACACTATGACGGAGGAAAACATCAAGATCTAGGAACTGACTCGTGCTCAATGGAGTATACCGTTGAGGTTATAGTACTCGTCCATACTATGACGTAGGGAAACATCTTCATCAAGATCCGGGAACTGTCTCGTGCTCAATGGAGTAAACCGCTGAGGTTATAGAACTTGTCCACACTATGACGGAGGAAAACATCAAGATCTAGGAACTGACTCGTGCTCAATGGAGTATACCGTTGAGGTTATAGTACTCATCCACACTATGACGTAAGGAAACATCTTCATCAAGATCTAGGAACTGTCTCGTGCTCAAAGGAGTAAACCACTGAGGTTATAGTACTCGTCCACACTATGACGTAGGGAAACATCTTCATCAAGATCTAGGAACTATCTCTTGCTCAAAGGAGTAAACCGCTGAGGTTATAGAACTTGTCCACACTATGACGGAGGAAAACATCAAGATCTAGGAACTGACTCGTGCTCAATGGAGTATACCGTTGAGGTTATAGTATTCGTCCACATTATGACGTAGGGAAACATCTTCATCAAGATCTAGGAATTGTCTTGTGCTCAAAGGAGTAAACCGCTGAGGTTATAGAACTTGTCCACACTATGACGGAGGAAAACATCTTCATCAAGATCTAGGAACTGTCTCGTGCTCAAAGGAGTAAACCTTTGAGGTTATAGAACTTGTCCACACTATGACGGAGGAAAACATCAAGATCTAGGAACTGACTCGTGCTCAATGGAGTATACCGTTGAGGTTATAGTACACGTCCACACTATGACGTAGGGAAACATCTTCATCAAGATCCAGGAACTGTCTCGTGCTCAATGGAGTAAACCGCTGAGGTTTTAGAACTTGTCCACACTATGACGGAGGAAAACATCGAGATCTAGGAACTGACTCGTGCTCAATGGAGTATACCGTTGAGGTTATAGTACTCATCCACACTATGACGTAGGGAAACATCTTCATCAAGATCTAGGAACTGTCTCGTGCTCAAAGGAGTAAACCGCTGAGGTTATAGAACTTGTCCACACTATGACGGAGGAAAACATCAAGATCTAGGAACTGACTCGTGCTCAATGGAGTATACTGTTGAGGTTATAGTACTCATCCACACTATGACGTAGGGAAACATCTTCATCAAGATCCAGTAACTGTCTCGTGCTCAATGGAGTAAATCGCTGAGCTTATAGAACTTCTCCACACTATGACGGAGGAAAACATCAAGATCTAGGAACTGACTCGTGCTTAATGGAGTATACCGTTGAGGTTATAGTACTCGTCCACACTATGACGTAGGGAAACGTCTTCATCAAGATCTAGGAACTGTCTCGTGCTCAAAGGAGTAAATCGCTGAGGTTATAGAACTTGTCCATACTATGACGGAAGAAAACATCAAGATCTAGAAACTGACTCGTGCTCAATGGAGTATACCGTTAAGGTTATAGTACTCGTCCACACTATGACATAGGGAAACATCTTCATCAAGATCCAGGAACTGTCTCGTGCTCAATGGAGTAAACCACTGAGGTTATAGAACTTGTCCACACTATGACGGAGGAAAACATCAAGATCTAGGAACTGACTCGTGCTCAATGGAGTATACCGTTGAGGTTTTAGTACTCGTCCACACTATGACGTAGGGAAACATCTTCATCAATATCTAGGAACTGTCTCGTGCTCAAAGGAGTAAACCGCTGAGGTTATAGAACTTGTCCACACTATGACGGAGGAAAACATCAAGATCTAGGAACTGACTCGTGCTCAATGGAGTATACCGTTGAGGTTATAGTACTCGTCCATACTATGACGTAGGGAAACATCTTCATCAAGATCCGGGAACTGTCTCGTGCTCAATGGAGTAAACCGCTGAGGTTATAGAACTTGTCCACACTATGACGGAGGAAAACATCAAGATCTAGGAACTGACTCGTGCTCAATGGAGTATACCGTTGAGGTTATAGTACTCATCCACACTATGACGTAAGGAAACATCTTCATCAAGATCTAGGAACTGTCTCGTGCTCAAAGGAGTAAACCACTGAGGTTATAGTACTCGTCCACACTATGACGTAGGGAAACATCTTCATCAAGATCTAGGAACTATCTCTTGCTCAAAGGAGTAAACCGCTGAGGTTATAGAACTTGTCCACACTATGACGGAGGAAAACATCAAGATCTAGGAACTGACTCGTGCTCAATGGAGTATACCGTTGAGGTTATAGTATTCGTCCACATTATGACGTAGGGAAACATCTTCATCAAGATCTAGGAATTGTCTTGTGCTCAAAGGAGTAAACCGCTGAGGTTATAGAACTTGTCCACACTATGACGGAGGAAAACATCTTCATCAAGATCTAGGAACTGTCTCGTGCTCAAAGGAGTAAACCTTTGAGGTTATAGAACTTGTCCACACTATGACGGAGGAAAACATCAAGATCTAGGAACTGACTCGTGCTCAATGGAGTATACCGTTGAGGTTATAGTACACGTCCACACTATGACGTAGGGAAACATCTTCATCAAGATCCAGGAACTGTCTCGTGCTCAATGGAGTAAACCGCTGAGGTTTTAGAACTTGTCCACACTATGACGGAGGAAAACATCGAGATCTAGGAACTGACTCGTGCTCAATGGAGTATACCGTTGAGGTTATAGTACTCATCCACACTATGACGTAGGGAAACATCTTCATCAAGATCTAGGAACTGTCTCGTGCTCAAAGGAGTAAACCGCTGAGGTTATAGAACTTGTCCACACTATGACGGAGGAAAACATCAAGATCTAGGAACTGACTCGTGCTCAATGGAGTATACTGTTGAGGTTATAGTACTCATCCACACTATGACGTAGGGAAACATCTTCATCAAGATCCAGTAACTGTCTCGTGCTCAATGGAGTAAATCGCTGAGCTTATAGAACTTCTCCACACTATGACGGAGGAAAACATCAAGATCTAGGAACTGACTCGTGCTTAATGGAGTATACCGTTGAGGTTATAGTACTCGTCCACACTATGACGTAGGGAAACATCTTCATCAAGATCTAGGAATTGTCTCGTGCTCAATGGAACAAACCGCTGAGGTTATAGAACTTGTCCACACTATGACGTAGGAAAACATCAAGATCTAGGAACTGACTCGTGCTCAATGGAGTATACCGTTGAGGTTATAGTAGTCGTCCACACTATGACGTAGGGAAACATCTTCATCAAGATCCAGGAACTGTCTCGTGCTTAATGGAGTAAACAGTTGAGGTTATAGAACTTGTCCACACTATGACGGTGGAAAACATCAAGATCTAGGAACTGACTCGTGCTCAATGGTGTATACCGTTGAGGTTATAGTACTCGTCCACACTATGACGTAGGGAAACATCTTCATCAAGATTCAGGAACTGTCTCGTGCTCAATGGAGTAAACCACTGAGGTTATAGAACTTGTCCACACTATGACGGAGGAAAACATTAAGATCTAGGAACTGACTCGTGCTCAATGGAGTAAACCGCTGAGGTTATAGTACTCGTCCACACTATGACGTAGGGAAACATCTTCATCAAGATCTAGGAACTATCTCTTGCTCAAAGGAGTAAACCGCTGAGGTTATAGAACTTGTCCACACTATGACGGAGGAAAACATCAAGATCTAGGAACTGACTCGTGCTCAATGGAGTATACCGTTGAGGTTATAGTACTCGTCCATACTATGACGTAGGGAAACATCTTCATCAAGATCTAGGAACTGTCTCGTCCTCAAAGGAGTAAACCGCTGAGGTTATAGAACTTGTCCACACTATGACGGAGGAAAACATCTTCATCAAGATCTAGGAACTGTCTCGTGCTCAAAGGAGTAAACCGCTGAGGTTATAGAACTTGTCCACACTATGACGAAGGAAAACATCAAGATCTAGGAACTGACTCGTGCTCAATGGAGTATACCGTTGAGGTAATAGTACTCGTCCACACTATGACGTAGGGAAACATCTTCATCAAGATCCAGGAATTGTCTCGTGCTCAATGGAGTAAACCGCTGAGGTTATAGAACTTGTCCACACTATGACGGAGGAAAACATCAAGATCTAGGAACTGACTCTGCTCAATGGAGTATACCGTTGAGGTTATAGTACACGTCCACACTATGACGTAGGGAAATATCTTCATCAAGATCCAGGAACTGTCTCGTGCTCAATGGAGTAAACCGCTGAGGTTTTAGAACTTGTCCACACTATGACGGAGGAAAACATCAAGATCTAGGAACTGACTCGTGCTCAATGGAGTATACCGTTGAGGTTATAGTACTCGTCCACACTATGATGTAGGGAAACATCTTCATCAAGATCTAGGAACTGTCTCGTGCTCAAAGGAGTAAACCGCTGAGGTTATAGAACTTGTCCACACTATGACGGAGGAAAACATCAAGATCTAGGAACTGACTCGTGCTCAATGGAGTATACTGTTGAGGTTATAGTACTCGTCCACACTATGACGTAGGGAAACATCTTCATCAAGATCCAGTAATTGTCTCGTGCTCAATGGAGTAAACCTCTGAGGTTATAGAACTTGTCCACACTATGACGGAGGAAAACATCAAGATCTAGGAACTGACTCGTGCTCAATGGAGTATATCGTTGAGGTTATAGTACTCGTCCACACTATGACATAGGGAAACATCTTCATCAAGATCTAGGAACTGTCTCGTGCTCAATGGAACAAACCGCTGAGGTTATAGAACTTGTCCACACTATGACGTAGGAAAACATCAAGATCTAGGAACTGACTCGTGCTCAATGGAGTATATCGTTGAGGTTATAGTACTCGTCCACACTATGACGTAGGGAAACATCTTCATCAAGATCCAGGAACTGTCTCGTGCTCAATGGAGTAAACCGTTGAGGTTATAGAACTTGTCCACACTATGACGGTGGAAAACATCAAGATCTAGGAACTGACTCGTGCTCAATGGTGTATACCGTTGAGGTTATAGTACTCGTCCACACTATGACGTAGGAAACCATCTTCATCAAGATTCAGGAACTATCTCGTGCTCAAGGGAGTAAACCGCTGAGGTTATAGAACTTGTCCACACTATGACGGAGGAAAACATTAAGATCTAGGAACTGACTCGTGCTCAATGGAGTAAACCGCTGAGGTTATAGTACTCGTCCACACTATGACGTAGGGAAACATCTTCATCAAGATCTAGGAACTATCTCTTGCTCAAAGGAGTAAACCGCTGAGGTTATAGAACTTGTCCACACTATAACGGAGGAAAACATCAATATCTAGGAACTGACTCGTGCTCAATGGAGTATACCGTTGAGGTTATACTACTCGTCCACACTATGACGTAGGGAAACATCTTCATCAAGATCTAGGAACTGTCTCGTGCTCAAAGGAGTAAACCGCTGAGTTATAGAACTTGTCCACACTATGACGTAGGAAAACATCTTCATCAAGATCTAGGAACTGTCTCGTGCTCAAAGGAGTAAACCGTTGAGGTTATAGAACTTGTCCACACTATGACGGAGGAAAACATCAAGATCTAGGAACTGACTCGTGCTCAATGGAGTATACCGTTGAGGTTATAGTACTCGTCCACACTATGACGTAGGGAAACATCTTCATCAAGATCTAGGAACTGTCTCGTGCTCAAAGGAGTAAACCGCTGAGTTATAGAACTTGTCCACACTATGACGGAGGAAAACATCTTCATCAAGATCTAGGAACTGTCTCGTGCTCAAAGGAGTAAACCGCTGAGGTTATAGAACTTGTCCACACTATGATGGAGGAAAACATCAAGATCTAGGAACTAACTCTTGCTCAATGGAGTATACCAATGAGGTTATAGTACTCGTCCAAACTATGACGTAGGGAAACATCTTCATCAAGATCTAGGAACTGTCTCGTGCTCAATGGAGTAAACCGCTGAGGTTATAGAAATTGTCCACACTATGACGGAGGAAAACATACAGATATAGGAACTGACTCGTGCTCAATGGAGTATATCGTTGAGGTTATAGTACTCGTCCACACTATGACATAGGGAAAAATCTTCATCAAGATCCGGAAACTGTCTCGTGCTCAATGGAGTAAATCGCTGAGGTTATAGAACTTGTCAACACTATGACGGAGGAAAACATCAAGATCTAGGAACTGACTCGTGCTCGTTGAAGTATACCGTTGAAGTTATAGTACTCGTCCATACTATGACGTAGGGAAACATCTTCATCAAGATCCAGGAACTGTCTCGTGCTCAATGGAGTAAACCGCTGAGGTTATAGAACTTGTCCACACTATGACGGAGGAAAACATCAAGATCTAGGAATTGACTCGTGCTCAATGGAGTATACCGTTGAGTTTATAGTACTCGTCCACACTATGACGTAGGGAAACATCTTCATCAAGATCTAGGAACTGTCTCGTGCTCAAAGGAGTAAACCGCTGAGGTTATAGAACTTGTCCACACTATGACGGAGGAAAACATCAAGATCTAGGAACTGACTCGTGCTCAATGGAGTATATCGTTGAGGTTATAGTACTCGTCCATACTATGACATAGGGAAACATCTTCATCAAGATCCAGGAACTGTCTCGTGCTCAATGGAGTAAATCGCTGATGTTATAGAACTTGTCCACACTATGACGGAGGAAAACATCAAGATCTAGGAATTGACTCGTGCTCAATGGAGTATACCGTTGAGGTTATAGTACTCGTCCACACTATGACGTAGGGAAACATCTTCATCAAGATCCAGGAACTGTCTCGTGCTCAATGGAGTAAACCGCTGAGGTTATAGAACTTGTCCATACTATGACGGAGGAAAACATCAAGATCTAGGAACTGACTCGTGCTCAATGGAGTATACCGTTGAGGTTATAGTACACATCCACACTATGACGTAGGGAAACATCTTCATCAAGATCTAGGAACTGTCTCGTGCTCAAAGGAGTAAACCGCTGAGGTTATAGTACTCGTCCACACTATGACATAGGGAAACATCTTCATCAAGATCTAGGAACTGACTCGTGCTCAATGGAGTATACCGTTGAGGTTATAGTACTCATCCACACTATGACGTAAGGAAACATCTTCATCAAGATCTAGGAACTGTCTCGTGCTCAAAGGAGTAAACCGCTAAGGTTATAGTACTCGTCCACACTATGACGTAGGGAAATATCTTCATCAAGATCTAGGAACTATCTCTTGCTCAAAGGAGTAAACCGCTGAGGTTATAGAACTTTTCCACACTATGACGGAGGAAAACATCAAGATCTAGGAATTGACTCGTGCTCAATGGAGTATACCGTTGAGGTTATAGTACTCGTCCACACTATGACGTAGGGAAACGTCTTCATCAAGATCTAGGAACTGTCTCGTGCTCAAAGGAGTAAATCGCTGAGGTTATAGAACTTGTCCATACTATGACGGAAGAAAACATCAAGATCTAGAAACTGACTCGTGCTCAATGGAGTATACCGTTAAGGTTATAGTACTCGTCCACACTATGACATAGGGAAACATCTTCATCAAGATCCAGGAACTGTCTCGTGCTCAATGGAGTAAACCACTGAGGTTATAGAACTTGTCCACACTATGACGGAGGAAAACATCAAGATCTAGGAACTGACTCGTGCTCAATGGAGTATACCGTTGAGGTTTTAGTACTCGTCCACACTATGACGTAGGGAAACATCTTCATCAATATCTAGGAACTGTCTCGTGCTCAAAGGAGTAAACCGCTGAGGTTATAGAACTTGTCCACACTATGACGGAGGAAAACATCAAGATCTAGGAACTGACTCGTGCTCAATGGAGTATACCGTTGAGGTTATAGTACTCGTCCATACTATGACGTAGGGAAACATCTTCATCAAGATCCGGGAACTGTCTCGTGCTCAATGGAGTAAACCGCTGAGGTTATAGAACTTGTCCACACTATGACGGAGGAAAACATCAAGATCTAGGAACTGACTCGTGCTCAATGGAGTATACCGTTGAGGTTATAGTACTCATCCACACTATGACGTAAGGAAACATCTTCATCAAGATCTAGGAACTGTCTCGTGCTCAAAGGAGTAAACCACTGAGGTTATAGTACTCGTCCACACTATGACGTAGGGAAACATCTTCATCAAGATCTAGGAACTATCTCTTGCTCAAAGGAGTAAACCGCTGAGGTTATAGAACTTGTCCACACTATGACGGAGGAAAACATCAAGATCTAGGAACTGACTCGTGCTCAATGGAGTATACCGTTGAGGTTATAGTATTCGTCCACATTATGACGTAGGGAAACATCTTCATCAAGATCTAGGAATTGTCTTGTGCTCAAAGGAGTAAACCGCTGAGGTTATAGAACTTGTCCACACTATGACGGAGGAAAACATCTTCATCAAGATCTAGGAACTGTCTCGTGCTCAAAGGAGTAAACCTTTGAGGTTATAGAACTTGTCCACACTATGACGGAGGAAAACATTAAGATCTAGGAACTGACTCGTGCTCAATGGAGTATATCATTAAGGTTATAGTACTCATCCACACTATGACGTAGGGAAACATCTTCATCAAGATCTAGGAACTGTCTCGTGCTCAATGGAGTAAACCGCTGAGGTTATAGAACTTGTCCACACTATGACGGAAGAAAACATCAAGATATAGGAACTGACTCGTGCTCAATGGAGTATACCGTTGAGGTTATAGTACTCGTCCACACTATGACATAGGGAACCATCTTCATCAAGATCTAGGAACTATCTCTTGCTCAAAGGAGTAAACCGGTTAGGTTATAGAACTTGTCCACACTATGACGGAGGAAAACGTCAAGATATAGGAACTATCTCGTGCTCAAAGGAGTAAATCGCTGAGGATATAGAACTTGTCCACACTATGATGGAGGAAAACATCTTCATCAAGATCTAGGAACTGTCTCGTGCTCAAAGGAGTAAACCGCTGAGGTTATAGAACTTGTCCACACTATGACGGAGGAAAACATCAAGATCTAGGAACTGACTCGTGCTCAATGGAGTATACTGTTGAGGTTATAGTACTCATCCATACTATGACGTAGGGAAACATCTTCATCAAGATCTAGGAACTGGCTCGTGCTCAATGGAGTAAACCGCTGAGGTTATAGAACTTGTCCACACTATGACGGAGGAAAACATAAAGATATAGGAACTGACTCGTGCTCAATGGAGTATACCGTTGAGGTTATAGTACTCGTCCACACTATGACGTAGGGAAACATCTTCATCAAGATATAGGAATTGTCTCGTGCTCAAAGGAGTAAACCACTGAAGTTATAGAACTTGTCCACACTATGACGGAGGAAAACATCAAGATCTAGGAACTGACTCGTGCTCAATGGAGTATACCGTTGAGGTTATAGTACTCGTCCACACTATGACGTAGGGAAACATCTTCATCAAGATCCAGGAACTGTCTCGTGCTCAATGGAGTAAACCTCTGAGGTTATAGAACTTGTCCACACTATGACGGAGGAAAACATCAAGATCTAGGAACTGACTCGTGCTCAATGGAGTATACCGTTGAGGCTATAGTACTCGTCCACACTATGACGTAGGGAAACATCTTCATCAAGATCCAGGAACTGTCTCGTGCTCAATGGAGTAAACCGTTGAGGTTATAGAACTTGTCCACACTATGACGGAGGAAAACATCAAGATCTAGGAACTGACTCGTGCTCAATCGAGTATACCGTTGAGGTTATAGTACTCGTCCATACTATGACGTAGGGAAACATCTTCATAAAGATCTAGGAACTGTCTCGTGCTCAAATGAGTAAACTGCTGAGGTTATAGAACTTGTCCACACTATGACAGAGGAAAACATCAAGATCTAGGAACTGACTCGTGCTCAATGGAGTATACCGTTGAGGTTATAGTACTCGTCCACACTATAACATAGGGAAACATCTTCATCAAGATCCAGGAACTGTCTCGTGCTCAATGGAGTAAACCGCTGAGGTTATAGAACTTGTCCACACTATGACAAAGGAAAACATCAAGATCTAGGAACTGACTCGTGCTCAATGTAGTATACCGTTGAGGTTATAGTACTCGTCCACACTATGACGTAGGGAAACATCTTCATCAAGATCCAGGAACTGTCTCGTGCTCAATGGAGTAAACCGCTGAGGTTATAGAACTTGACCACACTATGACGGAGGAAAACATCAAGATCTAGGAACTGACTCGTGCTCAATGGAGTATACCGTTGAGGTTATAGTACTCATCCACACTATGACGTAGGGAAACATCTTCATCAAGATCTAGGAACTGTCTCGTGCTCAAAGGAGTAAACCGCTGAGGTTATAGAACTTGTCCACACTATGACAGAGGAAAACATCAAGATCTAGGAACTGTCTCGTGCTCAATGGAGTATACCGTTGAGGTTATAGAACTCGTCCACACTATGACGTAGGGAAACATCTTCATCAAGATCTAGGAATTGTCTCATGCTCAAAGGAGTAAACCGCTGAGGTTATAGAACTTGTCCACACTATGACGGAGGAAAACATCAAGATCTAGGAACTGACTCGTGCTCAATGGAGTATATTGTTGAGGTTATAGTACTCGTCCACACTATGACGTAGGGAAACATCTTCATCAAGATCTAGGAACTGTCTCGTGCTCAAAGGAGTAAACCGCTGAGGTTATAGTACTCGTCCACACTATGACGTAGGGAAATATCTTCATCAAGATCTAGGAACTATCTCTTGCTCAAAGGAGTAAACCGCTGAGGTTATAGAACTTTTCCACACTATGACGGAGGAAAACATCAAGATCTAGGAATTGACTCGTGCTCAATCGAGTATACCGTTGAGGTTATAGTACTCGTCCACACTATGACGTAGGGAAACGTCTTCATCAAGATCTAGGAACTGTCTCGTGCTCAAAGGAGTAAATCGCTGAGGTTATAGAACTTGTCCATACTATGACGGAAGAAAACATCAAGATCTAGAAACTGACTCGTGCTCAATGGAGTATACCGTTAAGGTTATAGTACTCGTCCACACTATGACATAGGGAAACATCTTCATCAAGATCCAGGAACTGTCTCGTGCTCAATGGAGTAAACCACTGATGTTATAGAACTTGTCCACACTATGACGGAGGAAAACATCAAGATCTAGGAACTGACTCGTGCTCAATGGAGTATATCGTTGAGGTTTTAGTACTCGTCCACACTATGACGTAGGGAAACATCTTCATCAATATCTAGGAACTGTCTCGTGCTCAAAGGAGTAAACCGCTGAGGTTATAGAACTTGTCCACACTATGACGGAGGAAAACATCAAGATCTAGGAACTGACTCGTGCTCAATGGAGTATACCGTTGAGGTTATAGTACTCGTCCATACTATGACGTAGGGAAACATCTTCATCAAGATCCGGGAACTGTCTCGTGCTCAATGGAGTAAACCGCTGAGGTTATAGAACTTGTCCACACTATGACGGAGGAAAACATCAAGATCTAGGAACTGACTCGTGCTCAATGGAGTATACCGTTGAGGTTATAGTACTCATCCACACTATGACGTAAGGAAACATCTTCATCAAGATCTAGGAACTGTCTCGTGCTCAAAGGAGTAAACCACTGAGGTTATAGTACTCGTCCACACTATGACGTAGGGAAACATCTTCATCAAGATCTAGGAACTATCTCTTGCTCAAAGGAGTAAACCGCTGAGGTTATAGAACTTGTCCACACTATGACGGAGGAAAACATCAAGATCTAGGAACTGACTCGTGCTCAATGGAGTATACCGTTGAGGTTATAGTATTCGTCCACATTATGACGTAGGGAAACATCTTCATCAAGATCTAGGAATTGTCTCGTGCTCAAAGGAGTAAACCGCTGAGGTTATAAAACTTGTCCACACTATGACGGAGGAAAACATCTTCATCAAGATCTAGGAACTGTCTCGTGCTCAAAGGAGTAAACCTTTGAGGTTATAGAACTTGTCCACACTATGACGGAGGAAAACATTAAGATCTAGGAACTGACTCGTGCTCAATGGAGTATATCATTAAGGTTATAGTACTCATCCACACTATGACGTAGGGAAACATCTTCATCAAGATCTAGGAACTGTCTCGTGCTCAATGGAGTAAACCGCTGAGGTTATAGAACTTGTCCACACTATGACGGAAGAAAACATCAAGATATAGGAACTGACTCGTGCTCAATGGAGTATACCGTTGAGGTTATAGTACTCGTCCACACTATGACATAGGGAACCATCTTCATCAAGATCTAGGAACTATCTCTTGCTCAAAGGAGTAAACCGGTTAGGTTATAGAACTTGTCCACACTATGATGGAGGAAAACGTCAAGATATAGGAACTGTCTCGTGCTCAAAGGAGTAAATCGCTGAGGATATAGAACTTGTCCACACTATGATGGAGGAAAACATCTTCATCAAGATCTAGGAACTGTCTCGTGCTCAAAGGAGTAAACCGCTGAGGTTATAGAACTTGTCCACACTATGACGGAGGAAAACATCAAGATCTAGGAACTGACTCGTGCTCAATGGAGTATACCGTTGAGGTTATAGTACTCATCCACACTATGACGTAAGGAAACATCTTCATCAAGATCTAGGAACTGTCTCGTGCTCAAAGGAGTAAACCACTGAGGTTATAGTACTCGTCCACACTATGACGTAGGGAAACATCTTCATCAAGATCTAGGAACTATCTCTTGCTCAAAGGAGTAAACCGCTGAGGTTATAGAACTTGTCCACACTATGACGGAGGAAAACATCAAGATCTAGGAACTGACTCGTGCTCAATGGAGTATACCGTTGAGGTTATAGTATTCGTCCACATTATGACGTAGGGAAACATCTTCATCAAGATCTAGGAATTGTCTCGTGCTCAAAGGAGTAAACCGCTGAGGTTATAAAACTTGTCCACACTATGACGGAGGAAAACATCTTCATCAAGATCTAGGAACTGTCTCGTGCTCAAAGGAGTAAACCTTTGAGGTTATAGAACTTGTCCACACTATGACGGAGGAAAACATTAAGATCTAGGAACTGACTCGTGCTCAATGGAGTATATCATTAAGGTTATAGTACTCATCCACACTATGACGTAGGGAAACATCTTCATCAAGATCTAGGAACTGTCTCGTGCTCAATGGAGTAAACCGCTGAGGTTATAGAACTTGTCCACACTATGACGGAAGAAAACATCAAGATATAGGAACTGACTCGTGCTCAATGGAGTATACCGTTGAGGTTATAGTACTCGTCCACACTATGACATAGGGAACCATCTTCATCAAGATCTAGGAACTATCTCTTGCTCAAAGGAGTAAACCGGTTAGGTTATAGAACTTGTCCACACTATGATGGAGGAAAACGTCAAGATATAGGAACTGTCTCGTGCTCAAAGGAGTAAATCGCTGAGGATATAGAACTTGTCCACACTATGATGGAGGAAAACATCTTCATCAAGATCTAGGAATTGTCTCGTGCTCAAAGGAGTAAACCGCTGAGGTTATAGAACTTGTCCACACTATGACGGAGGAAAACATCAAGATCTAGGAACTGACTCGTGCTCAATGGAGTATACTGTTGAGGTTATAGTACTCATCCATACTATGACGTAGGGAAACATCTTCATCAAGATCTAGGAACTGGCTCGTGCTCAATGGAGTAAACCGCTGAGGTTATAGAACTTGTCCACACTATGACGGAGGAAAACATAAAGATATAGGAACTGACTCGTGCTCAATGGAGTATACCGTTGAGGTTATAGTACTCGTCCACACTATGACGTAGGGAAACATCTTCATCAAGATATAGGAATTGTCTCGTGCTCAAAGGAGTAAACCACTGAAGTTATAGAACTTGTCCACACTATGACGGAGGAAAACATCAAGATCTAGGAACTGACTCGTGCTCAATGGAGTATACCGTTGAGGTTATAGTACTCGTCCACACTATGACGTAGGGAAACATCTTCATCAAGATCCAGGAACTGTCTCGTGCTCAATGGAGTAAACCTCTGAGGTTATAGAACTTGTCCACACTATGACGGAGGAAAACATCAAGATCTAGGAACTGACTCGTGCTCAATGGAGTATACCGTTGAGGTTATAGTACTCGTCCACACTATGACGTAGGGAAACATCTTCATCAAGATCCAGGAACTGTCTCGTGCTCAATGGAGTAAACCGCTGAGGTTATAGAACTTGTCCACACTATGACGGAGGAAAACATCAAGATCTAGGAACTGACTCGTGCTCAATGGAGTATACCGTTGAGGTTATAGTACTCGTCCATACTATGACGTAGGGAAACATCTTCATAAAGATCTAGGAACTGTCTCGTGCTCAAATGAGTAAACTGCTGAGGTTATAGAACTTGTCCACACTATGACAGAGGAAAACATCAAGATCTAGGAACTGACTCGTGCTCAATGGAGTATACCGTTGAGGTTATAGTACTCGTCCACACTATAACATAGGGAAACATCTTCATCAAGATCCAGGAACTGTCTCGTGCTCAATGGAGTAAACCGCTGAGGTTATAGAACTTGTCCACACTATGACAAAGGAAAACATCAAGATCTAGGAACTGACTCGTGCTCAATGGAGTATATCGTTGAGGTTATAGTACTCGTCCACACTATGACGTAGGGAAACATCTTCATCAAGATCCAGGAACTGTCTCGTGCTCAATGGAGTAAACCGCTGAGGTTATAGAACTTGTCCACACTATGACGGAGGAAAACATCAAGATCTAGGAACTGACTCGTGCTCAATGGAGTATACCGTTGAGGTTATAGTACTCATCCACACTATGACGTAGGGAAACATCTTCATCAAGATCTAGGAACTGTCTCGTGCTCAAAGGAGTAAACCGCTGAGGTTATAGAACTTGTCCACACTATGACAGAGGAAAACATCAAGATCTAGGAACTGTCTCGTGCTCAATGGAGTATACCGTTGAGGTTATAGAACTCGTCCACACTATGACGTAGGGAAACATCTTCATCAAGATCTAGGAATTGTCTCATGCTCAAAGGAGTAAACCGCTGAGGTTATAGAACTTGTCCACACTATGACGGAGGAAAACATCAAGATCTAGGAACTGACTCGTGCTCAATGGAGTATATTGTTGAGGTTATAGTACTCGTCCACACTATGACGTAGGGAAACATCTTCATCCAGATCTAGGAACTGTCTCGTGCTCAAAGGAGTAAACCGCTGAGGTTATAGTACTCGTCCACACTATGACGTAGGGAAACATCTTCATCAAGATCTAGGAACTGACTCGTGCTCAATGGAGTATACCGTTGAGGTTATAGTACTCATCCACACTATGACGTAAGGAAACATCTTCATCAAGATCTAGGAACTGTCTCGTGCTCAAAGGAGTAAACCGCTGAGGTTATAGTACTCGTCCATACTATGACGTAGGGAAACATCTTCATCAAGATCTAGGAACTATCTCTTGCTCAAAGGAGTAAACCGCTGAGGTTATAGAACTTATCCACACTATGACGGAGGAAAACATAAAGATCTAGGAACTGACTCTTACTCAATGGAGTATACCGTTGAGGTTATAGTACTCGTCCACACTATGACGTAGGGAAACATCTTCATCAAGATCTAGGAGCTGTCTTGTGCTCAATGGAACAAACCGCTGAGGTTATAGAACTTGTACATACTATGACGGAGGAAAACATCAAGATCTAGGAACTGACTCGTGCTCAATGGAGTATACCGTTGAGGTTATAGTACTCATCCACACTATGACGTAGGGAAACATCTTCATCAAGATCTAGGAACTGTCTCGTGCTCAAAGGAGTAAACCACTGAGGTTATAGTAATCGTCCACACTATGACGTAGGGAAACATCTTCATCAAGATCTAGGAACTGACTCGTGCTAAATGGAGTATACCGTTGAGGTTATAGTACTCATCCACACTATGACGTAAGGAAACATCTTCATCAAGATCTAGGATCTGTCTCGTGCTCAAAGGAGTAAACCGCTGAGGTTATAGTACTCGTCCACACTATGACATAGGGAAACATCTTCATCAAGATCTAGGAACTATCTCTTGCTCAAAGGAGTAAACCGCTGAGGTTATAGAACTTATCCACACTATGACGGAGGAAAACATCAAGATCTAGGAACTGACTCGTGCTCAATGGAGTATACCGTTGAGTTTATAGTACTCGTAAACACTATGACGTAGGGAAACATCTTCATCAAGATCTAGGAACTGTCTCGTGCTCAAAGGAGTAAATCGCTGAGGTTATAGAACTTGTCCACACTATGACGGAGGAAAACATCAAGATCTAGAAACTGACTCGTGCTCAATGGAGTATACCGTTAAGGTTATAGTACTCGTCCACACTATGACATAGGGAAACATCTTCATCAAGATCCAGGAACTGTCTCGTGCTCAATGGAGTAAACCACTGAGGTTATAGAACTTGTCCACACTATGACAGAGGAAAACATCAAGATCTAGGAAATGACTCGTGCTCAATGGAGTATACCGTTGAGGTTATAGTACTCGTCCACACTATGACGTAGGGAAACATCTTCATCAAGATCTAGGAACTGTCTCGTGCTCAAAGGAGTAAACCGCTGAGGTTATAGTACTCGTCCATACTATGACGTAGGGAAACATCTTCATCAAGATCTAGGAACTATCTCTTGCTCAAAGGAGTAAACCGCTGAGGTTATAGAACTTATCCACACTATGACGGAGGAAAACATAAAGATCTAGGAACTGACTCTTACTCAATGGAGTATACCGTTGAGGTTATAGTACTCGTCCACACTATGACGTAGGGAAACATCTTCATCAAGATCTAGGAGCTGTCTTGTGCTCAATGGAACAAACCGCTGAGGTTATAGAACTTGTACATACTATGACGGAGGAAAACATCAAGATCTAGGAACTGACTCGTGCTCAATGGAGTATACCGTTGAGGTTATAGTACTCATCCACACTATGACGTAAGGAAACATCTTCATCAAGATCTAGGAACTGTCTCGTGCTCAAAGGAGTAAACCACTGAGGTTATAGTACTCGTCCATACTATGACGTAGGGAAACATCTTCATCAAGATCTAGGAACTATCTCTTGCTCAAAGGAGTAAACCGCTGAGGTTATAGAACTTATCCACACTATGACGGAGGAAAACATAAAGATCTAGGAACTGACTCTTACTCAATGGAGTATACGGTTGAGGTTATAGTACTCGTCCACACTATGACGTAGGGAAACATCTTCATCAAGATCTAGGAGCTGTCTTGTGCTCAATGGAACAAACCGCTGAGGTTATAGAACTTGTACATACTATGACGGAGGAAAACATCAAGATCTAGGAACTGACTCGTGCTCAATGGAGTATACCGTTGAGGTTATAGTACTCATCCACACTATGACGTAGGGAAACATCTTCATCAAGATCTAGGAACTGTCTCGTGCTCAAAGGAGTAAACCACTGAGGTTATAGTAATCGTCCACACTATGACGTAGGGAAACATCTTCATCAAGATCTAGGAACTGACTCGTGCTCAATGGAGTATACAGTTGAGGTTATAGTACTCATCCACACTATGACGTAAGGAAACATCTTCATCAAGATCTAGGATCTGTCTCGTGCTCAAAGGAGTAAACCGCTGAGGTTATAGTACTCGTCCACACTATGACGTAGGGAAACATCTTCATCAAGATCTAGGAACTATCTCTTGCTCAAAGGAGTAAACCGCTGAGGTTATAGAACTTATCCACACTATGACGGAGGAAAACATCAAGATCTAGGAACTGACTCGTGCTTAATGGAGTATACCGTTGAGGTTATAGTACTCGTAAACACTATGACGTAGGGAAACATCTTCATCAAGATCTAGGAACTGTCTCGTGCTCAAAGGAGTAAATCGCTGAGGTTATAGAACTTGTCCACACTATGACGGAGGAAAACATCAAGATCTAGAAACTGACTCGTGCTCAATGGAGTATACCGTTAAGGTTATAGTACTCGTCCACACTATGACATAGGGAAACATCTTCATCAAGATCCAGGAACTGTCTCGTGCTCAATGGAGTAAACCACTGAGGTTATAGAACTTGTCCACACTATGACAGAGGAAAACATCAAGATCTAGGAAATGACTCGTGCTCAATGGAGTATACCGTTGAGGTTATAGTACTCGTCCACACTATGACGTAGGGAAACATCTTCATCAAGATCTAGGAACTGTCTCGTGCTCAAAGGAGTAAACCGCTGAGGTTATAGAACTTGTCCACACTATGACGGAGGAAAACATCAAGATATAGGAACTGACTCATGCTCAATGGAGTATACCGTTGAGGTTATAGTACTCGTCCATACTATGACGTAGGGAAACATCTTCATCAAGATCCAGGAACTGTCTCGTGCTCAATGGAGTAAATCGCTGAGGTTATAGAACTTGTCCACACTATGACGGAGGAAAACATCAAGATCTAGGAACTGATTCGTGCTCAATGGAGTATACCGTTGAGGTTATAGTACTCGTCCACACTATGACGTAGGGAAACATCTTCATCAAGATCCGGGAACTGTCTCGTGCTCAATGGAGTAAACCGCTGAGGTTATAAAACTTGTCCACACTTTGACGGAGGAAAACATCAAGATCTAGGAACTGACTCGTGCTCAATGGAGTATACCGTTGAGGTTATAGTACTCATCCACACTATGACGTAGGGAAACATCTTCATCAAGATCTAGGAACTGTCTCGTGCTCAAAGGAGTAAACCACTGAGGTTATAGTACTCGTCCACACTATGACGTAGGGAAACATCTTCATCAAGATCTAGGAACTATCTCTTACTCAAAGGAGTAAACCGTTGAGGTTATAGAACTTGTCCACACTATGACGGAGGAAAACATCAAGATCTTGGAACTGACTCGTGCTCAATGGAGTATACCGTTGAGGTTATAGTATTCGTCCACATTATGACGTAGGGAAACATCTTCATCAAGATCTAGGAATTGTCTCGTGCTCAAAGGAGTAAACCGCTGAGGTTATAGAACTTGTCCATACTATGACGGAGGAAAACATCTTCATCAAGATCTAGGAATTGTCTCGTACTCAAAGGAGTAAACCGTTGAGGTTATAGAACTTGTCCACACTATGAAGGAGGAAAACATCAAGATCTAGGAACTGACTCGTGCTCAATGGAGTATATCATTGAGGTTATAGTACTCGTCCACACTATGACATAGGGAAACATCTTCATCAAGATCTAGGAACTATCTCTTGCTCAAAGGAGTAAACCGGTGAGGTTATAGAACTTGTCCACACTATGACGGAGGAAAACATCAATATATAGGAATTGACTCGTGCTCAATGGAGTATACCGTTGAGGTTATAGTACTCGTCCACACTATGACATAGGGAAACATCTTCATCAAGATCCAGGAACTGTCTCGTGCTCAATGGAGTAAACCGCTGAGGTTATAGAACTTGTCCACACTATGACGGAGGAAAACATCAAGCTCTAGGAACTGACTCGTGCTCAATGGAGTATACCGTTGTGGTTATAGTACTCGTCCACACTATGACGTAGGGAAACATCTTCATCAAGATCCAGGAACTGTCTCGTGCTCAATGGAGTAAATCGCTGAGGTTATAGAACTTGTCCACACTATGAAGGAGGAAAACATCAAGATCTAGGAACTGACTCATGCTCAATGGAGTATACTGTTGAGGTTATAGTACTCGTCCACACTATGATGTAGGGAAACATCTTCATCAAGATCCAGGAACTGTCTCGTGCTCAATGGAGTAAACCACTGAAGTTATAGAACATGTCCACACTATGACGGAGGAAAACATCAAGATCTAGAAACTGACTCGTGCTCAATGGAGTATACTGTTGAGGTTATAGTACTCGTCCACACTATGATGTAGGGAAACATCTTCATCAAGATCCAGGAACTGTCTCGTGCTCAATGGAGTAAACCGCTGAGGTTATAGAACTTGTCCACACTATGACGGAGGAAAACATCAAGATCTAGGAACTGACTCGTGCTCAATGGAGTATACTGTTGAGGTTATAGTACTCGTCCATACTATGACGTAGGGAAACATCTTCATCAAGATCTAGGAACTGTCTCGTGCTCAATGGAGTAAACTGCTGAGGTTATAGAACTTGTCCACACTATGACAGAGGAAAACATCAAGATCTAGGAACTGACTCGTGCTCAATGGAGTATACCGTTGAGGTTATAGTACTCGTCCACACTATGACGTAGGGAAACATCTTCATCAAGATATAGGAATTGTCTCGTGCTCAAAGGAGTAAACCACTGAAGTTATAGAACTTGTCCACACTATGACGGAGGAAAACATCAAGATCTAGAAACTGACTCGTGCTCAATGGAGTATACTGTTGAGGTTATAGTACTCGTCCATACTATGATGTAGGGAAACATCTTCATCAAGATCCAGGAACTGTCTCGTGCTCAATGGAGTAAACCGCTGAGGTTATAGAACTTGTCCACACTATGACGGAGGAAAACATCAAGATCTAGGAACTGACTCGTGCTCAATGGAGTATACCGTTGAGGTTATAGTACTCGTCCACACTATGACGTAGGGAAACATCTTCATCAAGATCCAGGAACTGTCTCGTGCTCAATGGAGTAAACCGCTGAGGTTATAGAACTTGTCCACACTATGACAGAGGAAAACATCAAGATCTAGGAACTGACTCGTGCTCAATGGAGTATACCGTTGAGGTTATAGTACTCATCCACACTATGACGTAGGGAAACATCTTCATCAAGATCCAGGAACTGTCTCGTGCTCAATGGAGTAAACCGCTGAGGTTATAGAACTTGTCCACACTATGACGGAGGAAAACATCAAGATCTAGGAACTGACTCGTGCTCAATGGAGTATACCATTGAGGTTATAGTACTCATCCACACTATGACGTAGGGAAACATCTTCATCAAGATCTAGGAACTGTCTCGTGCTCAAAGGAGTAAACCGCTGAGGTTATAGAACTTGTCCACACTATGACAGAGGAAAACATCAAGATCTAGGAACTGTCTCGTGCTCAATGGAGTATACCATTGAGGTTATAGAACTCGTCCACACTATGACGTAGGGAAACATCTTCATCAAGATCTAGGAATTGTATCATGCTCAAAGGAGTAAACCGCTGAGGTTATAGAACTTGTCCACACTATGACGGAGGAAAATATCAAGATCTAGGAACTGACTCGTGCTCAATGGAGTATACCGTTGAGGTTATAGTACTCGTCTACACTATGACATAGGGAAACATCTTCATCAAGATCTAGGAGCTGTCTCGTGCTCAATGGAACAAACCGCTGAGGTTATAGAACTTGTACATACTATGACGGAGGAAAACATCAAGATCTAGGAACTGACTCGTGCTCAATGGAGTATATCGTTGAGGTTATAGTACTCGTCCATACTATGATGTAGGGAAACATCTTCATCAAGATCCAGGAACTATCTCGTGCTCAATGGAGTAAACCGCTGAGGTTATAGAACTTGTCCATACTATGACGGAGGAAAACATCAAGATCTAGGAACTGACTCGTGCTCAATGCAGTATACCGTTGAGGTTATAGTACTCGTCCACACTATGACGTAGGGAAACATCTTCATCAAGATCCAGGAACTGTCTCGTGCTCAATGGAGTAAACCGTTGAGGTTATAGAACTTTTCCACACTATGACGGAGGAAAACATCAAGATCTAGGAACTGACTCGTGCTCAATGGAGTATACCGTTGAGGTTAAAGTACTTGTCCACACTATGACGTAGGGAAACATCTTCATCAAGATCTAGGAACTGTCTCGTGCTCAAAGGAGTAAATCGCTGAGGATATAGAACTTGTCCACACTATGATGGAGGAAAACATCTTCATCAAGATCTAGGAACTGTCTCGTGCTCAAAGGAGTAAACCGCTGAGGTTATAGAACTTGTCCACACTATGACGGAGGAAAATATCAAGATCTAGGAACTGACTCGTGCTCAATGGAGTATACTGTTGAGGTTATAGTACTCATCCATACTATGACGTAGGGAAACATCTTCATCAAGATCTAGGAACTGGCTCGTGCTCAATGGAGTAAACCGCTGAGGTTATAGAACTTGTCCACACTATGACGGAGGAAAACATAAAGATATAGGAACTAACTCGTGCTCAATGGAGTATACCGTTGAGGTTATAGTACTCGTCCACACTATGACGTAGGGAAACATCTTCATCAAGATCTAGGAACTGTCTCGTGCTCAAAGGAGTAAACCGCTGAGGTTATAGAACTTGTCCACACTATGACGGAGGAAAACATCAAGATCTAGGAACTGACTCGTGTTCAATGGAGTATACCGTTGAGGTTATAGTACTCGTCTACACTATGACGTAGGGAAACATCTTCATCAAGATCTAGGAACTGTCTCGTGCTCAAAGGAGTAAATCGTTGAGGTTATAGAACTTGTCCACACTATGACGGAGGAAAACATCTTCATCAAGATCTAGGAACTGTCTCGTCCTCAAAAGAGTAAACCGCTGAGGTTATAGAACTTGTCCTAACTATGACGGAGGAAAACTTTAAGATCTAGGAACTGACTCGTGCTCTATGGAGTATATTGTTGAGGTTATAGTACTCGTCCACACTATGACGTAGGGAAACATCTTCATCAAGATCTAGGAACTGTCTCGTGCTCAATGGAGTAAACCGCTGAGGTTATAGAACTTGTCCACACTATGACGGAGGAAAACATCAAGATCTAAGAACTGACTCGTGCTCAATGGAGTATACTGTTGAGGTTATAGTACTCGTCCACACTATGACGTAGGGAAACATCTTCATCAAGATCCAGGAACTGTCTCGTGCTCAATGGAGTAAACCGCTGAGGTTATAGAACTTGTCCACACTATGACGGAGGAAAACATCAAGATCTAGGAACTGACTCGTTCTCAATGGAGTATACCGTTGAGGTTATAGTACACGTCCATACTATGACGTAGGGAAACATCTTCATCAAGATCCAGGAACTGTCTCGTGCTCAATGGAGTAAACTGCTGAGGTTATAGAACTTGTCCACACTATGACAGAGGAAAACATCAAGATCTAGGAACTGACTCGTGCTCAATGGAGTATACCGTTGAGGTTATAGTACTCGTCCACACTATGACGTAGGGAAACATCTTCATCAAGATCCAGGAACTGTCTCGTGCTCAATGGAGTAAACCGCTGAGGTTATAGAACTTGCCCACACTATGACAGAGGAAAACATCAAGATCTAGGAACTGAATCGTGCTCAATGGAGTATACCGTTGAGGTTATAGTACTCGTCCACACTATGACGTAGGGAAACATCTTCATCAAGATCCAGGAACTGTCTCGTGCTCAATGGAGTAAACCGCTGAGGTTATAGAACTTGTCCACACTATGACGGAGGAAAACATCAAGATCTAGGAACTGACTCGTGCTCAATGGAGTATACCGTTGAGGTTATAGTACTCATCCACACTATGACGTAGGGAAACATCTTCATCAAGATCCAGGAACTGTCTCGTGCTCAAAGGAGTAAACCGCTGAGGTTATAGAACTTGTCCACACTATGACAGAGGAAAACATCAAGATCTAGGAACTGTCTCGTGCTCAATGGAGTATACCGTTGAGGTTATAGAACTCGTCCACACTATGACATAGGGAAACATCTTCATCAAGATCTAGGAACTGTCTCGTGCTCAAAGGAGTAAACCGCTGAGGTTATAGAACTTGTCCACACTATGACGGAGGAAAACATCAAGATCTAGGAACTGACTCGTGTTCAATGGAGTATACCGTTGAGGTTATAGTACTCGTCTACACTATGACGTGGGGAAACATCTTCATCAAGATCTAGGAACTGTCTCGTGCTCAAAGGAGTAAATCGTTGAGGTTATAGAACTTGTCCACACTATGACGGAGGAAAACATCTTCATCAAGATCTAGGAACTGTCTCGTGCTCAAAGGAGTAAACCGCTGAGGTTATAGAACTTGTCCTAACTATGACGGAGGAAAACTTTAAGATCTAGGAACTGACTCGTGCTCTATGGAGTATATTGTTGAGGTTATAGTACTCGTCCACACTATGACGTAGGGAAACATCTTCATCAAGATCTAGGAACTGTCTCGTGCTCAATGGAGTAAACCGCTGAGGTTATAGAACTTGTCCACACTATGACGGAGGAAAACATCAAGATCTAAGAACTGACTCGTGCTCAATGGAGTATACTGTTGAGGTTATAGTACTCGTCCACACTATGACGTAGGGAAACATCTTCATCAAGATCCAGGAACTGTCTCGTGCTCAATGGAGTAAACCGCTGAGGTTATAGAACTTGTCCACACTATGACGGAGGAAAACATCAAGATCTAGGAACTGACTCGTTCTCAATGGAGTATACCGTTGAGGTTATAGTACACGTCCATACTATGACGTAGGGAAACATCTTCATCAAGATCCAGGAACTGTCTCGTGCTCATTGGAGTAAACTGCTGAGGTTATAGAACTTGTCCACACTATGACAGAGGAAAACATCAAGATCTAGGAACTGACTCGTGCTCAATGGAGTATACCGTTGAGGTTATAGTACTCGTCCACACTATGACGTAGGGAAACATCTTCATCAAGATCCAGGAACTGTCTCGTGCTCAATGGAGTAAACCGCTGAGGTTATAGAACTTGTCCATACTATGACAGAGGAAAACATCAAGATCTAGGAACTGACTCGTGCTCAATGGAGTATACCGTTGAGGTTATAGTACTCGTCCACACTATGACGTAGGGAAACATCTTCATCAAGATCCAGGAACTGTCTCGTGCTCAATGGAGTAAACCGCTGAGGTTATAGAACTTGTCCACACTATGACGGAGGAAAACATCAAGATCTAGGAACTGACTCGTGCTCAATGGAGTATACCGTTGAGGTTATAGTACTCATCCACACTATGACGTAGGGAAACATCTTCATCAAGATCCAGGAACTGTCTCGTGCTCAAAGGAGTAAACCGCTGAGGTTATAGAACTTGTCCACACTATGACAGAGGAAAACATCAAGATCTAGGAACTGTCTCGTGCTCAATGGAGTATACCGTTGAGGTTATAGAACTCGTCCACACTATGACGTAGGGAAACATCTTCATCAAGATCTAGGAACTGTCTCGTTCTCAAAGGAGTAAACCGCTGAGGTTATAGAACTTGTCCACACTATGACGGAGGAAAACATCAAGATCTAGGAACTGACTCGTGCTCAATGGAGTATACCGTTGAGGTTATAGTACTCGTCTACACTATGACGTAGGGAAACATCTTCATCAAGATCTAGGAGCTGTCTCGTGCTCAATGGAACAAACCGCTGAGGTTATAGAACTTGTACATACTATGACGGAGGAAAACATCAAGATCTAGGAACTGACTCGTGCTCAATGGAGTATATCGTTGAGTTTATAGTACTCGTCCATACTATGACGTAGGGAAACATCTTCATCAAGATCCAGGAACTATCTCGTGCTCAATGGAGTAAACCGTTGAGGTTATAGAACTTGTCCATACTATGACGGAGGAAAACATCAAGATCTAGGAACTGACTCGTGCTCAATGCAGTATACCGTTGAGGTTATAGTACTCGTCCACACTATGACGTAGGGAAACATCTTCATCAAGATCCAGGAACTGTCTCGTGCTCAATGGAGTAAACCGTTGAGGTTATAGAACTTGTCCACACTATGACGGAGGAAAACATCAAGATCTAGGAACTGACTCGTGCTCAATGGAGTATACCGTTGAGGTTAAAGTACTCGTCCACACTATGACGTAGGGAAACATCTTCATCAAGATCTAGGAACTGTCTCGTGCTCAAAGGAGTAAATCGCTGAGGATATAGAACTTGTCCACACTATGATGGAGGAAAACATCTTCATCAAGATCTAGGAACTGTCTCGTGCTCAAAGGAGTAAACCGCTGAGGTTATAGAACTTGTCCACACTATGACGGAGGAAAACATCAAGATCTAGGAACTGACTCGTGCTCAATTGAGTATACCGTTGAGGTTATAGTACTCGTCTACACTATGACGTAGGGAAACATCTTCATCAAGATCTAGGAGCTGTCTCGTGCTCAATGGAACAAACCGCTGAGGTTATAGAACTTGTACATACTATGACGGAGGAAAACATCAAGATCTAGGAACTGACTCGTGCTCAATGGAGTATATCGTTGAGTTTATAGTACTCGTCCATACTATGACATAGGGAAACATCTTCATCAAGATCCAGGAACTATCTCGTGCTCAATGGAGTAAACCGCTGAGGTTATAGAACTTGTCCATACTATGACGGAGGAAAACATCAAGATCTAGGAACTGACTCGTGCTCAATGCAGTATACCGTTGAGGTTATAGTACTCGTCCACACTATGACGTAGGGAAACATCTTCATCAAGATCCAGGAACTGTCTCGTGCTCAATGGAGTAAACCGTTGAGGTTATAGAACTTGTCCACACTATGACGGAGGAAAACATCAACATCTAGGAACTGACTCGTGCTCAATGGAGTATACCGTTGAGGTTAAAGTACTCGTCCACACTATGACGTAGGGAAACATCTTCATCAAGATCTAGGAACTGTCTCGTGCTCAAAGGAGTAAATCGCTGAGGATATAGAACTTGTCCACACTATGATGGAGGAAAACATCTTCATCAAGATCTAGGAACTGTCTCGTGCTCAAAGGAGTAAACCGCTGAGGTTATAGAACTTGTCCACACTATGACGGAGGAAAACATCAAGATCTAGGAACTGACTCGTGCTCAATGGAGTATATTGTTGAGGTTATAGTACTCATCCATACTATGACGTAGGGAAACATCTTCATCAAGATCTAGGAACTGGCTCGTGCTCAATGGAGTAAACCACTGAGGTTATAGAACTTGTCCACACTATGACGGAGGAAAACATAAAGATATAGGAACTGACTCGTGCTCAATGGAGTATACCGTTGAGGTTATAGTACTCGTCCACACTATGACGTAGGGAAACATCTTCATCAAGATCTAGGAACTGTCTCGTGCTCAAAGGAGTAAACCGTTGAGGTTATAGAACTTGTCCACACTATGACGGAGGAAAACATCAAGATCTAGGAACTGACTCGTGTTCAATGGAGTATACCGTTGAGGTTATAGTACTCGTCTACACTATGATGTAGGGAAACATCTTCATCAAGATCTAGGAACTGTCTCGTGCTCAAAGGAGTAAACCGTTGAGGTTATAGAACTTGTCCACACTATGACGGAGGAAAACATCTTCATCAAGATCTAGGAACTGTCTCGTGCTCAAAGGAGTAAACCGCTGAGGTTATAGAACTTGTCCTAACTATGACGGAGGAAAACTTTAAGATCTAGGAACTGACTCCTGCTCTATGGAGTATATTGTTGAGGTTATAGTACTCGTCCACACTATGACGTTGGGAAACATCTTCATCAAGATCTAGGAACTGTCTCGTGCTCAATGGAGTAAACCGCTGAGGTTATAGAACTTGTCCACACTATGACGGAGGAAAACATCAAGATCTAAGAACTGACTCGTGCTCAATGGAGTATACTGTTGAGGTTATAGTACTCGTCCACACTATGACGTAGGGAAACATCTTCATCAAGATCCAGGAACTGTCTCGTGCTCAATGGAGTAAACCGCTGAGGTTATAGAACTTGTCCACACTATGACGGAGGAAAACATCAAGATCTAGGAACTGACTCGTGCTCAATGGAGTATACCGTTGAGGTTATAGTACTCGTCCACACTATGACGTAGGGAAACATCTTCATCAAGATCCAGGAACTGTCTCGTGCTCAATGGAGTAAATCGCTGAGGTTATAGAACTTGTCCATACTATGACGGAGGAAAACATCAAGATCTAGGAACTGACTCGTGCTCAATGGAGTATACCGTTGAGGTTATAGTACTCGTCCACACTATGACGTAGGGAAACATCTTCATCAAGATCCAGGAACTGTCTCGTGCTCAATGGAGTAAACCGTTGAGGTTATAGAACTTGTCCACACTATGACGGAGGAAAACATCAAGATCTAGGAACTGACTCGTGCTCAATGGAGTATACCGTTGAGGTTATAGTACTCGTCCATACTATGACGTAGGGAAACATCTTCATCAAGATCTAGGAACTGTCTCGTGCTCAAAGGAGTAAACTGCTGAGGTTATAGAACTTGTCCACACTATGACAGAGGAAAACATCAAGATCTAGGAACTGACTCGTGCTCAATGGAGTATACCGTTGAGGTTATAGTACTCGTCCACACTATGAAGTAGGGAAACATCTTCAACAAGATCTAGGAACTGTCTCGTGCTCAATGGAGTAAACTGCTGAGGTTATAGAACTTGTCCACACTATGACGGAGGAAAACATCAAGATCTAGGAACTGACTCGTGCTCAATGGAGTATACCGTTGAGGTTATAGTACTCATCCACACTATGACGTAGGGAAACATCTTCATCAAGATCTAGGAACTGTCTCGTGCTCAAAGGAGTAAACCGCTGAGGTTATAGAACTTGTCCACACTATGACAGAGGAAAACATCAAGATCTAGGAACTGTCTCGTGCTCAATGGAGTATACCGTTGAGGTTATAGAACTCGTCCACACTATGACGTAGGGAAACATCTTCATCAAGATCTAGGAATTGTCTCATGCTCAAAGGAGTAAAACGCTGAGGTTATAGAACTTGTCCACACTATGACGGAGGAAAACATCAAGATCTAGGAACTGACTCGTGCTCAATGGAGTATACCGTTGAGGTTATAGTACTCGTCTACACTATGACGTAGGGAAACATCTTCATCAAGATCTAGGAGCTGTCTCGTGCTCAATGGAACAAACCGCTGAGGTTATAGAACTTGTCCACACTATGACGGAGGAAAACATCAAGATCTAAGAACTGACTCGTGCTCAATGGAGTATACTGTTGAGGTTATAGTACTCGTCCACACTATGACGTAGGGAAACATCTTCATCAAGATCCAGGAACTGTCTCGTGCTCAATGGAGTAAACCGCTGAGGTTATAGAACTTGTCCACACTATGACGGAGGAAAACATCAAGATCTAGGAACTGACTCGTGCTCAATGGAGTATACCGTTGAGGTTATAGTACTCGTCCACACTATGACGTAGGGAAACATCTTCATCAAGATCCAGGAACTGTCTCGTGCTCAATGGAGTAAATCGCTGAGGTTATAGAACTTGTCCATACTATGACGGAGGAAAACATCAAGATCTAGGAACTGACTCGTGCTCAATGGAGTATACCGTTGAGGTTATAGTACTCGTCCACACTATGACGTAGGGAAACATCTTCATCAAGATCCAGGAACTGTCTCGTGCTCAATGGAGTAAACCGCTGAGGTTATAGAACTTGTCCACACTATGACGGAGGAAAACATCAAGATCTAGGAACTGACTCGTGCTCAATGGAGTATACCGTTGAGGTTATATTACTCGTCCATACTATGACGTAGGGAAACATCTTCATCAAGATCTAGGAACTGTCTCGTGCTCAAAGGAGTAAACTGCTGAGGTTATAGAACTTGTCCACACTATAACAGAGGAAAACATCAAGATCTAGGAACTGACTCGTGCTCAATGGAGTATACCGTTGAGGTGATAGTACTCGTCCACACTATGACGTAGGGAAACATCTTCATCAAGATCCAGGAACTGTCTCGTGCTCAATGGAGTAAACCGCTGAGGTTATAGAACTTGTCCACACTATGACGGAGGAAAACATCAAGATCTAGGAACTGACTCGTGCTCAATGGAGTATACCGTTGAGGTTATAGTACTCGTCTACACTATGATGTAGGGAAACATCTTCATCAAGATCTAGGAACTGTCTCGTGCTCAAAGGAGTAAACCGTTGAGGTTGTAGAACTTGTCCACACTATGACGGAGGAAAACATCTTCATCAAGATCTAGGAACTGTCTCGTGCTCAAAGGAGTAAACCGCTGAGGTTATAGAACTTGTCCTAACTATGACGGAGGAAAACTTTAAGATCTAGGAACTGACTCGTGCTCTATGGAGTATATTGTTGAGGTTATAGTACTCGTCCACACTATGACGTAGGGAAACATCTTCATCAAGATCTAGGAACTGTCTCGTGCTCAATGGAGTAAACCGCTGAGGTTATAGAACTTGTCCACACTATGAAGGAGGAAAACATCAAGATCTAAGAACTGACTCGTGCTCAATGGAGTATACTGTTGAGGTTATAGTACTCGTCCACACTATGACGTAGGGAAACATCTTCATCAAGATCCAGGAACTGTCTCGTGCTCAATGGAGTAAACCGCTGAGGTTATAGAACTTGTCCACACTATGACGGAGGAAAACATCAAGATCTAGGAACTGACTCGTGCTCAATGGAGTATACCGTTGAGGTTATAGTACTCGTCCACACTATGACGTAGGGAAACATCTTCAACAAGATCTAGGAACTGTCTCGTGCTCAATGGAGTAAACCGCTGAGGTTATAGAACTTGTCCACACTATGACGGAGGAAAACATCAAGATCTAGGAACTGACTCGTGCTCAATGGAGTATACCGTTGAGGTTATAGTACTCATCCACACTATGACGTAGGGAAACATCTTCATCAAGATCTAGGAACTGTCTCGTGCTCAAAGGAGTAAACCGCTGAGGTTATAGAACTTGTCCACACTATGACAGAGGAAAACATCAAGATCTAGGAACTGTCTCGTGCTCAATGGAGTATACCGTTGAGGTTATAGAACTCGTCCACACTATGACGTAGGGAAACATCTTCATCAAGATCTAGGAATTGTCTCATGCTCAAAGGAGTAAAACGCTGAGGTTATAGAACTTGTCCACACTATGACGGAGGAAAACATCAAGATCTAGGAACTGACTCGTGCTCAATGGAGTATACCGTTGAGGTTATAGTACTCGTCTACACTATGACGTAGGGAAACATCTTCCTCAAGATCTAGGAGCTGTCTCGTGCTCAATGGAACAAACCGCTGAGGTTATAGAACTTGTCCACACTATGACGGAGGAAAACATCAAGATCTAAGAACTGACTCGTGCTCAATGGAGTATACTGTTGAGGTTATAGTACTCGTCCACACTATGACGTAGGGAAACATCTTCATCAAGATCCAGGAACTGTCTCGTGCTCAATGGAGTAAACCGCTGAGGTTATAGAACTTGTCCACACTATGACGGAGGAAAACATCAAGATCTAGGAACTGACTCGTGCTCAATGGAGTATACCGTTGAGGTTATAGTACTCGTCCACACTATGACGTAGGGAAACATCTTCATCAAGATCCAGGAACTGTCTCGTGCTCAATGGAGTAAATCGCTGAGGTTATAGAACTTGTCCATACTATGACGGAGGAAAACATCAAGATCTAGGAACTGACTCGTGCTCAATGGAGTATACCGTTGAGGTTATAGTACTCGTCCACACTATGACGTAGGGAAACATCTTCATCAAGATCCAGGAACTGTCTCGTGCTCAATGAAGTAAACCGCTGAGGTTATAGAACTTGTCCACACTATGACGGAGGAAAACATCAAGATCTAGGAACTGACTCGTGCTCAATGGAGTATACCGTTGAGGTTATATTACTCGTCCATACTATGACGTAGGGAAACATCTTCATCAAGATCTAGGAACTGTCTCGTGCTCAAAGGAGTAAACTGCTGAGGTTATAGAACTTGTCCACACTATAACAGAGGAAAACATCAAGATCTAGGAACTGACTCGTGCTCAATGGAGTATACCGTTGAGGTTATAGTACTCGTCCACACTATGACGTAGGGAAACATCTTCATCAAGATCCAGTAACTGTCTCGTGCTCAATGGAGTAAACCGCTGAGGTTATAGAACTTGTCCACACTATGACGGAGGAAAACATCAAGATCTAGGAACTGACTCGTGCTCAATGGAGTATACCGTTGAGGTTATAGTACTCGTCTACACTATGATGTAGGGAAACATCTTCATCAAGATCTAGGAACTGTCTCGTGCTCAAAGGAGTAAACCGTTGAGGTTATAGAACTTGTCCACACTATGACGGAGGAAAACATCTTCATCAAGATCTAGGAACTGTCTCGTGCTCAAAGGAGTAAACCGCTGAGGTTATAGAACTTGTCCTAACTATGACGGAGGAAAACTTTAAGATCTAGGAACTGACTCGTGCTCTATGGAGCATATTGTTGAGGTTATAGTACTCGTCCACACTATGACGTAGGGAAACATCTTCATCAAGATCTAGGAACTGTCTCGTGCTCAATGGAGTAAACCGCTGAGGTTATAGAACTTGTCCACACTATGACGGAGGAAAACATCAAGATCTAAGAACTGACTCGTGCTCAATGGAGTATACTGTTGAGGTTATAGTACTCGTCCACACTATGACGTAGGGAAACATCTTCATCAAGATCCAGGAACTGTCTCGTGCTCAATGGAGTAAACCGCTGAGGTTATAGAACTTGTCCACACTATGACGGAGGAAAACATCAAGATCTAGGAACTGACTCGTGCTCAATGGAGTATACCGTTGAGGTTATAGTACTCGTCCACACTATGACGTAGGGAAACATCTTCATCAAGATCCAGGAACTGTCTCGTGCTCAATGGAGTAAACCGCTGAGGTTATAGAACTTGTCCACACTATGACGGAGGAAAACATCAAGATCTAGGAACTAACTCGTGCTCTATGGAGTATATTGTTGAGGTTATAGTACTCGTCCACACTATGACGTAGGGAAACATCTTCATCAAGATCTAGGAACTGTCTCGTGCTCAATGGAGTAAACCGCTGAGGTTATAGAACTTGTCCACACTATGACGGAGGAAAACATCAAGATCTAAGAACTGACTCGTGCTCAATGGAGTATACTGTTGAGGTTATAGTACTCGTCCACACTATGACGTAGGGAAACATCTTCATCAAGATCCAGGAACTGTCACGTGCTCAATGGAGTAAACCGCTGAGGTTATAGAACTTGTCCACACTATGACGGAGGAAAACATCAAGATCTAGGAACTGACTCGTGCTCAATGGAGTATACCGTTGAGGTTATAGTACTCGTCCACACTATGACGTAGGGAAACATCTTCATCAAGATCCAGGAACTGTCTCGTGCTCAATGGAGTAAATCGCTGAGGTTATAGAACTTGTCCATACTATGACGGAGGAAAACATCAAGATCTAGGAACTGACTCGTGCTCAATGGAGTATACCGTTGAGGTTATAGTACTCGTCCACACTATGACGTAGGGAAACATCTTCATCAAGATCCAGGAACTCTCTCGTGCTCAATGGAGTAAACCGCTGAGGTTATAGAACTTGTCCACACTATGACGGAGGAAAACATCAAGATCTAGGAACTGACTCGTGCTCAATGGAGTATACCGTTGAGGTTATAGTACTCGTCCATACTATGATGTAGGGAAACATCTTCATCAAGATCTAGGAACTGTCTCGTGCTCAAAGGAGTAAACTGCTGAGGTTATAGAACTTGTCCACACTATGACAGAGGAAAACATCAAGATCTAGGAACTGACTCGTGCTCAATGGAGTATACCGTTGAGGTTATAGTACTCGTCCACACTATGACATAGGGAAACATCTTCATCAAGATCTAGGAACTGTCTCGTGCTCAATGGAGTAAACCGCTGAGGTTATAGAACTTGTCCACACTATGACGGAGGAAAACATCAAGATCTAGGAACTGACACGTGCTCAATGGAGTATACCGTTGAGGTTATAGTACTCATCCACACTATGACGTAGGGAAACATCTTCATCAAGATCTAGGAACTGTCTCGTGCTCAAAGGAGTAAACCGCTGAGGTTATAGAACTTGTCCACACTATGACAGAGGAAAACATCAAGATCTAGGAACTGTCTCGTGCTCAATGGAGTATACTGTTGAGGTTATAGAACTCGTCCACACTATGACGTAGGGAAACATCTTCATCAAGATCTAGGAATTGTCTCATGCTCAAAGGAGTAAAACGCTGAGGTTATAGAACTTGTCCACACTATGACGGAGGAAAACATCAAGATCTAGGAACTGACTCGTGCTCAATGGAGTATACCATTGAGGTTATAGTACTCGTCTACACTATGACGTAGGGAAACATCTTCATCAAGATCTAGGAGCTGTCTCGTGCTCAATGGAACAAACCGCTGAGGTTATAGAACTTGTACATACTATGACGGAGGAAAACATCAAGATCTAGGAACTGACTCGTGCTCAATGGAGTATATCGTTGAGGTTATAGTACTCGTCCATACTATGACGTAGGGAAACATCTTCATCAAGATCCAGGAACTATCTCGTGCTCAATGGAGTAAACCGCTGAGGTTATAGAACTTGTCCATACTATGACGGAGGAAAACATCAAGATCTAGGAACTGACTCGTGCTCAATGCAGTATACCGTTGAGGTTATAGTACTCGTCCACACTATGACGTAGGGAAACATCTTCATCAAGATCCAGGAACTGTCTCGTGCTCAATGGAGTAAACCGTTGAGGTTATAGAACTTGTCCACACTATGACGGAGGAAAACATCAAGATCTAGGAACTGACTCGTGCTCAATGGAGTATACCGTTGAGGTTAAAGTACTCGTCCACACTATGACGTAGGGAAACATCTTCATCAAGATCTAGGAACTGTCTCGTGCTCAAAGGAGTAAATCGCTGAGGATATAGAACTTGTCCACACTTTGATGGAGGAAAACATCTTCATCAAGATCTAGGAATTGTCTCGTGCTCAAAGGAGTAAACCGCTGAGGTTATAGAACTTGTCCACACTATGACGGAGGAAAACATCAAGATCTAGGAACTGACTCGTGCTCAATGGAGTATATTGTTGAGGTTATAGTACTCATCCATACTATGACGTAGGGAAACATCTTCATCAAGATCTAGGAACTGGCTCGTGCTCAATGGAGTAAACCGCTGAGGTTATAGAACTTGTCCACACTATGACGGAGGAAAACATAAAGATATAGGAACTGACTCGTGCTCAATGGAGTATACCGTTGAGGTTATAGTACTCGTCCACACTATGACGTAGGGAAACATCTTCATCAAGATCTAGGAACTGTCTCGTGCTCAAAGGAGTAAACCGCTGAGGTTATAGAACTTGTCCACACTATGACGGAGGAAAACATCAAGATCTAGGAACTGACTCGTGTTCAATGGAGTATACCGTTGAGGTTATAGTACTCGTCTACACTATGATGTAGGGAAACATCTTCATCAAGATCTAGGAATTGTCTCGTGCTCAAAGGAGTAAACCGTTGAGGTTATAGAACTTGTCCACACTATGACGGAGGAAAACATCTTCATCAAGATCTAGGAACTGTCTCGTGCTCAAAGGAGTAAACCGCTGAGGTTATAGAACTTGTCCTAACTATGACGGAGGAAAACTTTAAGATCTAGGAACTGACTCGTGCTCTATGGAGTATATTGTTGAGGTTATATTACTCGTCCACACTATGACGTAGGGAAACATCTTCATCAAGATCTAGGAACTGTCTCGTGCTCAATGGAGTAAACCGCTGAGGTTATAGAACTTGTCCACACTATGACGGAGGAAAACATCAAGATCTAAGAACTGACTCGTGCTCAATGGAGTATACTGTTGAGGTTATAGTACTCGTCCACACTATGATGTAGGGAAACATCTTCATCAAGATCCAGGAACTGTCTCGTGCTCAATGGAGTAAACCGCTGAGGTTATAGAACTTGTCCACACTATGACGGAGGAAAACATCAAGATCTAGGAACTGACTCGTGCTCAATGGAGTATACCGTTGAGGTTAGAGTACTCGTCCACACTATGACGTACGGAAACATCTTCATCAAGATCCAGGAACTGTCTCGTGCTCAATGGAGTAAATCGCTGAGGTTATAGAACTTGTCCATACTATGACGGAGGAAAACATCAAGATCTAGGAACTGACTCGTGCTCAATGGAGTATACCGTTGAGGTTATAGTACTCGTCCACACTATGACATAGGGAAACATCTTCATCAAGATCTAGGAGCTGTCTCGTGCTCAATGGAACATACCGCTGAGGTTATAGAACTTGTCCATACTATGACGGAGGAAAACATCAAGATCTAGGAACTGACTCGTGCTCAATGGAGTATATCATTGAGGTTATAGTACTCGTCCACACTATGACGTAGGGAAACATCTTCATCAAGATCCAGGAACTATCTCGTGCTCAATGGAGTAAACCGCTGAGGTTATAGAACTTGTCCATACTATGACGGAGGAAAACATCAAGATCTAGGAACTGACTCGTGCTCAATGCAGTATACCGTTGAGGTTATAGTACTCGTCCACACTATGACGTAGGGAAACATCTTCATCAAGATCCAGGAACTGTCTCGTGCTCAATGGAGTAAACCGTTGAGGTTATAGAACTTGTCCACACTATGACGGAGGAAAACATCAAGATCTAGGAACTGACTCGTGCTCAATGGAGTATACCGTTGAGGTTAAAGTACTCGTCCACACTATGACGTAGGGAAACATCTTCATCAAGATCTAGGAACTGTCTCGTGCTCAAAGGAGTAAATCGCCGAGGATATAGAACTTGTCCACACTATGATGGAGGAAAACATCTTTATCAAGATCTAGGAACTGTCTCGTGCTCAAAGGAGTAAACCGCTGAGGTTATAGAACTTGTCCACACTATGACGGAGGAAAACATCAAGATCTAGGAACTGACTCGTGCTCAATGGAGTATACTGTTGAGGTTATAGTACTCGTCCATACTATAACGTAGGGAAACATCTTCATCAAGATCTAGGAACTGGCTCGTGCTCAATGGAGTAAACCGCTGAGGTTATAGAACTTGTCCACACTATGACGGAGGAAAACATAAAGATATAGGAACTGACTCGTGCTCAATGGAGTATACCGTTGAGGTTATAGTACTCGTCCACACTATGACGGAGGAAAACATCAAGATCTAGGAACTGACTCGTGTTCAATGGAGTATACCGTTGAGGTTATAGTACTCGTCTACACTATGATGTAGGGAAACATCTTCATCAAGATCTAGGAATTGTCTCGTGCTCAAAGGAGTAAACCGTTGAGGTTATAGAACTTGTCCACACTATGACGGAGGAAAACATCTTCATCAAGATCTAGGAACTGTCTCGTGCTCAAAGGAGTAAACCGCTGAGGTTATAGAACTTGTCCTAACTATGACGGAGGAAAACTTTAAGATCTAGGAACTGACTCGTGCTCTATGGAGTATATTGTTGAGGTTATATTACTCGTCCACACTATGACGTAGGGAAACATCTTCATCAAGATCTAGGAACTGTCTCGTGCTCAATGGAGTAAACCGCTGAGGTTATAGAACTTGTCCACACTATGACGGAGGAAAACATCAAGATCTAAGAACTGACTCGTGCTCAATGGAGTATACTGTTGAGGTTATAGTACTCGTCCACACTATGATGTAGGGAAACATCTTCATCAAGATCCAGGAACTGTCTCGTGCTCAATGGAGTAAACCGCTGAGGTTATAGAACTTGTCCACACTATGACGGAGGAAAACATCAAGATCTAGGAACTGACTCGTGCTCAATGGAGTATACCGTTGAGGTTAGAGTACTCGTCCACACTATGACGTACGGAAACATCTTCATCAAGATCCAGGAACTGTCTCGTGCTCAATGGAGTAAATCGCTGAGGTTATAGAACTTGTCCATACTATGACGGAGGAAAACATCAAGATCTAGGAACTGACTCGTGCTCAATGGAGTATACCGTTGAGGTTATAGTACTCGTCCACACTATGACATAGGGAAACATCTTCATCAAGATCTAGGAGCTGTCTCGTGCTCAATGGAACATACCGCTGAGGTTATAGAACTTGTCCATACTATGACGGAGGAAAACATCAAGATCTAGGAACTGACTCGTGCTCAATGGAGTATATCATTGAGGTTATAGTACTCGTCCACACTATGACGTAGGGAAACATCTTCATCAAGATCCAGGAACTATCTCGTGCTCAATGGAGTAAACCGCTGAGGTTATAGAACTTGTCCATACTATGACGGAGGAAAACATCAAGATCTAGGAACTGACTCGTGCTCAATGCAGTATACCGTTGAGGTTATAGTACTCGTCCACACTATGACGTAGGGAAACATCTTCATCAAGATCCAGGAACTGTCTCGTGCTCAATGGAGTAAACCGTTGAGGTTATAGAACTTGTCCACACTATGACGGAGGAAAACATCAAGATCTAGGAACTGACTCGTGCTCAATGGAGTATACCGTTGAGGTTAAAGTACTCGTCCACACTATGACGTAGGGAAACATCTTCATCAAGATCTAGGAACTGTCTCGTGCTCAAAGGAGTAAATCGCCGAGGATATAGAACTTGTCCACACTATGATGGAGGAAAACATCTTTATCAAGATCTAGGAACTGTCTCGTGCTCAAAGGAGTAAACCGCTGAGGTTATAGAACTTGTCCACACTATGACGGAGGAAAACATCAAGATCTAGGAACTGACTCGTGCTCAATGGAGTATACTGTTGAGGTTATAGTACTCGTCCATACTATAACGTAGGGAAACATCTTCATCAAGATCTAGGAACTGGCTCGTGCTCAATGGAGTAAACCGCTGAGGTTATAGAACTTGTCCACACTATGACGGAGGAAAACATAAAGATATAGGAACTGACTCGTGCTCAATGGAGTATACCGTTGAGGTTATAGTACTCGTCCACACTATGACGTAGGGAAACATCTTCATCAAGATCTAGGAACTGTCTCGTGCTCAAAGGAGTAAACTGCTGAGGTTATAGAACTTGTCCACACTATGACGGAGGAAAACATCAAGATCTAGGAACTGACTCGTGTTCAATGGAGTATACCGTTGAGGTTATAGTACTCGTCTACACTATGACGTAGGGAAACATCTTCATCAAGATCTAGGAACTTTCTCGTGCTCAAAGGAGTAAACCGTTGAGGTTATAGAACTTGTCCACACTATGACGGAGGAAAACATCTTCATCAAGATCTAGGAACTGTCTCGTGCTCAAAGGAGTAAACCGCTGAGGTTATAGAACTTGTCCTAACTATGACAGAGGAAAACTTTAAGATCTAGGAACTGACTCGTGCTCTATGGAGTATATTGTTGAGGTTATAATACTCGTCCACACTATGACGTAGGGAAACATCTTCATCAAGATCTAGGAACTGTCTCGTGCTCAATGGAGTAAACCGCTGAGGTTATAGAACTTGTCCACACTATGACGGAGGAAAACATCAAGATCTAAGAACTGACTCGTGCTCAATGGAGTATACTGTTGAGGTTATAGTACTCGTCCACACTATGACGTAGGGAAACATCTTCATCAAGATCCAGGAACTTTCTCGTGCTCAATGGAGTAAATCGCTGAGGTTATAGAACTTGTCCACACTATGACGGAGGAAAACATCAAGATCTAGGAACTGACTCGTGCTCAATGGAGTATACCGTTAAGGTTATAGTACTCGTCCACACTATGACATAGGGAAACATGTTCATCAAGATCTAGGAGCTGTCTCGTGCTCAATGGAACATACCGCTGAGGTTATAGAACTTGTCCATACTATGACGGAGGAAAACATCAAGATCTAGGAACTGACTCGTGCTCAATGGAGTATATCATTGAGGTTATAGTACTCGTCCACACTATGACGTAGGGAAACATCTTCATCAAGATCCAGGAACTATCTCGTGCTCAATGGAGTAAACCGCTGAGGTTATAGAACTTGTCCATACTATGACGGAGGAAAACATCAAGATCTAGGAACTGACTCGTGCTCAATGCAGTATACCGTTGAGGTTATAGTACTCGTCCACACTATAACGTAGGGAAACATCTTCATCAAGATCCAGGAACTGTCTCGTGCTCAATGGAGTAAACCGTTGAGGTTATAGAACTTGTCCACACTATGACGGAGGAAAACATCAAGATCTAGGAACTGACTCGTGCTCAATGGAGTATACCGTTGAGGTTAAAGTACTCGTCCACACTATGACGTAGGGAAATATCTTCATCAAGATCTAGGAACTGTCTCGTGCTCAAAGGAGTAAATCGCCGAGGATATAGAACTTGTCCACACTATGATGGAGGAAAACATCTTCATCAAGATCTAGGAACTGTCTCGTGCTCAAAGGAGTAAACCGCTGAGGTTATAGAACTTGTCCACACTATGACGGAGGAAAACATCAAGATCTAGGAACTGACTCGTGCTCAATGGAGTATACTGTTGAGGTTATAGTACTCGTCCATACTATGACGTAGGGAAACATCTTCATCAAGATCTAGGAACTGGCTCGTGCTCAATGGAGTAAACCGCCGAGGTTATAGAACTTGTCCACACTATGACAGAGGAAAACATAAAGATATAGGAACTGACTCGTGCTCAATGGAGTATACCGTTGAGGTTATAGTACTCGTCCACACTATGACGTAGGGAAACATCTTCATCAAGATCTAGGAACTTTCTCGTGCTCAAAGGAGTAAACCGTTGAGGTTATAGAACTTGTCCATACTATGACGGAGGAAAACATCTTCATCAAGATCTAGGAACTGTCTCGTGCTCAAAGGAGTAAACCGCTGAGGTTATAGAACTTGTCCTAACTATGACGGAGGAAAACTTTAAGATCTAGGAACTGACTCGTGCTCTATGGAGTATATTGTTGAGGTTATAGTACTCGTCCACACTATGACGTAGGGAAACATCTTCATCAAGATCTAGGAACTGTCTCGTGCTCAATGGAGTAAACCGTTGAGGTTATAGAACTTGTCCACACTATGACGGAGGAAAACATCAAGATCTAAGAACTGACTCGTGCTCAATGGAGTATACTGTTGAGGTTATAGTACTCGTCCACACTATGACGTAGGGAAACATCTTCATCAAGATCCAGGAACTGTCTCGTGCTCAATGGAGTAAACCGCTGAGGTTATAGAACTTGTCCACACTATGACGGAGGAAAACATCAAGATCTAGGAACTGACTCGTGCTCAATGGAGTATACCGTTGAGGTTATAGTACTCGTCCACACTATGACGTAGGGAAACATCTTCATCAAGATCCAGGAACTGTCTCGTGCTCAATGGAGTAAATCGCTGAGGTTATAGAACTTGTCCACACTATGACGGAGGAAAACATCAAGATCTAGGAACTGACTCGTGCTCAATGGAGTATACCGTTGAGGTTATAGTACTCGTCCACACTATGACATAGGGAAACATCTTCATCAAGATCTAGGAGCTGTCTCGTGCTCAATGGAACATATCGCTGAGGTTATAGAACTTGTCCATACTATGACGGAGGAAAACATCAAGATCTAGGAACTGACTCGTGCTCAATGGAGTATATCATTGAGGTTATAGTACTCGTCCACACTATGACGTAGGGAAACATCTTCATCAAGATCCAGGAACTATCTCGTGCTCAATGGAGTAAACCGCTGAGGTTATAGAACTTGTCCATACTATGACGGAGGAAAACATCAAGATCTAGGAACTGACTCGTGCTCAATGCAGTATACCGTTGAGGTTATAGTACTCGTCCACACTATGACGTAGGGAAACATCTTCATCAAGATCCAGGAACTGTCTCGTGCTCAATGGAGTAAACCGTTGAGGTTATAGAACTTGTCCACACTATGACGGAGGAAAACATCAAGATCTAGGAACTGACTCGTGCTCAATGGAGTATACCGTTGAGGTTAAAGTACTCGTCCACACTATGACGTAGGGAAACATCTTCATCAAGATCTAGGAACTGTCTCGTGCTCAAAGGAGTAAATCGCCGAGGATATAGAACTTGTCCACACTATGATGGAGGAAAACATCTTCATCAAGATCTAGGAACTGTCTCGTGCTCAAAGGAGTAAACCGCTGAGGTTATAGAACTTGTCCACACTATGACGGAGGAAAACATCAAGATCTAGGAACTGACTCGTGCTCAATGGAGTATACTGTTGAGGTTATAGTACTCGTCCATACTATGACGTAGGGAAACATCTTCATCAAGATCTAGGAACTGGCTCGTGCTCAATGGAGTAAACCGCTGAGGTTATAGAACTTGTCCACACTATGACGGAGGAAAACATAAAGATATAGGAACTGACTCGTGCTCAATGGAGTATACCGTTGAGGTTATAGTACTCGTCCACACTATGACGTAGGGAAACATCTTTATCAAGATCTAGGAACTGTCTCGTGCTCAAAGGAGTAAACTGCTGAGGTTATAGAACTTGTCCACACTATGACGGAGGAAAACATCAAGATCTAGGAACTGACTCGTGTTCAATGGAGTATACCGTTGAGGTTATAGTACTCGTCTACACTATGACGTAGGGAAACATCTTCATCAAGATCTAGGAACTTTCTCGTGCTCAAAGGAGTAAACCGTTGAGGTTATAGAACTTGTCCACACTATGACGGAGGAAAACATCTTCATCAAGATCTAGGAACTGTCTCGTGCTCAAAGGAGTAAACCGCTGAGGTTATAGAACTTGTCCTAACTATGACGGAGGAAAACTTTAAGATCTAGGAACTGACTCGTGCTCTATGGAGTATATTGTTGAGGTTATAGTACTCGTCCACACTATGACATAGGGAAACATCTTCATCAAGATCTAGGAACTGGCTCGTGCTCAATGGAGTAAACCGCTGAGGTTATAGAACTTGTCCACACTATGACGGAGGAAAACATAAAGATATAGGAACTGACTCGTGCTCAATGGAGTATACCGTTGAGGTTATAGTACTCGTCAGCACTATGACGTAGGTAAACATCTTCATCAAGATCTAGGAACTGTCTCGTGCTCAAAGGAGTAAACTGCTGAGGTTATAGAACTTGTCCACACTATGACGGAGGAAAACATCAAGATCTAGGAACTGACTCGTGTTCAATGGAGTATACCGTTGAGGTTATAGTACTCGTCTACACTATGACGTAGGGAAACATCTTCATCAAGATCTAAGAACTTTCTCGTGCTCAAAGGAGTAAACCGTTGAGGTTATAGAACTTGTCCACACTATGACGGAGGAAAACATCTTCATCAAGATCTAGGAACTGTCTCGTGCTCAAAGGAGTAAACCGCTGAGGTTATAGAACTTGTCCTAACTATGACGGAGGAAAACTTTAAGAGCTAGGAACTGACTCGTGCTCTATGGAGTATATTGTTGAGGTTATAGTACTCGTCCACACTATGACGTAGGGAAACATCTTCATCAAGATCTAGGAACTGTCTCGTGCTCAATGGAGTAAACCGCTGAGGTTATAGAACTTGTCCACACTATGACGGAGGAAAACATCAAGATCTAAGAACTGACTCGTGCTCAATGGAGTATACTGTTGAGGTTATAGTACTCGTCCACACTATGACGTAGGGAAACATCTTCATCAAGATCCAGGAACTGTCTCGTGCTCAATGGAGTAAACCGCTGAGGTTATAGAACTTGTCCACACTATGACGGAGGAAAACATCAAGATCTAGGAACTGACTCGTGCTCAATGGAGTATACCGTTGAGGTTATAGTACTCGTCCACACTATGACGTAGGGAAACATCTTCATCAAGATCCAGGAACTGTCTCGTGCTTAATGGAGTAAATCGCTGAGGTTATAGAACTTGTCCACACTATGACGGAGGAAAACATCAAGATCTAGGAACTGACTCGTGCTCAATGGAGTATACCGTTGAGGTTATAGTACTCGTCCACACTATGACATAGGGAAACATCTTCATCAAGATCTAGGAGCTGTCTCGTGCTCAATGGAACATACCGCTGAGGTTATAGAACTTGTCCATACTATGACGGAGGAAAACATCAAGATCTAGGAACTGACTCGTGCTCAATGGAGTATATCGTTGAGGTTATAGTAATCGTCCACACTATGACGTAGGGAAACATCTTCATTAAGATCCGGGAACTATCTCGTGCTCAATGGAATAAACCGCTGAGGTTATAGAACTTGTCCACACTATGACGGAGGAAAACATCAAGATCTAGGAACTGACTCGTGCTCAATGGAGTATACAGTTGAGGTTATAGTACTCGTCCACACTATGACGTAGGGAAACATCTTCATCAAGATCCAGGAACTGTCTCGTGCTCAATGTAGTAAACCGTTGAGGTTATAGAACTAGTCCACACTATGACGGAGGAAAACATCAAGATCTAGGAACTGACTCGTGCCCAATGGAGTATACCATTGAGGTTAAAGTACTTGTCCACACTATGACGTAGGGAAACATCTTCATCAAGATCTAGGAACTGTCTCGTGCTCAAAGGAGTAAACCGCTGAGGTTATAGAACTTGTCCACACTATGATGGAGGAAAACATCTACATCAAGATCTAGGAACTGTCTCGTGCTCAAAGGAGTAAACCGCTGAGGTTATAGAACTTGTCCACACTATAACGGAGAAAAACATCAAGATCTAGGAACTGACTCGTGCTCAATGGAGTATATTGTTGAGGTTATAGTACTCGTCCATACTGTGACGTAGGGAAACATCTTCATCAAGATCTAGGAACTGTCTCGTGCTCAATGGAGTAAACCGCTGAGGTTATAGAACTTGTCCACACTATGACGGAGGAAAACATCAAGATATAGGAACTGACTCGTGCTCAATGGAGTATACCGTTGAGGTTATAGTACTCGTCCACACTATGACGTAGGGAAACATCTTCATCACGATCTAGGAATTGTCTCGTGCTCAAAGGAGTAAATCGCTGAGGTTATAGAACTTGTCCACACTATGACGTAGGAAAACATCAAGATCTATGAACTGAATCGTGTTCAATGGAGTATACCGTTGAGGTTATAGTACTCGTCTACACTATGACGTAGGGAAACATCTTCATCAAGATCTAGGAACTGTCTCATGCTCAAAGGAGTAAACCGTTGAGGTTATAGAACTTATCCACACTATGACGGAGGAAAACATCTTCATCAAGATCTAGGAACTGTCTCGTGCTCAAAGGAGTAAACCGCTGAGGTTATAGAACTTGTCCATACTATGACGGAGGAAAACATCAAGATCTAGGAACTGACTCGTGCTCTATGGAGTATACTGTGAGGTTATAGTACTCGTCCACACTATGACGTAGGGAAACATCTTCATCAAGATCTAGGAACTGTCTCGTGCTCAATGGAGTAAACCGCTGAGGTTATAGAACTTGTCCACACTATGACAGAGGAAAACATCAAGATCTAAGAACTGACTCGTGCTCAATGGAGTATACCGTTGAGGTTATAGTACTCGTCCACACTATGACGTAGGGAAACATCTTCATCAAGATCCAGGAACTATCTCGTGCTTAATGGAGTAAACCGCTGTTATAGAACTTGTCCACACTATGACAGAGGAAAACATCAAGATCTAGGAACTGACTCGTGCTCAATGGAGTATACCGTTGAGGTTATAGTACTCGTCCACACTATGACGTAGGGAAACATCTTCATCAAGATCTAGGAACTGTCTCGTGCTCAATGGAGTAAACCGTTGAGGTTATAGAACTTGTCCACGCTATGACGGAGGAAAACATCAAGATCTAGGAACTGACCCGTGCTCAATGGAGTATACCGTTGAGGTTATAGTACTCGTCCACACTATGACGTAGGGAAACATCTTCATCAAGATCTAGGAACTGTCTCGTGCTCAAAGGAGTAAACCGCTGAGGTTATAGAACTTGTCCACACTATGACGGAGGAAAACATCTTCATCAAGATCTAGGAACTGTCTCGTGCTCAAAGGAGTAAACCGCTGAGGTTATAGAACTTGTCCACACTATGAAGGAGGAAAACATCAAGATCTAGGAACTGACTCGTGCTCTATGGAGTATATTGTTGAGGTTATGGTACTCGTCCACACTATGACGTAGGGAAACATCTTCATCAAGATCCAGGAACTGTCTCGTGCTTAATGGAGTAAATCGCTGAGGTTATAGAACTTGTCCACACTATGACGGAGGAAAACATCAAGATCTAGGAACTGACTCGTGCTCAATGGAGTATACCGTTGAGGTTATAGTACTCGTCCACACTATGACATAGGGAAACATCTTCATCAAGATCTAGGAGCTGTCTCGTGCTCAATGGAACATACCGCTGAGGTTATAGAACTTGTCCATACTATGACGGAGGAAAACATCAAGATCTAGGAACTGACTCGTGCTCAATGGAGTATATCGTTGAGGTTATAGTAATCGTCCACACTATGACGTAGGGAAACATCTTCATTAAGATCCAGGAACTATCTCGTGCTCAATGGAATAAACCGCTGAGGTTATAGAACTTGTCCACACTATGACGGAGGAAAACATCAAGATCTAGGAACTGACTCGTGCTCAATGTATACAGTTGAGGTTATAGTACTCGTCCACACTATGACGTAGGGAAACATCTTCATCAAGATCCAGGAACTGTCTCGTGCTCAATGTAGTAAACCGTTGAGGTTATAGAACTAGTCCACACTATGACGGAGGAAAACATCAAGATCTAGGAACTGACTCGTGCCCAATGGAGTATACCATTGAGGTTAAAGTACTTGTCCACACTATGACGTAGGGAAACATCTTCATCAAGATCTAGGAACTGTCTCGTGCTCAAAGGAGTAAACCGCTGAGGTTATAGAACTTGTCCACACTATGATGGAGGAAAACATCTACATCAAGATCTAGGAACTGTCTCGTGCTCAAAGGAGTAAACCGCTGAGGTTATAGAACTTGTCCACACTATAACGGAGAAAAACATCAAGATCTAGGAACTGACTCGTGCTCAATGGAGTATATTGTTGAGGTTATAGTACTCGTCCATACTGTGACGTAGGGAAACATCTTCATCAAGATCTAGGAACTGTCTCGTGCTCAATGGAGTAAACCGCTGAGGTTATAGAACTTGTCCACACTATGACGGAGGAAAACATCAAGATATAGGAACTGACTCGTGCTCAATGGAGTATACCGTTGAGGTTATAGTACTCGTCCACACTATGACGTAGGGAAACATCTTCATCACGATCTAGGAATTGTCTCGTGCTCAAAGGAGTAAATCGCTGAGGTTATAGAACTTGTCCACACTATGACGTAGGAAAACATCAAGATCTATGAACTGAATCGTGTTCAATGGAGTATACCGTTGAGGTTATAGTACTCGTCTACACTATGACGTAGGGAAACATCTTCATCAAGATCTAGGAACTGTCTCATGCTCAAAGGAGTAAACCGTTGAGGTTATAGAACTTATCCACACTATGACGGAGGAAAACATCTTCATCAAGATCTAGGAATTGTCTCGTGCTCAAAGGAGTAAACCGCTGAGGTTATAGAACTTGTCCATACTATGACGGAGGAAAACATCAAGATCTAGGAACTGACTCGTGCTCTATGGAGTATACTGTGAGGTTATAGTACTCGTCCACACTATGACGTAGGGAAACATCTTCATCAAGATCTAGGAACTGTCTCGTGCTAAATGGAGTAAACCGCTGAGGTTATAGAACTTGTCCACACTATGACAGAGGAAAACATCAAGATCTAAGAACTGACTCGTGCTCAATGGAGTATACCGTTGAGGTTATAGTACTCGTCCACACTATGACGTAGGGAAACATCTTCATCAAGATCCAGGAACTATCTCGTGCTTAATGGAGTAAACCGCTGTTATAGAACTTGTCCACACTATGACAGAGGAAAACATCAAGATCTAGGAACTGACTCGTGCTCAATGGAGTATACCGTTGAGGTTATAGTACTCGTCCACACTATGACGTAGGGAAACATCTTCATCAAGATCTAGGAACTGTCTCGTGCTCAATGGAGTAAACCGTTGAGGTTATAGAACTTGTCCACGCTATGACGGAGGAAAACATCAAGATCTAGGAACTGACCCGTGCTCAATGGAGTATACCGTTGAGGTTATAGTACTCGTCCACACTATGACGTAGGGAAACATCTTCATCAAGATCTAGGAACTGTCTCGTGCTCAAAGGAGTAAACCGCTGAGGTTATAGAACTTGTCCACACTATGACGGAGGAAAACATCTTCATCAAGATCTAGGAACTGTCTCGTGCTCAAAGGAGTAAACCGCTGAGGTTATAGAACTTGTCCACACTATGAAGGAGGAAAACATCAAGATCTAGGAACTGACTCGTGCTCTATGGAGTATATTGTTGAGGTTATGGTACTCGTCCACACTATGACGTAGGGAAACATTTTCATCAAGATCTAGGAACTGTCTCGTGCTCAATGGAGTAAACAGTTGAGGTTATAGAACTTGTCCACACTATGACGGAGGAAAACATCAAGATATAGGAACTGACTCGTGCTCAATGGAGTATACCGTTGAGGTTATAGTACTCGTCCACACTATGACATAGGGAAACATCTTCATCACGATCCAGGAACTGTCTCGTGCTCAATGGAGTAAACCGCTGACGTTATAGAACTTGTCCACACTATGATGGAGGAAAACATCAAGATCTAAGAACTTACTCGTGCTCAATGGAGTATACCGTTAAGGTTATAGTACTCGTCCACACTATGACGTAGGGAAACATCTTCATCAAGATCCAGGAACTGTCTCGTGCTCAATGGAGTAAACCGCTGAGCTTATAGAACTTGTCCACACTATGACGGAGGAAAACATCAAGATCTAGGAACTGACTCGTGCTCAATGGAGTATACCGTTGAGGTTATAGTACTCGTCCACACTATGACGTAGGGAAACATCTTCATCAAGATCCAGGAACTGTCTCGTGCTCAATGGAGTAAACTGCAGAGGTTATAGAACTTGTCCACACTATGACGGAGGAAAACATCAAGATCTAGGAACTGTCTCGTGCTCAAAGGAGTAAACCGCTGAGGTTATAGAACTTGTCCATACTATGACAGAGGAAAACATCTTCATCAAGATTTAGGAACCGTCTCGTGCTCAAAGGAGTAAACCGATGAGGTTATAGAACTTGTCCACACTATGACGGAGGAAAACATAAAGATCTAGGAACTGACTCGTGCTCAATGGAGTATACCGTTGAGGTTATAGTACTCGTCCGCACTATGACGTAGGGAAACATCTTCATCAAGATCCAGGAACTGTCTCGTGCTCAATGGAGTAAACCGCTGAGGTTATAGAACTTGTCCACACTATGACGGAGGAAAACATCAAGATCTAGGAACTGACTCGTGCTCAATGGAGTATACCGTTGAGGTTATAGTACTCGTCCACACTATGACATAGGGAAACATCTTCATCAAGATCCAGGAACTGTCTCGTGCTCAATGGAGTAAACCGCTGAGGTTATAGAACTTGTCCACACTATGACGGAGGAAAACATCAAGATCTAGGAACTGACTCGTGCTCAATGGAGTATACCGTTGAGGTTATAGTACTCGTCCATACTATGACGTAGGGAAACATCTTCATCAAGATCCAGGAACTGTCTCGTGCTCAAAGGAGTAAACCGATGAGGTTATAGAACTTGTCCACACTATGACGGAGGAAAACATAAAGATCTAGGAACTGACTCGTGCTCAATGGAGTATACCGTTGAGGTTATAGTACTCGTCCACACTATGACGTAGGGAAACATCTTCATCAAGATCCAGGAACTGTCTCGTGCTCAATGGAGTAAACCGCTGAGGTTATAGAACTTGTCCACACTATGACGGAGGAAAACATCAAGATCTAGGAACTGACTCGTGCTCAATGGAGTATACCGTTGAGGTTATAGTACTCGTCCACACTATGACATAGGGAAACATCTTCATCAAGATCCAGGAACTGTCTCGTGCTCAATGGAGTAAACCGCTGAGGTTATAGAACTTGTCCACACTATGACGGAGGAAAACATCAAGATCTAGGAACTGACTCGTGCTCAATGGAGTATACCGTTGAGGTTATAGTACTCGTCCATACTATGACGTAGGGAAACATCTTCATCAAGATCCAGGAACTGTCTCGTGCTCAAAGGAGTAAACCGCTGAGGTTATAGAACTTGTCCTAACTATGACGGAGGAAAACTTTAAGAGCTAGGAACTGACTCGTGCTCTATGGAGTATATTGTTGAGGTTATAGTACTCGTCCACACTATGACGTAGGGAAACATCTTTATCAAGATCTAGGAACTGTCTCGTGCTCAATGGAGTAAACCGCTGAGGTTATAGAACTTGTCCACACTATGACGGAGGAAAACATCAAGATCTAAGAACTGACTCGTGCTCAATGGAGTATACTGTTGAGGTTATAGTACTCGTCCACACTATGACGTAGGGAAACATCTTCATCAAGATCCAGGAACTGTCTCGTGCTCAATGGAGTAAACCGCTGAGGTTATAGAACTTGTCCACACTATGACGGAGGAAAACATCAAGATCTAGGAACTGACTCGTGCTCAATGGAGTATACCGTTGAGGTTATAGTACTCGTCCACACTATGACGTAGGGAAACATCTTCATCAAGATCCAGGAACTGTCTCGTGCTCAATGGAGTAAATCGCTGAGGTTATAGAACTTGTCCACACTATGACGGAGGAAAACATCAAGATCTAGGAACTGACTCGTGCTCAATGGAGTATACCGTTGAGGTTATAGTACTCGTCCACACTATGACATAGGGAAACATCTTCATCAAGATCTAGGAGCTGTCTCGTGCTCAATGGAACATACCGCTGAGGTTATAGAACTTGTCCATACTATGACGGAGGAAAACATCAAGATCTAGGAACTGACTCGTGCTCAATGGAGTATATCGTTGAGGTTATAGTAATCGTCCACACTATGACGTAGGGAAACATCTTCATTAAGATCCAGGAACTATCTCGTGCTCAATGGAATAAACCGCTGAGGTAATAGAACTTGTCCACACTATGACGGAGGAAAACATCAAGATCTAGGAACTGACTCGTGCTCAATGGAGTATACAGTTGAGGTTATAGTACTCGTCCACACTATGACGTAGGGAAACATCTTCATCAAGATCCAGGAACTGTCTCGTGCTCAATGTAGTAAACCGTTGAGGTTATAGAACTAGTCCACACTATGACGGAGGAAAACATCAAGATCTAGGAACTGACTCGTGCCCAATGGAGTATACCATTGAGGTTAAAGTACTTGTCCACACTATGACGTAGGGAAACATCTTCATCAAGATCTAGGAACTGTCTCGTGCTCAAAGGAGTAAACCGCTGAGGTTATAGAACTTGTCCACACTATGATGGAGTAAAACATCTACATCAAGATCTAGGAACTGTCTCGTGCTCAAAGGAGTAAACCGCTGAGGTTATAGAACTTGTCCACACTATAACGGAGAAAAACATCAAGATCTAGGAACTGACTCGTGCTCAATGGAGTATATTGTTGAGGTTATAGTACTCGTCCATACTGTGACGTAGGGAAACATCTTCATCAAGATCTAGGAACTGTCTCGTGCTCAATGGAGTAAACCGCTGAGGTTATAGAACTTGTCCACACTATGACGGAGGAAAACATCAAGATATAGGAACTGACTCGTGCTCAATGGAGTATACCGTTGAGGTTATAGTACTCGTCCACACTATGACGTAGGGAAACATCTTCATCACGATCTAGGAATTGTCTCGTGCTCAAAGGAGTAAATCGCTGAGGTTATAGAACTTGTCCACACTATGACGTAGGAAAACATCAAGATCTATGAACTGAATCGTGTTCAATGGAGTATACCGTTGAGGTTATAGTACTCGTCTACACTATGACATAGGGAAACATCTTCATCAAGATCTAGGAACTGTCTCATGCTCAAAGGAGTAAACCGTTGAGGTTATAGAACTTATCCACACTATGACGGAGGAAAACATCTTCATCAAGATCTAGGAACTGTCTCGTGCTCAAAGGAGTAAACCGCTGAGGTTATAGAACTTGTCCATACTATGACGGAGGAAAACATCAAGATCTAGGAACTGACTCGTGCTCTATGGAGTATACTGTGAGGTTATAGTACTCGTCCACACTATGACGTAGGGAAACATCTTCATCAAGATCTAGGAACTGTCTCGTGCTCAATGGAGTAAACCGCTGAGGTTATAGAACTTGTCCACACTATGACAGAGGAAAACATCAAGATCTAAGAACTGACTCGTGCTCAATGGAGTATACCGTTGAGGTTATAGTACTCGTCCACACTATGACGTAGGGAAACATCTTCATCAAGATCCAGGAACTATCTCGTGCTTAATGGAGTAAACCGCTGTTATAGAACTTGTCCACACTATGACAGAGGAAAACATCAAGATCTAGGAACTGACTCGTGCTCAATGGAGTATACCGTTGAGGTTATAGTACTCGTCCACACTATGACGTAGGGAAACATCTTCATCAAGATCTAGGAACTGTCTCGTGCTCAATGGAGTAAACCGTTGAGGTTATAGAACTTGTCCACGCTATGACGGAGGAAAACATCAAGATCTAGGAACTGACCCGTGCTCAATGGAGTATACCGTTGAGGTTATAGTACTCGTCCACACTATGACGTAGGGAAACATCTTCATCAAGATCTAGGAACTGTCTCGTGCTCAAAGGAGTAAACCGCTGAGGTTATAGAACTTGTCCACACTATGACGGAGGAAAACATCTTCATCAAGATCTAGGAACTGTCTCGTGCTCAAAGGAGTAAACCGCTGAGGTTATAGAACTTGTCCACACTATGAAGGAGGAAAACATCAAGATCTAGGAACTGACTCGTGCTCTATGGAGTATATTGTTGAGGTTATGGTACTCGTCCACACTATGACGTAGGGAAACATTTTCATCAAGATCTAGGAACTGTCTCGTGCTCAATGGAGTAAACAGCTGAGGTTATAGAACTTGTCCACACTATGACGGAGGAAAACATCAAGATATAGGAACTGACTCGTGCTCAATGGAGTATATCGTTGAGGTTATAGTACTCGTCCACACTATGACATAGGGAAACATCTTCATCACGATCCAGGAACTGTCTCGTGCTCAATGGAGTAAACCGCTGACGTTATAGAACTTGTCCACACTATGATGGAGGAAAACATCAAGATCTAAGAACTTACTCGTGCTCAATGGAGTATACCGTTAAGGTTATAGTACTCGTCCACACTATGACGTAGGGAAACATCTTCATCAAGATCCAGGAACTGTCTCGTGCTCAATGGAGTAAACCGCTGAGCTTATAGAACTTGTCCACACTATGACGGAGGAAAACATCAAGATCTAGGAACTGACTCGTGCTCAATGGAGTATACCGTTGAGGTTATAGTACTCGTCCACACTATGACGTAGGGAAACATCTTCATCAAGATCCAGGAACTGTCTCGTGCTCAATGGAGTAAACTGCAGAGGTTATAGAACTTGTCCACACTATGACGGAGGAAAACATCAAGATCTAGGAACTGTCTCGTGCTCAAAGGAGTAAACTGCTGAGGTTATAGAACTTGTCCATACTATGACAGAGGAAAACATCTTCATCAAGATTTAGGAACCGTCTCGTGCTCAAAGGAGTAAACCGATGAGGTTATAGAACTTGTCCACACTATGACGGAGGAAAACATAAAGATCTAGGAACTGACTCGTGCTCAATGGAGTATACCGTTGAGGTTATAGTACTCGTCCACACTATGACGTAGGGAAACATCTTCATCAAGATCCAGGAACTGTCTCGTGCTCAATGGAGTAAACCACTGAGGTTATAGAACTTGTCCACACTATGACGGAGGAAAACATCAAGATCTAGGAACTGACTCGTGCTCAATGGAGTATACCGTTGAGGTTATAGTACTCGTCCACACTATGACATAGGGAAACATCTTCATCAAGATCCAGGAACTGTCTCGTGCTCAATGGAGTAAACCGCTGAGGTTATAGAACTTGTCCACACTATGACGGAGGAAAACATCAAGATCTAGGAACTGACTCGTGCTCAATGGAGTATACCGTTGAGGTTATAGTACTCGTCCATACTATGACGTAGGGAAACATCTTCATCAAGATCCAGGAACTGTCTCGTGCTCAATGGAGTAAATCGTTAAAGTTATAAAACTTGTCCACACTATGACGGTGGAAAACATCAAGATCGAGGAACTGACTCGTGCTCAATGGAGTATACCGTTGAGGTTATAGTACTCGTCCACACTATGACGTAGGGAAACATCTTCATCAAGATCTAGGAACTGTCTCGTGCTCAAAGGAGTAAACCGCTGAGGTTATAGAACTTGTACACACTATGACGGAGGAAAACATCAAGATCTAGGAACTGACTCGTGCTCAATGGAGTATATCTTTGAGGTTATAGTACTCGTCCACACTATGACTTAGGGAAACATCTTCATCAAGATCCAGGAATTGTCTCGTGCTCAATGGAGTAAACCGCTGAGGTTATAGAACTTGTCCACACTATGACGGAGGAAAACATCAAGATCTAGGAACTGACTCGTGCTCAATGGAGTATACCGTTGAGGTTATAGTACTCGTCCACACTATGACGTAGGGAAACATCTTCATCAAGATCTAGGAACTGTCTCGTGCTCAAAGGAGTAAACCGCTGAGGTTATAGAACTTGTCCACACTATGACAGAGGAAAACATCAAGATCTAAGAACTGACTCGTGCTCAATGGAGTATACCGTTGAGGTTATAGTACTCGTCCACACTATGACGTAGGGAAACATCTTCATCAAGATCCAGGAACTGTCTCGTGCTCAATGGAGTAAACCGGTGAGGTTATAGAACTTGTCCATACTATGACGGAGGAAAACATCAAGATCTAGGAACTGACTCGTGCTCAATGGAGTATACCGTTGAGGTTATAGTACTCGTCCACACTATGACGTAGGGAAACATCTTCATCAAGATCCAGGAACTGTCTCGTGCTCAATGGAGTAAACCGTTGAAGTTATAGAACTTGTCCACACTATGACGGAGGAAAACATCAAGATCTAGGAACTGAATCGTGCTCAATGGAGTATACCGTTGAGGTTATAGTACTCGTCCACACTATGATGTAGGGAAACATCTTCATCAAGATCTAGGAACTGTCTCGTGCTCAAAGGAGTAAACCGCTGAGGTTATAGAACTTGTCCACACTATGACGGAGGAAAACATCAAGATCTAGGAACTGACTCGTGCTCAATGGAGTATACCATTGAGGTTATAGTACTCGTCCACACTATGACGTAGGGAAACATCTTCATCAAGATCCAGGAACTGTCTCGTGCTCAATGGAGTAAACCGCTGAGGTTATAGAACTTGTCCACACTATGATGGAGGAAAACATCAAGATCTAGGAACTGACTCGTGCTCAATGGAGTATACCGTTGAGGTTATAGTACTCGTCCACACTATGACATAGGGAAACATCTTCATCAAGATCTAGGAACTATCTCGTGCTCAAAGGAGTAAACCGCTGAGGTTATAGAACTTGTCCACACTATGACGGAGGAAAACATCAAGATCTAGGAACTGACTCGTGCTCAATGGAGTATACCGTTGAGGTTATAGTACTCGTCCACACTATGACGTAGGGAAACATCTTCATCAAGATCCAGGAACTGCCTCGTGCTCAACGGAGTAAACCGCTGAGGTTATAGAACTTGTCCACACTATGACGGAGGAAAACATCAAGATATAGGAACTGACTCGTGCTCAATGGAGTATACCGTTGAGGTTATAGTACTCGTCCACACTATGACATAGGGAAACATCTTCATCAAGATCCAGGAACGGTATCATGCTCAATGGAGTAAACCGCTGAGGTTATAGAAATTGTCCATACTATGACGGAGGAAAACATCAAGATCTAGGAACTGACTCGTGCTCAATGGAGTATACCGTTGAGGTTATAGTACTCGTCCACACTATGACGTAGGGAAACATCTTCATCAAGATCTAGGAACTGTCTCGTGCTCAAAGGAGTAAATCGCTGAGGTTATAGAACTTGTGCATACTATGACGGAGGAAAACATCAAGATCTAGGAATTGTCTCGTGCTTAATGGAGTATACCGTTGAGGTTATAGAACTCGTCCATACTATGAAGTAGGGAAACATCTTCATCAAGATCTAGGAACTGTCTCGTGCTCAAAGGAGTAAACCGCTGAGGTTATACAACTTGTCCACACTATGACGGAGGAAAACATCAAGATCTAGGAACTGACTCGTGCTCAATGGAGTATATCGTTGAGGTTATAGTACTCGTCCAAACTATGATGTAGGGAAACATCTTCATCAAGATCTAGGAACTGTCTCGTGCTCAATGAAACAAACCGCTGAGGTTATAGAACTTGTCCATACTATGACGGAGGAAAACATCAATATCTAGGAACTGACTCGTGCTCAATGGAGTATACCGTTGAGGTTATAGTACTCGTCCACACTATGACGTAGGGAAACATATTCATCAAGATCCAGGAACTGTCTCGTGTTCAATGGATTAAACCGCTGAGGTTATAGTACTCGTCCACACTATGACGTAGGGAAACATCTTCATCAAGATCCAGGAACTGTATCGTGCTCAATGGAGTAAACCGCTGAGGTTATAGAACTTGTCCACACTATGACGGAGGAAAACATCAAGATCTAGGAACTGACTCGTGCTCAATGGAGTAAAATGCTGAGGTTATAGTACACGTCCACACTATGACATAGGGAAACATCTTCATCAAGATCTAGGAACTGTCTCGTGCTCAAAGGAGTAAACCGCTGAGGTTATAGAACTTTTCCACACTATGACGGAGGAAAACATCAAGATCTAGGAACTGACTCGTGCTCAATGGAGTATACCGTTGAGGTTATAGTACTCGTCCACACTATGACGTAGGGAAACATCTTCATCAAGATCTAGGAATTGTCTCGTGCTCAAATGAGTAAACCGCTGAGGTTATAGAACTTGTCCACACTATGATGAAGGGAAACATCTTCATCAAGATCTAGGAACTGTCTCGCGCTCAAAGGAGTAAACCGCCGAGGTTATAGAACTTGTCCACACTATGACAGAGCAAAACATCAAGATCTAGGAACTGACTCGTGCTCAATTAGGTATACCGTTGAGGTTATAGTACTCGTCCACACTATGACGTAGGGAAACATCTTCATCAAGATCCAGGAACTGTCTCGTGCTCAAAGGAGTAAACCGCTGAGGTTATAGAACTTATCCACACTATGACGGAGGAAAACATCATGATCTAGGAACTTACTCGTGCTCAATGGAGTATACCGTTGAGGTTATAGTACTCATCCATACTATGACGTAGGGAAACATCTTCATCAAGATCTAGGAACTGTCTCGTGCTCAAAGGAGTAAACCGCTGAGGTTATAGAAGTTGTCCACACTATGACGGAGCAAAACATCAAGATCTAGGAACTGACTCGTGCTCAATGGAGTATACCGTTGAGGTTATAGTACTCGTCCACACTATGACGTAGGGAAACATCTTCATCAAGATCCAGGAACTGTCTCGTGCTCAATGGAGTAAACCGCTGAGGTTATAGAACTTGTCCACACTATGACGGAGGAAAACATCAAGATATAGGAACTGACTCGTGCTCAATGGAGTATACCGTTGAGGTTATAGTACTCGTCCACACTATGACATAGGTAAACATCTTCATCAAGATCCAGGAACTGTCTCGTGCTCAAAGGAGTAAATCGCTGAGGTTATAGAACTTGTCCATACTATGACGGAGGAAAACATCAAGATCTAGGAACTGTCTCGTGCTTAATGGAGTATACCGTTGAGGTTATAGAACTCGTCCATACTATGAAGTAGGGAAACATCTTCATCAAGATCTAGGAACTGTCTCGTGCTCAAAGGAGTAAACCGCTGAGGTTATAGAACTTGTCCACACTATGACGGAGGAAAACATCAAGATCTAGGAACTGACTCGTGCTCAATGGAGAATACCGTTGAGGTTATAGTACTCGTCTAAACTATGACGTAGGGAAACATCTTCATCAAGATCTAGGAACTGTCTCGTGCTCAATGAAACAAACCGTTGAGGTTATAGAACTTGTCCATACTATGACGGAGGAAAACATCAATATCTAGGAACTGACTCGTGCTCAATGGAGTATACCGTTGAGGTTATAGTACTCGTCCACACTATGACGGAGGAAAACATCAAGATCTAGGAACTGACTCGTGCTCAATGGAGTATACCGTTGAGGTTATAGTAATCGTCCACACTATTACGTAGGGAAACATCTTCATCAAGATCCAGGAACTGTCTCGTGCTCAATGGAGTAAACCGTTGAGGTTATAGAACTTGTCCACACTATGACGGAGGAAAACATCAAGATCTAGGAACTGACTCGTGCTCAATGGAGTATACCGTTGAGGTTAAAGTACTCGTCCATACTATGACGTAGGGAAACATCTTCATCAAGATCTAGGAACTGTCTCGTGCTCAAAGGAGTAAATCGCTGAGGTTATAGAACTTGTCCACACTATGATGGAGGAAAACATCTTCATGAAGATCTAGGAACTGTCTCGTGCTCAAAGGAGTAAATCGCTGAGGTTATAGAACTTGTCCACACTATGACGGAGGAAAACATCCAGATCTAGGAACTGACTCGTGCTCAATGGAGTATACTGTTGAGGTTATAGTACTCGTCCATACTATGACGTAGGGAAACATCTTCATCAAGATCTAGGAACTGGCTCGTGCTCAATGGAGTAAACCGCTGAGGTTATAGAACTTGTCCACACTATGACGGAGGAAAACATCAAGATATAGGAACTGACTCGTGCTCAATGGAGTATACCGTTGAGGTTATAGTACTCGTCCACACTATGACGTAAGGAAACATCTTTATCAAGATCTAGGAACTGTCTCGTGCTCAAAGGAGTAAACCGCTGAGGTTATAGAACTTGTCCACACTATGACGGAGGAAAACATCAAGATCTAGGAACTGATTCGTGTTCAATGGAGTATACCGTTGAGGTTATAGTACTCGTCTACACTATGACATAGGGAAACATCTTCATCAAGATCTAGGAACTGTCTCGTGCTCAAAGGAGTAAACCATTGAGGTTATAGAACTTGTCCATACTATGACGGAGGAAAACATCTTCATCAAGATCTAGGAACTGTCTCGTGCTCAAAGGAGTAAACCGCTGAGGTTATAGAACTTGTCCACACTATGACGGAGCAAAACATCAAGATCTAGGAACTGACTCGTGCTCTATGGAGTATACTGTTGAGGTTATAGTACTCGTCCACACTATGACATAGGGAAACATCTTCATCAAGATCTAGGAACTGTCTCGTGCTCAATGGAGTAAACCGCTAAGGTTATAGAACTTGTCCACACTATGACGGAGGAAAACATCAAGATCTAAGAACTGACTCGTGCTCAATGGAGTATATTGTTGAGGTTATAGTACTCGTCGACACTATGACGTAGGGAAACATCTTCATCAAGATCCAGGAACTGTCTCGTGCTCAATGGAGTAAACCGCTGAGGTTATAGAACTTGTCCACACTATGACGGAGGAAAACATCAAGATCTAGGAACTGACTCGTGCTCAATGGAGTATACCGTTGAGGTTATAGTACTCGTCCACACTATGACGTAGGGAAACATCTTCATCAAGATCCAGGAACTGTCTCGTGCTCAATGGAGTAAACCGCTGAGGTTATAGAACTTGTCCACACTATGACGGAGGAAAACATCAAGATCTAGGAACTGACTCGTGCTCAATGGAGTATACCGTTGAGGTTATAGTACTCGTCCACACTATGACGTAGGGAAACATCTTCATCAAGATCTAGGAGTTGTCTCGTGCTCAATGGAACAAACCGCTGAGGTTATAGAACTTGTCCATACTATGACGGAGGAAAACATCAAGATCTAGGAACTGACTCGTGCTCAATGGAGTATATCGTTGAGGTTATAGTACTCGTCCATACTATGATGTAGGGAAACATCTTAATCAAGATCCAGGAACTATCTCGTGCTCAGTGGAGTAAACCGCTGAGGTTATAAAACTTGTCCACAGTATGACAAAGGAAAACATCAAGATCTAGGAACTGACTCGTGCTCAATGGAGTATACCGTTGAGGTTATAGTACTCGTCCACACTATGACGTAGGGAAACATCTTCATCAAGATCCAGGAACTGTCTCGTGCTCAATGGAGTAAACCGTTGAGGTTATAGAACTTGTCCACACTATGACGGAGGAAAACATCAAGATCTAGGAACTGACTCGTGCTCAATGGAGTATACCGTTGAGGTTAAAGTACTCGTCCACACTATGACGTAGGGAAACATCTTCATCAAGATCTAGGAACTGTCTCGTGCTCAAAGGAGTAAACCGCTGAGGTTATAGAACTTGTCCACACTATGATGGAGGAAAACATCTACATCAAGATCTAGGAACTGTCTCGTGCTCAAAGGAGTAAACCGCTGAGGTTATAGAACTTGTCCACACTATGACGGAGGAAAACATCAAGATCTAGGAACTGACTCGTGCTCAATGGAGTATACTGTTGAGGTTATAGTACTCGTCCATACTATGACGTAGGGAAACATCTTCAGCAAGATCTAGGAACTGTCTCGTGCTCAATGGAGTAAACCGCTGAGGTTATAGAACTTCTCCACACTATGACGGAGGAAAACATCAAGATATAGGAACTGACTCGTGCTCAATGGAGTATACCGTTGAGGTTATAGTACTCGTCCACACTATGACGTAGGGAAACATCTTCATCAAGATCTAGGAACTGTCTCGTGCTCAAAGGAGTAAACCGCTGAGGTTATAGAACTTGTCCACACTATGACGGAAGAAAACATCAAGATCTAGGAACTGACTCGTGTTCAATGGAGTATACCGTTGAGGTTATAGTACTCGTCTACACTATGACGTAGGGAAACATCTTCATCAAGATCTAGGAACTGTCTCGTGCTCAAAGGACTAAACCGTTGAGGTTATAGAACTTGTCCACACTATGACGGAGGAAAACATCTTCATCAAGATCTAGGAACTGTCTCGTGCTCAAAGGAGTAAACCGCTGAGGTTATAGAACTTGTCCACACTATGACGGAGGAAAACATCAAGATCTAGGAACTGACGCGTGCTCTATGGAGTATACTGTTAAGGTTATAGTACTCGTCCACACTATGACGTAGGGAAACATCTTCATCAAGATCTAGGAACTGTCTCGTGCTCAATGGAGTAAACCGCTGAGGTTATAGAACTTGTCCACACTATGACGGAGGAAAACATCAAGATCTAAGAACTGACTCGTGCTCAATGGAGTATACCGTTGAGGTTATAGTACTCGTCCACACTATGACGTAGGGAAACATCTTTATCAAGATCTAGGAACAGTCTCGTGCTCAAAGGAGTAAACCGCTGAGGTTATAGAACTTGTCCACACTATGGCGGAGGAAAACATCAAGATCTAGGAACTGTCTCGTGCTCAATGGAGTATACCGTTGATGTTATAGAACTCGTCCACACTATGACGTAGGGAAACATCTTCATCAAGATCTAGGAATTGTCTCGTGCTCAAAGGAGTAAACCGCTGAGGTTATAGAACTTGTCCACACTATGACGGAGGAAAACATCAAGATCTAGGAACTGACTCGTGCTCAATGGAGTATACCGTTGAGGTTATAGTACTCGTCCGCACTATGACGTAGGTAAACATCATCATCAAGATCTAGGAGCTATCTCGTGCTCAATGGAACAAACCGTTGAGGTTATAGAACTTGTCCATACTATGACGGAGGAAAACATCAAGATCTAGGAACTGACTCGTGCTCAATGGAGTATACCGTTGAGGTTATAGTACTCGTCCACACTATGACGTAGGGAAACATCTTCATCAAGATCCAGGAACTGTCTCGTGCTCAATGGAGTAAACCGTTGAGGTTATAGAACTTGTCCACACTATGACGGAGGAAAACATCAAGATCTAGGAACTGACTCGTGCTCAATGGAGTATACCGTTGAGGTTAAAGTACTCGTCCACACTATGACGTAGGGAAACATCTTCATCAAGATCTAGGAACTGTCTCGTGCTCAAAGGAGTAAACCGCTGAGGTTATAGAACTTGTCCACACTATGATGGAGGAAAACATCTACATCAAGATCTAGGAACTGTCTCGTGCTCAAAGGAGTAAACCGCTGAGGTTATAGAACTTGTCCACACTATGACGGAGGAAAACATCAAGATCTAGGAACTGACTCGTGCTCAATGGAGTATACTGTTGAGGTTATAGTACTCGTCCATACTATGACGTAGGGAAACATCTTCAGCAAGATCTAGGAACTGTCTCGTGCTCAATGGAGTAAACCGCTGAGGTTATAGAACTTCTCCACACTATGACGGAGGAAAACATCAAGATATAGGAACTGACTCGTGCTCAATGGAGTATACCGTTGAGGTTATAGTACTCGTCCACACTATGACGTAGGGAAACATCTTCATCAAGATCTAGGAACTGTCTCGTGCTCAAAGGAGTAAACCGCTGAGGTTATAGAACTTGTCCACACTATGACGGAAGAAAACATCAAGATCTAGGAACTGACTCGTGTTCAATGGAGTATACCGTTGAGGTTATAGTACTCGTCTACACTATGACGTAGGGAAACATCTTCATCAAGATCTAGGAACTGTCTCGTGCTCAAAGGACTAAACCGTTGAGGTTATAGAACTTGTCCACACTATGACGGAGGAAAACATCTTCATCAAGATCTAGGAACTGTCTCGTGCTCAAAGGAGTAAACCGCTGAGGTTATAGAACTTGTCCACACTATGACGGAGGAAAACATCAAGATCTAGGAACTGACGCGTGCTCTATGGAGTATACTGTTAAGGTTATAGTACTCGTCCACACTATGACGTAGGGAAACATCTTCATCAAGATCTAGGAACTGTCTCGTGCTCAATGGAGTAAACCGCTGAGGTTATAGAACTTGTCCACACTATGACGGAGGAAAACATCAAGATCTAAGAACTGACTCGTGCTCAATGGAGTATACCGTTGAGGTTATAGTACTCGTCCACACTATGACGTAGGGAAACATCTTTATCAAGATCTAGGAACAGTCTCGTGCTCAAAGGAGTAAACCGCTGAGGTTATAGAACTTGTCCACACTATGGCGGAGGAAAACATCAAGATCTAGGAACTGTCTCGTGCTCAATGGAGTATACCGTTGATGTTATAGAACTCGTCCACACTATGACGTAGGGAAACATCTTCATCAAGATCTAGGAATTGTCTCGTGCTCAAAGGAGTAAACCGCTGAGGTTATAGAACTTGTCCACACTATGACGGAGGAAAACATCAAGATCTAGGAACTGACTCGTGCTCAATGGAGTATACCGTTGAGGTTATAGTACTCGTCCGCACTATGACGTAGGTAAACATCATCATCAAGATCTAGGAGCTATCTCGTGCTCAATGGAACAAACCGTTGAGGTTATAGAACTTGTCCATACTATGACGGAGGAAAACATCAAGATCTAGGAACTGACTCGTGCTCAATGGAGTATATCGTTGAGGTTATAGTACTCGTCCACACTATGACGTAGGGAAACATCTTCATCAAGATCCAGGAACTATCTCGTGCTCAATGGAGTAAACCGCTGAGGTTATAGAACTTGTCCACACTATGACGGAGGAAAACATCAAGATCTAGGAACTGACTCGTGCTCAATGGAGTATACCGTTGAGGTTATAGTAATCGTCCACACTATGACGTAGGGAAACATCTTCATCAAGATCCAGGAACTGTCTCGTGCTCAATGGAGTAAACCATTGAGGTTATAGAACTTGTCCACACTATGACGGAGGAAAACATCAAGATCTTGGAACTGACTCGTGCTCAATGGAGTATACCGTTGAGGTTAAAGTACTCGTCCATACTATGACGTAAGGAAACATCTTCATCAAGATCTAGGAATTGTCTCGTGCTCAAAGGAGTAAATCGCTGAGGTTATAGAACTTGTCCACACTATGATGGAGGAAAACATCTTCATGAAGATCTAGGAACTGTCTCGTGCTCAAAGGAGTAAATCGCTGAGGTTATAGAACTTGTCCACACTATGACGGAGGAAAACATCCAGATCTAGGAACTGACTCGTGCTCAATGGAGTATACTGTTGAGGTTATAGTACTCGTCCATACTATGACGTAGGGAAACATCTTCATCAAGATCTAGGAACTGGCTCGTGCTCAATGGAGTAAACCGCTGAGGTTATAGAACTTGTCCTCACTATGACGGAGGAAAACATCAAGATATAGGAACTGACTCGTGCTCAATGGAGTATACCGTTGAGGTTATAGTACTCGTCCACACTATGACGTAAGGAAACATCTTTATCAAGATCTAGGAACTGTCTCGTGCTCAAAGGAGTAAACCGCTGAGGTTATAGAACTTGTCCACACTATGACGGAGGAAAACATCAAGATCTAGGAACTGACTCGTGTTCAATGGAGTATACCGTTGAGGTTATAGTACTCGTCTACACTATGACATAGGGAAACATCTTCATCAAGATCTAGGAACTGTCTCGTGCTCAAAGGAGTAAACCATTGAGGTTATAGAACTTGTCCATACTATGACGGAGGAAAACATCTTCATCAAGATCTAGGAACTGTCTCGTGCTCAAAGGAGTAAACCGCTGAGGTTATAGAACTTGTCCACACTATGACGGAGGAAAACATCAAGATCTAGGAACTGACTCGTGCTCTATGGAGTATACCGTTGAGGTTATAGTACTCGTCCACACTATGACGGAGGAAAACATCTTCATCAAGATCTAGGAACTGTCTCGTGCTCAAAGGAGTAAACCGCTGAGCTTATAGAACTTGTCCACACTATGACGGAGGAAAACATCAAGATCTAAGAACTGACTCGTGCTCAATGGAGTATACTGTTGAGGTTATAGTACTCGTCCACACTATGACGTAGGGAAACATCTTCATCAAGATCCAGGAACTGTCTCGTGCTCAATGGAGTAAACCGCTGAGGTTATAGAACTTGTCCACACTATGACGGAGGAAAACATCAAGATCTAGGAACTGACTCGTGCTCAATGGAGTATACCGTTGAGGTTAAAGTACTCGTCCACACTATGACGTAGGGAAACATCTTCATCAAGATCTAGGAACTGTCTCGTGCTCAAAGGAGTAAACCGCTGAGGTTATAGAACTTGTCCACACTATGGCGGAGGAAAACATCAAGATCTAGGAACTGTCTCGTGCTCAATGGAGTATACCGTTGATGTTATAGAACTCGTCCACACTATGACGTAGGGAAACATCTTCATCAAGATCTAGGAATTGTCTCGTGCTCAAAGGAGTAAACCGCTGAGGTTATAGAACTTGTCCACACTATGACGGAGGAAAACATCAAGATCTAGGAACTGACTCGTGCTCAATGGAGTATACCGTTGAGGTTATAGTACTCGTCCGCACTATGACGTAGGTAAACATCATCATCAAGATCTAGGAGCTGTCTCGTGCTCAATGGAACAAACTGTTGAGGTTATAGAACTTGTCCATACTATGACGGAGGAAAACATCAAGATCTAGGAACTGTCTCGTGCTCAAAGGAGTAAATCGCTGAGGTTATAGAACTTGTCCACACTATGATGGAGGAAAACATCTTCATGAAGATCTAGGAACTGTCTCGTGCTCAAAGGAGTAAATCGCTGAGGTTATAGAACTTGTCCACACTATGACGGAGGAAAACATCCAGATCTAGGAACTGACTCGTGCTCAATGGAGTATACTGTTGAGGTTATAGTACTCGTCCATACTATGACGTAGGGAAACATCTTCATCAAGATCTAGGAACTGGCTCGTGCTCAATGGAGTAAACCGCTGAGGTTATAGAACTTGTCCACACTATGACGGAGGAAAACATCAAGATATAGGAACTGACTCGTGCTCAATGGAGTATACCGTTGAGGTTATAGTACTCGTCCACACTATGACGTAAGGAAACATCTTTATCAAGATCTAGGAACTGTCTCGTGCTCAAAGGAGTAAACCGCTGAGGTTATAGAACTTGTCCACACTATGACGGAGGAAAACATCAAGATCTAGGAACTGACTCGTGTTCAATGGAGTATACCGTTGAGGTTATAGTACTCGTCTACACTATGACATAGGGAAACATCTTCATCAAGATCTAGGAACTGTCTCGTGCTCAAAGGAGTAAACCATTGAGGTTATAGAACTTGTCCATACTATGACGGAGGAAAACATCTTCATCAAGATCTAGGAACTGTCTCGTGCTCAAAGGAGTAAACCGCTGAGGTTATAGAACTTGTCCACACTATGACGGAGGAAAACATCAAGATCTAGGAACTGACTCGTGCTCTATGGAGTATACCGTTGAGGTTATAGTACTCGTCCACACTATGACGGAGGAAAACATCTTCATCAAGATCTAGGAACTGTCTCGTGCTCAAAGGAGTAAACCGCTGAGCTTATAGAACTTGTCCACACTATGACGGAGGAAAACATCAAGATCTAAGAACTGACTCGTGCTCAATGGAGTATACTGTTGAGGTTATAGTACTCGTCCACACTATGACGTAGGGAAACATCTTCATCAAGATCCAGGAACTGTCTCGTGCTCAATGGAGTAAACCGCTGAGGTTATAGAACTTGTCCACACTATGACGGAGGAAAACATCAAGATCTAGGAACTGACTCGTGCTCAATGGAGTATACCGTTGAGGTTAAAGTACTCGTCCACACTATGACGTAGGGAAACATCTTCATCAAGATCTAGGAACTGTCTCGTGCTCAAAGGAGTAAACCGCTGAGGTTATAGAACTTGTCCACACTATGGCGGAGGAAAACATCAAGATCTAGGAACTGTCTCGTGCTCAATGGAGTATACCGTTGATGTTATAGAACTCGTCCACACTATGACGTAGGGAAACATCTTCATCAAGATCTAGGAATTGTCTCGTGCTCAAAGGAGTAAACCGCTGAGGTTATAGAACTTGTCCACACTATGACGGAGGAAAACATCAAGATCTAGGAACTGACTCGTGCTCAATGGAGTATACCGTTGAGGTTATAGTACTCGTCCGCACTATGACGTAGGTAAACATCATCATCAAGATCTAGGAGCTGTCTCGTGCTCAATGGAACAAACTGTTGAGGTTATAGAACTTGTCCATACTATGACGGAGGAAAACATCAAGATCTAGGAACTGACTCGTGCTCAATGGAGTATATCGTTGAGGTTATAGTACTCGTCCACACTATGACGTAGGGAAACATCTTCATCAAGATCCAGGAACTATCTCGTGCTCAATGGAGTAAACCGCTGAGGTTATAGAACTTGTCCACACTATGACGGAGGAAAACATCAAGATCTAGGAACTGACTCGTGCTCAATGGAGTATACCGTTGAGGTTATAGTAATCGTCCATACTATGACGTAGGGAAACATCTTCATCAAGATCCAGGAACTGTCTCGTGCTCAATGGAGTAAACCGTTGAGGTTATAGAACTTGTCCACACTATGACGGAGGAAAACATCAAGATCTTGGAACTGACTCGTGCTCAATGGAGTATACCGTTGAGGTTAAAGTACTCGTCCATACTATGACGTAAGGAAACATCTTCATCAAGATCTAGGAACTGTCTCGTGCTCAAAGGAGTAAATCGCTGAGGTTATAGAACTTGTCCACACTATGATGGAGGAAAACATCTTCATGAAGATCTAGGAACTGTCTCGTGCTCAAAGGAGTAAATCGCTGAGGTTATAGAACTTGTCCACACTATGACGGAGGAAAACATCCAGATCTAGGAACTGACTCGTGCTCAATGGAGTATACTGTTGAGGTTATAGTACTCGTCCATACTATGACGTAGGGAAACATCTTCATCAAGATCTAGGAACTGGCTCGTGCTCAATGGAGTAAACCGCTGAGGTTATAGAACTTGTCCACACTATGACGGAGGAAAACATCAAGATATAGGAACTGACTCGTGCTCAATGGAGTATACCGTTGAGGTTATAGTACTCGTCCACACTATGACGTAAGGAAACATCTTTATCAAGATCTAGGAACTGTCTCGTGCTCAAAGGAGTAAACCGCTGAGGTTATAGAACTTGTCCACACTATGACGGAGGAAAACATCAAGATCTAGGAACTGACTCGTGTTCAATGGAGTATACCGTTGAGGTTATAGTACTCGTCTACACTATGACATAGGGAAACATCTTCATCAAGATCTAGGAACTGTCTCGTGCTCAAAGGAGTAAACCATTGAGGTTATAGAACTTGTCCATACTATGACGGAGGAAAACATCTTCATCAAGATCTAGGAACTGTCTCGTGCTCAAAGGAGTAAACCGCTGAGGTTATAGAACTTGTCCACACTATGACGGAGGAAAACATCAAGATCTAGGAACTGACTCGTGCTCTATGGAGTATACTGTTGAGGTTATAGTACTCGTCCACACTATGACATAGGGAAACATCTTCATCAAGATCTAGGAACTGTCTCGTGCTCAATGGAGTAAACCGCTAAGGTTATAGAACTTGTCCACACTATGACGGAGGAAAACATCAAGATCTAAGAACTGACTCGTGCTCAATGGAGTATACTGTTGAGGTTATAGTACTCGTCCACACTATGACGTAGGGAAACATCTTCATCAAGATCCAGGAACTGTCTCGTGCTCAATGGAGTAAACCGCTGAGGTTATAGAACTTGTCCACACTATGACGGAGGAAAACATCAAGATCTAGGAACTGACTCGTGCTCAATGGAGTATACCGTTGAGGTTATAGTACTCGTCCACACTATGACGTAGGGAAACATCTTCATCAAGATCCAGGAACTGTCTCGTGCTCAATGGAGTAAACCGCTGAGGTTATAGAACTTGTCCACACTATGACGGAGGAAAACATCAAGATCTAGGAACTGACTCGTGCTCAATGGAGTATACCGTTGAGGTTATAGTACTCGTCCACACTATGACGTAGGGAAACATCTTCATCAAGATCTAGGAGTTGTCTCGTGCTCAATGGAACAAACCGCTGAGGTTATAGAACTTGTCCATACTATGACGGAGGAAAACATCAAGATCTAGGAACTGACTCGTGCTCAATGGAGTATATCGTTGAGGTTATAGTACTCGTCCATACTATGATGTAGGGAAACATCTTAATCAAGATCCAGGAACTATCTCGTGCTCTGTGGAGTAAACCGCTGAGGTTATAAAACTTGTCCACACTATGACAAAGGAAAACATCAAGATCTAGGAACTGACTCGTGCTCAATGGAGTATACCGTTGAGGTTATAGTACTCGTCCACACTATGACGTAGGGAAACATCTTCATCAAGATCCAGGAACTGTCTCGTGCTCAATGGAGTAAACCGTTGAGGTTATAGAACTTGTCCACACTATGACGGAGGAAAACATCAAGATCTAGGAACTGACTCATGCTCAATGGAGTATACCGTTGAGGTTAAAGTACTCGTCCACACTATGACGTAGGGAAACATCTTCATCAAGATTTAGGAACTGTCTCGTGCTCAAAGGAGTAAACCGCTGAGGTTATAGAACTTGTCCACACTATGATGGAGGAAAACATCTACATCAAGATCAAGGAACTGTCTCGTGCTCAAAGGAGTAAACCGCTGAGGTTATAGAACTTGTCCACACTATGACGGAGGAAAACATCAAGATCTAGGAACTGACTCGTGCTCAATGGAGTATACTGTTGAGGTTATAGTACTCGTCCACACTATGACATAGGGAAACATCTTCATCAAGATCTAGGAACTGTCTCGTGCTCAATGGAGTAAACCGCTAAGGTTATAGAACTTGTCCACACTATGACGGAGGAAAACATCAAGATCTAAGAACTGACTCGTGCTCAATGGAGTATACTGTTGAGGTTATAGTACTCGTCCACACTATGACGTAGGGAAACATCTTCATCAAGATCCAGGAACTGTCTCGTGCTCAATGGAGTAAACCGCTGAGGTTATAGAACTTGTCCACACTATGACGGAGGAAAACATCAAGATCTAGGAACTGACTCGTGCTCAATGGAGTATACCGTTGAGGTTATAGTACTCGTCCACACTATGACGTAGGGAAACATCTTCATCAAGATCCAGGAACTGTCTCGTGCTCAATGGAGTAAACCGTTGAGGTTATAGAACTTGTCCACACTATGACGGAGGAAAACATCAAGATCTAGGAACTGACTCGTGCTCAATGGAGTATACCGTTGAGGTTATAGTACTCGTCCACACTATGACGTAGGGAAACATCTTCATCAAGATCTAGGAGTTGTCTCGTGCTCAATGGAACAAACCGTTGAGGTTATAGAACTTGTCCATACTATGACGGAAGAAAACATCAAGATCTAGGAACTGACTCGTGCTCAATGGAGTATATCGTTGAGGTTATAGTACTCGTCCATACTATGATGTAGGGAAACATCTTAATCAAGATCCAGGAACTATCTCGTGCTCAGTGGAGTAAACCGCTGAGGTTATAAAACTTGTCCACACTATGACAAAGGAAAACATCAAGATCTAGGAACTAACTCGTGCTCAATGGAGTATACCGTTGAGGTTATAGTACTCGTCCACACTATGACGTAGGGAAACATCTTCATCAAGATCCAGGAACTGTCTCGTGCTCAATGGAGTAAACCGTTGAGGTTATAGAACTTGTCCACACTATGACGGAGGAAAACATCAAGATCTAGGAACTGACTCGTGCTCAATGGAGTATACCGTTGAGGTTAAAGTACTCGTCCACACTATGACGTAGGGAAACATCTTCATCAAGATCTAGGAACTGTCTCGTGCTCAAAGGAGTAAACCACTGAGGTTATAGAACTTGTCCACACTATGATGGAGGAAAACATCTACATCAAGATCTAGGAACTGTCTCGTGCTCAAAGGAGTAAACCGCTGAGGTTATAGAACTTGTCCACACTATGACGGAGGAAAACATCAAGATCTAGGAACTGACTCATGCTCAATGGAGTATACTGTTGAGGTTATAGTACTCGTCCATACTATGACGTAGGGAAACATCTTCATCAAGATCTAGGAACTGTCTCGTGCTCAATGGAGTAAACCGCTGAGGTTATAGAACTTCTCCACACTATGACGGAGGAAAACATCAAGATATAGGAACTGACTCGTGCTCAATGGAGTATACCGTTGAGGTTATAGTACTCGTCCACACTATGACGTAGGGAAACATCTTCATCAAGATCTAGGAACTGTCTCGTGCTCAAAGGAGTAAACCGCTGAGGTTATAGAACTTGTCCACACTATGACGGAAGAAAACATCAAGATCTAGGAACTGACTCGTGTTCAATGGAGTATACCGTTGAGGTTATAGTACTCGTCTACACTATGACGTAAGGAAACATCTTCATCAAGATCTAGGAACTGTCTCGTGCTCAAAGGAGTAAACCGTTGAGGTTATAGAACTTGTCCACACTATGACGGAGGAAAACATCCTCATCAAGATCTAGGAACTGTCTCGTGCTCAAAGGAGTAAACCGCTGAGGTTATAGAACTTGTCCACACTATGACGGAGGAAAACATCAAGATCTAGGAACTGACTCGTGCTCTATGGAGTATACTGTTAAGGTTATAGTACTCGTCCACACTATGACGTAGGGAAACATCTTCATCAAGATCTAGGAACTGTCTCGTGCTCAATGGAGTAAACCGCTGAGGTTATAGAACTTGTCCACACTATGACGGAGGAAAACATCAAGATCTAAGAACTGACTCGTGCTCAATGGAGTATACCGTTGAGGTTATAGTACTCGTCCACACTATGACGTAGGGAAACATCTTCATCAAGATCCAGGAATTGTCTCGTGCTCAATGGAGTAAACCGCTGAGGTTATAGAACTTGTCCATACTATGACGGAGGAAAACATCAAGATCTAGGAACTGACTCGTGCTCAATGGAGTATACCGTCGAGGTTATAGTACTCATCCACACTATGACGTAGGGAAACATCTTCATCAAGATCCAGGAATTGTCTCATGCTCAATGGAGTAAACCGCTGAGGTTATAGAACTTGTCCACACTATGACGGAGGAAAACATCAAGATCTAGGAACTGACTCGTGCTCAATGGAGTATACTGTTGAGGTTATAGTACTCGTCCACACTATGACATAGGGAAACATCTTCATCAAGATCTAGGAGTTGTCTCGTGCTCAATGGAACAAACCGCTGAGGTTATAGAACTTGTCCATACTATGACGGAGGAAAACATCAAGATCTAGGAACTGACTCGTGCTCAATGGAGTATACCGTTGAGGTTATAGTACTCGTCCACACTATGACGTAGGGAAACATCTTCATCAAGATCCAGGAACTGTCTCGTGCTTAATGGAGTAAACCGCTGAGGTTATAGAACTTGTCCACACTATGACGGAGGAAAACATCAAGATCTAGGAACTGACTCGTGCTCAATGGAGTATACCATTGAGGTTATAGTACTCGTCCATACTATGACGTAGGGAAACATCTTCATCAAGATCTAGGAACTGTCTCGTGCTCAATGGAGTAAACTGTTGAGGTTATAGAACTTGTCCACACTATGACGGAGGAAAACATCAAGATCTAGGAACTGACTCGTGCTCTATGGAGTATACTGTTGAGGTTATAGTACTCGTCCACACTATGACATAGGGAAACATCTTCATCAAGATCTAGGAACTGTCTCGTGCTCAATGGAGTAAAGCGCTAAGGTTATAGAACTTGTCCACACTATGACGGAGGAAAACATCAAGATCTAAGAACTGACTCGTGCTCAATGGAGTATACTGTTGAGGTTATAGTACTCGTCCACACTATGACGTATGGAAACATCTTCATCAAGATCCAGGAACTGTCTCGTGCTCAATGGAGTATACCGCTGAGGTTATAGAACTTGTCCACACTATGAAGGAGGAAAACATCAAGATCTAGGAACTGACTCGTGCTCAATGGAGTATACCGTTGAGGTTATAGTACTCGTCCACACTATGACGTAGGGAAACATCTTCATCAAGATCCAGGAACTGTCTCGTGCTCAATGGAGTAAACCGCTGAGGTTATAGAACTTGTCCACACTATGACGGAGGAAAACATCAAGATCTAGGAAGTGACTCGTGCTCAATGGAGTATACCGTTGAGGTTATAGTACTCGTCCACACTATGACGTAGGGAAACATCTTCATCAAGATCTAGGAGCTGTCTCGTGCTCAATGGAACAAACCGCTGAGGTTATAGAACTTGTCCATACTATGACGGAGGAAAACATCAAGATCTAGGAACTGACTCGTGCTCAATGGAGTATATCGTTGAGGTTATAGTACTCGTCCATACTATGATGTAGGGAAACATCTTCATCAAGATCCAGGAACTATCTCGTGCTCAATGGAGTAAACCGTTGAGGTTATAGAACTTGTCCACACTATGACGGAGGAAAACATCAAGATCTAGGAACTGACTCGTGCTCAATGGAGTATACCGTCGAGGTTATAGTACTCATCCACACTATGACGTAGGGAAACATCTTCATCAAGATCCAGGAATTGTCTCATGCTCAATGGAGTAAACCGCTGAGGTTATAGAACTTGTCCACACTATGACGGAGGAAAACATCAAGATCTAGGAACTGACACGTGCTCAATGGAGTATACTGTTGAGGTTATAGTAATCGTCCATACTATGACGTAGGGAAACATCTTCATCAAGATCTAGGAACTGGCTCGTGCTCAATGGAGTAAACCGCTGAGGTTATAGAACTTGTCCACACTATGACGGAGGAAAACATCAAGATATAGGAACTGACTCGTGCTCAATGGAGTATACCGTTGAGGTTATAGTACTCGTCCACACTATGACGTAAGGAAACATCTTTATCAAGATCTAGGAACTGTCTCGTGCTCAAAGGAGTAAACCGCTGAGGTTATAGAACTTGTCCACACGATGACGGAGGAAAACATCAAGATCTAGGAACTGACTCGTGTTCAATGGAGTATACCGTTGAGGTTATAGTACTCGTCTACACTATGACGTAGGGAAACATCTTCATCAAGATCTAGGAACTGTCTCGTGCTCAAAGGAGTAAACCGTTGAGGTTATAGAACTTGTCCATACTATGACGGAGGAAAACATCTTCGTCAAGATCTAGGAACTGTCTCGTGCTCAAAGGAGTAAACCGCTGAGGTTATAGAACTTGTCCATACTATGACGGAGGAAAACATCAAGATCTAGGAACTGACTCGTGCTCTATGGAGTATACCGTTGAGGTTATAGTACTCGTCCACACTATGACGTAGGGAAACATCTTCATCAAGATCCAGGAACTGTCTCGTGCTCAATGGAGTAAACCGCTGAGGTTATAGAACTTGTCCACACTATGACGGAGGAAAACATCAAGATCTAGGAAGTGACTCGTGCTCAATGGAGTATACCGTTGAGGTTATAGTACTCGTCCACACTATGACGTAGGGAAACATCTTCATCAAGATCTAGGAGCTGTCTCGTGCTCAATGGAACAAACCGCTGAGGTTATAGAACTTGTCCATACTATGACGGAGGAAAACATCAAGATCTAGGAACTGACTCGTGCTCAATGGAGTATATCGTTGAGGTTATAGTACTCGTCCATACTATGATGTAGGGAAACATCTTCATCAAGATCCAGGAACTATCTCGTGCTCAATGGAGTAAACCGTTGAGGTTATAGAACTTGTCCACACTATGACGGAGGAAAACATCAAGATCTAGGAACTGACTCGTGCTCAATGGAGTATACCGTCGAGGTTATAGTACTCATCCACACTATGACGTAGGGAAACATCTTCATCAAGATCCAGGAATTGTCTCATGCTCAATGGAGTAAACCGCTGAGGTTATAGAACTTGTCCACACTATGACGGAGGAAAACATCAAGATCTAGGAACTGACTCGTGCTCAATGGAGTATACTGTTGAGGTTATAGTAATCGTCCATACTATGACGTAGGGAAACATCTTCATCAAGATCTAGGAACTGGCTCGTGCTCAATGGAGTAAACCGCTGAGGTTATAGAACTTGTCCACACTATGACGGAGGAAAACATCAAGATATAGGAACTGACTCGTGCTCAATGGAGTATACCGTTGAGGTTATAGTACTCGTCCACACTATGACGTAAGGAAACATCTTTATCAAGATCTAGGAACTGTCTCGTGCTCAAAGGAGTAAACCGCTGAGGTTATAGAACTTGTCCACACTATGACGGAGGAAAACATCAAGATCTAGGAACTGACTCGTGTTCAATGGAGTATACCGTTGAGGTTATAGTACTCGTCTACACTATGACGTAGGGAAACATCTTCATCAAGATCTAGGAACTGTCTCGTGCTCAAAGGAGTAAACCGTTGAGGTTATAGAACTTGTCCACACTATGATGGAGGAAAACATCTACATCAAGATCTAGGAACTGTCTCGTGCTCAAAGGAGTAAACCGTTGAGGTTATAGAACTTGTCCACACTATGACGGAGGAAAACATCAAGATCTAGGAACTGACTCGTGCTCAATGGAGTATACTGTTGAGGTTATAGTACTCGTCCACACTATGACGTAGGGAAACATCTTCATCAAGATCCAGGAACTGTCTCGTGCTCAATGGAGTAAACCGTTGAGGTTATAGAACTTGTCCACACTATGACGGAGGAAAACATCAAGATCTAAGAACTGTCTCGTGCTCAATGGAGTATACCGTTGAGGTTAAAGTACTCGTCCACACTATGACGTAGGGAAACATCTTCATCAAGATCTAGGAACTGTCTCGTGCTCAAAGGAGTAAACCGCTGAGGTTATAGAACTTGTCCACACTATGATGGAGGAAAACATCAAGATCTAGGTACTGACTCGTGCTCTATGGAGTATACTGTTAAGGTTATAGTACTCGTCCACACTATGACGTAGGGAAACATCTTCATCAAGATCTAGGAACTGTCTCGTGCTCAATGGAGTAAACCGCTGAGGTTATAGAACTTGTCCACACTATGACGTAGGAAAACATCAAGATCTAAGAACTGACTCGTGCTCAATGGAGTATACCGTTGAGGTTATAGTACTCGTCCACACTATGACGTAGGGAAACATCTTCATCAAGATCCAGGAACTGTCTCGTGCTCAATGGAGTAAACCGCTGAGGTTATAGAACTTGTCCACACTATGACGGAGGAAAACATCAAGATCTAGGAACTGACTCGTGCTCAATGGAGTATACCGTCGAGGTTATAGTACTCATCCACACTATGACGTAGGGAAACATCTTCATCAAGATCCAGGAATTGTCTCATGCTCAATGGAGTAAACCGCTGAGGTTATAGAACTTGTCCACACTATGACGGAGGAAAACATCAAGATCTAGGAACTGACTCGTGCTCAATGGAGTATACCGTTGAGGTTATAGTACTCGTCCACAATATGACGTAGGGAAACATCTTCATCAAGATCTAGGAGCTGTCTCGTGCTCAATGGAACAAACCGCTGAGGTTATAGAACTTGTCCATACTATGACGGAGGAAAACATCAAGATCTAGGAACTGACTCGTGCTCAATGGAGTATACTGTTGAGGTTATAGTACTCGTCCACACTATGACGTAGGAAAACATCTTCATCAAGATCCAGGAACTGTCTCGTGCTTAATGGAGTAAACCGCTGAGGTTATAGAACTTGTCCACACTATGACGGAGGAAAACATCAAGATCTAGGAACTGACTCGTGCTCAATGGAGTATACCATTGAGGTTATAGTACTCGTCCACACTATGACGTAGGGAAACATCTTCATCAAGATCTAGGAACTGTCTCGTGCTCAATGGAGTAAACCGTTGAGGTTATAGAACTTGTCCACGCTATGACGGAGGAAAACATCAAGATCTAGGAACTGACTCGTGCTCAATGGAGTATACCGTTGAGGTTATAGTACTCGTCCACACTATGACGTAGCGAAACATCTTCATCAAGATCTAGGAACTGTCTCGTGCTCAAAGGAGTAAACCGCTGAGGTTATAGAGCTTGTCCACACTATGACGGAGGAAAACATCTTCATCAAGATCTAGGAACTGTCTAGTGCTCAAAGGAGTAAACCGCTGAGGTTATAGAACTTGTCCACACTATGACGGAGGAAAACATCAAAATCTAGGAATTTACTCGTGCTCTATGGAGAATACTGTTGAGGTTATAGTACTCGTCCACACTATGACGTAAGGAAACATCTTCATCAAGATCTAGGAACTGTCTCGTGCTCAATGGAGTAAACCGCTAAGGTTATAGAACTTGTCCATACTATGACGGAGGAAAACATCAAGATATAGGAACTGACTCGTGCTCAATGGAGTATACCGTTGAGGTTATAGTACTCGTCCACACTATGACATAGGGAAACATCTTCATCAGGATCCAGGAACTGTCTCATGCTCAATGGAGTAAACCGCTGAGGTTATAGAACTTGTCCACACTATGACAGAGGAAAACATCAAGATCTAAGAACTTACTCGTGCTCAATGGAGTATACCGTTGAGGTTATAGTACTCGTCCACACTATGACATAGGGAAACATCTTCATCAAGATCCAGGAACTGTCTCGTGCTCAATGGAGTAAACCGCAGAGGTTATAGAACTTGTCCACACTATGACGGAGGAAAACATCAAGATCTAGGAACTGACACGTGCTCAATGGAGTATACCGTTGAGGTTATAGTACTCGTCCACACTATGGCGTAGGGAAACATCTTCATCAAGATCCAGGAACTGTCTCGTGCTCAATGGAGTAAACCGCAGAGGTTATAGAACTTGTCCACACTATGACGGAGGAAAACACCAAGATCTAGGAACTGTATCATGCTCAAAGGAGTAAACCGCTGAGGTTATAGAACTTGTCCACACTATGACGGAGGAAAACATCTTCATCAAGATCTAGGAACTGTCTCGTGCTCAAAGGAGTAAACCGCTGAGGTTATAGAACTTGTCCACACTATGACGGAGGAAAAATCAAGATCTAGGAACTGACTCGTGCTCAATGGAGTATACTGTTGAGGTTATAGTACTCGTCCACACTATGACGTAGGGAAACATCTTCATCAAGATCTAGGAACTGTCTCGTGCTCAAAGGAGTAAACCGTTGAGGTTATAGAACTTGTCCATACCATGACGGAGGAAAACATCTTCATCAAGATCTAGGAACTGTCTCGTGCTCAAAGGAGTAAACCGCTGAGGTTATAGAACTTCTCCACACTATGACGGAGGAAAACATCAAGATATAGGAACTGACTCGTGCTTAATGGAGTATACCATTGAGGTTATAGTACTCGTCCACACTATGACGTAGGGAAACATCTTCATCAAGATCTAGGAACTGTCTCGTGCTCAAAGGAGTAAATCGCTGAGGTTATAGAACTTGTCCACACTATGAAGGAAGAAAACATCAAGATCTAGGAACTGACTCGTGTTCAATGGAGTATACCGTTGAGGTTATAGTACTCGTCTACACTATGACGTAGGGAAACATCTTCATCAAGATCTAGGAACTGTCTCGTGCTCAAAGTAGTAAACCTTGAGGTTATAGAACTTGTCCATACTATGACGGAGGAAAACATCTTCATCAAGATCTAGGAACTGTCTCGTGCTCAAAGGAGTAAACCGCTGAGGTTATAGAACTTGTCCACACTATGATGGAGGAAAACATCAAGATCTAGGAACTGTCTCGTGCTCTATGGAGTATACTGTTAAGGTTATAGTACTCGTCCACACTATGACGTAGGGAAACATCTTCATCAAGATCTAGGAACTGTCTCGTGCTCAATGGAGTAAACCGCTGAGGTTATAGAACTTGTCCACACTATGACGGAGGAAAACATCAAGATCTAAGAACTGACTCGTGCTCAATGGAGTATACCGTTGAGGTTATAGTACTCGTCCACACTATGACGTAGGGAAACATCTTCATCAAGATCCAAGAACTGTCTCGTGCTCAATGGAGTAAACCGCTGAGGTTATAGAACTTGTCCACACTATGACGGAGGAAAACATCTTCATCAAGATCTAGGAACTGTCTCGTGCTCAAAGGAGTAAACCGCTGAGGTTATAGAACTTGTCCACACTATGACGGAGGAAAAATCAAGATCTAGGAACTGACTCGTGCTCAATGGAGTATACTGTTGAGGTTATAGTACTCGTCCACACTATGACGTAGGGAAACATCTTCATCAAGATCTAGGAACTGTCTCGTGCTCAAAGGAGTAAACCGTTGAGGTTATAGAACTTGTCCATACTATGACGGAGGAAAACATCTTCATCAAGATCTAGGAACTGTCTCGTGCTCAAAGGAGTAAACCGCTGAGGTTATAGAACTTCTCCACACTATGACGGAGGAAAACATCAAGATATAGGAACTGACTCGTGCTTAATGGAGTATACCATTGAGGTTATAGTACTCGTCCACACTATGACGTAGGGAAACATCTTCATCAAGATCTAGGAACTGTCTCGTGCTCAAAGGAGTAAACCGCTGAGGTTATAGAACTTGTCCACACTATGACGGAAGAAAACATCAAGATCTAGGAACTGACTCGTGTTCAATGGAGTATACCGTTGAGGTTATAGTACTCGTCTACACTATGACGTAGGGAAACATCTTCATCAAGATCTAGGAACTGTCTCGTGCTCAAAGGAGTAAACCTTGAGGTTATAGAACTTGTCCATACTATGACGGAGGAAAACATCTTCATCAAGATCTAGGAACTGTCTCGTGCTCAAAGGAGTAAACCGCTGAGGTTATAGAACTTGTCCACACTATGACGGAGGAAAAATCAAGATCTAGGAACTGACTCGTGCTCAATGGAGTATACTGTTGAGGTTATAGTACTCGTCCACACTATGACGTAGGGAAACATCTTCATCAAGATCTAGGAACTGTCTCGTGCTCAAAGGAGTAAACCGTTGAGGTTATAGAACTTGTCCATACTATGACGGAGGAAAACATCTTCATCAAGATCTAGGAACTGTCTCGTGCTCAAAGGAGTAAACCGCTGAGGTTATAGAACTTCTCCACACTATGACGGAGGAAAACATCAAGATATAGGAACTGACTCGTGCTTAATGGAGTATACCATTGAGGTTATAGTACTCGTCCACACTATGACGTAGGGAAACATTTTCATCAAGATCTAGGAACTGTCTCGTGCTCAAAGGAGTAAACCGCTGAGGTTATAGAACTTGTCCACACTATGACGGAAGAAAACATCAAGATCTAGGAACTGACTCGTGTTCAATGGAGTATACCGTTGAGGTTATAGTACTCGTCTACACTATGACGTAGGGAAACATCTTCATCAAGATCTAGGAACTGTCTCGTGCTCAAAGGAGTAAACCTTGAGGTTATAGAACTTGTCCATACTATGACGGAGGAAAACATCTTCATCAAGATCTAGGAACTGTCTCGTGCTCAAAGGAGTAAACCGCTGAGGTTATAGAACTTGTCCACACTATGATGGAGGAAAACATCAAGATCTAGGAACTGACTCGTGCTCTATGGAGTATACTGTTAAGGTTATAGTACTCGTCCACACTATGACGTAGGGAAACATCTTCATCAAGATCTAGGAACTGTCTCGTGCTCAATGGAGTAAACCGCTGAGGTTATAGAACTTGTCCACACTATGACGGAGGAAAACATCAAGATCTAAGAACTGACTCGTGCTCAATGGAGTATACCGTTGAGGTTATAGTACTCGTCCACACTATGACGTAGGGAAACATCTTCATCAAGATCCAGGAACTGTCTCGTGCTCAATGGAGTAAACCGCTGAGGTTATAGAACTTGTCCACACTATGACGGAGGAAAACATCAAGATCTAAGAACTGACTCGTGCTCAATGGAGTATACCGTTGAGGTTATAGTACTCATCCACACTATGACGTAGGGAAACATCTTCATCAAGATCCAGGAATTGTCTCATGCTCAATGGAGTAAACCGCTGAGGTTATAGAACTTGTCCACACTATGACGGAGGAAAACATCAAGATCTAGGAACTGACTCGTGCTCAATGGAGTATACCGTTGAGGTTATAGTACTCGTCCATAATATGACGTAGGGAAACATCTTCATCAAGATCTAGGAGTTGTCTCGTGCTCAATGGAACAAACCGCTGAGGTTATAGAACTTGTCCATACTATGACGGAGGAAAACATCAAGATCTAGGAACTGACTCGTGCTCAATGGAGTATACTGTTGAGGTTATAGTACTCGTCCACACTATGACGTAGGAAAACATCTTCATCAAGATCCAGGAACTGTCTCGTGCTTAATGGAGTAAACCGCTGAGGTTATAGAACTTGTCCACACTATGACGGAGGAAAACATCAAGATCTAGGAACTGACTCGTGCTCAATGGAGTATACCATTAAGGTTATAGTACTCGTCCACACTATGACGTAGGGAAACATCTTCATCAAGATCTAGGAACTGTCTCGTGCTCAATGGAGTAAACCGTTGAGGTTATAGAACTTGTCCACGCTATGACGGAGGAAAACATCAAGATCTAGGAACTGACTCGTGCTCAATGGAGTATACCGTTGAGGTTATAGTACTCGTCCACACTATGACGTAGCGAAACATCTTCATCAAGATCTAGGAACTGTCTCGTGCTCAAAGGAGTAAATCGCTGAGGTTATAGAGCTTGTCCACACTATGACGGAGGAAAACATCTTCATCAAGATCTAGGAACTGTCTCGTGCTCAAAGGAGTAAACCGCTGAGGTTATAGAACTTGTCCACACTATGACGGAGGAAAACATCAAAATCTAGGAACTGACTCGTGCTCTATGGAGAATACTGTTGAGGTTATAGTACTCGTCCACACTATGACGTAGGGAAACATCTTCATCAAGATCTAGGAACTGTCTCGTGCTCAATGGAGTAAACCGCTAAGGTTATAGAACTTGTCCATACTATGACGGAGGAAAACATCAAGATATAGGAACTGACTCGTGCTCAATGGAGTATACCGTTGAGGTTATAGTACTCGTCCACACTATGACATAGGGAAACATCTTCATCAGGATCCAGGAACTGTCTCATGCTCAATGGAGTAAACCGCTGAGGTTATAGAACTTGTCCACACTATGACAGAGGAAAACATCAAGATCTAAGAACTTACTCGTGCTCAATGGAGTATACCGTTGAGGTTATAGTACTCGTCCACACTATGACATAGGGAAACATCTTCATCAAGATCCAGGAACTGTCTCGTGCTCAATGGAGTAAACCGCTGAGGTTATAGAACTTGTCCACACTATGACGGAGGAAAACATCAAGATCTAGGAATTGACTCGTGCTCAATGGAGTATACCGTTGAGGTTATAGTACTCGTCCACACTATGACGTAGGGAAACATCTTCATCAAGATCCAGGAACTGTCTCGTGCTCAATGGAGTAAACCGCAGAGGTTATAGAACTTGTCCACACTATGACGGAGGAAAACACCAAGATCTAGGAACTGTATCGTGCTCAAAGGAGTAAACCGCTGAGGTTATAGAACTTGTCCACACTATGACGGAGGAAAACATCTTCATCAAGATCTAGGAACTGTCTCATGCTCAAAGGAGTAAACCGCTGAGGTTATAGAACTTGTCCACACTATGACGGAGGAAAAATCAAGATCTATGAACTGACTCGTGCTCAATGGAGTATACTGTTGAGGTTATAGTACTCGTCCACACTATGACGTAGGGAAACATCTTCATCAAGATCTAGGAACTGTCTCGTGCTCAGTGGAGTAAACCGCTGAGGTTATAGAACTTGTCCACACTATGACAGAGGAAAACATCAAGATCTAAGAACTTACTCGTGCTCAATGGAGTATACCGTTGAGGTTATAGTACTCGTCCACACTATGACATAGGGAAACATCTTCATCAAGATCCAGGAACTGTCTCGTGCTCAATGGAGTAAACCGCTGAGGTTATAGAACTTGTCCACACTATGACGGAGGAAAACATCAAGATCTAGGAATTGACTCGTGCTCAATGGAGTATATCGTTGAGGTTATAGTACTCGTCCACACTATGACGTAGGGAAACATCTTCATCAAGATCCAGGAACTGTCTCGTGCTCAATGGAGTAAACCGCTGAGGTTATAGAACTTGTCCACACTATGACGGAGGAAAACATCAAGATCTAGGAACTGACTCGTGCTCAATGGAGTATACCGTTGAGGTTATAGTACTCGTCCACACTATGACATTGGGAAACATCTTCATCAAGATCTAGGAATTGTCTCGTGCTCAAAGGTGTAAACCGCTGAGGTTATAGAACTTGTCCACACTATGACAGAGGAAAACATCAAGATCTAGGAACTGACTCGTGCTCAATGGAGTATACCGTTGAGGTTATAGTACTCGTCAACACTATGACGTAGGGAAACATCTTCATCAAGATCCAGGAACTGTCTCGTGCTCAATGGAGTAAACCGGTGAGGTTATAGAACTTGTCCACACTATGACGGAGGAAAACATCAAGATCTAGGAACTGACTCGTGCTCAATGGAGTATACCGTTGAGGTTATAGTACTCGTCCACACTATGACATAGGGAAACATCTTCATCAAGATCCAGGAACTGTCTCGTGCTCAATGGAGTAAACCGCTGAGGTTATAGAACTTGTCCACACTATGACGGAGGAAAACATCAAGATCTAGGAACTGACTCGTGCTCAATGGAGTATACCTTTGAGGTTATAGTACTCGTCCACACTATGACATAGGGAAACATCTTCATCAAGATCCAGGAACTGTCTCGTGCTCAATGGAGTAAACCGCTGAGGTTAAAGAACTTGTCCACACTATGACGGAGGAAAACATCAAGATCTAGGAACTGACTCGTGCTCAATGGAGTATACCGTTGAGGTTATAGTACTCGTCCATACTATGACGTAGGGAAACATCTTCATCAAGATCTAGGAACTGTCTCGTGCTTAAAGGAGTAAACCGCTGAGGTTATAGAACTTGTCCACACTATGACGGAGGAAAACATCAAGATCTAGGAACTGACTCGTGCTCAATGGAGTATACCGTTGAGGTTATAGTACTCGTCCACACTATGACGTAGGGAAACATCTTCATCAAGATCCAGGAACTGTCTCGTGCTCAATGGAGTAAACCGCTGAGGTTATAGAACTTGTCCACACTATGACGGAGGAAACCATCAAGATATAGGAACTGACTCGTGCTCAATGGAGTATACCGTTGAGGTTATAGTACTCGTCCACACTATGACGTAGGGAAACATCTTCATCAAGATCCAGGAACTGTCTCGAGCTCAATGGAGTAAACCGCTGAGGTTATAGAACTTGTCCACACTATGACGGAGGAAAACATCAAGATATAGGAACTGACTCGTGCTCAATGGAGTATACCGTTGAGGTTATAGTACTCGTCCACACTATGACGTAGGGAAACATCTTCATCAAGATCTAGGAACTGTCACGTGCTCAAAGGAGTAAATCGCTGAGGTTATAGAACTTGTCCATACTATGACGGAGGAAAATATCAAGATCTAGGAACTGTCTCGTGCTTAATGGAGTATACCGTTGAGGTTATAGAACTCGTCCATACTATGAAGTAGGGAAACATCTTCATCAAGATATAGGAACTGTCTCGTGCTCAAAGGAGTAAACCGCTGAGGTTATAGAACTTGTCCACACTATGACGGAGGAAAACATCAAGATCTAGGAACTGACTCGTGCTCAATGGAGTATACCGTTGAGGTTATAGTACTCGTCCAAACTATGACGTAGGGAAACATCTTCATCAAGATCTAGGAACTGTCTCGTGCTCAATGAAACAAACCGCTGAGGTTATAGAACTTGTCCATACTATGACGGAGGAAAACATCAATATCTAGGAACTGACTCGTGCTCAATGGAGTATACCGTTGAGGTTATAGTACTCGTCCACACTATGACGTAGGGAAACATCTTCATCAAGATCCAGGAACTGTCTCGTGTTCAATGGAGTAAACCGTTGAGGTTATAGATTTTGTCCACACTATGACGGAGGAAAACATCAAGATCTAGGAACTGACTCGTGCTCAATGGAGTATACCGTTGAGGTTATAGTACTCGTCCACACTATGACGTAGGGAAACATCTTCATCAAGATCCAGGAACTGTCTCGTGCTCAATGGAGTAAACCGCTGAGGTTATAGATCTTGTCCACACTATGATGGAGGAAAACATCAAGATATAGGAACTGACTCGTGCTCAATGGAGTATACCGTTGAGGTTATAGTACTCGTCCACACTATGACGTAGGGAAACATCTTCATCAAGATCCAGGAACTGTCTCGTGCTCAATGGAGTAAACCGCTGAGGTTATAGAACTTGTCCATACTATGACGGAGGAAAACATCAAGATCTAGGAACTGACTTGTGCTCAATGGAGTATACCGTTGAGGTTATAGTACTCCTCCACACTATGACATAGGGAAACATCTTCATCAAGATCTAGGAACTGTCTCGTGCTCAAAGGAGTCAATCGCTGAGGTTATAAAACTTGTCCATACTATGACGGAGGAAAACATCAAGATCTAGGAACTGTCTCGTGCTTAATGGAGTATACCGCTGAGGTTATAGAACTCGTCCATACTATGAAGTAGGGAAACATCTTCATCAAGATCTAGGAACTGTCTCGTGCTCAAAGGAGTAAACCGCTGAAGTTATAGAACTTGTCCACACTATGACGGTGGAAAACATCAAGATCTAGGAACTGACTCGTGCTCAATGGAGTATACCGTTGAGGTTATAGTACTCGTCCAAACTATGACGTAGGGAAACATCTTCATCAAGATCTAGGAACTGTCTCGTGCTCAATGAAACAAACCGCTGAGGTTATAGAACTTGTCCATACTATGACGGAGGAAAACATCAATATCTAGGAACTGACTCGTGCTCAATGGAGTATACCGTTGAGGTTATAGTACTCGTCCACACTATGACGTAGGGAAACATCTTCATCAAGATACAGGAACTGTCTCGTGTTCAATGGAGTAAACCGTTGAGGTTATAGAACTTGTCCACACTATGACGGAGGAAAACATCAAGATCTAGGAACTGACTCGTGCTCAATGGAGTAAAACGCTGAGGTTATAGTACACGTCCACACTATGACGTAGGGAAAAATCTTCATCAAGATCTAGGAACTGTCTCGTGCTCAAAGGAGTAAACCGCTGAGGTTATAGAACTTGTCCACACTATGACGGAGGAAAACATCAAGATCTAGGAACTGACTCGTGCTCAATGGAGTATACCGTTGAGGTTATAGTACTCGTCCACACTATGACGTAGGGAAACATCTTCATCAAGATCTAGGAACTGTCTCGTGCTCAAATGAGTAAACCGTTGAGGTTATAGAACTTGTCCACACTATGACGAAGGAAAACATCTTCATCAAGATCTAGGAACTGTCTCGCGCTCAAAGGAGTAAACCGCTGAGGTTATAGAACTTGTCCACACTATGACAGAGGAAAACATCAAGAACTAGGAACTAACTCGTGCTCAATTAGGTATACCGTTGAGGTTATAGTACTCGTCCACACTATGACGTAGGGAAACATCTTCATCAAGATCTAGGAACTGTCTCGTGCTCAAAGGAGTAAACCGCTGAGGTTATAGAACTTGTCCACACTATGACGGAGGAAAACATCAAGATCTAGGAACTGACTCGTGCTCAATGGAGTATACCGTTGAGGTTATAGTACTCGTCGACACTATGACATAGGGAAACATCTTCATCAAGATCTAGGAACTGTCTCGTGCTCAAAGGAGTAAACCGCTGAGGTAATAGAACTTGTCCACACTATGACCGAGGAAAACATCAAGATCTAGGAACTAACTCGTGCTCAATGGAGTATACCGTTGAGGTTATAGTACTCGTCAACACTATGACGTGGGGAAACATCTTCATCAAGATCTAGGAACTGTCTCGTGCTCAAATGAGTAAACCGCTGAGGTTATAGAACTTGTCCAGACTATGACGGAAGAAAACATCTTCATCAAGATCTAGGAACTGTCTCGTGCTCAAAGGAGTAAACCGCTGAGGTTATAGAACTTGTCCACACTATGACAGAGGAAAACATCAAGATCTAGGAACTGACTCGTGCTCAATGGAGTATACCGTTGAGGTTATAGTACTCGTCCACACTATGATGTAGGGAAACATCTTCATCGAGATCTAGGAACTGTCTCGTGCTCAAAGGAGTAAACCGTTGAGGTTATAGAACTTGTCCACACTATGACGGAGGAAAACATCAAGATCTAGGAACTGACTCGTGCTCAATGGAGTATACCGTTGAGGTTATAGTACTCGTCCACACTATGACATAGGGAAACATCTTCATCAAGATCCAGGAACTGTCTCGTGCTCAAAAGAGTAAACCGCTGAGGTTATAGAACTTGTCCACACTATGACGGAGGAAAACATCAAGATCTAGGAACTGACTCATGCTCAATGGAGTATACCGTTGAGGTTATAGTACTCGTCCACACTATGACATAGGGAAACATCTTCATCAAGATCCAGGAACTGTCTCGTGCTCAATGGAGTAAACCGCTGAGGTTATAGAACTTGTCCACACTATGACGGAGGAAAATATCAAGATCTAGGAACTGACTCGTGCTCAATGGAGTATACCGTTGAGGTTATAGTACTCGTCCACACTATGACGTAGGGAAACATCTTCATCAAGATCTAGGAACTGTCTCGTGCTCAAATGAGTAAACCGCTGAGGTTATAGAACTTGTCCACACTATGACGGAGGAAAACCTCTTCATCAAGATCTAGGAACTGTCTCGCGCTCAAAGGAGTAAACCGCTGAGGTTATAGAACTTGTCCACACTATGACAGAGGAAAACATCAAGATCTAGGAACTGACTCGTGCTCAATGGAGTATACCATTGAGGTTATAGTACTCGTCCACACTATGACGTAGGGAAACATCTTCATCAAGATCTAGGAACTGTCTCGTGCTCAAATGAGTAAACCGCTGAGGTTATAGAACTTGTCCAGACTATGACGGAGGAAAACATCTTCATCAAGATATAGGAACTGTCTCGTGCTCAAAGGAGTAAACCGCTGAGGTTATAGAACTTGTTCACACTATGACAGAGGAAAACATCAAGATCTAGGAACTGACTCGTGCTCAATGGAGTATACCGTTGAGGTTATAGTACTCGTCCACACTATGACGTAGGGAAACATTTTCATCAAGATCTAGGAATTGTCTCGTGCTCAAAGGAGTAAACCGTTGAGGTTATAGAACTTGTCCACACTATGACGGAGGAAAACATCAAGATCTAGGAACTGACTCGTGCTCAATGGAGTATACCGTTGAGGTTATAGTACTCGTCCACACTATGACATAGGGAAACATCTTCATCAAGATCCAGGAACTGTCTCGTGCTCAAAAGAGTAAACCGCTGAGGTTATAGAACTTGTCCACACTATGACGGAGGAAAACATCAAGATCTAGGAACTGACTCATGCTCAATGGAGTATACCGTTGAGGTTATAGTACTCGTCCACACTATGACGTAGGGAAACATCTTCATCAAGATCCAGGAACTGTCTCGTGCTCAATGGAGTAAACCGCTGAGGTTATAGAACTTGTCCACACTATGACGGAGGAAAATATCAAGATCTAGGAACTGACTCGTGCTCAATGGAGTATACCGTTGAGGTTATAGTACTCGTCCACACTATGACGTAGGGAAACATCTTCATCAAGATCTAGGAACTGTCTCGTGCTCAAATGAGTAAACCGCTGAGGTTATAGAACTTGTCCACACTATGACGGAGGAAAACCTCTTCATCAAGATCTAGGAACTGTCTCGCGCTCAAAGGAGTAAACCGCTGAGGTTATAGAACTTGTCCACACTATGACAGAGGAAAACATCAAGATCTAGGAACTGACTCGTGCTCAATGGAGTATACCATTGAGGTTATAGTACTCGTCCACACTATGACGTAGGGAAACATCTTCATCAAGATCTAGGAACTGTCTCGTGCTCAAATGAGTAAACCGCTGAGGTTATAGAACTTGTCCACACTATGACGGAGGAAAACATCTTCATCAAGATATAGGAACTGTCTCGTGCTCAAAGGAGTAAACCGCTGAGGTTATAGAACTTGTTCACACTATGACAGAGGAAAACATCAAGATCTAGGAACTGACTCGTGCTCAATGGAGTATACCGTTGAGGTTATAGTACTCGTCCACACTATGACGTAGGGAAACATTTTCATCAAGATCTAGGAATTGTCTCGTGCTCAAAGGAGTAAACCGTTGAGGTTATAGAACTTGTCCACACTATGACGGAGGAAAACATCAAGATCTAGGAACTGACTCGTGCTCAATGGAGTATACCGTTGAGGTTATAGTACTCGTCCACACTATGACATAGGGAAACATCTTCATCAAGATCCAGGAACTGTCTCGTGCTCAAAAGAGTAAACCGCTGAGGTTATAGAACTTGTCCACACTATGACGGAGGAAAACATCAAGATCTAGGAACTGACTCATGCTCAATGGAGTATACCGTTGAGGTTATAGTACTCGTCCACACTATGACGTAGGGAAACATCTTCATCAAGATCCAGGAACTGTCTCGTGCTCAATGGAGTAAACCGCTGAGGTTATAGAACTTGTCCACACTATGACGGAGGAAAACATCAAGATCTAGGAACTGACTCGTGCTCAATGGAGTATACCGTTGAGGTTATAGTACTCGCCCACACTATGACGTAGGGAAACATCTTCATCAAGATCTAGGAACTGTCTCGTGCTCAAATGAGTAAACGGCTGAGGTTATAGAACTTGTCCACACTATGACGGAGGAAAACATCTTCATCAAGATCTAGGAACTGTCTCGCGCTCAAAGGAGTAAACCGCTGAGGTTATAGAACTTGTCCACACTATGACAGAGGAAAACATCAAGATCTAGGAACTGACTCGTGCTCAATTGAGTATACCATTGAGGTTATAGTACTCGTCCACACTATGACGTAGGGAAACATCTTCATCAAGATCTAGGAACTGTCTCGTGCTCAAATGAGTAAACCGCTGAGGTTATAGAACTTGTCCACACTATGACGAAGGAAAACATCAAGATCTAGGAACTGACTCGTGCTCAATGGAGTATACCGTTGAGGTTATAGTACTCGTCCACACTATGACGTAGGGAAACATCTTCATCAAGATCCAGGAACTGTCTCGTGCTCAAAGGAGTAAACCGCTGAGGTTATAGAACTTGTCCACACTATGACGGAGGAAAACATCAAGATCTAGGAACTGACTCGTGCTCAATGGAGTATACCGTTTAGGTTATAGTACTCGTCCACACTATGACGTAGGGAAACGTCTTCATCAAGATCCAGGAACTGTCTCGTGCTCAATGGAGTAAACCGCTGAGGTTATAGAACTTGTCCACACTATGACGGAGGAAAACATCAAGATCTAGGAACTGACTCGTGCTCAATGGAGTATACTGTTGAGGTTATAGTACTCATCCACACTATGACGTAGGGAAACATCTTCATCAAGATCCAGTAATTGTCTCGTGCTCAATGGAGTAAACCCCTGAGGTTATCGAACTTGTCCACACTATGACGGAGGAAAACATCAAGATCTAGGAACTGACTCGTGCTCAATGGAGTATAACGTTGAGGTTATAGTACTCGTCCACACTATGACGTAGGAAAACATCTTCATCAAGATCTAGGAACTGTCTCGTGCTCAATGGAGTAAACCGTTGAGGTTATAGAACTTGTCCATACTATGACGGAGGAAAACATCAAGATCTAGGAACTGACTCGTGCTCAATGGAGTATATCGTTGAGGTTATAGTACTCGTCCACACTATGACGTAGGGAAACATCTTCATCAAGATCTAGGAACTGTCTCGTGCTCAATGGAGTAAATCGCTGAGGTTATAGAACTTGTCCACACTATGACGGAGGAAAACATCAAGATCTAGGAACTGACTCGTGCTCAATGGAGTATATCGTTGAGGTTATAATACTCGTCCAAACTATGACGTAGGGAAACATCTTCATCAAGATCCAGGAACTGTCTCGTGCTCAATGGAGTAAACCGCTGAAGTTATAGAACTTGTCCACACTATGGCGGAGGAAAACATCAAGATCTAGGAACTGACTCGTGCTCAATGGTGTAAACCGCTGAGGTTATAGTACTCGTCCACACTATGACGTAGGGAAACATCTGCATCAAGATCCAGGAACTGTCTCGTGCTCAATGGAGTAAACCGTTGAGGTTATAGAACTTGTCCACACTATGACGGAGGAAAACATCAAGATCTAGGAACTGACTCGTGCTCAATGGAGTATACCGTTGAGGTTATAGTACTCTTCCACACTATGACGTAGGGAAACATCTTCATCAAGATCTAGTAACTGTCTCGTGCTCAAATGAGTAAACCGTTGAGGTTAGAGAACTTGTCCACACTATGACGGAGGAAAACATCTTCATCAAGATCTAGGAACTGTCTCGCGCTCAAAGGAGTAAACCGCTTAGGTTATAGAACTTGTCCACACTATGACAGAGGAAAACATCAAGATCTAGGAACTGACTCGTGCTCAATGGAGTATACCGTTGAGGTTATAGTACTCGTCCACACTATGACCTAGGGAAACATCTTCATCAAGATCTAGGAACTGTCTCGTGCTCAAAGGAGTAAACCGCTGAGGTTATAGAACTTTTCCACACTATGACGAAGGAAAACATCAAGATCTAGGAACTGACTCGTGCTCAATGGAGTATATCGTTGAGGTTATAGTACTCGTCCACACTATGACGTAGGGAAACATCTTCATCAAGATCCAGGAAGTGTCTCGTGCTCAAAGGAGTAAACCGCTGAGGTTATAGAACTTGTCCACACTATGACAGAGGAAAACATCAAGATCTAGGAACTGACTCGTGCTCAATGGAGTATACCGTTTAGGTTATAGTACTCGTCCACACTATGACGTAGGGAAACGTCTTCATCAAGATCCAGGAACTGTCTCGTGCTCAATGGAGTAAACCGCTGAGGTTATAGAACTTGTCCACACTATGACGGAGGAAAACATCAAGATCTAGGAACTGACTAGTTCTCAATGGAGTATACTGTTGAGGTTATAGTAGTCATCCACACTATGACGTAGGGAAACATCTTCATCAAGATCCAGTAATTGTCTCGTGCTCAATGGAGTAAACCGCTGAGGTTATAGAACTTGTCCACACTATGACGGAGGAAAACATCAAGATCTAGGAACTGACTCGTGCTCAATGGAGTATACCGTTGAGGTTATAGTACTCGTCCACACTATGACGTAGGGAAACATCTTCATCAAGATCTAGGAACTGTCTCGTGCTCAATGGAGTAAACCGCTGAGGTTATAGAACTTGTCCACACTATGACGGAGGAAAACATCAAGATCTAGGAACTGACTCGTGCTCAATGGAGTATATCGTTGAGGTTATAGTACTCGTCCACACTATGACGTAGGGAAACATCTTCATCAAGATCTAGGAACTGTCTCGTGCTCAATGGAGTAAATCGCTGAGGTTATAGAACGTCCACACTATGACGGAGGAAAACATCAAGATCTAGGAACTGACTCGTGCTCAATGGAGTATACCGTTGAGGTTATAGTACTCGTACAAACTATGACGTAGGGAAACATCTTCATCAAGATCCAGGAACTGTCTCGTGCTCAATGGAGTAAACCGCTGAGGTTATAGAACTTGTCCACACTATGGCGGAGGAAAACATCAAGATCTAGGAACTGACTCGTGCTCAATGGTGTAAACCGCTGAGGTTATAGTACTCGTCCACACTATGATGTAGGGAAACATCTGCATCAAGATCCAGGAACTGTCTCGTGCTCAATGGAGTAAAAAGTGGAGGTTATAGAACTTGTCCACAGTATGACGGAGGAAAATATCAAGATCTAGGAACTGACTCGTGCTCAATGGAGTATACCGTTGAGGTTATAGTACTCTTCCACACTATGACATAGGGAAACATCTTCATCAAGATCTAGGAACTGTCTCGTGCTCAAATGAGTAAACCGCTGAGGTTATAGAACTTGCCCACACTATGACGGAGGAAAACATCTTCATCAAGATCTAGGAACTGTCTCGCGCTCAAAGGAGTAAACCGCTGAGGTTATAGAACTTGTCCACACTATGACGGAGGAAAACATCAAGATCTAGGAACTGACTCGTGCTCAATGGAGTATACCGTTGAGGTTATAGTACTCGTCCACACTATGACGTAGGGAAACATCTTCATCAAGATCTAGGAACTGTCTCGTGCTCAATGGAGTAAACCGCTGAGGTTATAGAACTTGTCCACACTATGACGGAGGAAAACATCAAGATCTAGGAAATGACTCGTGCTCAATGGAGTATATCGTTGAGGTTATAGTACTCGTCCACACTATGACGTAGGGAAACATCTTCATCAAGATCTAGGAACTGTCTTGTGCTCAATGGAGTAAATCGCTGAGGTTATAGAACGTCCACACTATGACGGAGGAAAACATCAAGATCTAGGAACTGACTCGTGCTCAATGGAGTATATCGTTGAGGTTATAGTACTCGTACAAACTATGACGTAGGGAAACATCTTCATCAAGATCCAGGAACTGTCTCGTGCTCAATGGAGTAAACTGCTGAGGTTATAGAACTTGTCCACACTATGGCGGAGGAAAACATCAAGATCTAGGAACTGACTCGTGCTCAATGGTGTAAACCGCTGAGGTTATAGTACTCGTCCACACTATGACGTAGGGAAACATCTGCATCAAGATCCAGGAACTGTCTCGTGCTCAATGGAGTAAATCGTTGAGGTTATAGAACTTGTCCACACTATGACGGAGGAAAACATCAAGATCTAGGAACTGACTCGTGCTCAATGGAGTATACCGTTGAGGTTATAGTACTCTTCCACACTATGACATAGGGAAACATCTTCATCAAGATCTAGGAACTGTCTCGTGCTCAAATGAGTAAATCGCTGAGGTTATAGAACTTGTCCACACTATGACGGAGGAAAACATCTTCATCAAGATCTAGGAACTGTCTCGCACTCAAAGGAGTAAACCGCTGAGGTTATAGAACTTGTCCACACTATGACAGAGGAAAACATCAAGATCTAGGAACTGACTCATGCTCAATGGAGTATACCGTTGAGGTTATAGTACTCGTCCACACTATGACGTAGGGAAACATCTTCATCAAGATCTAGGAACTGTCTCGTGCTCAAAGGAGTAAACCGCTGAGGTTATAGAACTTTTCCACACTATGACGAAGGAAAACATCAAGATCTAGGAACTGACTCGTGCTCAATGGAGTATACCGTTGAGGTTATAGTACTCGTCCACACTATGACGTAGGGAAATATCTTCATCAAGATCCAGGAACTGTCTCGTGCTCAAAGGAGTAAATCGCTGAGGTTATAGAACTTGTCCACACTATGACGGAGGAAAACATCAAGATCTAGGAACTGACTCGTGCTCAATGGAGTATACCGTTTAGGTTATAGTACTCGTCCACACTATGACGTAGGGAAACGTCTTCATCAAGATCCAGGAACTGTCTCGTGCTCAATGGAGTAAACCGCTGAGGTTATAGAACTTGTCCACACTATGACAGAGGAAAACATCAAGATCTAGGAACTGACACGTGCTCAATGGAGTATACTGTTGAGCTTATAGTAGTCATCCACACTATGACGTAGGGAAACATCTTCATCAAGATCCAGTAATTGTCTCGTGCTCAATGGAGTAAACCGCTGAGGTTATAGAACTTGTCCACATTATGACGGAGGAAAACATCAAGATCTAGGACCTGACTCGTGCTCAATGGAGTATACCCTTGAGGTTATAGTACTCGTCCATACTATGACGTAGGGAAACATCTTCATCAAGATCTAGGAACTGTCTCGTGCTCAATGGAGTAAATCGTTGAGGTTATAGAACTTGTCCACACTATGACGGAGGAAAACATCAAGATCTAGGAACTGACTCGTGCTCAATGGAGTATATCGTTGAGGTTATAGTACTCGTCCACCCTATGACGTAGGGAAACATCTTCATCAAGATCTAGGAAGTGTCTCGTGCTCAATGGAGTAAATCGCTGAGGTTATAGAACTTGTCCACACTATGACGGAGGAAAACATCAAGATCTAGGAACTGACCCGTGCTCAATGGAGTATACCATTGAGGTTATAGTACTCGTCCAAACTATGACGTAGGGAAACATCTTCATCAAGATCCAGGAACTGTCTCGTGCTCAATGGAGTAAACCGCTGAGGTTATAGAACTTGTCCACACTATGGCGGAGGAAAACATCAAGATCTAGGAACTGACTCGTGCTCAACGGTGTAAACCGCTGAGGTTATAGTACTCGTCCACACTATGATGTAGGGAAACATCTGCATCAAGATCCAGGAACTGTCTCGTGCTCAATGGAGTAAAAAGTGGAGGTTATAGAACTTGTCCACAGTATGACGGAGGAAAACATCAAGATCTAGGAACTGACTCGTGCTCAATGGAGTATACCGTTGAGGTTATAGTACTCGTCCACACTATGACGTAGGAAAACATCTTCATCAAGATCTAGGAACTGTCTCGTGCTCAATGGAGTAAACCGCTGAGGTTATAGAACTTGTCCATACTATGACGGAGGAAAACATCAAGATCTAGGAACTGACTCGTGCTCAATGGAGTATATCGTTGAGGTTATAGTACTCGTCCACACTATGACGTAGGGAAACATCTTCATCAAGATCTAGGAACTGTCTCGTGCTCAATGGAGTAAATCGCTGAGGTTATAGAACTTGTCCACACTATGACGGAGGAAAACATCAAGATCTAGGAACTGACTCGTGCTCAATGGAGTATATCGTTGAGGTTATAATACTCGTCCAAACTATGACGTAGGGAAACATCTTCATCAAGATCCAGGAACTGTCTCGTGCTCAATGGAGTAAACCGCTGAGGTTATAGAACTTGTCCACACTATGGCGGAGGAAAACATCAAGATCTAGGAACTGACTCGTGCTCAATGGTGTAAACCGCTGAGGTTATAGTACTCGTCCACACTATGACGTAGGGAAACATCTGCATCAAGATCCAGGAACTGTCTCGTGCTCAATGGAGTAAACCGTTGAGGTTATAGAACTTGTCCACACTATGACGGAGGAAAACATCAAGGTCTAGGAACTGACTCTTGCTCAATGGAGTATACCGTTGAGGTTATAGTACTCTTCCACACTATGACGTAGGGAAACATCTTCATCAAGATCTAGTAACTGTCTCGTGCTCAAATGAGTAAACCGTTGAGGTTAGAGAACTTGTCCACACTATGACGGAGGAAAACATCTTCATCAAGATCTAGGAACTATCTCGCGCTCAAAGGAGTAAACCGCTTAGGTTATAGAACTTGTCCACACTATGACAGAGGAAAACATCAAGATCTAGGAACTGACTCGTGCTCAATGGAGTATACCGTTGAGGTTATAGTACTCGTCCACACTATGACCTAGGGAAACATCTTCATCAAGATCTAGGAACTGTCTCGTGCTCAAAGGAGTAAACCGCTGAGGTTATAGAACTTTTCCACACTATGACGAAGGAAAACATCAAGATCTAGGAACTGACTCGTGCTCAATGGAGTATATCGTTGAGGTTATAGTACTCGTCCATACTATGACGTAGGGAAACATCTTCATCAAGATCCAGGAAGTGTCTCGTGCTCAAAGGAGTAAACCGCTGAGGTTATAGAACTTGTCCACACTATGACAGAGGAAAACATCAAGATCTAGGAACTGACTCGTGCTCAATGGAGTATACCGTTTAGGTTATAGTACTCGTCCACACTATGACGTAGGGAAACGTCTTCATCAAGATCCAGGAACTGTCTCGTGCTCAATGGAGTAAACCGCTGAGGTTATAGAACTTGTCCACACTATGACGGAGGAAAACATCAAGATCTAGGAACTGACTAGTTCTCAATGGAGTATACTGTTGAGGTTATAGTAGTCATCCACACTATGACGTAGGGAAACATCTTCATCAAGATCCAGTAATTGTCTCGTGCTCAATGGAGTAAACCGCTGAGGTTATAGAACTTGTCCACACTATGACGGAGGAAAACATCAAGATCTAGGAACTGACTCGTGCTCAATGGAGTATACCGTTGAGGTTATAGTACTCGTCCACACTATGACGTAGGGAAACATCTTCATCAAGATCTAGGAACTGTCTCGTGCTCAATGGAGTAAACCGCTGAGGTTATAGAACTTGTCCACACTATGACGGAGGAAAACATCAAGATCTAGGAACTGACTCGTGCTCAATGGAGTATATCGTTGAGGTTATAGTACTCGTCCACACTATGACGTAGGGAAACATCTTCATCAAGATCTAGGAACTGTCTCGTGCTCAATGGAGTAAATCGCTGAGGTTATAGAACGTCCACACTATGACGGAGGAAAACATCAAGATCTAGGAACTGACTCGTGCTCAATGGAGTATACCGTTGAGGTTATAGTACTCGTACAAACTATGACGTAGGGAAACATCTTCATCAAGATCCAGGAACTGTCTCGTGCTCAATGGAGTAAACCGCTGAGGTTATAGAACTTGTCCACACTATGGCGGAGGAAAACATCAAGATCTAGGAACTGACTCGTGCTCAATGGTGTAAACCGCTGAGGTTATAGTACTCGTCCACACTATGATGTAGGGAAACATCTGCATCAAGATCCAGGAACTGTCTCGTGCTCAATGGAGTAAAAAGTGGAGGTTATAGAACTTGTCCACAGTATGACGGAGGAAAATATCAAGATCTAGGAACTGACTCGTGCTCAATGGAGTATACCGTTGAGGTTATAGTACTCTTCCACACTATGACATAGGGAAACATCTTCATCAAGATCTAGGAACTGTCTCGTGCTCAAATGAGTAAACCGCTGAGGTTATAGAACTTGCCCACACTATGACGGAGGAAAACATCTTCATCAAGATCTAGGAACTGTCTCGCGCTCAAAGGAGTAAACCGCTGAGGTTATAGAACTTGTCCACACTATGACGGAGGAAAACATCAAGATCTAGGAACTGACTCGTGCTCAATGGAGTATACCGTTGAGGTTATAGTACTCGTCCACACTATGACGTAGGGAAACATCTTCATCAAGATCTAGGAACTGTCTCGTGCTCAATGGAGTAAACCGCTGAGGTTATAGAACTTGTCCACACTATGACGGAGGAAAACATCAAGATCTAGGAAATGACTCGTGCTCAATGGAGTATATCGTTGAGGTTATAGTACTCGTCCACACTATGACGTAGGGAAACATCTTCATCAAGATCTAGGAACTGTCTTGTGCTCAATGGAGTAAATCGCTGAGGTTATAGAACGTCCACACTATGACGGAGGAAAACATCAAGATCTAGGAACTGACTCGTGCTCAATGGAGTATATCGTTGAGGTTATAGTACTCGTACAAACTATGACGTAGGGAAACATCTTCATCAAGATCCAGGAACTGTCTCGTGCTCAATGGAGTAAACTGCTGAGGTTATAGAACTTGTCCACAATATGGCGGAGGAAAACATCAAGATCTAGGAACTGACTCGTGCTCAATGGTGTAAACCGCTGAGGTTATAGTACTCGTCCACACTATGACGTAGGGAAACATCTGCATCAAGATCCAGGAACTGTCTCGTGCTCAATGGAGTAAATCGTTGAGGTTATAGAACTTGTCCACACTATGACGGAGGAAAACATCAAGATCTAGGAACTGACTCGTGCTCAATGGAGTATACCGTTGAGGTTATAGTACTCTTCCACACTATGACATAGGGAAACATCTTCATCAAGATCTAGGAACTGTCTCGTGCTCAAATGAGTAAATCGCTGAGGTTATAGAACTTGTCCACACTATGACGGAGGAAAACATCTTCATCAAGATCTAGGAACTGTCTCGCACTCAAAGGAGTAAACCGCTGAGGTTATAGAACTTGTCCACACTATGACAGAGGAAAACATCAAGATCTAGGAACTGACTCATGCTCAATGGAGTATACCGTTGAGGTTATAGTACTCGTCCACACTATGACGTAGGGAAACATCTTCATCAAGATCTAGGAACTGTCTCGTGCTCAAAGGAGTAAACCGCTGAGGTTATAGAACTTTTCCACACTATGACGAAGGAAAACATCAAGATCTAGGAACTGACTCGTGCTCAATGGAGTATACCGTTGAGGTTATAGTACTCGTCCACACTATGACGTAGGGAAATATCTTCATCAAGATCCAGGAACTGTCTCGTGCTCAAAGGAGTAAACCGCTGAGGTTATAGAACTTGTCCACACTATGACGGAGGAAAACATCAAGATCTAGGAACTGACTCGTGCTCAATGGAGTATACCGTTTAGGTTATAGTACTCGTCCACACTATGACGTAGGGAAACGTCTTCATCAAGATCCAGGAACTGTCTCGTGCTCAATGGAGTAAACCGCTGAGGTTATAGAACTTGTCCACACTATGACAGAGGAAAACATCAAGATCTAGGAACTGACACGTGCTCAATGGAGTATACTGTTGAGCTTATAGTAGTCATCCACACTATGACATAGGGAAACATCTTCATCAAGATCCAGTAATTGTCTCGTGCTCAATGGAGTAAACCGCTGAGGTTATAGAACTTGTCCACATTATGACGGAGGAAAACATCAAGATCTAGGACCTGACTCGTGCTCAATGGAGTATACCCTTGAGGTTATAGTACTCGTCCATACTATGACGTAGGGAAACATCTTCATCAAGATCTAGGAACTGTCTCGTGCTCAATGGAGTAAATCGTTGAGGTTATAGAACTTGTCCACACTATGACGGAGGAAAACATCAAGATCTAGGAACTGACTCGTGCTCAATGGAGTATATCGTTGAGGTTATAGTACTCGTCCACCCTATGACGTAGGGAAACATCTTCATCAAGATCTAGGAAGTGTCTCGTGCTCAATGGAGTAAATCGCTGAGGTTATAGAACTTGTCCACACTATGACGGAGGAAAACATCAAGATCTAGGAACTGACCCGTGCTCAATGGAGTATACCATTGAGGTTATAGTACTCGTCCAAACTATGACGTAGGGAAACATCTTCATCAAGATCCAGGAACTGTCTCGTGCTCAATGGAGTAAACCGCTGAGGTTATAGAACTTGTCCACACTATGGCGGAGGAAAACATCAAGATCTAGGAACTGACTCGTGCTCAATGGTGTAAACCGCTGAGGTTATAGTACTCGTCCACACTATGATGTAGGGAAACATCTGCATCAAGATCCAGGAACTGTCTCGTGCTCAATGGAGTAAAAAGTGGAGGTTATAGAACTTGTCCACAGTATGACGGAGGAAAACATCAAGATCTAGGAACTGACTCGTGCTCAATGGAGTATACCGTTGAGGTTATAGTACTCTTCCACACTATGACGTAGGGAAACATCTTCATCAAGATCTAGGAACTGTCTCGTGCTCAAATGAGTAAACCGCTGAGGTTATAGAACTTGCCCACACTATGACGGAGGAAAACATCTTCATCAAGATCTAGGACATGTCTCGCGCTCAAAGGAGTAAACCGCTGAGGTTATAGAACTTGTCCACACTATGACAGAGGAAAACATCAAGATCTAGGAACTGACTCGTGCTCAATGGAGTATACCGTTGAGGTTATAGTACTCGTCCACACTATGACGTAAGGAAACATCTTCATCAAGATCTAGGAACTGTCTCGTGCTCAAAGGAGTAAACCGCTGAGGTTATAGAACTTGTCCACACTATGACAGAGGAAAACATCAAGATCTAGGAACTGACTCGTGCTCAATGGAGTATACCGTTGAGGTTATAGTACTCGTCCACACTATGACATAGGGAAACATCTTCATCAAGATCCATGAACTGTCTCGTGCTCAATGGAGTAAACCGCTGAGGTTATAGAACTTGTCCACACTATGACGGAGGAAAACATCAAGATCTAGGAACTGACTCGTGCTCAATGGAGTATACCGTTGAGGTTATAGTACTCGTCCACACTATGATGTAGGGAAACATCAACATCAAGATCCAGGAACTGTCTCGTGCTCAATGGAGTAAACCGCTGAGGTTATAGAACTTGTCCACACTATGGCGGAGGAAAACATCAAGATCTAGGAACTGACTCGTGCTCAATGGAGTATACCGTTGAGGTTATAGTACTCTTCCACACTATGACATAGGGAAACATCTTCATCAAGATCTATGAACTGTCTCGTGCTCAAATGAGTAAATCGCTGAGGTTATAGAACTTGTCCACACTATGACGGAGGAAAACATCTTCATCAAGATCTAGGAACTGTCTCGTGCTCAATGGAGTAAACCGCTGAGGTTATAGAACTTGTCCACACTATGACGGAGGAAAACATCAAGATCTAGGAACTGACTCGTGCTCAATGGAGTATACCGTTGAGGTTATAGTACTCATCCACACTATGACGTAGGGAAACATCTTCATCAAGATCTAGGAACTGTCTCGTGCTCAAAGGAGTAAACCGCTGAAGTTATAGAACTTTTCCACACTATGACGAAGGAAAACATCAAGATCTAGGAACTGACTCGTGCTCAATGGAGTATACCGTTGAGGTTATAGTACTCGTCCACACTATGACGTAGGGAAATATCTTCATCAAGATCCAGGAACTGTCTCGTGCTCAACGGAGACCGCTGAGGTTATAGAACTTGTCCACACTATGACGGAGGAAAACATCAAGAACTAGGAACTGACTCGTGCTCAATGGAGTATACCGTTTAGGTTATAGTACTCGTCCACACTATGACGTAGGGAAACGTCTTCATCAAGATCCAGGAACTGTCTCGTGCTCAATGGAGTAAACCGCTGAGGTTATAGAACTTGTCCACACTATGACGGAGGAAAACATCAAGATCTAGGAACTGACTCGTGCTCAATGGAGTATACTGTTGAGGTTATAGTAGTCATCCACACTATGACGTAGGGAAACATCTTCATCAAGATCCAATAATTGTCTCGTGCTCAATGGAGTAAACCGCTGAGGTTATAGAACTTGTCCACATTATGACGGAGGAAAACATCAAGATCTAGGACCTGACTCGTGCTCAATGGAGTATACCGTTGAGGTTATAGTACTCGTCCATACTATGACGTAGGGAAACATCTTCATCAAGATCTAGGAACTGTCTCGTGCTCAATGGAGTAAATCGTTGAGGTTATAGAACTTGTCCACACTATGACGGAGGAAAACATCAAGATCTAGGAACTGACTCGTGCTCAATGGAGTATATCGTTGAGGTTATAGTACTCGTCCACCCTATGACGTAGGGAAACATCTTCATCAAGATCTAGGAAGTGTCTCGTGCTCAATGGAGTAAATCGCTGAGGTTATAGAACTTGTCCACACTATGACGGAGGAAAACATCAAGATCTAGGAAATGACTCGTGCTCAATGGAGTATACCATTGAGGTTATAGTAGTCGTCCACACTATGACGTAGGGAAACATTTTCGTCAAGATCCGGGAACTGTCTCGTGCTCAATGGAGTAAACCGCTGAGGTTATAGAACTTGTCCACACTATGACGGAGGAAACTGTCGAGATTGAGAACCTTGTCTGAAAATTCAACTGATGATAATTCAATTGAGATTGAAGAACTGGTCAGATCTTCGACTAAGCTGAGAACTTAACAACATTTTTCCTGAAAGGTAAAGGTCAGTCATATGCAATGCATGATATGGACCAGGAAATGATGTTCTCAAAATAAATGAGATTGTATTCACATGATGTGTATATGCATGTATCATGATGTATGGAAATGTGATGTTTTGGCTGGGGAAAATAAATCTCGGATAGCTTGCTGGAGAATAGAGTTGAATTCTTCATTTCTGCTGGGGATGGTGAACAAAGATGATTGTGAGAATAAACCTACAGGAGAGAAGTACTCCGTTGGGGAATAAACTTGATGAAAAGATTACTCTGCAGGGAAATACTCTTTGGGGAAGAGATACTCTGCTGAGGATTTTAACGATAAACTCCGCTGGGAGTTCCGCTGATAAGCTCTGTTGGGGATTAATGATAAACTCCGCTGGGTATGGATTACCGTTGATAAGCTCCGTTGGGGATTTCAATGATGAACTCCACTGGGGATGGATTACCGTTGCTGGTGATATTGAATTTATTGAGGATAGAAGTCCTGCTTGGGGAAAGAAAGAACTTCGCTGGGGATGATCTTTCAGTTGCAACTTGCTGAGGATAACCCAGTTAGACTCTTGATAACCTTCTGAATTTGGCTGGGGAGATACATTTGTATTCTGGAAGGGATAAGCTTCCGGAATCTACTGGGGAAGATGATTCAACTCCATTGGGGAAGCTTTTCAGACTGCGCTGGGGAAATGGCTCCACTAGGGGTATCTTATATTCCGCCGGGAAACATTCTTATATTCTGTTAGGGAATATTAAGACTGTTGGGGATGCTCTTATGTTTGCTGGAGAATGTCTTTATATTCCTTTGGGGAATATTAAGACCTTCTAGGGATACCCGACCTTTTCAGGGCTGATGGTAGACTAACTCTGCTTGGGGGAGAGTATGGCTGATTCATCCATGGTTGCAAGTCTCAGTGGGGAGAGCTACCATTATTGTCTTACTCTGCGGGGAGTGAAGGTATCTTAGCCATATTCTTCAACTGAATCTACCTTGTATCTGGTGGATAGAGCAACTGTACAGTTCAGACAATTCTTATTGCCCCTGTTTCTGCGGGAGAAGGTGCCTGCGGAGACCTTGTGGACCGAGTATTATACCAACCTATGAGGTGCTTGGTATCTTTCGATTGAAATGATAAGTCTTCTTCTGGTAGGCAAGTGGCGAGATGACGGGACATAGTCCTACGCTTTGATTCCTAATTTTTGCCTGGACCGCCCTTTCGGGTTTTCAGTCCATCGGGATACCCTTTTTTGCCCAAGCCGCCTTTTCAGGTTTTCGACTTGCCGGGTGTACAGATTTTTTCATTTTCATCCCTTATTTTTGCCCGAACCCTTTTGGTTCGCCAGGAAACCCTTATTTTTGCCTAGGCCATTCAACCTAGCGGGTCTTTGATTATGCGTAGTACTTTTTTGATTATGTCTACGCTCTCAGAGTGTAGGGAGGTGTCACTGCCAGTAGTGTCGTGTTGCCATACTACCAGAAGATGTTTGATCATGCAAGATTCGTTGCTGGAATTCATGTCCCATGCCCCAGGTGACGGAGATGGAGACTTGCCCCTGGTTACTCTGCACTTCTTCAGAGATTTCCTGGAATCTTGACTGGACTGCCCCAGGTGTGCTAGATAGTGACATGTCATGCCCCCTTGTTTATACGAGATTTGCCAATGGAAGCGTCATCCTTTTTGAAGTGATTTTGTTCACTGAGAGGGCTCTCATTCATTGGATATTCGTTGTGTGAATTTCTCTGCTGTCAAACAAATAGCCAAATGCAAACAGTGATATTCAGATAATCCAAAGTTTATGCTTGTCTCGAAGTTTTTGAAAAATGCGTTTTTTAGCAGAAAACTCTTTATAAGACAAATTCAACACAAGATTTAGGGCAAAGCCTTACAGGAGTCAGGATACCTTTTGTAACAGTATGCTTTCGAACTAACCCATGCTTCAGTTAGGACTTTTGAAGGGTTGTAACGTGGCTTGGTTCACGGTTTAAGAAACAAAGGATAAAGGCTCAAAGTTAATTTGTACCCACCCGCTCTTCGTGATGTTCTTCAATCCTAAACTCAGTTAATTGTGCATTTGAACTCCAAATGAGTCTGGAACGACGTTTTTGGTGATGGTTCACACAAGTTGAATTTGTTGGAAGGCAGTCATTTTTGCAACATTTTTCATGTTATTGAGGATTTTTAGCGACCTCGTTCTTTTGATTTGTTATCCCTAACTTTTGCCTGACTGTTCCTGTTTTCGAGACTACAGTCAGCGGGATGCCCCAGCTTTCTTAAGCGTCCTTTATAGGTTTTGGCTCGGTGGGCTCTCTTTTTTTTTTTTGAGAGAGAGATTGACTGCATATGAGATAAGGAACCACCACTGTCTTTTGATTCCAGAGGAATGCTTTTGATGTCGTTCGTTGTATTATGAACTGAGAGTTTTGCGACTTCAATGCATATCTTTTGAATTAACTGAACCCTGCCCCATGTTTAAATCAAAGGTTTCAATTTGTGTTTAAAACAGAAAAAAAACTCCTACTTCTTTGGCTCGGAGGGGTGGACTAGGGATTATCTTCCTTATAACTCCAGTGTTTAGGATTTGAAAGAATGCATGTACATCGTCAGCAAGGTCTGTCCAAAAGCATACTGTATGAGATTATGGCATTGTTTCGTCATCCTCCCTCTAAAGTCTTGTAACTTTTAGCAAGAGTTGAATGTCATAAAGTGAGTAAAAAGCATAGTTTAAATGTAATGAAAGGATGAATTCAAGACAAACATATGCAATGCATTAGTGAAACAGAGTTTGACATTAATAGATAAATGTTTGAATAACAAAGAGATTACAACTTGAAAATTCAAATGAACAAAAGGCACTCTCTTGTCAGAACTTGTCACTTCAAATGGTGAGCCTTGGAGAGATGGTAGAAGAACTCATCCTGACCATCTTGTGTTAATTCCAATGCTCCTTCATCAATCATGTCTTGGACCTTGTTCTTCAGAGCCCAACAGCTGTTTGTGTCATGTCCCGGACTGTCAGAGTGGTATGCACACCTTTCATTGGGATGATAGGTAGGAGCGGAAGTATTTGGGTTCCGGAGAGGAGCTTTTAATGTAATCGGCTCTGCCTTCAACATGTGTTGTAGTGCTTGAGTCAGTGACATGTTGAGCTTGGTAAATTGCCTCTTGGCCATATTTGGCTTACTCTGATCAACCTGTTGTTTTGGTGAGGTTGTTGTTGGACCCTTGAGGTAGTAGAAACTTGGAGAGGTCCACTCTTCACCATACCAAACTCTTGTCTTCTTGGAGGCTAATTAATGATTTAATCCCCAGCCTTGACTGCTTGCTTCATACTGTTGTATCTGTCTTGATGAAGCTGGATGATAATGGTTCTCAGCTCTTCTTGTTCCCGAGCTAAGCCTTGGAAAAGAGCCATCTGCCCCAGCATCTGGGTTCTCATTGCATCTACCTTAGCTTGTAGATGTTTCAGTTGTTCGTCCTTATTGTCTTCAGGACTTTTCTTGACCAAATTCCCCATGAGGAGTGTTCTCAATTCTTCCTGCCCCTTGGATAGGTTTAGGAAGATTTCCCTGAACTGAGTCTCCTGAGTATGAAGATCCTGGTTGTCTTGTGGGAAAGCCATTGCTGAAATAAACAGCGAGAACATGAGAGACCTGTATTGGGAGACCTGTTATGCAATGATATGTATGATATATGTATACAATGTTTTCAAGGATCTCGCGGGGTAAACAAGAAACTTGTTAGAATTTGCATCTGGTAGCTTGATTGAAGGAACTTCATGTTGCTGAGAGTCCTTCTTCAAGAGTTAAGCTCACCATATCGAGTGGGTCATCGCCCCTGACTCAAGTTATCATGCTTGGATTTCTAGACAACCTTGGCTAGAGGAAAATAAATCCCCTTTGCCCCTTGCTAGCCATTTGATTTACCATAACCTGCATCACAGACCCTTGATATCCTTGAAATGGTTAAAGAAATGCTAAGGCATGATGCTATGATGTGTATGCTATGCGTTTAAGCACAAGTGTGAGGTGATGTAAGTAAGCCCTGCAATAAACCCAAATTATTGGATAAGGACTGTAAACAAAACCTGCAAGGAACTCATGTTGTCAGATAACAAGGATGTGAAAGTAGTTCAAGTTTGAAGGCACACAAGTCACACAAAAGAGCCCTTAGATTTCAGGCTTGCATGAGGTTTTATAGGTAAGTACCCTCTTGAGTTTAGTTGGCTCAAAACCTGTCCTATAAATAGTAACCGGGTTCTAAGGAGCTCAATATCATTGGATTGTTTTCTATGTTCATCGTTTTGGTTTAGCCACTGAACTAGCGACCAAAATATTCCAAGAAAACAATCCTCAATGAGTGTAGTATCGAGTATCTACCAACTTCGGACTGCACCAAAGCCGGTCATCTCACTACCCCTAAAAAGGCCAAGATGGTCAAGTAAGGTTCTAGGTCATTAGTGCTTAGTGACATCACTTAGTGGCCCCGTACTCTCCTTGACTTAACTCAAGGGTTACCGATACTCACAAATATGTCGCACTAATATAGCTATTGCTTCAACTGTGTCGGTATACCCCGCACAGTTTCCACAACGTATTGCTATCTATGAATGTTTCCTCAAATCCTGGTGGAGGATTTATAGAACTCCGATACAAGCCCACAATTAAAAGCATACAAAGCAATACAAATGAAAACATAAGTCATCTAGTCCTAAGGTACACCTCACTTATAGATATCCCCAGCAGATTCGCCAGTTCTGTGATCGGTGGGAACGAGAACTGACTCTTTTTTAATAAGTTGGTTCGCTTTTGCGTTTGTTTTCGCAAAGTGTCGCGGTAAGCAAGAGTCACCACCGTCTTTTATTTTATCCAACAAGGGAAAGGACAAAAGCACAAAAAAAATTCCTTTTCGAGATGGTTTCTCGGGTTCGGGAGGTAGATTATAGAAAGGGAAGGTATTAGCACCCTTTCTATCCGTGGTTATCCACGTGCTCTTAGGTACTTGCTCACTATGTTTTCAAAAGGTTTGCTTTTCTTTGTGATTGTGGGTTTTGAAAAGAGTTTCATTTTTGATGAAAGTGTAAGTGCGAAAAGTTTTTGTTTTGTTTTAAAAGAGAGCAAGTACTTAAGAACATCTACCTACTCGAAAAGGAATTAAACTGTGCAACTGTCCTTTAGACAATGTTATCCCACTATTGAGGAGTAGGTAGCACCGTCGTTGGAGTTTTTCGGATCAATTCGATTTAAGGGACTTGTGCTCACTAAAGCAACGTTAGGACACTTTAGTGGTAATCCTAATGTCTTAGATCTTTTTTATCGAGGCAACCATTTCGAGGCAACTTATGATCTTGGGACAAAAAGTACGACCTCTAAAACATCCTATACTTAATTACCACATTTGAGGCAACCAAATGAGGTGTACCCTAGGAGTGGCATGTGCAAGTGTGTCAATTTTCAGTTTATATTATCTTTGTATTTTTAGGTGTTCTACCATTTGTTTTTAGATCTTGTCATACAATCCTAGTTAGCATACATCTAAGCAGTTAATATATGTATAGGAATTTAAAGTCCAGAAACTGTAAATACTACATTATTACAAGGCTTCGGGGAGGGGATTATTTACATGTCCAAAATTGGGGGAATAATAAGCAGTTATGATAAAACGTGCGTGAATTTAAAAATCCTAAACATTTAATCTTTTTGTTGTTTTATTTTATTTTTTGAGAAAATGCTAAATATTCAGTTAAGTCCAATTTAATTAATTAAAAAAAATACTGGTTAAAATTTATTCTAAAACAAACCTAATATTTTTTGTATTTTTGTTTATGAAAATGATTAAATCTCAAACAACTCATAAATCTACTGATTTTAAAATTGAAGAAAATGAGTTAAAGTGATTAACTAAATTAAATCCTAATTCTAAGTTATTTATTTTTTTATGATTTTTTATGTTAATTAAAACTAAAACTAAAAGGAATAAACAGAAACAAAATAAACAAATTACAAATGGGCAATGCAGCAAAATAAGAAGAAAAAAAATGCAATTCTGGAGGCCTGGGTCGAAAAAGATGCAGGCTGTCTTTCGACCCAGTGAAGAGGTTGGATCGAAGGTGCATGAGGGGCTGCACTCTGAGGGGGTTCGATCTGGACATGTCATCCTTCGAACTGGAAGTCCTAGGTCCAGTTCGAAGCTAAACTGTTGAGCTTCGAAGCTCTGAACAAGAAGCTGAGCATGAGGTTCCTGCAAAACGAAACACATATCAAAAGTCCAGGGGGGACTTAACCCCCCTGGTTCGAATCTCCTCTTATTCGCACCTGCTGAACCTGGGTCTGGATTTGTTTTATCCTGGGATTCGAAGGATAAACTCAGATTGTGCCCAAGCAATGGCACAATCTCAACTCTGCATTGTAGCTCACATGAAGCACATTAAATCATTCACAAACAGAAAAAATATGAATATGCAATCGAAATGAATTTGAGAGTGAGCTTGAGATTAGATTTTTCTTTTACCAAACAGAGGTGCTTCGACCTGTAGTTCTGAGGGGGGAGGCGTTTGCTGGGTGGCAGCTTTGGCTTGGAAAATTCTGGGCAGCGTCTCTCCAAGTTCTCTATTTTTCTGTATATTTTTTCTTTTTTGTCCGTTTGCAGCATTTGTGATCTCTTTATATAGAGGGGGTGGAGGGGGCAGGAAGACAAAGGTTTAAATGACCTTGAATATGTGTTTTTACAGCCATGAAGGAGGATTCATTACGTTAATTGTGTGTTTGAAAGCCATGAATGAGAGTTTGTAACGTTGGCTAAACACATGGGATCCTGTCCTCTTTTTGAATTTTGAATGACATGTAACTGGCCTTCGAATGCTCCCTTTCGAGTGGGCTGATGGCCTCCTTCGAATGCTCCCTTTCGAATGGGCTCCTTGAATGCTTCTTCGAATGGACCTTTCATAAATTCCAATCGAAGGACACTGCTATAATTCCAAACGAAGTACCTGTCCATAATGCCAATCGAAAGGCTTGTCCAGAATGCCAATCGAAAGGCTTCTTCAGAGTGCCAATCGAAATGCTTCTTCAGAGTGCCAATCGAAGTGTCTTTCAGGATGTAAATCGAAAGGTACTTAAAGTACCACTCAAAAATTTTCTTTTTCCTTAGGCAAGAGTTTGTGATCAACCATGCAGGGGGAAGACTTTGGAAAACATGAGAGGGCAAATTTTGGGGTGCAACAAGCACCAATGAATATCTGAATATTTAAGCGTCATTAACCTTTGTGACCACCTCAAGCCTTGCTCATTCTTTAAGACTGATTGGGGAAGATGAGAAATAAACCATCTTGCTAGGATAGGAGTGCAACACATAAGAACACCTCTTTTCCTCATTGTACGAGTGTGAAAAGAGTGTAGGATATCCCCTAGTAATGTAGGCACCGGATTGCGTGACATGAAGATTTTGACGGAACTCACATCTATGAGTTGGTCAGGATTGGGGAACAAGACCATCCCATAGATGAGAAGAGCCACAATCTCCTCAAAAGCTTGCAGGTCTAAGGAATTCCAACAGCTTTGGGCTTTCTCAAACAGAAACTTTGCTAAGAAGCCTTTGACACCACTTATGGTTTCCCAATGGGTTGTGACATCAGATGAGTGCAAGTACAGGGCTTGAGCAATCTCTTATGGCTTTGGATCTCTTACCATACCGTTGAAAGGTAGTTGATTGAGAATAGGAATCCTCAAGAGTTGAGAGAATTCTTCCAAAGTAGGCACAAGCTGATAGTCGGGAAATGTGAAGCAGTGATGCAAAGGGTCAAAGAACTAGAAGAGAACCTTCATCATATCCTCCTTTGTGTTGGAGGTGACCAAGTTGAGTAGACGACCATGCCTCTCGGTGAATGGAGAGTTTTCAGGGATCCTTGAAGCTAGCTCCTTGAGTTATGGAGGAATTCTTACAAGGTTGATTTGGATAGTTTTCCTGCGAAGTGAATCCATATCCTACAAAACAAGAACAAAGATGAATCTCCAAAATCCTTGAAATTGTTAGTGGATGCATATGATGTTCATGATGTCCATGATGTTATGTACAAGTATGCATATACAAGCAAATCATACAAGTTCTTAGTTTAGGCTTGCATGGGGTTTCATAGGTAAGTACCCTCTTGAAGTTTAGTTGGCTCAACCTGTCCTAATAATAGTAATCGGGTTCTAGGGAGCTCAATATCACTGGATTGTTTCCTTGGTCATTGTTTCAGCTCAAGCCTCTTTAATGGAGACCGAAATATCCCAAGAAACCAAACCTCAATGAGTGTAGTATCGAGTATCTACCAACTTCGGACTGCACCAAAGCCGGTCATCTCACTAAATCCTAAAGGCCTAGTTGGTCAAGTAAAGGGTTCTAGAAGTTCATTAGTGCTTCATGACATCACTCAGCGACCCCGTATTCTCTTTTATTGACTCAAAGGCTAACGGTACCCACAAATATGTCACACTAACATAGCTATTTCTTAGACCATGTCGGTATACCCCGTACAGTTTCCACAATGTATTGCTATTTACCTATAATGTTTCCCAAATCCGGGTGGAGGATTCAAACCCAAACAAAGAACCAAAATGTAAAGCAAACAAGTCAAACAATGTAAGCAAATAAAGGTGATCTAAACCCTAAGGTAACCCCACTTTTAGAATTTTTCTCCCCAGCAGAGTCGCCAGTTCTGTGATGCGGTGGGAGAACTGACTTGAAGGTTTTGCTTTTATCGCAAATGTTGCGGTTAGCAAGAGTCGCCACCGACTTTTCTTTTATCCAAAAGGAAAGGTGAAAAAGCATAGGAAAGACCTATGAGATGTTTTCTTTAGTTCGGGGGGTAGATTATGAAAAGGGAAGGTATTAGCAACCTTTTCATCCATGGTTTTCCATGGGCTCTTAATTACTTGCTTAGATCACTTGCTTTTGTTTGTTTGAAATTGTGTTTGGTGTGGTTTTGAAAGTGTTTTGTAAAAGAGGCCATTCGTTTAGGAAATCTTTGTAATGATTCTCGTTTGTAAGAATGTATACAAAGATGTTTGTCTTTTGAAAATATTTTTCAATGTTTATAAGATGTTTTGAAATGTGTGTGTGTTTGTTTTGAAAATAGCAAGGATGTTTTGTTTGAAATTGAGCAAGTAACTAAAAGTTATCTACCTACTCAAATGTCTTTCTTATGTATTTTCTATTCCTTTGACATTTTTGTCTTACCATTGATTTGGTAAGCAACCCTATCTTTGGATGTAAACGAGACGGGCGTGGGTCATCGTATAACCATGATTAGCAATGTTTGCAAAGTATCTTAGCATTTTTGAGGGACTAAGATCATTTTGTAAGGAAATTTTTGAATAGCGTCATCGAGGGACTGTGATCTTATATTTGTTTTATTTTGCCAAGATACTTTGCATGCGTAACATGGCCATTTTTGTGTTAGGCAACCAAATGGGAAAACCCTAAGGGTGCTTGTGTGCAAGTGTATTATTTTCATGCTTTTGATTTTGTCTTGTATTTAAGGTTTTCTAATTTGCTTTGTTTTGTTCTTGTCATACAAACTCTAATTACTAATCATGGCATATAAAGCGATAAATTACGTAATATAAATATACTAAGCTATTACAACAATTTTATGGGAGGGGGGGAATACAAGTTTGAATGGGGATTTGCACAAATATAAAGCTAAATACATTATTACAACCAAATCGAATTTGTACGAAATAGAATAAATATAATACAATATTTAAAATGCAATGCAATGTACATATGAGAAAAGATGTTTTGTGTCTTATTTTTATGTAAAAGAAAATTTCATCTAAACCTAAAAATATAAGGAAAAAGAATTAATTTTTGAAAGGGGTTCCATCCTAATTATTATCTAAGAGAAAATAAAGTTTCTATATTATTATTTTGTGCATTTTCTTGTATAAAAATAATAAATAATATTGTATATAAATATAAAATTATATACATGCAAAAAATAGGTATTTACAAGTATAAAAAAAAATTATATTAAATATATTTTTATATTTACAAATTTATTAAGAAAATAAAATATTTCCTATCAAAATAAACTATATTTTTATGTGAGAAATAATAAAAAAATAAATAAAAGTGTAATATTATTAATTTATATTTTTTGGATTTTTTATGTTTTAAGGAAAATATTAAAATATTAAATATGAAAACAAAACAAAATAAAAATAAAATATGAAAATGTAAAGAGTTAGCAAAGGGGGTGATAAAGCAGATTTGTGGTGATGTTAGCAAAAACACTGGCCCAGGAAGCTTAAGCCCAATCTGCAAAAAAGATCACAAAAATTGAAAAGGAAAAAATGTGAAAATGCAAAAGTAGCGCGCAGGTTCGAACCCAGGACATGGGTCTCACCAGCGCGCTGCTTTGCCACTAGGGTGGCCATACATCCATTATCTTCAGTGAAATAATAATAACATATTACAAAACGCGCCCTTGCCCTATTTCATCTTCTTCCTCAAGCCTTGGTCGGATACCCTGTAACTTCCTCATACTTCCATGAAAATAAAAACTTTTAACATGAAAAATGTAATACTTGAACTCACGATTCCAACTATGTAAGCTATGTAATCTATCTATCAAAGATCAAAGAGAATTTAAACAGCCCTAAATCTTGACCTAATATTTCCATAAATTTCAAGTTTCAAGTTCTCTTAGCACAAGTAAATTTAATGCAAGATAATGGTATGTACAACTTTGTTATGATGAGGACTACATTTTTTATTCATAAATCGTGGCCTATGGTTGTCTGTACAAATAGATAGAGTTTGAAAATTTACCTCCTTCAGCTGGAATCGTGTATGGAAATAGAGTGACTTTAATGGAGGCCTGATGCTTGCTTGAGCTTCCTTGAGCTTCCCTGAATCTATTCCAACCATTGCCTTGCTCTGAAAATGGCTGGAACTCTTTGGCCAAGTCAAGTTGCAAGCTCTGAAGTCAACAATGGCAGATGGTGGAAGAGTGATTATAGAACATGGATGATGGCATGGATTGACTAGGTATCAAGTATGTAATGTGTTTGAATGATCCAAACTCAAAACGCACAAGCCAAATGGAAGATGGGTGAGCTTGTGTAGAAACTGTAGGTTTTGGACAGATTTTGGTGTTTTTCAGCTTGAGAGTGTTTCAGGCCTTTGCTTCCTCTTTTTTGTGTTGCATAATGTTGGTATATTAGTATTGAAATGGTTTTGTGTTAGCTCTCTATCAGCTGTGCAAATGCTAGCCTTTTTGCCAACTTTCTTGTACTTGAAGCAAAGTGACAAGACCAAAGCTTCACATGCTTGTACCAGCTTATTTAGGGTTGGTATGAGTTCGTACAACTTACTTGAGACCTGTGTGGTTTGTATGCATCAAGGGGACATGTTCAAAGCTCAAAATTGTAAAGTTTGCAAAAGTGGTTCTTTTTCAAAATGGCAATGGAACCTTTTTGCCATAAATGGAATTACAAGTTGGATAAAGGTTCAAAAGCATGGATAGAGGCTTTGTCAACTGAGTAAGCATTTAATTAAGGAGTTTGGAACAAGTTTAGGACCTGTACAACATGAAATAGCCAGCATAGGATTGATTTGCAACTTGGTTCTTCATGAAATGGCTTGAACAAAAAGTGAGAAAATGCCAACTTCCTCTCTTCGATTATCCCTACTCAAAAATGATCTTGAGGAGTTCTTGGACATTTTGGAAAGCTTGAAATGTTATCTATAATTCATCTTTGAAATTCATTTTGAGATACCTCTTGGAACTAGGTGAAAAATTTCCATGAAGTTGGGTCCAAAACCTGCCTAAATTAGGGCAAAATTTCACTAAGTTAGCAAGTTCATGACCATGTATTCATAAATTTATATCTTGAGATCCAAGCATCTTTATGGAAAATTTTGTGAAGCAAAGTTGTAGATTTCATGGAGATCTACAACTTTCATGTTGGGAACTTTCCTTGAATCAATATGCATCATGGTGTAAATGTGGTGAAAAGTTGAGAAAAAATAAGAAAATTTTCTATACTTAGAAAATTTCTAAGTTAGAAAAATTTCAAATTCAAAACCCTAATTTTCAAAATTGGTTTTCTTGATGAACAAGTTTCTCATTTGGAAATGTTTTGATGAATTATGACCCTTGGTGCTTGATTTTGATCAAAAAGTCAAAGTTTGACTTTTCAGTGTACAATTGACTTTTGATCAATTGATTGTAAAATTTGTCTGTCAATCCAATGTAATTGAGATGTTTTGAGCCATGTAATTAAGTCAAGATGATTCCATTGAAACCTTGAAATCCTGTTTGAACTCAATTGGTCATTTTCTAGGTTAAAAATCAGAAATTGCCTTTCCTCAGTCAAAACCCTAATTTTGACCATTTTGCCCTTTTTGTGATTTGATCAAATTTCTTGAGGAATTGTGATCCAAACTTGACCAAATGATAAATGTGAGTTTAAAATGTTGTTGTGGATAAAAAATTATGAAGTTTTACTGTAAATTGACCATGGTTGACTTTATCCCCAATACAGCTGATTTTTAGGTCAACTATCCAATTGATTGATCAAAAATGTGGTTCAAGGCTTGAAACTTGTCATGAGAAATCTTAGGGATCCATAATGATGTTTGAAAGTCACATGAAGCATTGATAGTCCAAAATTCCTTGTGCAAACTCAAACCCTAATTTGGGGTTATCAGTGCAAGATGAGATGTCTTGAGCTGACCAAACCCTAATCTTGTCTGGTGTCAAAGAGATCTTGTAAGAGAAGTCTAGATAAATGAGAGGGAAAATTTTAGGGTACAACAACCATATATCGTGAATAAGCCTTTTCAGAAGGTTCTCGAATCCTAACATACATGGATGGGGAAGATGTTCTACTCCCAGTCAATTCTGACTCAGTCAAAAAATACTACGCATAAAGAGACCCCCTAAGTTGAAAACCTGAAAGGGAGACTTAGGCAAAAATGGGCATCCTGGTGGACATGAAAAGTCCAGGAAAAAATTAGGGATAAAATGAAAAAGTTAATAACCCGCTAAGTCGAAAAACCGAAAGGGCGACTTAGGAAAAAAGGGGTATCCCGTTGGATCGAAAACCCGAAAGGGCGATCCAAGCAAAAGTTAGGTATCATAAGCCATAGACTGTAGTCTGAACACTATTCACGAATAACACATGCACATCTATAACACCTTGGTAGTGAATTGATTGGTCCAACTGATACTCTTCAGAGGCAAGGCATTCAGACAACTACGAATATGGGAATTGTAACAATACCGGTTTTAATGGAAATTTGAGCATCTCTCATTGCCATTTGTACCTATTGTGTTTTCCATTTCTTTTTCCCAACTACCTCATATAGGATTTGTATCCTTGTACAAATGTCTGTTCATAGGCCAATCCATAAAGTTTGTTTTCATCAAAAAGTTGTCTTTTATTATCATAAAATGTTTTTCGTATACGAAATGTGTTTTGTTCATTATTAAACACTGCAGTAGAAACATGGGGAATAAATGTTCCCAAGCTAAGATAAAACTTAACTTTAGGTTGATGTATAACCATAAGGGAGTGTCGTATGCATTCCAAGTGTTGTTTTTCATTGCAGGTAGCATCACAATGATCACCCTGACTTATCCAGTGCGCGAAGCCGCCTTCATTTGGTATAGAAAATTTTAAACTGGTTCCCCAAGTGAATTCACAAAGTTCAAAGTCGCCGTTTGACTTGGCACATGCAAGTGCATCCTTAGTGGAGTTGAACCGGGGCATTCGCAGAGTTAAACCGGGGCATTCACAGGTGTCCATGCCCATCTTTTATCCCCAAGTGACTTAAGAGGTAACTCCCCAGTGTGGCGTAAACTTGGGGCATGTATTTGAAGAGATCTTCATGGTCTTCAGTACCCGTTCTTTAGCATATTCAGTTCTACCATCCTCTCAACGGTCCAGAATGTATGGAAGTCGGTCCAGAGTATCTCTTCCCCAATAACACAATTCAGAATTCAGCGACGTACCTAAAGACTCGCTTTGTCAGCAATCTAATATTGAGCAGAGTCATCAACAATTTTCGGTATCATGAGCTCCCCCGTGTAACGCCTGATATTTATTTAATTATTTAATTAAATATTTAATTAAATATTTTTGAATTTATTTATGAAATTGATTGATTTTTTGAAATATCGATTTAAGTTGTTATGTGGTTATTTGATAAATTGGTTGATTTAAGTTGTAGAAATAATATTATTAATAATATTAGAATTGTAGAATATTAATAATATTAAGAAGATATAAGGTTAATTGTGTTGGGCCTATTTTTATGGTTAGAAGTAGTAATATGGAGGTATGTTGTTAAGCCCAATAGAATAATAAAATTATTAGATTAAGTTCTTAGAGTAGTATGTGAGAAGTTAAAGAGAATAGAAACAGGAAAAGAGGCAAAACAAGGTCAATCATAGAGTTACAGAGCAACCTTCAATCTAAGATAAGGGTGAGGTTCTGACTTTATAATAGGGTATGTGATTAATAGTATGTGAATTTGAGTTGTAAAATTATTTCTGATTGTATTTATAATTGATATATTATTGAAATTGAGAAGCTGATATTCTATTGATAGAATGGATGAATTAGATAGATAAAAATTTAATATTTGGTATATTGTATCGTCCAATTTTATAAGCAACTGGGTTAGTGATATAAAATATAGTAATATTCTAACAAAGAAGATCATGTTATAGGCAGAATGTTCTATCACTTCTTGCTCAATATATATACTAAGCGTTCATGTTACTGTAACTTTATCATATATATTTATATATAGATATTATATGGCTAACTTTTCATCAATATACATTCTATTTGTACTGTAGCAACCATATATCACTTACATAGATATCACAATTGGAATGAGAATAGTTAATTGTTGTTACTATAGCGGTTATATTTTTGGGATTAACATAACAATTGATGCGTAATGTAGTTGCGACTAGGAGTATAAAACCAGTTTAAGTCTTTGTAAGTTTACTGTATATCATTTCATTAGTTAATTATAATAATAACAATGATAATGATTTAATATTATTAATAAATAATTTTGTAGAAATTATGAATTAGAAATAATTATTTGGATTATTTAGTTAATTTAAGTTATTTTCAATTTCGATAGAGTTGTTACAATTGTCAATTGAGTCGTCAATAGGATTGTTAGAGTTGTCAATAATGTTGTTAAAATTATCAATAGAGTTGTTTGTATCATTAAAAGTCACTTTTTATTTGTTTTGTGTAATTCTGACATGTTTATAGTTGTCAATAAGGTAAGTTGGAACTGCCAAATAATAACACATATTTAATAAATTATTGATATTTTTTTAGTTATGAATTTTAGTTAAATGTAGTAGCAGGAAATTAAGAATTCGTGTAATTACATAGTAGACTCAATCAATTATTTAGTCTAACATACTTAGTGAATATTTGATAGTAGTTGCAATAGCACTTCTATTGCAGTAAATAGGAGGATTTAGTAGTGAGTAGCATAAAAAGTAGCATGTTTGACAATTAACAAGTAACCATTAGATTGAAGCAAATATGTATGTAGTAGGACAATAAAAATTGACAAGTAGTATACTTGTTGCAGAAAGTAATAAATAGCAGTCTAGTAGTTTTTGACAGAAAACAACATTTGCAGTATGGACTATTCAATAGCAGTGTAGTACTAATTTAATCGAGTCGTAATAAGAAATTTAGTATAAAGTAGAAATAATAGAATTTTTTGCCGATAATTAATTAACCGGATTTAGTCGAAATAGTCTGAATAATTACGCGGTTTTATTTGTTGTAAATTTTGGTTGATTCGTTGTATTGTGTTCTGCATTAAAGAATGTGAATTTGCAGGTAATGTTATTGCCTCTATTTGTTGGATAAAACTAAGTTTTAGGCTTATGGTCAATGTTGAATTAAGTTGAATTATTATTGTTGTTGGTGTTATTACGTTCATGTTGGTAATTCATACATATCATATCATGTTAGAGCTAATGCTCGTTAAGTTGGCCTGAATTGACAAATATAAAGTTGAAGGCTTATGCCTTGTTGATGCCTCTATTTATTGGGAAATATTTAAGTTGGGAGTTCTGCTCCAATGGTACCACATCCATGTGCATTGTAATGAGTCGCATTCCGTATTGTATATGTAAGTTGTTGTGTTATTGACTTGTGATGACATATGTTGGTTGAAAGTTGTGAATGTTGATTTTATATAATTCGATCTAATATATTGTTTATCATACACTCAATTATATGGTTCGATATCTCACCTCTTCTGGTTGAATGTTGCCCTTTGTTGGTAACGTGCAGGTAACCAAGAGGGATAGATGTTACTTTCGTTATTCCGAGTCGGTGTAGTCGCTCTGATACGTAGCACTCGGGGAGATGAACGCATGTTTTCTTTATTGTTGGTTTTCATTATGTTGCTGAATTTTTAAGTTGTTTTCATTAAAGACTTATTGTCTTAAAGTTGTTTTGAGTTGGAAAAGATGTTATGGTGTTTTCAGTTGAATTTTGTGAATTCGCTGCGTAGTAATGAAAGTTGTTTTATTTTTAAAGACTAGACAGGTTGCTATCGGTTCATCCGAATTTTATGTGTTATGTATATGAAATATAAGTGATTGAATATCGTTGTTTTAAGTTGAAAGTGTAACATTCCATATGTTGTTGAAATTTTTGAAACTCTGATTTTATATAATTTGTTGGGTAGAAATGAATTGTTATATTAGTGGTATCAGAGCAGGTCGGTCCGTCCGACTAAGTTGCTGAGTTGTAGTTTTGTCTAACAATCGAGTATTGTTAACTTGAGTTATAATCGTTGTTTATGTTGTAGTGATAAGTTGAGATGTTCGAACAAGGTAAATTTTTTAGGACGAAAATATTCTAAGTGGTGGAGAGTTGTAACGCTCGATATTTAATTAATTATTTAATTAAATATTTTCGAATTTTTATGAAATTGGTTGATGTTGTGAAATATTGATTTAAGTTGTTATGTGGTAATTTGATAAATTGGTTGATTTAAGTTGTAGAAATAATATTATTAATAATATTAGAATTGTAGAATATTAATAATATTAAGATGATATGAGATTAATTGTGTTGGGCCTATTTTTATGGTTAGAATTAGTAATACCGGGCTATGTTGTTAAGCTCAATAGAATAATAATATTATTAGATTAAGTTAAATATAAATTAGGTTAATTAAAAGGTGAAGAAGAGTGTTAGAGAGGTACGTAGGAAGTTCTAGAGAAGATGAATAGGAAAAGAGGCAAAGTTAGATCAATCGCAGAGTTACAGAGAAACCTTTAATTTAAGGTAAGGGTGAGTTCTGACTCTATAATAGGGTATGTGATTAATAGTATGTGAATTTGGGTTATAAAATTGTTTCTGATTATGTTTGAAATTGATATATTGTTGAAATTGAGAGATAAATTGAGAAGTCAGTGTTCTATTGATAGAATGGATGAATTAGATAGATAGCAATTTAATATTTAATATATTATATCATCCAATTTTATAAGCAACTGGGTTAGTGATATAAAATACAATAATACTCTAACAAAGAAGATTATGTTATAGGCAGAATGTTCTATCACTTCTTGCTCAATATATATACTAAGCGTTCATGTTACTGTAACTTTATCATATATATATATATATATATATATATATATATATATATATATATATATATATTATGGCTAACTTTTCATCAATATACATTCTATTTGTACTGTAGCAACCATATATCACTTACATAGATATCACAATTGGAATGAGAATAGTTAATTGTTGTTACTATAGCAGTTATATTTTTTGAATAAACATAACAATTGATGCGCAATGTAGTTGCGACTAGGAGTATAAAACCAGTTTAAGTCTTTGTAAGTTTACTGTATATCATTTCATTAGTTAATTATAATAATAACAATGATAATGATTTAATATTATTAATAAATAATTTTGTAGAAATTATAAATTAGATAGAATTATTTGGATTATTTAGTTAATTTAAGTTATTTTCACTTCCGATAGAGTTGTTACAATTGTCAATTAAGTCGTCAATAGAGTTGTTAGAGTTGTCAATAGTGTTGTTAAAATTATCAGTAGAGTTGTTTGTATCATTAAAAGTCCCTTTTTATTTGTTTTGCGTAATTATGACATGTTTAGAATTGTCAATAGGGTAAGTTGGAACTGGCAAATAATAACACATATTTAATAAATTATTGATATTTTTTTAGTTATGACTTTTAGTTAAATGTAGTAGCAGGAAATTAAGAATTTGTGTAATTACATAGTAGACTCAATCAATTATTTAGTCTAACATACTTAGTGAATATTTGATAGTAGTTCCAATAACACTTCTATTGCAATAAATAGGAGGATTTAGTAGTGAGTGGCATAAAGTAGCATGTTTGACAATTAACAAGTAACCATTAGATTGAAGCAAATATGTACGTAGTAGGACAATAAAAATTGACAAGTAGTATACTTGTTGCAGAAAGTAATAAATAGTAGTCTGATAGTTTTTGACATAAAACAACATTTGCAGTATAGACTATTCCATAACAGTGTAGTATTAATTTAATTGAGTCGTAATAAGAAATTTATTACAAAGTAGAAATAATAGAAATTTTGGTCGATAATTAATTAACCGGATTTAGTTGAAATAGTCTGAATAATTACGCGGTTTTATTTGTTGTAAATTTTGGTTGATTCGTTGTATTGTGTTCTGCGTTAAAGAATGTGAATTTGCAGTTGATGTTATTGCCTCTATTTGTTGGCTAAAACTATGTTTTAGGCTTATGGCCAATGTTGAATTAAGTTTAATTATTATTGTTGTTGGTGTTATTACGTTCATGTTGGTAATTCATATATAGCATATCATGTTAGAGCTAATTCTCGTTAAGTTGGCCTGGATTGACAAATATAAAGTTGAAGGCTTATGCCTTGTTGATGCCTCTATTTATTGGCAAATATTTAAGTTGGGAGTTCTGCTCCAATGGTACTACATACATGTGCATTGTAATGAGTCGCATTCCGCGTTGCATATGTAAGTTGTTGTGTTATTGACTTGTGATGATTTATGTTGGTTGAAAGTTGTGAATGATGATTTTATATAATCCGATCTAATATATTGTTTATCATACACTCAATTATATGGTTCGATATCTCACCCCTTGTGGTTGAATGTTTCCCTTTATCGGTAACATGTATGTAATCAAGAGGGATAGTTGTTACCTTCGTTAGTCCGAGTCGGTGTAGTCGCTCTGATACGTAGCACTCGAAGGGATGAACGCATGTTTTCTTTATTGTTGGTTTTCATTATGTTGCTGAATTTTTAAGTTGTTTTCATTAAAGACTTGTTGTCTTAAAGTTGTTTTGAGTTGAAAAAGATGTTATGGTGTTTTCAGTTGAATTTTGTGAATTCGCTACGTAGTAATGAAAGTTGTTTTATTTTTAAAGACTAAACATGTTGTTATCGGTTCATCCGAATTTTATGTGTTATGTATCTGAAATATAAGTGATTGAATATCGTTGTTTTAAGTTGAAAGTGTAACATTCCATATATTGTTGAAAATTTTGAAACTCTGATTTTATATAATTTGTTGGGTAGAAATGGAGTGTTACATTAGTGGTATCAGAGCAGATCGGTCCGTCCGACTAAGTTGTCGAGTCGGAATTTTGTCTAACAATCGATTATTGTTAACTTGAGTTCTAATCATTGTTTATGTTGTAGTGATAAGTTGAGATGTTCGAACCAGATAAATTTTCGAGGACGAAAATATTCTAAGTGACGGAGTGTTGTAACGCCCGTTATTTAATTAATTATTTAATTAAATATTTTCGAATTTATTTATGAAATTGGTTGATGTTGTAAAATATCGATTTAAGTTGTTATGTGGTAATTTGATAAATTGGTTGATTTAAGTTGTAGAAATAATATTATTAATAATATAAGAATTCTAGAATATTAATAATATTAAGATGATATAAGGTTAATTATGTTGGACGTATTTTTATGGTTAGAAGTAGTAATACGGGGGTATGTTGTTAAGCTCAATAGAATAATAATATTATTAGATTAAGTTAAATAGAAATTAGGTTAATTAAAAGGTGAAGAAGAGTGTTAGAGCCGTACGTGAGATGTTCTAGAGAAGATGAATAGGAAAAGAGGCAAAGCTAGATCAATCGTAGAGTTACATAGCAACCTTTAATTTAAGGTAAGGGTGGATTCTGAATCTATAATAGAGTATGTGATTAATAGTATGTGAATTTGAGTTGTAAAATTGTTTCTGTTTGTGTTTAAAATTGATATATTATTGAAATTAAGAGATAAATTAAGAAGTCGATATTCTATTGATAGAATGGATGAATTAGATAGATAACAATTTAATATTTGATATACTGTATCGTCCAAATTTATAAGCAAGTGGGTTAGTGATATAAAATATAGTAATATTCGAACAAAGAAGATCATGTTATAGGCAGAACGTTTTATCAATTATTGCTCAATATATATACTAAGCGTTCATGTTAATGTACCTTTATCATATATATATATATATATATTTTATGTGGCTAACTTTTCATCAATATACATTCAATTTGTACTGCAGCAACCATATATCACTTAGATATCGCAATTGGAATGAGAATAGTTAATTATTATTACTATAGCTGTTATATTTTTAGGATAAACATAACAATTGATGTGCAATGTAGCTACGATTAGGAGTATAAAACCGGTTTAAGTCTTTGTAAATTTACTTTATATCATTTCATTAGATAATTATAATAATAATAATGATAATGATTTAATATTATTAATAAATAATTGTGTAGAAATTATGAATTAGAAATAATTATTTGGATTATTTAGTTAATTTAAGTTATTTTTATTCTGATTGAGTTGTTATAATTGTAAATTGAGTTGTCAATAGGGTTGTTAGAGTTGTCAATATTGTTGTTAAAATTATCAATAGAGTTATTTGTATCATTAAAAGTCATTTTTTATTTATTTTGCGCAATTCTGACATGTTTAGAGTTGTCAATAGGGTAAGTTAGAACAGCCAAATAATAACACATCTTTAATAAATTATTGATATTTTTTTAATTATGAATTTTAGTTAAATGTAGTATCAGGAAATTAAGAATTTGTGTAATTAAATAGTAGACTCAATCAATTATTTAGTCTAACATACTTAGTGAATATTTGATAGTAGTTCCAATAGGAGTTCTATTGCAGTAAATAATAGGATTTAGTAGTGAGTAACATAAAGTAGCATGTTTGACAATTAACAAGTAACCATTAGATTGAAGCAAATATGTATGTAGTAGGACAATAAAAATTGACAAGTATTATACTTGTACTAGAAAGTAATAAATAGCAGATAATTTTTGACAGAAAACAACATTTGTAGTATAGACTATTCAATAGCGGTGTAGTATTAATTTAATCGAGTCGTAATAAAATTTTTAGTACAAAGTAGAAATAATAGAATTTTTGGCCGATAATTAATTAACCGATTTTAGTCGAAATTGTCTGAATAATTACGCGGTTTTATTTATAGTAAATTTTGGTTGATTCGTTGTATTGTGTTTTTCGTTAAAGAATGTGAATTTGAATGTGATGTTATTGTCTCTATTTGTTGGCTAAAACTAAGTTGTAGGCTTATGGACTATGTTGAATTAAGTTGAATTATTATTGTTGTTGGTGTTATTACGTTCCTGTTGGAGCTGATGCTCGTTAAGTTGGCCTGAATTGACAAATATAAAGTTGAAGGCTTATGCCTTGTTGATGCCTCTATTTATGGGCAGATTTTTAAGTTGAGAGTTCTGCTCCAATGGTACCACATGCATGTGCATTATAACGAGTCACATTCCGTGTTACATATTTAAGTTGTTGTGTTATTGACTTGTGATGATTTATGTTGGTTGAAAGTTGTGAATGGTGATTTTATATAATCTGATCTAATATATTGTTTATGATGCACTCAATTATATGGTTCGATATTTCACCCCTTCTGCTTGAATGTTGCCCTTTGTTGGTAACGTGCAGATAATCAAGAGGGATAGTTGTTACCTTCGTTAGTCCGAGTCGGTGTTGTTGCTCTGATTCGTAGCACTCGGGGGGATGAACGCATGTTTTCTTTATTGTTGGTTTTCATTATGTTGCTGAATTTTTAAGTTGTTTTCATTAAAGAATTGTTGTCTTAAAGTTTTTTTTAGTTGGAAAAGATGTAATGGTGTTTTCAATTGAATTTTGTGAATCCTCTGCGTAGTAATGAAAGTTGTTTTATTTTTAAAGACTAGACAGGTTGTTATCGTTTCATCAAAAAATTAATGTGTTATGTATCTGAAATATAAGTGATTTAATATCGTTGTTTTAAGTTGAAAATGTAACTTTCCATATGTAATTAAAAATTTTGAAACTCTGATTTTATATAATTCGTTGGGTAGAAATGGGGTGTTACACCCAGCGCAAATTCTTACCAGTATCCCCAGCAATCTTTGGTACCACAGGTTTCCAACGCTGATGTGTATTGGCATCCCTAGTAAAGAACAACATTCCTCAATGAGCCCTCATTTATCCCCATGGATTCTATTTCTTTGAATTTGCATATAGTTATCGTTGCATAACAATGCATCCTCAAAAGCGCGTAGCCGATCCATCAGAATGGATCTTTGCGGCAAAAGAAATTCAAACATGAATATGATGCATAAGACTGATAAGGTACCTTACACGAAAGACCTGAATCATTCAAAAACATAAATACATCCCCAAAAGAGGGTATCACTCCCAAAACCCCAGTTGATGACCTTCACCTTCACGATGCCCAATTAATGGTGCAAGTACCTCATCCACCTATTCCCAGCCAAATCAATACACCTTGTCATACAAACCCAGTTCTCATCTGGTAGTTGTTTCCCATCTAACAATCAAGCTTAAACCCAGTTCCCGCCTGACAAAAAGTTTAGTCTCCAAACACTCGTCTGTGTCGGCTTCCAACACTCGTCTGTGTCAACTCCTAAACACTAATCCATGTCAGTTCCCCGAACAATCGTCCATGTTATCTCTTCCTTGATACCCATTCGTATTTTCTTTTAATACCCATTTGTATTGATTCAAACACTCGTCCGTGTTTAACCTTTCCTTGATACTCATCTGTATCTTCTTTCAATACCCGTCCGTATTGATTCAAACAATCGTTCGTGTTTAACCTTTCCTTGATACTTGTCTGTATCTACTTTCAATACTCATTCGTATTGATTCAAACACCCGTCCATGTTTAACATTTCCTTGATACTCGTCTGTATCTTCTTTTAATACCCGTCCGTATTGATTTAAACAGTCGTCCGTGTTTAACCTTTCCTTGATACTCGTCCGTATCTACTTTTAGTACCCGTCTGTATTAATTCAAACACTCTTTCGTGTTTAACATTTCCTTGATACTCGTATGTATCTTTGTTGTACCCCAAAATTTGCCCTCCCATATTCTTTAAGAAATTGCCAAGTCATGCTTCAAAATTCCCCAAGGGTTGCACATTGTAAGGGCCTCCTAACAGTCAAAATTAGGGTTTTGGTTCTGACAAAGAAAATGAAGTTTCCAAGGGCCCAATCAAGTCCCACATGCCTACAAACATGGTCAAGCATCCTCATACCAAGTTTCAAGACTTACAGCACAAGATTGCACAATCAAAAAACCCTAATTACACTACAGTCAACTGTAGGGGCAAAATGGTCATTTGACAGTCAAAAGTCCAAATTTTTGGTAAACATCTCAATTTGAAGCCACAAACATCATTTGATCAATGCTTGATCATGATTCTCAAAGTTTGGCTCAAAAATCATCAAGATGCAAAAGTTTCCATATTTGGACAGTTGAAAAAGTCAACTGTAACTTGACCAAGGCATAACTTTCACATGGATTATCAGAAAAATTCCATCCAAAGCTCATTTTGAAGAGAAAGACATTTCCTACATCTCCTCTTCATACTTCAAGTCCAAGAAATGCTCTCACAAAAAGTTATCAATTTCAACATTATAGGTCATTTTCAAAAGTCAACAAAAAGGGACTTTAAGTCAAAGGCCATAACTTGATATTGGTAAATCAAAATGACATGGGACCAAAGGCATTGGTTAGAGTACTCAAAGTCCGTTCCAAAATGTCCAAGAACATGAGCAAAGCTTAAAAATTGAGCAAGTTATGCCTTGTAGAAGTTGGGAAATTTTTGGATATTTTGAAAAGTCAACATTGATTCAAATGACCTAAAATTGCTAATGGGCCTCTTTTTCTTCCACAATTCATCATCCAAGGCATGTGCACGACCATTTGGCCCAAAGGGAAGTTTTTTATCATTTTTATTTATTTATTTGGATTTTTAATTATTAATAATTCATTTAATTAAATTAAATAGGTGAAAAATGCTAAACCTAATTTTCTAAATCTTTTTGTGCATAGAATAGGCTTAAGATTTCGTGTACAATCAAATATGGAAGGAATTATGGTGATTGGATATGATTGAAGCCAAAATGTGCATGAAAAGATTTGAAAATAATAGCATGAAAAATCAAATATCCTTTTCATCAATTCATGGATTTTCTGACCAAATTCTTTGACCTAATCATTCACCTATACATACTAATGCTAACCCTCGTGCCCATGACCTGAAAGCTGCGCCATACATAGAAAACCACACTTGGGTTTTTTGCTAAAAAATTGAAAACTGAAAACAGGGATACAAGGCGATTCAAGGCAAAATATCTGTTCCATTGGCTTCCTGAGACATCAAGCAACATATTTGAATCGTTTTCCACATTCATAACGCCCAGAATTGGTATACACAACTCAAACTTTTTCATGTAATATGCATATTCGTATTTCAAATTCCCAGCATTCTCATTGCATTTTATTCATGGATTTGTACTAATGAGACCATTCTGAAGCTAACTGTATAATCCAATTGAGTTTTCATGTGCTATACGCGAATCTGCCATTGTTGTTTTTTAGGGTTCTTCAGCTTTCGAATTAGGGGTTTCCAGATACTGTAAAATTAGGACATGCCAATGCCATGAATGGATTCAGCGCGCTTGGACGAAAATAATGGAACCTTCGCGCCTAATTTATACTCAAAGATGGCTTAATCGCTATTATTGTATATGGCCTGTTTTGGGGGGGTTCAAAACCCCCGCTAACCCTTTTGTATTTTCAGGAAGAAACAAAACCACGAAGAAGATGATGAAGTGGCCATCAGTAATTGGTTGATTCAAATTTTTCGCGCGAAAAGAGCACTAACTCGTGTTTTCTTTTATATTAATTGTTAGTTATTATATAAACAAAGTGAGCAAGTGGAGCAGTTGGCAAAGCGTCTTAGTGGTAACCCCTGGGACCTGGGTTCGAGCCCCAGGTCCCCACCCCTTTCATGTTATTTTTCTCTTAACGCTTATGTGCAGCTTCAGTATTAGGGTGTATCATACATCATCAAAATCAAGCCATCCACTTGGCCAATGGAAACGATCAGAAGGCCATGATCTGAAGAACATGGTAGACACTAGTCAACGGAGCTCCATGCTGGTCAAGAAGTCAGACAAGGCCTTAAACAAATGGGCCCAAATTGCTAAGCAAAACCTCCTATTTGGGGACAGACCCCCATGGTTTGCATTCCTAATTCCTTTTCTTATATTTTTTCTATTTTTTTGTTTTAATTAGTTTTTTTGATTTAATTCTTTAATTAATTATTTTCACAATAATATAAAAAACGCAAAAAAAATCAGAAAGGACAAAATTAAAATATATTTATTTAATTAATATTTTTTGTAAATAAAATTCATTAATTAACTTAGTTTTAAATCTAGGATTAATCTTAACATTTTTCAATAAAACCTAAAATTGGTAGAATTAGGGTTTCTAGCATTTTTCATCCTTTTTTTATTTTACTATATTAATTATTAATTCTTAATTAGTTATTTTTATAAATCAAGTTACAATTAATTAATTAGGCTTAATTTTAGATAATTGTCATATTTTCTTAATAAATAAAAAATTGTAGAATTAGGTTTTTAATTTCATTAAATTCTCATAAATACAAAAAACCAAAAAAAATAATTTCTTTTTCTTTAATTTAATTAATTTGCTAATAATTTAATTTCATTAAAAAGGGTCCAACGCCCTCGTTTCTAATTTTAATTTAATTCGCGTATTTATTTCTTTTTCTTTTAATTATTTATGTACCTCTCCCAAAGCCGTGTAAATATTTATCTCTCGCACTTTTCTTTAATTCTTTATTTTTCTGTCAAATCGGGTTCTGGAAATTTTGGGCGATGTGGACCCGCGCCTTTTGTAATAGCTTAGAATTCTTATTTCCCGCAATTCTTTTTGACTGTTAAACAAATGCATGCAAGAATGAATGGACAAAAAAATAAAAACAAACGCGTAGATCACCTGACATGAACAAGATAAAAATAAATGAACATGACACCCAAATCACACACCACCCCTAGGGTACGCCTCACTGTTGCCTTGCCTCTCGAAAGGTGATCGTCGAGTAGAGGATGTTTTAGTAAGTCCTCATGATCCGGGAACCTGGCATGAGGGTAGCTTCTAAGGTATCTTCCTATTGCTATGGTGATCACCATGTCCCGAACCTCGAATTGACCCGAACACCTCCAAAGGTGGTGCTACCTACCTCTCAATGGTGGGATGGCACTACTTTAAAGGACATCTACACAGACGAATTCCTTAGGGTAGGTAAACGACTCTAGATACTTGCTCTAAATCTCAAACAAATTCAAAAAATACTTTTCACACCAACACATTTTCAAAAAGCTTTCGAAAGCAATTTTTCAAACACTCTTGAGGACCGATACAAGAGTCGAACTGGAATTTTCAAAGAAACTTTTTAAAACCCACATTGAAAAGCAAACAAACCATTTTGAAAACACAAATGAGCAAGCATCTAAGACCCCATGGATAACCATGGATAGAAGGGGTGCTAACACCTTCCCTTTCTATAATCTACCTCCCGAACTGAGAGCAATCTCTATAAGGAATTTTTCTGTGCTTTTGTCCTTTCCATTTGGAGAAAATAAAAGACGGTGGCGACTCTTGCTTCCGCGACATTTCGTGAACCAGCGTTAAACAGTCAGTTCCAGATCCACCGATCACAGAACTGGCGACTCTGCTGGGGACTTAAACTTAAAGTGAGGTGTACCTTAGGATTAAGATCACTGTGTTTTCAATTGTTTTCTTTGCTTGCTTTAAATTGTGGGTTGCTTGGGAGTTCTATAGATCCTAACCCGGATCTGGGGGATACCTTCTTAGAAAGTAGCAACAAGGCTGTGAGGGAACTGTGCGGGGTATACCGACATGGTTGAAACAGTCTGCTACGTTGATGTGGCACTTTGGTGTGTACCGGTAACCCTTGAGTTCAGTCAAGGAGAGTACGGGGCCTCCGCGTGGTGTCGTGAAGCATCAACAGACCTTAGGAACCTTAATTGAACTATCTTGGCCTCTTTAGGGTAGTGAGATAACTGACTTTGGTGCAGTCTGAGGTTGGTTGATACTCGATACTACACTCAATTGAGGGTTGCTTTCCTGGAATATTTCGGTCGCAAGTTCAGTGGCTAAATCGAAACGATGAACAATGAAAGCAATCCAGTGATATTGGGACCCTTAGAACCCGGTTATTTCTAATAGGACAGGTTGAGCCCACCAACTTCAAGAGGGTACTACCCAGACCCCATGCTGGCCTTAAACCCTAAGGGCTTGTCTTGTGTGCCTTGTGTGCCTTACATGTTTGTCTTTGTAAATATCTGTGGTGTGTTTAATCATAGCATCATGACATCATCCAGCATCATATGCATTGACTAACCATTTCAGGGGTTCGAATTTTCATCTTTGTTCTTGTTTTGTAGGACATGGAAACTGTTCGCAGAAAGACAATTCAAATCAGCCTTGTAAGGGTCCCTCCTCAGCTTAAGGAACTTATATCCAGGATTCCCGAGAGCTCTTCATTCAGTGAAAGACATGGAAGACTCATCAGCCTGGTCAACACCAACATTGAGGAAGATATGATAAAGGTCCTATTCCAGTTCTTTGACCCTCTGCATCACTGTTTCACCTTCTTGGACTATCAGCTGGTACCTACATTGGAGGAGTTCTCCCGGCTCCTGAAGATCCCTATCCTTGATCAACTACCCTACAACAGTACGGAAAAGGAACCCAAGCTTGAAGAGATTGCTAAAGCCTTGCACCTACAATCATCTGACCTCAAGGGACATTGGGAAGTTAGAAGTGGTATCAAAGGGTTCTTAGCCAGGTTTCTGTTTGAAAAGGCCCATGAATGTTGGAACTCTCTTGACTTGCAAGCTTTTGAAGAGGTTGTGGCCCTCCTTGTCTATGGTTTGGTGCTCCCTAACCCAGATCAGCTTATTGATATCAGTGCCGTTCAGATCTTCATGTCCAGGAATCCTATACCTACGTTGCTGGGGGACATCCTTCACTCATGTTACACTCGAACCATGAGAAAAAGAGGTGTCCTTATGTGTTGCACTCCTCTCCTGGGAAGGTGGTTTATTTCGCACCTTCCGCAATCAGTTTTGAAGAACGAGCGGGGTTTGAGATGGTCACAACGGTTGATGACTCTCACACATGCAGATATACATTGGTGCCCTAGGTCCAGAGAGGATGTCACTATCATTGATCGTTGCGGAGAGTACCCTAATGTTCCGTTACTTGGAATCAGAGGAGGTATTACTTACAACCCATGCCTGGCTTGGAGACAGTTTGGTTATGCTCGGAGGGATGGTCCTCATGACATGTTAATTCCTGACATAGTTTTTGACTTCGACAACGATATTCAAGGACTTCGCCAGAGATTTATCAGAGCCTGGAGGATGCCAAGTAGGATAAACAGTAAGACACTGGGGCACAGGAACTCCATCCCGTTGGAACCTTATCTCAAGTGGGTACGCGCCCGCTCCCAGAAGTTAGTGATGCCATATCCCCATATGCTCCCTGTGATCAAAGAGCCAGTCTTGGAAGGAGAAGTGTCCTACACTATTCAGCACCCTGATATGCCCACATCCTGGGAAGAGATGCAGAAGAGCTGGATCCAGCTTAAGGAAGAACGGAATTCTCTTGAGACCAGTCTACATGCTAGTGAAAATAAGGTCTTGGAGCTCACCCGCCTGTTGCATGAGGAGAGGAATCTCAACACTTACATAGCTCCAAAGAGGATGCGTAGTATATTTTGGGATTGATTTGCTTTTGTATTATTTTGCCCATGAGGCTTTGATGTACTGAACAATTATTTCCTTAATGATAACGTGTGTTCCTTTTTGTATACAACAAATTTGAACTTTCGAACCCTTGAATGCATTGCATAAACACATATCATTCATCATGTGCATAACAGGTTTTCTTCTTTTCAGGTTGCTTATCGTTCTTCGCTGTTTATTTCAGCATCATGAATCCTGACTCATCATCAACTGAGATGTCCATCAAGGCTCTTCAGGCGCAGAATGCGCAATTTCAGGAATTAATCATGGGCTTGGCTCAGGGCCAAGAGGAGCTGAAGGCTCTGCTCCTGAAGAAGGAAAATAAGAAGAAGAGAAGAACTGTTCTGTTCAACTCGGGCCGAAGGTTTGGCAATACTCTGCAAAATGAAGAGGCTGGTTCTTCCATTGGCAAGGGTACTCCTCAAGCGAAAAAAGGTCCTAGTCCGGTAGTCTCTGACAATGAGACTGATTTTGATGAAGAGCAATATCCTCCTGCAGAAGACCGTTACAAGCAGTTGGAAGACAGGTTGAATGCTATGGAGATACAACAGGTACCTGGGCTGGATTTTGGAGATCTGGGTTTGTCAACTGGTGTGATCATTCCTCGTAAGTTCAAAGCACCATCTTTCACTAAGTACGACGGGGCGTCTTGTCCCAAGCTACATCTCAGGTCCTATGTTCGGAAGATTCAACCGTACTCAGTGGATAAGAATTTGTGGATCCACTTCTTCCAGGAGAGTCTTTCAGGGACTCATCTCGAATGGTTCTATCAGCTGGATGGGACCAAGGTTCCTAACTGGGAGGAGTTGGCTACTGCTTTCTATAAGCAGTATCAGTATAATGCCGACCTTGCCCCTACACGTACCCAACTCCAAGGTATGTCGCTAGGTTCAAGTGAAGGTTTTAAAGAGTACGCTCAGAAGTGGAGGGATCTGGCTGGCAGAGTGCAGCCTCCGTTGACTGATCGGGAGTTGGTAGACATGTTCTTGGGGACCCTATCTGGGCCATTTTCCAACCATCTTATCGGTAATTCTTCTGCTGGATTCACTGATCTTATTCTGACTGGAGAGAGAATTGAGGCTGGGTTGAAGTCTGGTAAGATTCCGAAGGGTGCATCGTCTAGTTCTGAGAAGAAACCCTTCAAGAAGGAGGCTAGTGCTGTATATGGCTCTAGAAGACAAGAGAAATCTGAGCGCCGCCAATATGTCAGTGTGGTGATGATTGCTAAGCCTACTGCCGCTCCTCGGCCAACCAATCCTCAAAGGGCTGAAAGACCCCGGAGAGAGTTTACCCGTTTGAGCATGACCTTATCGCAGATCTTGCCACAGTTGCTGTCCACCAATCTAGTGACTGTCAGAGAGGCCCCAAAAGCTGTGAACACTGCCTCCCCCAAATACAACCCAAATGCTCGTTGTGCTTATCATTCTGATAGCCCGGGGCACTCCACTGATGACTGTTGGGCATTAAGGAACAAGCTGCAGGACCTTATTGATGCTAAAGAGGTACAGTTTGAGGCATCTGAGAAGCCTAATGTAGTGACAGCTCCCCTGCCTGCTCATGGAGTGAATGCTATTGGGGACGAAGAGGAAGTGGATGAAGCTGAGTTCAATAGCTGGATTTACCCTGCAACCGACAGTGGACCTAGCAATTGGAGTGCAAAGGACAACCTACCTGTTTCTCTTGTTACTGAGTAATGAATTCCTATGTTTTTGGCATTTGTAATAAACAATAAATAAACTCTATGGCCCAGTGTCTTACCCGAGGCACTGTGGTTTCATTTGTGAGGGCATATAAATTGTCATTTCATATATCATAAACGAAAATCTTGGACGTTCTCTCGCATTTCAAATCTTATGCTCCTTGTCTTTCTTTCCTTCCTTTACATATTTTTCAAAACAGCTGTATTTACACACACACTCACTCATACAGGTTTCAATCCACTCTGGATCTCACTGGTAACGACTCTGCTACTGCCAATTATGACTTCGAAAATCCGATCAACTTAGCCGAAGACGAAGGTGAAGATGATTGCGAAGTGCCTGGCGAGCTTGTAAGACTGTTACTCCAGGAAGAGAGGGCAATTCAACCACACGAAAAGCCAGTGGAAACAATAAATTTGGGTACTGAGGCAGACAGGAAAGAGGTAAAGATTGGTGCCAACCTAGAGCTCAGCGTGAAGCAACGGTTGACTAAGATGCTACATGATTATGTGGAGATATTTGCCTGGTCCTACGAAGACATGCCCGGATTGGATACCGATATTGTGGTCCATCATCTTCCTACTAAGGAAGACTGCCCTCCGGTTAAGCAAAAGGTCCGCCGTATGCGTCCAGAGATGTCTGAGAAGATCAAAGCCGAGGTTATGAAACAGTTTGATGCTGGGTTCCTTGCAGTGACTTCTTACCCTCAGTGGGTTGCTAATGTGGTGCCGGTACCAAAGAAAGACGGTAAGGTCAGAATGTGTGTCGACTACAAGGATCTGAACAGGGCCAGCCCCAAAGATGACTTCCCCCTACCTCACATTGATGTCCTTGTTGATAATACAGCTCAGCATAAGGTGTTCTCTTTCATGGATGGCTTTTTAGGTTACAATCAGATCAAGATGGCACCTGAAGACATGGAAAAGACTACATTTGTAACTCAGTGGGGCACCTTCTGCTACAAGGTCATGCCTTTTGGACTGAAGAACGCTGGGGCAACTTACCAACGTGCCATGGTTGCCTTATTTCATGACATGATCCATCATGAGATAGAAGTGTATGTCGACGACATGATCGCAAGGTCCCAGACTGAGGAAGAGCACCTAGATCATCTGCAGAAATTGTTTGACCGGTTGAAATTATACAAGCTGAGGTTGAACCCGAACAAGTGCACCTTCGGAGTAAGATCTGGGAAGTTGCTAGGCTTCGTTGTAAGTGATAAGGGTATTCAAGTGGACCCTGCCAAGGTCAAAGCTATTCAAGAGATGCCAGTTCCTAAGACGGAGAAAGAGGTCAGAGGCTTTTTAGGACGCCTGAATTATATTGCTCGATTCATCTCACACCTGACTGCTACCTGTGAGCCAATCTTCAAGCTGCTGAAGAAAGATCAGATAGTGCGTTGGAATGATGAATGTCAGGCTGCTTTTGACAGAATCAAGGAGTATCTCCAAGAACCACCCATCCTTATGCCACCGGTTGAAGGGAGACCTCTGATACTATACCTAACAGTACTTGACAACTCAATGGGGTGCGTGCTGGGGCAGCATGACGAGTCTGGCCGAAAATAGCATGCCATTTATTACCTTAGCAAAAAGTTTACCGACTGTGAGACCCGATACTCACTGCTTGAGAAAACTTGCTGCGCTTTGGTATGGGCTGCTCGCCGGCTGAGACAGTATATGCTGACTCACACTACCTTGTTGATATCAAAGATGGATCCTATAAAGTACATATTCGAAAAGCCTGCTCTGTCTGGGAGAATTGCAAGATGGCAAATGATCTTGACGGAATACGACATTCAATACACGACCCAGAAAGCCATCAAGGGAAGTGTATTGGCAGACCACGTGGCACATCAGGCCGTAAACGACTATCAGTCAATGAACTTCGAGTTTCCAGACGAGAGCATCATGATTGTGACTGATTGTGAAGTACCTGGACCGGATGAAGGACCTGAGGAAGGATCCCTATGGTCTATGCACTTTGACGGAGCCTCCAATGCTTTGGGTAACGGTATCGGCGCTGTAATCATATCACCTCAAGGCACTCATACTCCACTCACTGCCCGGTTATGTTTCAACTGTACCAACAACATGGCGGAGTATGAGGCATGCATTATGGGTCTTCAAGCTGCGATCGACTTAAGGATCAAGTTTCTGAGTGTCTTCGGAGATTCCGCTCTTGTGATCAATCAGATCAAAGGAGAGTGGGATACGAAACATCCGAATCTTATTCCTTACAGAGAATGTGTGTTGACCTTGATCCCCCACTTCACGAAGATAACCTTTGAACACTTTCCGAGAGAGGAGAATCAGCTGGCGGACGCGTTAGCTACAATGTCTTCTATGTTCAAGGTCAAATGGGATAATGAGGCTCCCCGGATCATCATCTGGAAACTGGACGAACCGACATACTGTTGTGATCTCGAGACTGAGTTGGTGACTGAGAAGCCTTGGTACCATGAGGTGAAGAGATATCTGGAAGCTCAGGAATATCCTGAAGGTGCCTCTGTCAATGATAAGAAATTCCTGAGAAGGTTCGCGGCAAAGTTCTTCCTTAGCAATGGCATCTTGTACAAACGAAACCATGATTCAACCTTACTGCGTTGTGTGGATAAGACTGAAGCAGAAAGGATCATGGAAGAGTTACATGAAGGGACCTTTGGTACACATTCCAGTGGACATACAATGGCAAAGAAGATCCTTCGGGCAGGGTATTACTGGTCCACAATGGAAGCTGACTGCTACCAACATTCCAGGACATGCCATAAATGCCAGATTTATGCAGACAAGGTGCATGTTCCTCCAGTTCCTCTGAATGTTCTGACTGCGCCTTGGCCGTTTGCAATGTGGGGCATAAACATGATCGGTGAGATTAAACCTACGACATCTAATGGGCATCGCTTCATCCTAGTGGCAATTGATTATTTTACAAAGTGGGTTGAAGCAGCTTCCTACGCTATTGTAACCAAGACTGTTGTGGCACGGTTCATTCGGCATAACCTGATCTGTCGATACGGCGTCCCAGAAAGAATTATTACAGACAACGGTACCAATCTCAATAACAAGTTGATCACTGAGCTCTGCGAGCAGTTTAAGATACAACACCACAATTCTTCTCCTTACAGACTGAAGATGAATGGGGCTGTAGAAGCAGCAAATAAAAATATCAAGAAAATCGTGCAGAAGATGACATTGACTTATAAAGATTGGCACGAGATGTTACCGTTCGCTCTACATGGGTACCGTACCTCAGCTAGGACGTCAATCGGGGCAACTCCTTTCTCCTTGGTCTACGGTATGGAGGCAGTCTTACCAATCGAAGTGCAAATACCCTCCCTCCGGATAATGAAGGATGCAAATCTGGATGAAGATGATTGGATCCAGACACGACTTGATCAGTTAAATCTTATTGATGAAAAGAGGCTTGCTGCTATCTGTCATGGTCAGACGTATCAGAAACGGATGATCAGGGCATTTAACAAAAAGGTCAGACCACAGGAATATCAAGTTGGGGATCTGGTAATCAAGCGAATCATCCTTCCTCAGAGTGATCCAAGGGGCAAATGGACCCCTACGTATGAAGGGCCATTTGTGGTTAAACATGTGTTCTCAGGAGGAGCCATGATTCTAACCAATATGGATGGTGACGACCTTCCTCACCCCGCCAATGCAGACATAGTAAAAAGATACTACGCATAAAAAAGACCCGCTAGGCTGACATGCCTAGGCAAAAATTAGGGCTTCCCGGCGAACCAAAAGGGTTCGGGCAAAATGAAGGGATGAAATGAAAAAAATCTGTACACCCGGCAAGTCGAAAACCTGAAAAGGTGGCTTGGGCAAAAATGGGTATCCCGGTGGACTGAAAACCCGAAAGGGCGGTCCAAGCAAAAGTTAGGGATAAAAGCGTAATACTATGTCTCATTGGATCACTTTGCATCCAGAATCCGGTATTTGCATCAAGTTCAGACGGCATTGATCAGTCAGCTTCATCTTCAACCAAGGTCATCAAGTGATGAGACGCTCGGAGTTATAAAGGCAATAGCAGAGTTGAAACCCAGTGGGATCATTCATTTCACACAGCTGTTTTATTTTCTCTTGTACAAAATTTGTATAAACTCTTTTGTTCGGCGGCATTCTCTTACTAGGACGTCGGCCTCTTGTACATAAAACGCCTATTTTACAGGCAAACTCAAAATCAATACAAATACACTTTTCAGTTAAGATTGCCAATTGTTTTTCCTTTTCTGTTTTGTTTTGCGAAGAACGTCCAAGGTTCAATTTGTGATATATGCATTGGCAATAATTTGCTAACTCATAAATATTTGCATACGAAACAAAGGATTAATTACAGGTAACACTAGAAACAGGGGCAATAAAGAGTTGTCTAATCAATCTAATTGTTCGATCCTCCCAGGTACCAAGGTAGGTTCAGTTGAAAAACATAACCAGCATATCTTAATTCCCCAGAGAGTGAGCCAGTAAGTCAGTGCACTCTCCCCAAGCTATATTATCAAACCTTAAGGAAATTGGGTATCCTCCCGCAGATCTCAACCTTCCCCAGCAGCATACAGTCTTAACAAGCATCCCCGGCAATCTTGGTCTAAAGATTGTTCCCCGGCGGTATACCAGCATTCAGTGGAGTCACTTCCCGATACAGCTCAAAACTTCCCCAGGAGAGTCCAATCCAGTTTCCCCAGGAAAGTTGGAATTCATCTCCCCAAGCAGTAAGCTTATCCCCAGTAGATTCTAGAAGCTTATCCTCGCAGAGCACGAACGCGTCGCCCGACTTTATTCAAAGAGTTATTTCTTTACCAGGATATAACTGGGTTATCCTCAGCCAAAAGCCACGGAAAGGTCGTCGTCAACACAAAGTCTTCTTATCCCCAACGAAGTTTATTAATACTTCCAACATAACAAGGGTATCCCCAGAAAATTATTATCAACATTTCAACAAAGTATCTCTCTCCCCACAGAGCATTACTTCCCAGCAAGATCGCTAGAGTACTTTCCTCCCCGCAGAGTATTCCATTCGCCAAGTTTATTCCCCAACGGAGTTATCTTCTCCTACCGGTATTCTTGCAACTATCATCCCCAGCGGAAGCAAAATCTATTCTTCAACCACAGCCCAGGAAGTGACTTCCCGGCACTCGTCAAGGATTTACTTTCCTAGACGAAAAAACATACATTCGTAAACATCGCATACATCATTATAGCATGCATGTACGCATCATATTTTACAAATCTCATTTATGTCGAGAATATCAGCGCTTGATCCATATCATGCATTGCATATGACTGACCTTTACCTTTCAGGAAAAGATCCAGTTAAGTTCTCAGCTATATTCAAGACCTAGACCGGTTCAGTTAAATCGACTCCAAAGATTTCTCTGTTTCTTATCCAGTCCAAGGCCTTCTCTAGTCCAGTTAAATCGACCCCAAACAGATTTTTCTGATAAAGACTCAGTAGAAGTTATCCAAGATTCTCTCAATGATTGCTATTGAGGTTGTAGTCGCCTATGGTTCTCTCCCCGATCCTGCGAAGGTGGTAATCCCAGATTTCACTCAATGATTGCTGTTGAGGTTGAAATTATCCAAGATTCTCTCAATGATTGCTATTGAGGTTGTATTCGCCTATGGTTCTCTCCCCGATCCTGCGGAGGTGGTAATCCCAGATTTCGCTCAATGATTGCTGTTGAGGTTGAAATTATCCAAGATTCTCTCAATGATTGCTATTGAGGTTGTAGTCGCCTATGGTTCTCTCCCCGATCCTGCGGAGGTGGTAATCCCAGATTTCGCTCAATGATTGCTGTTGAGGTTGAAATTATCCAAGATTCTCTCAATGATTGCTATTGAGGTTGTAGTCGCCTATGGTTCTCTCCCCGATCCTGCGGAGGTGGTAATCCCAAGATTCACTCAACGATTGCCGTTGAAGTTGAAGTTATCCAAGATTCTCTCAATGATTGCTATTGAGGTTGTAGTCGCCTATGGTTCTCTCCCCGATACTGCGGAGGTGGTAATCCCAAGATTCGCTCAATGATTGCTGTTGAAGTTGAAGTTATCCAAGATTCTCTCAATGTTTGCTGTTGAGGTTGTAGTCGCCTATGGTTCTCTCCCCGATACTGCGGAGATGGTAATTCCCACCAAGATTCTCTCAATGTTTGCTGTTGGGGTTGTAGTCGCCTATGGTTCTCTCCCCGATCCTGCGGAGGTAGTAATCATCCCAAGATTCGCTCAACGATTGCTGTTGAAGTTGAAGTTATCCAAGATTCTCTCAATGATTGCTATTGAGGTTGTAGTCGCCTATGGTTCTTTCCCTGATCCTGCGGAGGTAGTAATCGTCCCCAGATTCTCTCAGCGTCCCTGTTGAGGTTGTAATCATCCAAGGTTCTCTCACCGTTCCTATTGAGGTAGTAACCATCCCTTGTCCATTCATCGCCATTTGAAGCTCCAGATTCAGCTCCTGTAACCAGTCAGGACACATCTATACAAAGCATCTGAAGACCAGCTCCTGTAACATGTCAGGTACTCATTTTTCTTTTGCAGGTATGCAGGTTCTCGCTGAGGAATCTCTTACGCGATCGATAACCAGATGGCATCTATAAGCCCATCCACCATCCATCATCTCTCAGCATGGCATCTATAAGCCCATCATCCGATCCCTTAACATCCAGATGGCATCCGTAAGCCCATTCCACCATCACACTGCTACTATGTGAGCGCAAATTTATGGGCACTCTAGTGTTCAATCATCTTCCACCTTCGGATTACGAAAGGCACGTCAGCCAATCTGCATCCTCAGGTCTAAGAAGATTGAACAGGGGCAACTGTTGTACCCCAAAATTTGCCCTCCCATATTCTTCAAGAAATTGCCAAGTCATGCTTCAAAATTCCCCAAGGGTTGCACAGTGTAAGGGCCTCCTAACAGTCAAAATTAGGGTTTTGGTTCTGACAAAGAAAATGAAGTTTCCAAGGGTCCAATCAAGTCCCACATGCCTACAAACATGGTCAAGCATCCTCATACCAAGTTTCAAGACTTACAGCACAAGATTGCACAGTCAAAAAACCCTAATTGCACTACAGTCAACTGTAGGGGCAAAATGGTCATTTGACAGTCAAAAGTCCAAATTTTTGGTAAACATCTCATTTGAAGCCACAAACATCATTTGATCAATGCTTGATCATGATTCTCAAAGTTTGGCTCAAAAATCATCAAGATGCAAAAGTTTCCATATTTGGACAGTTGAAAAAGTCAACTGTAACTTGACCAAGGAATAACTTTCACATGGATTATCCGAAAAATTCCATCAAAAGCTCATTTTGAAGATAAAGACATTTCCTACAACTCCTCTTCATACTTCAAGTCCAAGAAATGCTCTCACAAAAAGTTATCAATTTCAACATTATAGGTCATTTTCAAAAGTCAACAAAAAGGGACTTTAAGTCAAAGGCCATAACTTAATATTGGTAAATCAAAATGACATGGGACCAAAGGAATTGGTTAGAGGACTCAAAGAACTTTCCAAAATGTCCAAGAACATGAGCAAAGCTTAAAAATTGAGCAAGTTATGCCTTGTAGAAGTTGGGAAATTTTGGATATTTTGAAAATTCAACATTAATTCAAATGACCTAAAATTGCTAATGGGCCTCTTTTTCTTCCACAATTCATCATCCAAGGCATGTGCACGACCATTTGGCCCAAAGGGAAGTTTTTTTAATCATTTTTATTTATTTATTTGGATTTTTAATTATTAATAATTCATTTAATTAAATTAAATAGGTGAAAAATGCTAAACCTAATTTTCTAAATCTTTTTGTGCATAGAATAGGCTTAAGATTTCGTGTACAATCAAATATGGAAGGAATTATGGTGATTGGATATGATTGAAGCCAAAATGTGCATGAAAAGATTTGAAAATAATAGCATGAAAAATCAAATATCCTTTTCCATCAATTCATGGATTTTCTGACCAAATTCTTTGACCTAATCATTCACCTATACATACTAATGCTAACCCTCGTGCCCATGACCTGAAAGCTGCGCCATACATAGAAAACCACACTTGGGTTTTTTGCTAAAAAATTGAAAACTGAAAACAGGGATACAAGGCGATTCAAGGCAAAATATCTGTTCCATTGGCTTCCTGAGACATCAAGCAACATATTTGAATCGTTTTCCACATTCATAACGCCCAGAATTGGTATACACAACTCAAACTTTTTCATGTAATATGCATATTCGTATTTCAAATTCCCAGCATTCTCATTGCATTTTATTCATGGATTTGTACTAATGAGACCATTCTGAAGCTAACTGTATAATCCAATTGAGTTTTCATGTGCTATACGCGAATCTGCCATTGTTGTTTTTTAGGGTTCTTCAGCTTTCGAATTAGGGGTTTCCATATACTGTAAAATTAGGACATGCCAATGCCATGAATGGATTCAGCGCGCTTGGACGAAAATAATGGAACCTTCGCGCCTAATTTATACTCAAAGATGGCTTAATTGCTATTATTGTATATGGCCTGTTTTGGGGGGGTTCAAAACCCCCGCTAACCCTTTTGTATTTTCAGGAAGAAACAAAACCACGAAGAAGATGATGAAGTGGCCATCAGTAATTGGTTGATTCAAATTTTTCGCGCGAAAAGAGCACTAACTCGTGTTTTCTTTTATATTAATTGTTAGTTATTATATAAACAAAGTGAGCAAGTGGAGCAGTTGGCAAAGCGTCTTAGTGGTAACCCCTGGGACCTGGGTTCGAGCCCCAGGTCCCCACCCCTTTCATGTTATTTTTCTCTTAACGCTTATGTGCAGCTTCAGTATTAGGGTGTATCATACATCATCAAAATCAAGCCATCCACTTGGCCAATGGAAACGATCAGAAGGCCATGATCTGAAGAACATGGTAGACACTAGTCAACAGAGCTCCATGCTGGTCAAGAAGTCAGACAAGGCCTTAAACAAATGGGCCCAAATTGCTAAGCAAAACCTCCTATTTGGGGACAGACCCCCATGGTTTGCATTCCTAATTCCTTTTCTTATATTTTTTCTATTTTTTTGTTTTAATTAGTTTTTTTGATTTAATTCTTTAATTAATTATTTTCACAATAATATAAAAAACGCAAAAAAAATCAGAAAGGACAAAATTAAAATATATTTATTTAATTAATATTTTTTGTAAATAAAATTCATTAATTAACTTAGTTTTAAATCTAGGATTAATCTTAACATTTTTCAATAAAACCTAAAATTGGTAGAATTAGGGTTTCTAGCATTTTTCATCATTTTTTTATTTTACTATATTAATTATTAATTCTTAATTAGTTATTTTTATAAATCAAGTTGCAATTAATTAATTAGGCTTAATTTTAGATAATTGTCATATTTTATTAATAAATAAAAAATTGTAGAATTAGGTTTTTAATTTCATTAAATTCTCATAAATACAAAAAACCAAAAAAAATAATTTCTTTTTCTTTAATTTAATTAATTTGCTAATAATTTAATTTCATTAAAAAGGGTCCAACGCCCTCGTTTCTAATTTTAATTTAATTCGCGTATTTATTTCTTTTTCTTTTAATTATTTATGTACCTCTCCCAAAGCCGTGTAAATATTTATCTCTCGCACTTTTCTTTAATTCTTTATTTTTCTGTCAAATCGGGTTCTGGAAATTTTGGCGATGTGGACCCGCGCCTTTTGTAATAGCTTAGAATTCTTATTTCCCGCAATTCTTTTTGACTGTTAAACAAATGCATGCAAGAATGAATGGACAAAAAAATAAAAACAAACGCGTAGATCACCTGACATGAACAAGATAAAAATAAATGAACATGACACACAAATCACACACCACCCCTAGGGTACGCCTCACTGTTGCCTTGCCTCTCGAAAGGTGATCGTTGAGTAGAGGATGTTTTAGTAAGTCCTCATGATCCGGGAACCTGGCATGAGGGTAGCTTCTAAGGTATATTCCTATTGCTCTGGTGATCACCATGTCCCGAACCTCGAGTTGACCCGAACACCTCTAAAGGTGGTGCTACCTACCTCTCAATGGTGGGATGGCACTACTTTAAAGGACATCTACACAGACGAATTCCTTAGGGTAGGTAAACGACTCTACATACTTGCTCAAAATCTCAAACAAATTCAAAAAATACTTTTCACACCAACACATTTTCAAAAAGCTTTCGAAAGCAATTTTTCAAACACTCTTGAGGACCGATACAAGAGTCGAACTGGAATTTTCAAAGAAACTTTTTAAAACCCACATTGAAAAGCAAACAAACCATTTTGAAAACACAAATGAGCAAGCATCTAAGAGCCCATGGATAACCATGGATAGAAGGGGTGCTAACACCTTCCCTTTCTATAATCTACCTCCCGAACCGAGAGCAATCTCTATAAGGAATTTTTCTGTGCTTTTGTCCTTTCCATTTGGAGAAAATAAAAGAAGGTGGCGACTCTTGCTTCTGCGACATTTCGCGAACCAGCGTTAAACAGTCAGTTCCAGATCCACTGATCACAATCTTCTTTCAATATCTGTCTGTATTCAAACACTTGTCCCTGTTTAACCTTTCCTTGATACCCGTCTGTATCTTCTTTCAATACCTGTCTGTATTAATTCAAACACTCGTCTGTTTTTAACCTTTCCTTGATACTCGTCCGTATCTTCTTTCAATAGCCGTTAGTATTCATTTAAACACTCGTCCATGTTTAACCTTCCCTTAATACTCATATGCATATTCTTTTAATACCCATCCATATTGATTTAAACACTCGTTCGTGTTTAATCTTTCTTCATACTCGTCCTTATCTTCTTTCAATACCCATCCGTATTGACTCAAACACTCGTCTATGTTTATCCTTTCTTTATACTCATTCGTATCTTCTTTCAATACCCATCCGTATTGACTCAAACACTCGTCCATTTTTAACCTTTCTTGATACTCATTCGTATCTTCTTCCGATACCCGTCTGTATTGACTCAAACACTCGTTCGTGTTTAACCTTTCCTTGATAATCGTCCGTATCTTCTTTCAATACGTGTCTGTATTGATTCAAATAGTCGTATGTGTTTAAACTTCCCTTGATACTCATCTGTATCTTCTTTCAATACCCGTCTTTATTGATTCAAACACTCGTCCATGTTTAACCTTCCCTTGATACTCGTCTGCATATTCTTTTAATACCCGTCCGTATTGATTCAAACACTCGTCAGTGTTTAATATTTCTTCATACTCTTCCGTATCTTCTTTCAATACCCGTCCGTATCGACTCAAACACTTGTCTGTGTTTATCCTTTCTTGATACTCATCTGTATCTTCTTTTAATACCCGTTCGTATTGATTCAAAAACTCGTCCGTGTTTAACCTTCCCTTGATACTCGTCCGTATCTTCTTCCAATACCCGTCTGTATTGATTCAAACACTCTTCCGTGTTTAACCTTCCCTTGATACTCGTCCACATCTTCTTTCAATACCCGTTTGTATTGATTCAAACAATCGTCCGTGTTTAACCTTTCTTGATACTCGTCTGTATCTTCTTTCGATACCCGTCCGTATTGACTCAAACACTCGTCCATGTTTAACCTTTCTTGATACTCGTCTGTATCTTCTTTCAATACCCATTTGTATTGATTCAAACACTCGTACTTGTTTAACCTTCCCTTGATACTTGTGATACGGTGGGAGAATTGACTTGGGATTTTGCGTTTGTGTTTGCAAATGTTTCGGTTTAGCAAGAGTCGCCACCGACTTTTTATTTTATCCTAAGGAAAGGTTAAAAAGCCCAGGAAAGACCTTTGAGATATTTTCTTGGGTTCGGGGAGTAGATTATAGAAAGGGAAGGTATTAGCACCCTTTCTATCCATGGTTATCCATGGGCTCTTAGTTACTTGCTTAGATCACTTGCTTTACTTTTCAATTGTTTGAAATGGTGCTCTTCAATTGTTTGAAATGGTGTTTTGTGTGTGGTTTTGAAAGATGTTTTGAAAAGAGGCCATCGTTGTGGAAACCTTTGTAATGATTCTTGTTTGAATGTATACAAAGATGTTTTTGTCTTTTGAAAAGTTTTTGATGTTTGAAAGTAGGGTTTTGAAATTGTGTGGTGAAGTGTGTTTTGAAAATAACAAGGATGTTTTTTTACAAGTTTTGATCAAGTAACTAAGAGTTGTCTACCCTATTTTACTCAAAGATCTTTCTTATGTTTTTAACCCTTTTAACAGTGTTGTTTCACCATTGTATTTGGTGAACAACCTTGTGTTAGGATGTTAAACGGGACAGGCGCGGCTCATCGTATAGACCATGATAGCAATAGTGTCAAGTATTTTTGGCAATTTTCTTGAGGGACTTGATCATTTTATTTAGGCAACTCAGATAGCGTCATCGAGGGACTATGATCTTTGTTTTGTTTTTGTTTCGCCAAAGTACTTGACATGCATACCATGGCCCATTTTTGAAGGCAACAAGTGGATTGTAACCCTAGGGGTGCAAGTGTGTATTGTGTTTGTTTTTCATGCATTTTTATCTTTGATTAGGTCAAACTATTTGTTAATTTGATTTTTGCATATAAAACCTTAAGTCTAATCATGGCATAATTGAAAGCTTAAAAGTACGAGAATTTAAATTCTACACTATTACAACATGATATAGGGAGGGGGGGTATAAATTTGAATTGGGGATTATTTTGCAAGAAATTAAATCCTAAATTATTACAACCAGATTGAATGTATAAGGCATAACAATTAAATGTACAATATTTAAATAAATACAATAAATAAATATTAAATAAAGTGTATTATGCAAAAAAAAGTTTTTATGTATGTAAAAAGTATTTGTTTATGTGAAATGTAAATAAATAAAAAAGTCAATTTCCATTATTTTTGTTTTTTTAGGGCAAAAACCCTAATTTCTTAAATAAATTGTTTTATTTATTATTTATATACAATAATGTATCAATTTGTACAAAAATAGAAACATATTGAAGAAAATGTATTTTTAGTATAAAATATTAATAAAAATAAAAATATATTATTTTTTGGGTTTTTCTTGTTCTAATTATTTAATAACATATATATATATATTTTGTAAATAATTTATTTTATTTTTTATACATACTTAATATATTTAATATATATATATATATATATATATATATATATATATATATATATATATATATATATATATATATATATATATATATATATATATATATATATATATATATATATATATATATATATATATATATATATATATATATATATATATATATATATATATATATATATATATATATATATATATATATATTAAATATATTAAGTGTGTATAAAAAATAAAATAAATTATTTACAAAATATATATATTTTAAGAAAATATTTTCAAATGTACATAAAAAATAAAATTAATTATTTAAGTATTATTTGTATTATTTTTTAAGTTTTAACAAAAGAATATAAAGTATTTAAACATGTTTACATTAGGAAAAATCAGAATAAAATACCTAATAAATGAAAAAAAATGTGAAAATATTTTTAGAATATTTTTTATGCTTGAAAATAAAATATCAAAGTCAGAGAAAAAATAAAAATGCAAAAATGATAAATATACAAGAAATGGCCCAGGGGGGGTGTGAAAATGAAAAAAAAAGGGTGTGAAAAGCAGGAAGTAGCCAGGCCCAGCCCAACTACTTCATCTTCTTCCTCTGTCAACACAAACGCGCGCCTAGCTCAGTTCAAACCTGCATCTCCCGATTCCTTGCTTTTTTGACAAAACTCATAACATGAAACTTGTAGAGCATCAAACAACGAATCTAACCTGTGATCGGTGGATCTGGAACTGACTGTTTTAAAGCTGGTTCGCGAAATGTCGCGGAAGCAAGAGTCGCCACCGTCTTTTATTTTCTCCAATAGGAAAGGACAAAAGCACAGAAAAATTCCTTAAAGAGATTGCTCTCGGTTCGGGAGGTAGGTTATAGAAAGGGAAGGTGTTAGCACCCTTTCTATCCATGGTTATCCATGGGCTCTTAGGTACTTGCTCAATGTGTTTTCAAAATTGTTTGCTTGCTTTTCAATGTGGGTTTCAAAAATATTCTTTGAAAAGTTTCAGTTCAACTCGTACGTCAGAGTGTTTGAAAAGTTTGTTTTGAAAGTTTTTGAAAGTGTGTTGGTGTGAAAAGAGTTTTTGTTTTGTTTGAAATTAGAGCAAGTATCCTTGAGAACCTACCTACCCTAAGGAATTCGTCTGTGTAAATGTCCTTTGAAGTAGTGCCATCCCACCATTGAGAGGTAGGTAGCACCACCGTTGGAGGTGTTCGGGTCAATTCGAGTTTTAGGGACGTGGTGGTCACCAGAGCAACAGTAGGACACCTTAGAAGCTACCCTTATGCCATTGATCCTTTATTTTCCGAGGCAACCGTTTCGAGGCAACTGGATCATGTCATGGACATAAGGACTTACTAAAACGTCCTATACTCGACGACCACCTTTCGAAAGGCAACAGTGAGGCGTACCCTAGGGGTGGTGTGTGCGAATTGTGTGTCATTTTCAGTTTATTGTTTGTCTTGTCATGCATTGGTGATCTAACGATTCGATTTTATTTTTGGGCATTCATTCTTTCATGTTATTGTTTAACAGTTAAATGTGCGGGAATTTAAAGTGCGGAAAAGATAAAAGTCCTACGCTATTACAAAGGCGAGGGTCTACAACGCCAAATTAATCCAGACCCGTTTTAAAATAAATTGCAGAAAAGAAATGTCTAATAGCTATTACACGGCTTTGGTACATATACATAATTATTTACAAAAGAAATAAATGAAACGCGCGAAAAAAAGAAAATAATCAAATGCGAGGGCGTTGAACCCTTTAAAAGAATTAAAATAATTAAGTTATCTAAAATTAAAATTAAATGAAAAATGGTATTTTTGTGTTTTTTAGATTTAAAAGAAAAAAAAAAGAAAAGTTAATTAAAATTAAAATCCTAGTTCTAATGTCTTTTAAGTTTATTATGAAAATATTGACTTTTAACCTAATTTAATTCTAAATTAATTTATGTGCATTAAATAAATAAATAATATTATTATTAAAAAAAAAGAAAATAAAAAGTTATTAAACCTAAACTCTATTTTTTTGGATTTTAGTTATTAAAAGAATTAAAATCTAACCTAAAATGCAACCCTAGTTTAATTATGAAAAACACTAATACTATGGCAAAAAACAAGGAAAGTTAAAAGGAAAAAGTCATTAACCTAATTCTATGTTTTTGTTTTTGATTTTTATTATGAAAAAGAATTGAGATTAAAACCTAATTAAACTAAATGATTTACATGTATTTATTTAGAAAATAATCATAATAAAATAAATATCATATTTTTTATATTTTCTGATTTTTTTGATGTTTTTGTGTTTTTTTGTAAAAAATTTATTAATTAAATAAATAGCAAGTAAAAGAAATAAAAGAAAAAATTAAAGAAAGAATAAAAATAAAAATGATAAAGCAAACCAGGGGGGTGTGGTCCCAAATTTGGAGGTGTAGGCCTGGTGATTTTGGCCCATTTGCATTGTGAATCATTGACTTTCTGGATCATATGTGGCTTGTTGACTGGAATCCATGATATGCTTTCATCCTGATCCCTGGATTAGATCTCCAAGACGCGTGGCCAATTGATTCTGAGTGTGTATGGTGAGTCTCAATGTTAGCGTTGCATGGAAACTGGAAATGAAAAATAATATTGAATTTTGCAAGACCTGGGACTTGAACCCAGGTCTTTGATATCATGTGCCTAACGCGTTACCACTGAGCCACTTATGTTTCATTTAATATATAATAGTCAATAAATAATAAAAAAACAAAACCAATGCATGATCATCAAAACGCGCGCAATTCAAATTCCTCCAATCCGCTTGTGCCACGCCATCATCCCTTCCATTTTCCTGAAACACAAACAAAGAAGGCAACGGTTTTTGAAACGTAGCATTAGGCTAGCTACCAGAAAATAGCGACTAGCGCTATGGCTTATATAAATTCATCGCGAGTAGGTCAATTCCTTCGTCTTGGTACACTGAATCCAACCATGGTACTCCTAAGTCCTAATTTTTTCTTTGTGCCAAAGCCCCAATTCAAGAAAACTGTAACCCTAGCTTTTGGTCATGGTGAAATCCCATACGTGATGCAAAAATCAAATTGAATATATGGGTTAGCTTGGAAACTTTGTAAGGAACACAAATATGTAATTAAAATGCAATGATCACGCTTAGAATTGAAAACACGATTTCAAAAAATGTTCTGTACAGTTTGAGTTGTCGTGACTGCTTCTTCGCGTTTTGATTGATGTTAGGAAGTGGAATGTCTTCAGGAATGTCTAAGGATGCTTATGGAACAAAAATTAAGGCTTGAAAGATCTTCTTGTAGTGATTTCAGAATTGTGTTTTTATGCCAAATTTTCAAATTGCCAATCCACTTTTGAGCGAGCCTTTTGCTGAGTTATGGTTAGGGTTGGACTCAGTGATGATCATGGAATGGAATTGGTTTGTTTTTTGACCTAGATTCAAGCTTAGGAAAGAACAAGTCTTAGGGTTTTCACTCTTAACCATTTTTCCTCCTTTTTAGCCAAAACCTAGACCTAGTGTGCAAATGAACCCTAGCCTGATTTCTTGAGTAGGTTCATGATACATAGAAATTGTCCAAGTTCACATAACACTATTCCATTGGTTTTTAAATTTTATTTGAATTTTCAAAGAATTAAAATGAATTAAATCATCAAAAATTAAATAAAATAAAAAAATCAATATTTGGTCTTGAAATTAACCATGGGACACGTGTGTGGCATGACAAGGATGAACCAAGTGGAAAAAATGGGGCCCTTTTGTCAAAAATTGGATTTTCAAGGATAGTTGACTTTTGCCATTTCACAAAAATTTCCCAACTTCTACAAGGCATAACTTGCTCAATTTTTAAGCTTTTCACATGTTCTTGGACATTTTGGAAAGGTCTTTGAGTCCTTTAACCAATGCCTTTGGTCCCATGTCATTTTGATTTACCAATCTCAAGTTATGGCCTTTGACTTAAAGTCCCCTTTTGTTGACTTTTGAAAATGACCTGTAATGTTGAAATTGATAACTTTTTGTGAGAGCATTTCTTGGACTTGAAGTATGAAGATGAGTTGTAGGAAATGTCTTTCTCTTCAAAATGAGCTTTGGATGGAATTTTTCTGATAATCCATGTGAAAGTTATGCCCTGGTCAATTTCAGTTGACTTTTTCAGCTGTCCAAATATAGCAACTTTTGCATCTTTGATGATTTCTGAGCCAAATTTTGAGAATCATGATCAAGCATTGATCAAATGATGTTTGTGGCTTCAAAATGATATGTTGACCAAAAATTTGAACTTTTGACTGTCAAATGACCATTTTGCCCCTACAGTTGACTGTAGTGCAATTTAGGGTTTTGACTGTGCAATCTTGAGCTGAATGCCTTGAAACTTGATATGAGGATGCTTGACCCTCTTTGTAAGCATATGAGACTTGATTGGACCTTTGAACACTTCCTTTTCTTGATCAACACACAAACCCTAGTTTTGACTGTATGGAGGCCTTTGCATTGTGCAACTCTTGGGGAATTTTGTAGCTTGGCTTGGCAGTTTATTGGAGAATATGGGAGGGCAAATTTTGGGGTACAACAGTTGCCCCTGTTCAATCTTCTTAGACCTGAGGATGGAGATTGGCTGACGTGCCTTTTGTAATCCGAGGGTAGAAGATGATTGGACACTAGAGTGCCCAGAAATTTGCGCTCACATGGTAGCAGTGTGGTGGGGGAATGGGCTTATAGATGCCATTTAGAGATTGATGGGTAGGATGATGGGCTTATAGATGCCATCTGGATGTTGATCGCGTAAGAGATTCCTTAGCGAGAACCTGCATACCTGCGAAAGAAAATGAGTACCTGACACGTCGCAGGAGCTGGTCTTCAGATGCTTGGTATAGATATGTCCTGACTGGTTACAGGAGCTGGGTCTGGATCTTCAAACGGTGATGAAGTTGTCTTTACTGACAGGTTGTTTCCAAGGACGAGTGGTCTTTAACGATGGGTGTCTATAACGAATGTCTATAACGACAAGTGTCTACACTGACGAGTGTCTATCACGACGAGCGTCTATCACAACGAGTGTCTATCACGACGAGTGTCTATCACGACGAGTGTCTATCACGACGAGTGTCTATCACGACGAGTGTCTATCACGACGAGTGTCTATCACGACGAGTGTCTATCACGACGAGTGTCTATCACGACGAGTGTCTATCACGACGAGTGTCTATCACGACGAGTGTCTATCACGACGAGTGTCTATCACGACGAGTGTCTATCACGACGAGTGTCTATCACGACGAGTGTCTATCACGACGAGTGTCTATCACGACGAGTGTCTATCACGACGAGTGTCTATCACGACGAGTGTCTATCACGACGAGTGTCTATCACGACGAGTGTCTATCACGACGAGTGTCTATCACGACGAGTGTCTATCACGACGAGTGTCTATCACGACGAGTGTCTATCACGACGAGTGTCTATCACGACGAGTGTCTATCACGACGAGTGTCTATCACGACGAGTGTCTATCACGACGAGTGTCTATCACGACGAGTGTCTATCACGACGAGTGTCTATCACGACGAGTGTCTATCACGACGAGTGTCTATCACGATGAGTGTCTATCACGACGAGTGTCTATCACGACGAGTGTCTATCACGACGAGTGTCTATCACGACGAGTGTCTATCACGACGAGTGTCTATCACGACGAGTGTCTATCACGACGAGTGTCTATCACGACGAGTGTCTATCACGACGAGTGTCTATCACGACGAGTGTCTATCACGACGAGTGTCTATCACGACGAGTTGTATCAGAGGAATCTTTAGGCATTGACTTAAACTGGATTTGTATTCTTTGACCGGATTTGTCTCTTATGACGGGATTTGTCTTTTCTGACGGTGTTTTGTCTATTTTGACATAGCTGATCATTCAACTGTATCCTTCCTGAAAGGTAAAGGTCAGTTATATGCAGTACGTGATATGAATCAAGCAACGGCATAAATGCAATTGTATGACATGATGCGTACATGCATGTGTCATGATGTACGAAAATGTGATGTTTATGAATGTATGCTTTCGTCTAGGAAAATAAATCCTTGACGGGTGCCGGGAAGTCACTCATGGGCTGGTGTTGGAGAATAAGCTTTTGCTTCCGCTGGGGATGATAAGACTTTACTGAGGACGGTCTTTTCCGTGGCTATTGGCTGAGGATAACCCAGTTATATCTTATTAAGGAAATAACTCTTTGAATAAAGCCGGACGACGCGTTCGTGTTCTGCGGGGAGTGAAAATATCTGGGTCGCATTCTTTAGCCGAACCTATGATGGACAGAGCAACCGGATCTTTTAGACAACTCCTTATTGCCCCAGTTTCAGTGGGAGGAGGCACTTGTGGGAGTACTTGACGAGTCTTCTGGTAGGCAGGTGCCGAGATGCTGGGACATACTCGTACGCTTTGATCCCTAACTTTTGCCTGGACCGCCTTTTCGGGTTTTCAGTCCACCGGGATACCCATTTTTGCCCAAGCCGCCTTTTCAGGTTTTCGACTTGCCGGGTGTACAGTTTTTTTATATTCATCCCTTGTTTTTGCCCGAACCCTTTTGGTTCGCCGGGAAGCCCTTATTTTTGCCTAGGTGTGTCAACCTAGCGGGTCTTTGATTGTGCGTAGTATTTTTCGACTATGTCCGTGCTTTCAGCATGTGAGGAATTGCCCCTGTTAGAAATTGTTTTGTCATGCCACCAGAAGGTGTTTGATCAGGCCAGATTCGTTGTTGAAATGCCCCAAGTGACTCGAGCGGAGGTTTGCCCCAGGCTATTTGGCCTTTGAGAGATTCTCCGAATCTTGACTGACCTGCCCCAGATGATAGACCATGATCATGTCGTGCCCCTTGATTGGAGATACTCTTGTTCATTAGACTTTCGTCATGCGAATTTCTATGCTGTTCAAACAAAAAGTCATATGCAAACAAAGTTATGTTAAAAATGCAAGGCTTATGTCTGTCTCAAAGATTTTGAAAATGCATTCTTTTTTCATAAAACAAGTGAATGTTTGTAAAACATAATGTCAACTCCGTATTTACCGTAGGCCTTCAGGAGTCAGGATACCTTTCGTAACAGTATGCTTTCGAACTAACCCATGCTTCAGCTAGGACTTTTAAGGGTTATAACGTGGCCTGGTTCACGGTTTAAGAAACAAAGAATAAAGGCTCAAATTATTTGTACCCATCCACTCTTCGTGATGTTCTCCCAACCTAAACTCAGTTGATCATACGTTAGACCTTGTTTGAGTCTTTGCTCTAATTTTCTGGTGATGGATAACTTATTTTGAATAGGCAGTCATTCCTTTTTTGTCGAGGGTTTGTGTGACCTCCTTTTTTGATTTTGTGATCCCTATTTTTTGCCTGAACTGTTTCTTTTGTGATTACAGTCAGCGGGATGCCCCAGTTTTGTAAGTCTCCTTTATAGGTTTTGACTTAATGGGTTTTTATTTTTTTTGAGATATAATGACTGCCTATCTGTATGATTGTTTGGAATTATCACTATCTTTTGTTTTGTAAGGACCTCTTTGGTGCCATTCGTTATGTACTTGGATCAACTGAAAGACTACCCTGCCCCAGTTTATGATAAAGGGTTTTGATTTTCGAAAAGAAAAACTCCTACTTCTTTGGCTCAAAGGGGTTGACGAGGGATTATCTTCCTTATTACTCCAGTGTTTAGGAATTGAAACAATGCCTGTACCTCATCAGCGGGGTATGTTCAAAAGCATACTGTAAAGATTGCGGTATCGTTTTCGTCATCCTCCCTCAAGAGGCTTAGAATTATTGATTGAGAGAGTTGACATCAGAACAAATATGAAAATAATTTGCGTATAGTGAATACGAATATATTGATTCAAAATAGACATAAGCGATGCATTAATTAATGAAATAACAATGTTTTAACAATGAGTGAATGTTTGAACAAAAGAAAATTACAACTTGAACATTCGAATGAACAAAAATTTTTAGTCTCAGGGCTTGTCACTTCAAATGGTGAGCCTTGGAGGGATGGTAGAAAAATTCAGCCTGACCATCTTGTGTGAATTCCAGTGCTCCTTCATCAATTAGGTCCTGGATCTTGTTTTTCAAAGCCCAACACTCGTTTGCATTATGTCCTGGACAGGCAGAGTGGTAGGCACACCTTTTATTGGGATCGTAAGCAGGATGTGCTGTGTTGGGGTTCTGGGGCTGAGCCCTTAATGTGATCAGGTTCAATCTCAACAGGCGTTGTAAAGCTTGAAACAGCGACATATTGAGCGGGGTGAACTGCCTCCTGGGCTTGTCTGTCTGAAGTTGGTGAAGTTGCTGCTGAATTGGTGATACTGGAGCCATATGAGGAGCTTTCTCCTTGCCTCTTTGTCTCAAAGGTGGTGGAACGATGATTGGCTTTTTACCCTTAGATGTTTGCCCCAGTTGGTTACCCTGAAGCAGTTTGTTGATGAGAACCCCGAGCTCATCTTGTCTTTGAGTTAAACCCTGAATGGCAGTCATCTGCCCCAGCATCTGGGCTTTCAATGCATCCACCTCAGCTTGTAGGTGTTCCAGCCTTTCATCCTCAGCACTGTTCCTGACAAAAGTCTCCATGATAAGTGTCCTTAGCTCTTCCTGCCCCTTGGATAGATTCAGGAGGATTTCCCCGAACCGAGTCTCTTGAGCAAAAAGGTCCTGGTTGTCTTGTTGTGAAACCATTGCTGAAATAAACAGCGGGAAAGGTAAGTGACCTGCAACAAAGATGCCTGTTATGTAAGGATGAGTATGATATGCATGCAATGTTTTCAAGGATCTCGCGGGGTAAACAAGAAAATTTGTTAGCATTGGAATTTAGAGCTTGATTGAAGGACACCCATGTTATTGAGAACTCTTCTTCAAGAGTCAAAGGCTCACCATATCAAGTGGGTCATAGCCCCTGACTTTAGTCATCATGTCTGGTTTTGATTTCCAAACAACCTTGGTTAGGGAACCTTCTTCAGGAGTCAGAGCTCACCATATCGAGTGGGTCATAGCCCCTGATAACATTGGCTAGAGGAAAATAAATCCTCTTTGCCCCTTGCTAGATGTTTGATTTATATGACCTGTATCACAAGCCCTTGAGATCCTTGAAATGGGTTAGGAGGTATGCAATGGTATGATGTCATGATATGCATAGGGTAATGTGAGTAAACCCTGTTATGAGTCCCAATTAAGGACTAGAAACAGACCCTGCAAGAAATTTAGGATACCCTGTTATGAGTCCTAATTAAGGACTACAAACACAACCTGCAAGAGACAATTGTCAGGTAATAAACATGCAAGTAGTTCAAGTAGGAAGGCACACAAGTCACACCAGACAGGCCCTTAAGGTTTAAGGCCAGCATGGGGTCTGGGTAGTACCCTCTTGAAGTTGGTGGGTTCAACCTGTCCTAATCAAAGTAACCGGGTTCTAAGGTTCCCAATATCACGGGATTGCTTTCATTGTTCATCGTTTCGATTTAGCCACTGAACTGGCGACCGAAATATTCCAGGAAAGCAACCCTCAATTGAGTGTAGTATCGAGTATCAACCAACCTCGGACTGCACCAAAGTCAGTTATCTCACTACCCTAAAGAGGCCAAGATGGTTCAATTAAGGTTCCTAAGGTCTGTTGATGCTTCATGACACCACATGGAGGCCCCGTACTCTCCTTGACTGACTCAAGGGTTACCGGTACACACCAAAGTGCCACATCAACGTAGCAGACTGCTTCAACCATGTCGGTATACCCCGCACAGTTCCCTCACAGCCTTGTTGCTACTTTCTAAAAGGTATCCCCAGATCCGGGTTAGGATCTATAGAACTCCCAAGCAACCCACAATAATAAAGCAAGCAAAGAAAGCAATTGAAAACACAGTGATCTTAATCCTAAGGTACACCCCACTTTAAGTTTTACTCCCCAGCAGAGTCGCCAGTTCTGTGATCGGTGGATCTGGAACTGACTGTTTTAAAGCTGGTTCGCGAAATGTCGCGGAAGCAAGAGTCGCCACCGTCTTTTATTTTCTCCAATAGGAAAGGACAAAAGCACAGAAAAATTCCTTAAAGAGATTGCTCTCGGTTCGGGAGGTAGGTTATAGAAAGGGAAGGTGTTAGCACCCTTTCTATCCATGGTTATCCATGGGCTCTTAGGTACTTGCTCAATGTGTTTTCAAAATTGTTTGCTTGCTTTTCAATGTGGGTTTCAAAAATATTCTTTGAAAAGTTTCAGTTCAACTCGTACGTCAGAGTGTTTGAAAAGTTTGTTTTGAAAGTTTTTGAAAGTGTGTTGGTGTGAAAAGAGTTTTTGTTTTGTTTGAAATTAGAGCAAGTATCCTTGAGAACCTACCTACCCTAAGGAATTCGTCTGTGTAAATGTCCTTTGAAGTAGTGCCATCCCACCATTGAGAGGTAGGTAGCACCACCGTTGGAGGTGTTCGGGTCAATTCGAGTTTTAGGGACGTGGTGGTCACCAGAGCAACAGTAGGACACCTTAGAAGCTACCCTTATGCCATTGATCCTTTATTTTCCGAGGCAACCGTTTCGAGGCAACTGGATCATGTCATGGACATAAGGACTTACTAAAACGTCCTATACTCGACGACCACCTTTCGAAAGGCAACAGTGAGGCGTACCCTAGGGGTGGTGTGTGCGAATTGTGTGTCATTTTCAGTTTATTGTTTGTCTTGTCATGCATTGGTGATCTAACGATTCGATTTTATTTTTGGGCATTCATTCTTTCATGTTATTGTTTAACAGTTAAATGTGCGGGAATTTAAAGTGCGGAAAAGATAAAAGTCCTACGCTATTACAAAGGCGAGGGTCTACAACGCCAAATTAATCCAGACCCGTTTTAAAATAAATTGCAGAAAAGAAATGTCTAATAGCTATTACACGGCTTTGGTACATATACATAATTATTTACAAAAGAAATAAATGAAACGCGCGAAAAAAAGAAAATAATCAAATGCGAGGGCGTTGAACCCTTTAAAAGAATTAAAATAATTAAGTTATCTAAAATTAAAATTAAATGAAAAATGGTATTTTTGTGTTTTTTAGATTTAAAAGAAAAAAAAAAGAAAAGTTAATTAAAATTAAAATCCTAGTTCTAATGTCTTTTAAGTTTATTATGAAAATATTGACTTTTAACCTAATTTAATTCTAAATTAATTTATGTGCATTAAATAAATAAATAATATTATTATTAAAAAAAAAGAAAATAAAAAGTTATTAAACCTAAACTCTATTTTTTTGGATTTTAGTTATTAAAAGAATTAAAATCTAACCTAAAATGCAACCCTAGTTTAATTATGAAAAACACTAATACTATGGCAAAAAACAAGGAAAGTTAAAAGGAAAAAGTCATTAACCTAATTCTATGTTTTTGTTTTTGATTTTTATTATGAAAAAGAATTGAGATTAAAACCTAATTAAACTAAATGATTTACATGTATTTATTTAGAAAATAATCATAATAAAATAAATATCATATTTTTTATATTTTCTGATTTTTTTGATGTTTTTGTGTTTTTTGTAAAAAATTTATTAATTAAATAAATAGCAAGTAAAAGAAATAAAAGAAAAAATTAAAGAAAGAATAAAAATAAAAATGATAAAGCAAACCAGGGGGGTGTGGTCCCAAATTTGGAGGTGTAGGCCTGGTGATTTTGGCCCATTTGCATTGTGAATCATTGACTTTCTGGATCATATGTGGCTTGTTGACTGGAATCCATGATATGCTTTCATCCTGATCCCTGGATTAGATCTCCAAGACGCGTGGCCAATTGATTCTGAGTGTGTATGGTGAGTCTCAATGTTAGCGTTGCATGGAAACTGGAAATGAAAAATAATATTGAATTTTGCAAGACCTGGGACTTGAACCCAGGTCTTTGATATCATGTGCCTAACGCGTTACCACTGAGCCACTTATGTTTCATTTAATATATAATAGTCAATAAATAATAAAAAAACAAAACCAATGCATGATCATCAAAACGCGCGCAATTCAAATTCCTCCAATCCGCTTGTGCAACGCCATCATCCCTTCCATTTTCCTGAAACACAAACAAAGAAGGCAACGGTTTTTGAAACGTAGCATTAGGCTAGCTACCAGAAAATAGCGACTAGCGCTATGGCTTATATAAATTCATCGCGAGTAGGTCAATTCCTTCGTCTTGGTACACTGAATCCAACCATGGTACTCCTAAGTCCTAATTTTTTCTTTGTGCCAAAGCCCCAATTCAAGAAAACTGTAACCCTAGCTTTTGGTCATGGTGAAATCCCATACGTGATGCAAAAATCAAATTGAATATATGGGTTAGCTTGGAAACTTTGTAAGGAACACAAATATGTAATTAAAATGCAATGATCACGCTTAGAATTGAAAACACGATTTCAAAAAATGTTCTGTACAGTTTGAGTTGTCGTGACTGCTTCTTCGCGTTTTGATTGATGTTAGGAAGTGGAATGTCTTCAGGAATGTCTAAGGATGCTTATGGAACAAAAATTAAGGCTTGAAAGATCTTCTTGTAGTGATTTCAGAATTGTGTTTTTATGCCAAATTTTCAAATTGCCAATCCACTTTTGAGCGAGCCTTTTGCTGAGTTATGGTTAGGGTTGGACTCAGTGATGATCATGGAATGGAATTGGTTTGTTTTTTGACCTAGATTCAAGCTTAGGAAAGAACAAGTCTTAGGGTTTTCACTCTTAACCATTTTTCCTCCTTTTTAGCCAAAACCTAGACCTAGTGTGCAAATGAACCCTAGCCTGATTTCTTGAGTAGGTTCATGATACATAGAAATTGTCCAAGTTCACATAACACTATTCCATTGGTTTTTAAATTTTATTTGAATTTTCAAAGAATTAAAATGAATTAAATCATCAAAAATTAAATAAAATAAAAAAATCAATATTTGGTCTTGAAATTAACCATGGGACACGTGTGTGGCATGACAAGGATGAACCAAGTGGAAAAAATGGGGCCCTTTTGTCAAAAATTGGATTTTCAAGGATAGTTGACTTTTGCCATTTCACAAAAATTTCCCAACTTCTACAAGGCATAACTTGCTCAATTTTTAAGCTTTTCACATGTTCTTGGACATTTTGGAAAGGTCTTTGAGTCCTTTAACCAATGCCTTTGGTCCCATGTCATTTTGATTTACCAATCTCAAGTTATGGCCTTTGACTTAAAGTCCCCTTTTGTTGACTTTTGAAAATGACCTGTAATGTTGAAATTGATAACTTTTTGTGAGAGCATTTCTTGGACTTGAAGTATGAAGATGAGTTGTAGGAAATGTCTTTCTCTTCAAAATGAGCTTTGGATGGAATTTTTCTGATAATCCATGTGAAAGTTATGCCCTGGTCAATTTCAGTTGACTTTTTCAGCTGTCCAAATATAGCAACTTTTGCATCTTTGATGATTTCTGAGCCAAATTTTGAGAATCATGATCAAGCATTGATCAAATGATGTTTGTGGCTTCAAAATGATATGTTGACCAAAAATTTGAACTTTTGACTGTCAAATGACCATTTTGCCCCTACAGTTGACTGTAGTGCAATTTAGGGTTTTGACTGTGCAATCTTGAGCTGAATGCCTTGAAACTTGATATGAGGATGCTTGACCCTCTTTGTAAGCATATGAGACTTGATTGGACCTTTGAACACTTCCTTTTCTTGATCAACACACAAACCCTAGTTTTGACTGTATGGAGGCCTTTGCATTGTGCAACTCTTGGGGAATTTTGTAGCTTGGCTTGGCAGTTTATTGGAGAATATGGGAGGGCAAATTTTGGGGTACAACATAACCATATAAAAAACTTAAGCTAACTCTCAAAGACCAGAGAGAATTTCTCTGGCCCTAAATCTTAACCTAGTTTTTTCAGAAAGTTCATGAACAAAATTCTCCTAGCACGAGTAATATAAATGAAAACTAAGCACATGTATGGTTTCGGGGCTATGAATACAACATCTTTCATTCACAAACCTAAGTCTAACTATTCCTAAATAGGGAGATAAAAGTTCATGAAATACCTGTTTCAGTTGAGCTCGAGCTGGACAATGCAGCAACTTCCAAGGGTGCTTGAGGTTGTTTTGAGCTTGCCTGATGTCCACTGAAGCTTTCCCAATGCTTGACTTGTTTTGAAGTAGCCTGAATCGTGCTACAGAACTCAACCTGCAAAGCTTCCAAACAAAAATGGCAATGTGTGTTAATGGAGTTACAATTGGCAATGGAGGTCTGGAATAATTTAGGTGAGTTTAATGGAAGGTATTGGAACAAGTTTGAGGCAAAACGCACGAGGGAAAGTGGAGATGGAGGTGGTTCTGCAGGGCTTGCCCTATTTTTGCAGAAAAATTGTGATTTTGTGCACAAGGAGATTTTAGTGGTTAAGGACTCGTGTTTTTGGCTTTCTAGGGTGTCTGAAAACTATTTGACAACTTTGTTTTAGTTGGTTTTATCAGATGGTTTTATCACAAGAGAGTGGAAGTGAGGTTATAGGCTTGTACATGCCATCTTATCACCCTGCATACAACTCTCTTGGACCCTCTAATTATTGGATTTTGTTTGCAGCATAAGATATGGTTCAAGGCTCTAGGATGTTGTTTTGACATAAAGCAAAGTTCAAGCAAAAATGGCAATGTTGCTTTTTCCATTTAAGGCTTAATCTAGTGTACAATACCCTAATGACCAAGACAATGCCTTGGCTCACTGGATTTGCATTAAATTATGGAGTACAAACTGGTTTAGAGGCCTGTAATTGTGAACCAAGCTAGCTAGATCAGATTTGGCAAGTGGTATGAACATGTATTGGCCATGGTTGCAAAGTGAGTTTTTGCCAACTTCAAGCATTCGATTCTCCCTAACCACAAAGGTGTTTGAGGAGTTCTTGGACAATTTGGAAAGATTGCAACATGTACTAAAATCCATCTTTGAAATGAAACTTGGAACTCCAAGTGGAACTATGTGAAAAATGGCCAAGAATATGGGTCAAAATCCTGCCTAAACTAGGGCAAAATTTCTCTAAGTTAAAAGTTTTAGGTACCCTTGTTCCAAAAATCATAACTTGAGATACAAGCTTCTTTTGAGAAAACTTCATGAATAAAAGTTTTAAAATTTGTGATAGACTACAACTTTCATGTTTTAAGTTTTGTTTGAATCCATTTTCATCTTGGTGAAAAAATAGGACAAAGTTAGGAAAAACTAAGAAAATTTTATAACTTAGAAAATTTCTAAGTTATGAATTTTTTCCATTTTAAACCCTATTTTGTATTTTTGGGTTTCTTGATGAACAAGTTTCATAATTTGACATGTCTTGATGAAAAATGACCCTTGGCACTTGATTTTGACCAAAAAGTCAAAGTTTGACTTTTCAATATACAGTCAAATTTTGATCAGTTGACTGAAAAATTCATCTGTCAATCCTATGCATTTGAGATCTTCTGACCTTGTTGAATGGGTCAAGACAATGTCATTGAGTCCTTGAGTCCATGGTTGAGCTTGATTTTCCATTGGCTAGGTAAAACAGTAAAAAATTTCCTTTGTACAGACAAAACCCTAAAAATGACTATTTTGCCCTTTTGATTATCTGATCAAATTTCTTATGGAATTGTGATCCAAACTTGATCAAATGGTTCATATGAGTTCATAATGTTGATGTGGGTCAAAATTCATGAGGTTTGACTGTCAATTGGTCACAGTGGACTTTTTCCCCAATATAACTAATTTCTAGGTCAACTGTCCAATTGACTCGGCAAAAATTTGAATCAAGGCTTGAAACTTGGTATGGACAAACTTATGAGTCCAATATGAAGTATGAAAGTCACTTTTGGCGTTGTGGGTCAAAACATCCCTGTGCAAACTCAAACCCTAATTTAGGTCAACAGTGCAAAGAGGTGTCTTGAGCAGAGCAAACCCTAGCTTGATCTTGAGTTCCGAGAGCCTTGTGATGAAAAATGTTGATGAAATGAGAGGGTAAATTTTGGGGTACAACAGTTTCCCCTGTTCAATCTTCTTGAACCTGAAGAGTTAGATTGGCAAGTTTGCCTTTCGCGACTCAAAGGTAAAAGAGGATTGGACATTAGAGTGCCCGCAAATTTGCACTCGTCAAAATATAGCTGAGGAAATGGGCTTAAAGATGCCATTTAGAGATGGTAGAATCTTGCTGGAGATGGGCTTAAATATGCCATCCAAGAATGTTTTGTTGAATTGAAATGTTGTAGATAAGAAGAATGAACGTCAAAATGGTATCCGTGTCTAGAATGCATTTGAACTGTATCTGGAGACTGATTCTGTATGAGCAAAAGAATGGCGTCCGTGTCTGGAGCGTATCTAAGATTTTAATTGTATTTGAACTTTGAATGAATATCAGAATGACTACCGTGTCTGGAGTGTATCTGTATTGTATCTGAATTCTGAACGGGCGACAGAGAAACATTTGTGTATGGAGCATCTATGGACTGGGGATAAATTCCGAATGAGTGACAGAATGGCAACCGTGTCTGGAGCGTATCTGGACTGTATCTGAAGTTGATATCTGTATGAGTAGCAGAATGACTTCCGTGTCTGGAGTGTATCTGAGACTGTAACTGAGATCTGAATAAGTGGCAGAATGACTTCCGTGGCGACTGCACTGGGGAGAATCAAACTGCTGGTGTAAAGACCAGAATGGCATCCGTGTTTGGAGCGTATCTAAACTTGAAGTTGATAGTTGTATCTGGATGAGAGATAGGATGGCCGTCGTGTCTTGAGCGTATCTAGTCTGTATCGGATTGCTGAAGTCTGAATGAGTAGTAGAATGACCGCCGTGTTTGGGGTGTATCTATACTGTATTTTGACTTGAAGTTCTGAATGAGTAATAGAATGACCGCCGTGTCTGGGGTGTATCCATACTGTATCTGAATAATTGTTAACGATAGCCTTTTAATTTTTTTCCTGAAAAGGGTAGAATGTTAGCTAAAACACAAAGTGATGTTGCATGATATGTAGGATGCAATGAACTGTATTTCATCAATGTTTATGATATATGAATGTAATGGATGTGCATGTAAGCTGAGTAGTTGTCTTGCTGAGGAAAATAAATCCTTGACAACTGGAGATAATGAAATCTTTGATTGCTGTCGGGGAAAGTAAATCCTTGACCGATGCTGGGGATTCCAAAAATCTTTGAATACCGAGGATGAGAAATCATTGCTGACTGCTAACTACTTAGGGGTTGAAGATCTCTGATCATTGAGAAGGAGAAATCCTAGGACCACTGCTGGAGATTGAAAATCCTCGGTGATTTGTGGGGATTAACAAGGCCTTTGACAACTTCTGCAGGGAATGAGAATCCTTCATGACCTTCTTGGGAAATAGGGAAAACTCTGAAAAATCTCTACTGGGGAGTTAAAACCTAGGAGGCTTCTGCTTGGAGAAATGAGACCGAGAATATTCGATCTTGTTGGGAGATAACTCTGTGGGGGAAATGTTCACTATTCTGGCTCCGCTGGGGATAGGATTTTTAGGGTTTCCGGGCTCCACTTGGGATCTTGAAGCTTAACTCCGCTGGGGAAATATACTCCAAACTTCAGCTTTGTTGAGGATCTGAATGATGTATTGCAGGGGATTTCTTCTGGAATGGCATAAAGATATCTTCCTACACCTTTAACCTATCAGTAATTATCCTTTCTAAATTTCGTTTTATTTGTAAGCAGTGATTATATTCAAATTCATATCCTTTTCAACAAAACATTGGACGTTTTCAAATAAAACATAAGTGTAAAAGAAAAGAAAGGCAAGCAAATTTCTGCACTTTGAAGTATCTTTGTATTTAACTTTTGTGAGTATCTTTGTACAAAGGAGACAGACATCCTAGTAAGAGAATGTTGTCGTAAAAAATTGAAAATTTTTATACAAAAGAAAGATGGCTATGTGTAACAAACCCATGGGATTCCCATTCTGATATAGCCTTCACAACTCTGAATATCTTGTCCATTTACTGCTTCGTCCGCCGATGACTGGATTGATCAGAAGCTTGGAGCTTGTTGGTGAAGAGATTGTTCTTAAAGTGATCCGACGAGACATAGTCATACGCTTTAATTCCCTAACTTTTGCCTGGACCGCCCTTTCGGGTTTTCGATCCACCGGGAAACCCTTTTTTGCCCAAGTCGCCCTTTCGGGTTTTCAACTCGCCGGGTGTACAGATTTTTTTGTTTTATCCCTAATTTTTGCTTGAACCGCCCTTTCGGGTTTTCGATTCATCGGGATTCCCATTTTTGCCCAAGTCGCCCTTTTGGGTTTTCAACTTGCCGAGTCATTTTATACGTAGTATCTTTTGACTATGTCTGCGTTTGCAGGGTGCGGCAAGTCGTCGCCGTCCATGGTGGTCAGAATCATTGCCCCACCAGAAAAGATGCTCTTAATCACAAATGGTCCTTCGTAAGTAGGATTCCACTTTCCCCTGGGATCACTTTGCGGCAAGATGATCTGCTTGATTACAAGATCTCCGACTTGATATTCTTGGTGCCTGACTTTCTTGTTGAAAGCCTTGATCATCCATTTTTGATACGTCTGACCATGACAAACAGCAGTAAGTCGCTTCTCATTGATCAAGTTAAGTTGATCAAGCCGAGTCTGAATCCAATCGTCTTCACTCAAACCAGCGTCTTTCATAATCCTAAAGGAAGGAATCTGAACTTCCATGGGTAGAACAGCTTCCATGCCGTATACCAAAGAGAAAGGGGTTGCCCCTGTCGTAGTACGTGTCGTGGTACGATATCCATGCAGAGAAAACGGTAACATCTCATGCCAGTCCTTGTAGGTGACTGTCATCTTTTGAATGATCTTCTTGATATTTTTGTTCGCAGCTTCAACAACACCGTTCATCTTCGGCCGATAGGGAGATGAATTGTGATGATAAATTTTGAATTGTTCGCATAGAGCGGTGATCATAATGTTGTTCAAATTTGTACCGTTGTCCGTGATGATCCTGTCAGGGATACCATACCGGCATATGAGGTTCTGCTTGATGAAGCGGGCAACCACATTCTTTGTAACTGAGGCATAAGAAGCTGCTTCGACCCACTTGGTGAAGTAATCAATAGCGACCAAGATGAAGCGATGTCCATTGGATGCCGTAGGCTTGATCTCTCTAATCATGTCAATGCCCCACATTGCGAATGGCCAAGGAGCTGTTAGAATGTTGAGAGGAATAGGAGGAATATGTACCTTGTCGGCGTAAACTTGATATTTGTGACAAGTACGGGAATGTTGATGACAATCAACTTCCATGGTAGACCAGTATTAGTATGCCCTTAGAATCTTCTTAGCCATCGTATGTCCGCTCAAGTGGGTACCAAATGTGCCACTATGTATCCGGGTCATGATCAACTCTGCTTCAACCTTGTCCACACAACGGAGTAGAACACAATCATGGTTGCGCTTATAAAGGATGCCATTGCTTAGGAAGAACTTGGAAGCAAATCTCCTTAAGAACTTTTTGTCATTGACGGAAGCTCCTTCAGGGTATTCTCTAGTCTGGAGATACCTTTTAATTTCATGAAACCAGGGTTGTTCCACTACTTCTTCGACATTAATCTCATGACAGTGCGCAGGTTCGTCCATTCGCTCGATGCTAATTTGGGGAGCCTCGTTATCCCAGTTGTGTTTAAACATAAAAGACATTGTAGCCAGAGCATCTGCTAACTGATTTTCTTCTCACAGGAAATGCTCGAAGGTAATCTGCTCGAAATGAGGCAACAACGTCAAGACATGTTCTTTGTATGGGATAAGATTAGGATGTTTAGTGTCCCACTCTCCTTTGACTTGAATGATAAACAAAGCTGAGTCCCCAAATATGACCAAAGATTTAATTCCCAAGTCTATAGCAGCCTTGAGACCAAAGATGCAAGCTTCATATTCAGCCATGTTGTTGGTACAGCTGAAGCAAAGTCGGGCAGTGAAGGGTGTATGGCAGCCTTCCTGAGAAATGAGTACCGCACCGATACCGTTGCCAAGTGCATTTGAAGCACCATCAAAGTACAGGGTCCATCAGGATCCTTGTTCAGGTCTGTCAAATGGTCTGTTACCTTCAATGTTGTTCAATGTCATGATGTTCTCGTCAGGGAAGTCGAATCTCATAGATTGGTAATCTTCGATAGCTTGATGAGCTAGATGGTCAACTACTACACTCCCTTTTATAGCTTTTTGGGTAGTATACTGGATATCATACTCAGTCAGGATCATTTGCCATCTAGCGATTCTTCCAAATAGAGCAGGCTTCTCGAAGATATACTTGATCGGATCCATTTTGGAAATCAGCAAAGTGGTATGAGTCAACATATACTGTCTTAGCCGGCGAGCAGCCCATACCAAAGCGCAGCAAGTTTTCTCGAGCAGTGAGTAGCGAGTCTCACAGTTGGTAAACTTTTTGCTAAGGTAATAAATGGCATGCTCTTTTCGGCCATACTCGTCATGTTGGCCCAGTACGCACCCCATTGAATTATCCAAAACAGTCAGATACATGATTAACGGCCTCCCTTTGACGGGTGGCATCAGAATAAGAGGTTATAGTAAATACTCCTTGATCTTATCAAAAGCAACCTGACAATCATTGTTCCATTCAACTACCTGATCTTTCTTCAACAGTTTGAAAATTGGCTCACAGGTAGATGTCAAGTGAGAGATGAACCTCACAATATAGTTTAAGCGTCCCAAGAATCCTCTAACCTCATTTTCAGTGCGGGGGGAAGGCATTTCTTGTATAGCTTTTAACTTAGTTGGGTCAACCTCAATGCCTTTGTTGCTGACAATAAATCCCAAAAGTTTACCAGACCTAACTCCAAAAGTGCACTTGCTTGGGTTCAGTATGAGCTTATACTCTTTCAACCTGGAAAATAGCTTCTGCAAATGATTAAGGTGTTCTTCTTCTGTCTGTGATCGAGCTATCATGTCGTCTATGTAAACTTCGATCTTATGATGAATCATATCATGAAACAAAGCTACCATGGTGCGTTGATAGGTTGCCCCTGCGTTCTTCAGTCCTAATGGCATCACCTTGTAGCAGAAGGTACCCCATTGCGTGACAAAAGTAGTTTTATCCATGTCCTCGGGTGCCATTTTGATCTGGTTATAGCCCGAGAATCCATCCATGAAAGAAAATACTTTGTGCTAAGCTGTATTGTCAACCAAGATATCGATGTGTGGTAGTGGAAAATCGTCTTTAGGGCTAGCCCTATTTAAATCCCGATAGTCCACACACATTCTGACTTTGCCATCCTTCTTAGGCACGAGCACAATGTTAGCAACCCATTGTAGATAGGAAGTAACAGCCAGAAAGCCAGTGTTGAATTGCTTCATCACCTCAGCTTTGATCTTCTCGGACATGTCATGCCTCATTCGGCGGACCTTTTTCTTGATCGGTGGACAATCTTCTCTTGTAGGGAGACGGTGAACCACGATATCTGTGTCTAGCCCTGGCATGTCTTCATAAGACCAGGTGAAGATTTCAACATATTCGTTCAACAACTGCACTAAGCGCTCCTTGACATTTGGTTCCAGGTTGGCACCCACTTTTACTTCTTTCCTGTCTTCCTCTGTCCCTAAGTTGATGGTTTCTAGCAGCTCTTCGTGAGTCAGAATAACCCTCTCTTCTTGTTGTAAAAGTCTGGCTAACTCTCCCGACACTTCACAGTCTTTGTCAACTTCATACTCAGCATGATTGACCAAGTCTTCAGAGTTATCGAAGGCTAAAACAGAACAGTCACCCATGGAATCCGGAGTGGATGGGTACCTGCATTTGTGAGTGTGGGTGTGTGTAAGGGATAACCATCCTTAAACAAAACAAAAATGCAAAAGGAAAGAAAATGAACACAACAGTTTATGAAAACGTCCAATGATTCATTAAAACATGGCATATGATAATGAATTAAATCAAGCCCTTACAAATGGACCTACATGCCCCAGGCAAAGCATGAGGTGAAAATAGTGTACGAATTGTTTTAGTTATTACAGACCGAAATAAGAAATTGTTCAAAGATAAAATTACTGGTTGAAAAAGGTGATGGGAATAAAATCCTTTGCTTCCCAGTTTCTTAAACCCCCTTCCACGGTCGGGAAGATCCAATATTCAAAGTGGCTCTCTTCATATTCATCTTCTACATCATTGATTCCATGGTGAGAGATCTTGACGGGTGGTCCTCCAGACTTAGAGCGACGCATAGCCTTTTGTCCTGCAGTAGTGAACCCCAATCCAAACTTGTCCGTCTTATGGGGAAAATTAGGTAACTGCCCCCACACTGTACTCTTCCCCTCTTTAATTATAGACTCTGTGTCTTTGAGAGATGCCATCCTAGATACATGCTTGGGAACGATAGGAACCTCAACCATTGTCCTCGCAACTGCTACCTCAGGAGAAACTTCCTCAAAATGTTGGAAAGGCGTTTCGATGAACTCGCCATCCAAATCCACATAGAGGAAGGAATTGAGATGACTTATCATGTACTCTTCCTCGCCTTGCACTATTATAATCTTACCCTTAACAGGATATTTCAGCATTTGGTGCAAAGAAGAGGTAACTGCCCCGACATAATGGATCCACGGTCTTCCTAACAAACACGAATATGACGGACGAATGTCCATCACGTAAAAGGTGGAGTTAAAAACTTCTGTACCTACTTTGATAGGAATATCAACCTCTCCATGAACCATTCTTTTGGACCCATCAAAGGCCCTAACAACGATGTTACTAGGTTTGAGGGTCAGTCCTTCGCAATCCAAACGGTCTAAGGCTTTCTTCGGAAGCACATTCAAGGAAGAACCAGTATCAACTAAGACATGGGCGAGAGTGGTTCCCCGGCATTCAACCGAGACATGTAGCGTGTCGTTGTGTTTCCTTCCTTTGGGAGTTAAGTCAGCATCGGAAAATCCAAGGCCATTACCAGCAGTAAGACTGGCCACACATTCCTGAAACTGGTCAGCCGAAGTCTCTTGGGGTACATGTGCCGCCTTCAAAAATTTGATCAGGGCCTTAGCATGGGCCTCAGAGCAGAGTAGAAGAGCCAACATTGAAATTTTAGAAGGGGTCTGCCCTAGCTGTTCCACAACGTCGTAGTCACTTTTTCTGATTATTTTCAAAATTTCATCCATTTCTTTCTGAGTGGTTTCGGGGATAACCACAACATGAGCCTTCATCCTGACAGGCACTTCTAGTATCCCCTTACCCTTATTGGTAGTATCAGCAGATGGTCTTACTTCAGGAGTATCTAATTCTTCAATCATCGGGCCTTGCACAGATGGGCTAACAGGTACGGAAGCTTTCAAGGGTCCGAAAACTGCTCGAGGGGGAGCAATCTCTGGAGAAAAAATCCGGCCGCTGCGGGTTATCTTGCTTGTACCCACAATGTTCCTTATATCGGGGTCCTCTTCTTCAGAAATCTCTTGGACTGCCTCAATCTATTTAATACCATGGTAGAAGATTTCTCCTCCATAGTTCCATGGTATCATTTTGCTGGATTGGTACGGGACAGGTCCCGACATGGTGATCTTTAATGGTACAAACTTAAGGTCTAGCATAATCCTTACAGGCCTTTTGCAAGCCTTGGGAGGATTGTCGGAAATGGTAATGATCGCAATATCGTTGATTGAAGTAGCAAAAGTAGAAGGTGTAACAGGAATGAAGGTATCAACAGGGGTCTTCTGGAAGAGTATCTCTTGGGTATCCATCAGGCGTTGGACACCTGACTTCAACATTGGGCAATCACCTCGTATGTTCAAACAAAAATAACAGTCTTTTCCACAACCAGGAAAGATCCCGGCTCTCATCAAATTCTCTTTAATCACAAGTAACGGCGTCAACAGGTCAACGACATCAGTAATATGAAGGTCCTCCATAACAGCATGAACATTATTACCGTGCTTGGGCATCGGAGCAGAAATCACACTGGGCTTCTCAGGAGCATCAAATTCTATTTCCTTAGCGTCAATCAGGTCCTGGATTTTGAACTTAAGCACCCAACAACTATTGGTATCGTGCTCAATACTGTCAGAGTGGTAAGCACACTTGGCATTAGGGTGGTAGGATGGAGAGGAGGTGTTAGGGTTCTTTGGAGCTTCCTTCAAACTGACAAGATTCAGCTTCAACAAATGGGGGAGTACTTGAGCTGGCGTCATGTTGATGCGGGTGAACTGCCATTGTGGCCTTTCTACCCGTTGTTTATTAGGTCTTGACTGATTGTTACGAGTTTGATCATTTGAAGAATTTTGAATCATCACAACCCCTACAGTTGGCTGGCGCTTAGCTCTTCCCTGACCCTTCTGAGAATACACAGCAAAGGCTTCCTTCTTAGCTGGGAAGGCTTTCTTAACAGCTGGGGATGCGGAAGCATCCTTTTGAATCTTACCACTTTTAATACCAGCCTCGACCCTTTTGCCGGTCAAAATTAGTTCAGTAAATCCCGCGGAAGAACTCTCGATCAGATGATTGAAGAAAGGACCAGGCAGGGTCCCCAGAAACATGTCAACTAGCTCCCTATCCGATAATGGTGGTTGCACCCTTCCAGCCAGATCACGCCACTTCTGGGCATACTTTTAAATCCTTCATTGGAAGCCATCCCCATACTCTGTAGTTGAGTACGAGTGGGCGCCAAATCAGCATTATATTGGTATTGACGATAAAAAGCAGCAGCTAAGTCTTCCCAATTGTGAACCTCTGATCTCTCGAGTTGATAGAACCAGTCTAGCTGCATGCCAGACAAACTGTCTTGAAAAAAATGTATCCAGAGGTCTTTATCAGATGAGTGGGGTTGGATCTTTCTGACATACGATCTCAGGTGCATCTTTGGGCAGGACAGCCCGTCATACTTGGTAAATGTCGGTACTTTGAATTTGGGAGGGATAACGATCCCAGCTACCAACCCTAGTTCTTCAAAATCCAAACCAAGTACCCTCTGTAGCTCCATGGCTGCCAATCTATCCTCAAGATTCTTATATTTATCATCCGCTGGAGGATATTGTTGTTCGGAGTAGTCTTCGTCTTCTTCCTCTTCCTCCTCTTCAACCTCAGATTCAGAAGGTACAACAACCCCTTTCCCTTTACCAGCCCCTTCGTCGGACGTTGAGGGGAACTCAAGAACCTTCCTAGCATTGCTTTCAAACCTTCTTCAAAAAGTGGCTACTCCGGACCTCTTCTTCTTTTTCTCTTTATTATTTTCCAACAGAGCTTTGAGGTCCTCTTGACCCTTTGCCAAGGTCATGAGGAGTTACTGGAATTGTGAATTTTGTGCCTGCAGATCCTTTATCGTCTACTCCAAATCCATCTTGCTGAAATAAACAGCAGAAAGATAAAGAAACCTGGTGTGAAGACCTGTTTATGCATATGATGAATGGTATGTTATTCATGTAATGCATTCAAGGATTCAGAAATTCAAATTTGTTGCAAACAAAAAGGAACACACGTCATATTAAGAAGAAATTGTTAGCACATAAGTTCCCCATGGGCAAAATATTACAAAATTCTTAATGTAAAAAGACATTACACATCCTCTTTGGTGCGATTTAAGTGTTGAGAGTTTCCTCCTCATGAAGTCGGCGGGTAAGCTCCAAAACCTTCTTCTCACTGGCATAGAAGCTGGCTTCAAAAGTATTTCGTTCTTCCTTGAGTTGGATCCAACTATTTTGCATTTCTTCCCATGATGTTGGCATGTCAGGATGTAGGATGGTGTATGAAACCTCTCCTTCCATAACAGGCTCTTTGATCAAGGGGAGAATGTGAGAGTATGGCATCATAAGATTCTGGGCACGAGTTCGTACCCACTTGAGATAAGGCTCAAGGGGGATGGAATTCTTGTGCTCCAGTGTCTTACTATCCACTTTGTTGGGCATCCTCCAAGCTCTGATGAACCTTTGTCTAAGTCCTTGCGCATCGTTGTCGAAGTCAAAAACTAGGTCAGGAATCAGCATGTCATGAGGGCCATCCCTCCGAGCATATCCAAACTGTCTTAGAGCTAAACAAGGGTTATAGGTAATGCCTCCCCTAATTCCAAGTAATGGGAAATTAGGGAATTCCCCACAACGATCAATGATGGTGACATTTTCTCTAGATCGAGAACACCAATGAACATCAGAATGTGTGAGGGTCATCAATCGTTGTGACCACCTTAAACCCTGCTCATTCTTCAAAACTGATTGTGGAAGGTGAGAATAAACACCTTGCTAGGAGAGGAGTACAACACATGAGAACACCTCTTTCCCTCTTTGTTCTTGTGTAAAATGAGTGTAGGATGTCCCCAAGCAATGTGGGTATAGGATTCCTGGATATGAAAATCTTGACAGCATTCACATCTATAAGTTGGTCGGGGTTTGGGAACAAGACCAACCCATAGATAAGGAGTGCCACAATCTCTTCAAAGGCTTGTAGATCAAGAGAATTCCAGCAGTCTTGGGCCTTCTCAAACAGAAACTTTACCAAGAAACCCTTGACACCACTCCTGGTTTCCCAATGTCCCTTGATGTCAGATGGTTGCAAGTGTAATGCTTGAGCAACATCTTCAGGATTTGGTTCTTTTTTCGTACCGTTGTAGGGTAGTTGATTAAGAATATGAATTCTTAAGAGTTGAGAAAATTCCTCCAAAGTGGGTACTAATTGGTAATCAGGGAATGTGAAACAGTGATGTAGGGGGTCAAAGAATTGGAAGAGAACTTTCACCATGTCTTCTTCAATGTTGGAGTTGACCAAGTTGAGAAGTCTACCATGTCTTTCACTGAAGAGAGAATTCTCTGGAATCCTAAAAGTAAGCTCCTTGAGTTGAGGAGGGATTCTCACAAGGTTGACTTGAACTGTTTTCCTGCAAAGAGATTCCATGACCTACAAAACAAGAACAAAGATGAAGATCCAAACCCTTGAAATGGTTAGTGGATGCATATGATGCTTTATGATGTTCATGATGGATTCACAAACACATGTACAAGCAAATCACACAAAACCCTAGTTTCAGGCTTGCATGAGGTTTCATAGGTAAATACCCTCTTGAGTTTAGTTGGCTCAAACCTGTCCTATAAATAGTAACCGGGTTCTAAGGAGCTCAATATCACTGGATTGTTTTCTATGTTCATTGTTTTGGTTTAGCCACTTAACTAGCGACCAAAATATTCCAAGAAAACAACCCTCAATGAGTGTAGTATCGAGTATCTACCAACTTCGGACTGCACCAAAGCTGGTCATCTCACTACCCCTAATAAAAGGCCAAGATGGTCAAGTAAGGTTCTAAGAATTCATTAGTGCTTTATGACATCACTCAGCGGCTCCGTATTCTCTTTGATTGACTCAAAGGCTACCGGTACTCAGAAATATGTCGCACTAATATAGTTATTGCTTCAACCATGTCGGTATACCCCACACAGTTTTCACAATGTATTGCTATTTACCTATGAATGTTTCCCAAATCCGGGTAGAGGATTTCAAGCCCAAACAAGAGAACCAAATGTAAAGCAATCAAGGCAAATAATATAATCATGCAAAGGGTGATCTAAGCCCTAAGGTTACTCCACTTTTAAGATAATTCCTCAGCAGAGTCGCCATTTCTGTGATACGGTGGGAGAACTGGCTTGGGATTTTACGTTTGTGTTCGCAAATGTTTCGGTTTAGCAAGAGTCGCCACCGACTTTTTATTTTATCCAAAGGAAAGGTTAAAAAGCACAGGAAAGACCTTTGAGATGTTTTCTTGGGTTCGGGGAGTAGATTATAAAAAGGGAAGGTATTAGCACCCTTTCTATCCATGGTTATCAATGGGATCTTAGTTACTGGCTTAGATCACTCGCTTTACTTTTCAATTGTTTGAAATGGTGCTCTTCAATTGTTTGAAATGGTGTTTTGTGTGTGGTTTTGAAAGATGTTTTGAAAAGAGGCCATCGTTGTGGCAACCTTTGTAATGATTCTTGTTTGAATGTATACAAAGATGTTTTTGTCTTTTGAAAAGTTTTCGATGTTTGAAAGTAGGGTTTTGAAATGGTGTGGTGAAGTGTGTTTTGAAGATATCAAGGATGTTTTTTGCAAGTTTTGATCAAGTAACTAAGAGTTGTCTACCCTATTTTACTCAAAGATCTTTCTTATGTTTTTAACCCTTTTAACAGTGTTGTTTCACCATTGTATTTGGTGAACAACCTTGTGTTAGGATGTTAAATGGGACAGGCGCGGGTCATCGTATAGACCATGATAGCAATAATGTCAAGTATTTTTGGCAATTTTTTTGAGGGACTTGATCATTTTGTTTAGGCAACTCAGATAGCGTCATCGAGGGACTATGATCTTTGTTTTGTTTTTGTTTCGCCAAAGTACTTGACATGCATACCATGACCCATTTTTGAAGGCAACAAGTGGATTGTAACCCTAGGGGTGCAAGTGTGCATTGTGTTTGTTTTTCATGCATTTTTATCTTTGATTAGGTCAAACTATTTGTTAATTTGATTTTTTGCATACAAAACCCTAAGTCTAATCATGGCATAATTGAAAGCTTAAAAGTGCGAGAATTTAAATTCTACACTATTACAACATGATATAGGGAGGGGGTACAAATTTGAATTGGGGATTATTTTGCAAGAAATTGAATCCTAAATTATTACAACCAAATTGAATGTATAAGGCATAACAATTAAATGTACAATATTTAAATAAATACACTAAATAAATATTAAATAAAGTGTATTATGCAAAAAAAAGTTTTTATGTATGTAAAAAGTATTTTTTATGTGAAATGTAAATAAATAAAAAAGTCAATTTCCATTATTTTTGTTTTTTTAGGGCAAAAACCCTAATTTCTTAAATAAATAGTATCATTTATTATTTATATACAATAATGTATCAATTTGTACAAAAATAGAAGCATATTGAAGAAAAGGTATTTTTAGTATAAAATATTAATAAAAATAAAAATATATATATATATATATATATATATATATATATATATATATATATATATATATATATATATATATATATATATATATATATATATATATATATATATATATATATATATATATATATATATATATATATATATATATATATATATATATATATATATATATATATATATATATATATTTTACAAAATATATATATTTTAAGAAAATATTTTCAAATGTATATAACAAATAAAATAAATTATTTAAGTATTATTTGTATTATTTTTTAAGTTTTAACAAAAGAATATAAAGTATTTAAACATGTTTACATTAGGAAAAATCAGAATAAAATACCTAATAAATGAAAAAAAATGTGAAAATATTTTTAGAATATTTTTAGAATATTTTTTATGCTTGAAAATAAAATATCAAAGTCAGAGAAAAAATAAAAATGCAAAAATGATCAATATACAAAAAATGGGCCAGGGGGTGTGAAAATGAAAAAAGGGGTGTGAATAGCAGGAAGTAGCCAGGCCCAGCCCAGCTACTTCATCTTCTTCCTCTGTCAACACAAACGGGCGCCTAGCTCAGTTCAAACCTGCATCTCCTGATTCCTTTCTTTTTTGACAAAACTCATAACATGAAACTTGTAGAGCATCAAACAACGAATCTAACCATATAAAAAACTTAAGCTAACTCTCAAAGACCAGAGAGAATTTCTCTAGCCCTAATTCTTAAACTAGTTTTTTCAAAAAGTTCATGAACAAAATTCTCCTAGCACGATTAATATAAATGAAAACTAAGCACATGTATGGTTTCAGGGCTATGAATACAACATCTTTCATTCACAAACCTAAGTCTAACTATTCCTAAATAGGGAGATAAAAGTTCATGAAATACCTGTTTCAGTTGAGCTCGAGATGGACAATGCAGCAACTTCCAAGGGTGCTTGAGGTTCTTTTGAGCTTGCCTGATGTCCACTGAAGCTTTCCCAATGCTTGACTTGTTTTGAAGTAGCCTGAATCGTGCTACAGAACTCAACCTGCAAAGCTTCCAAACAAAAATGGCAATGTGTGTAATGGAGTTACAGTTGGCAATGGAGGTCTGGAATAGTTTAGGTGAGTTGAACGGAAGGTATTGGAACAAGTTTGAGGCAAAACGCACTAGGGAAAGTGGAGATGGAGGTGGTTCTGCAGGGCTTGCCCTGTTTTTGCTGAAAAATGGTGATTTTGTGCACAAGGAGATTTTAGTGGTTAAGGACTCGTGTTTCTGGCTTGCTAGGGTTTCTGAAAACTGTTTGACAACTTTGTTTTAGTTGGTTTTATCAGATGTGTGAGATGCCTTGTGTTTGACAAGTTTTCTTTTTCTTGAAGCAAAAGAGTGGAAGTGAAGTTATAGGCTTGTACAGGCCATCTTATCACCCTGCATACAACTCTCTTGGCCCCTCTAATTAGTGGATTTTGTTTGCAGCATAAGATATGGTTCAAGGCTCTAGGATGCTGTTTTGACATAAAGCAAAGTTCAAGCAAAAATGGCAATGTTGCTTTTTCCATTTAAGGCTTAATCTAGTGTACAATACCCTAATGACCAAGACAATGACTTGGCTCAATGGATTTGCATTAAATTATGGAGTACAAACTGGTTTAAAGGCCTGTAATTGTGAACCAAGCTAGATAGATCAGATTTGGCAAGTGGCATGAACATGTATTGGCCATGATTGCAAAGTGAGTTTTTGCCAACTTCAAGCATTCGATTATCCCTAACCACAACGGTGTTTTAGGAGTTCTTGGACAATTTGGAAAGCTTGCAAAATCTACTACAATCCATCTTTGAAATGCAACTTGGAACTCCAAGTGGAACTATGTGAAAAATGTCCAAGAAGATGGGTCAAAATCCTGCCTAAACTAGGGCAAAATTTCTCTAAGTTAAAAGTTTTAGGTACCCTTGTTCCAAAAATCATAACTTGAGATCCAAGCTTCTTTTGAGAAAACTTTGTGAATAAAAGCTTTAGAATTTGTGATATACTAAAACTTTCATGTTGTAGGTTTTGTTTGAATCCATTTTCATCTTGGTGAAAAAATGGGACAAAGTTAAGAAAAAATAAGAAAATTTTATAACTTAGAAAATTTTTAAGTTATGAAAATTTTCCATTTTAAACCCTATTTTGCATTTTTGGGTTTCTTGATGAACAAGTTTCATAATTTGACATGTCTTGATGAAAAATGACCCTTGGCACTTGATTTTGACCAAAAAGTCAAAGTTTGACTTTTCAATATACAGTCAAATGTTGATCAGTTGACTGAAAAATTCATCTGTCAATCCTATGCATTTTAGATCTTTTGACCTTGTTGAATGGGTCAAGACAATGTCATTGAGTCCTTTAGTCCATGGTTGAGCTTTATTTGCCATTGGCTAGGTCAAACAGTAAAAAATTTCCTTTGTACAGTCAAAACCCTAAAAATGACTATTTTGCCCTTTTGATGATCTGATCAAATTTCTTGTGGAATTGTGATCCAAACATGACCAAATGGTTCATATGAGTTCATAATGTTGATGTGGGTCAAAATTCATGAGTTTTGACTGTCAATTGGTCACATTTGACTTTTTCCCCAATATAGCTAATTTCTAGGTCAACTGTCCAATTGACTGGGCAAAAATTTGAATCAAGGCTTGAAACTTGGTATGGACAAACTTATGAGTCCAATATGAAGTATGAAAGTCAATTTTGGAATTGTGGGTCAAAACATCCCTGTGCAAACTCAAATCCTAATTTAGGTCAACAGTGCAAGGAGGTGTCTTAAGCAGAGCAAACCCTAGCTTGATCTTGAGTTCCAAGAGCCTTGTGATGAGAAATGTTGATGAAATGAGAGGGTAAATTTTGGGGTACAACAATACTCGTCTGTATATTCTTTTAATACCCGTCTGTATTGATTCAAACACTCGTCCGTGTTTAACCTTCCTTTGATACTCGTCCACATCTTCTTTCAATACCCGTCCGTATTGATTCAAACACTTGTCCGTGTTTAACCTTTCTTGATACTCATCCATATCTTCTTTCAATACCCATTCGTATTGACTCAAACACTCATCCGTGTTTGAACTTTCTTGATACTCGTCCATATCTTCTTTCGATACCCTTCCCTATTGATTCAAACACTCGTCTGTGTTTAACCTTTCTTGATACTCATTTATATCTTCTTTCAATACCCATCTGTATTGATTCAAACACTCGTTTGTGTATCCATTCCTTGCATTGTCATCGTGTTACGTTACAAGTCCAATCTCTGTCTCTTCACTGAAAAAACAAAAATTCTTTCCCCAGTAGATATAAAAAAATAAAAATAAAAAATAAATAACCCACTCACACTTTCTCCCAGAACAAATTTCCGGCATTGGTATTTAATCAACTTCTACCTCAAACTTCTGAAAGGCATGCACCAATCGTGCTTTTAGGTTTAAGATGATTAAATAGGGGCAGATGTAATACCCCAAATTTGTTCTACCCTTTTATAAAATCATCTGTCTTATGCACCTTTATTTTTCTCATGTACATTACTTCCATTGGGTCATACAATAAATCATGCTTCATCAATAAACCTAGCAGGGGATCATTGGTATTTGAAATATCGGTACATCAAATGAGCTTGGTCTCGCTGGTATTTTCATTAAGCATGGACTAAAATCAAGGGTTTTGTTTTCTCTCATCACCTCAAGCTGCTTCCCTCACTTAATGTGTGTCTCAAAGACATGGTTAGGGTTTCCTCAAGGTATTGTACTGTAATGATCATCAAGTTAAAAGATCTTGTGGGTCGAACTGCAAAGCATTGGGTCATGGCATAAAAGATAAAGTTATGAATTCATTAAGTTCAAGATGTCATCATGCTTTCAAATACTTGTTGCTTCAATTGCAAGTTAACTAGGGTTTTAAGAGAAATGAGATGTCAATTTTGATTCATCATTGAAACTCCTAATTATACTCAAGATTGATATTAATTTAAGGTCTTGTTAAGTTCAAGATTTGTTAATGGTGAATTCAAGATAGGGTTGGAAGAGTCATTCATATGGTTTCAAGGAAGATTCATTCATTCAAGTCTTTCTCAATGCAAAAAGTTCAAGGTTATTCAAGCATACCAATTCATCAAAGTTCATTTTTGAATTTCAAGAAACTTCACCTCATCTTAAATTCAAGATCTAAATTCAAATAAGTTACAAACCACATCATACCATATTGAAACACAAAAGCAAGAGCAAACATGAAGCTAAATGTTGGAAGGAGGTTTCATTGAATTTCCCAAAAATAGATACGTGCACAAAGTCATTACAAAATCACAAAAAAAAAATCTCCACTACTATATCATGTTACATTGCCATACATTGGATACATTCTTTAAAACCTATTATTCCCACCATGACTTCATCAATATTTCTCCACTTATGCCTTCATATTGTACATGACTTCAATTCTTGCTTCAGGCACACAAAACCAAAAGTTTGCCATTGTATTTTCTTCAAATGACCTGTTGTCCAAAACCATACCAGAATTGTATCACCAGATGCTACCCTACATAAGATTCACAATAGAAAATCAGAAGACATGAAATCTTTTCTCACAAATTCAACCAAAGTATGTAACAAATGGCATGTTCCAGATTGCCACCAAACCTTCCACATACATGGACCTTCCAGCAATAAAAGCATCATCACCTGCTTATCAAAAATCATAAGCAAATAAAAGGCACTCGTCATATTAATTCAGGCTACATATAATGCGAAAACAATTCAGGTTCACAAAAACAGTTAACAAAAAGCCACAACCCTACTTTCATTAACATCATCAATCCAAACTAACTGAAACAAGCTTCAGAAATACAAAAAAGGATTAGAGGGAATCGTGAGAATGAAAAACAGTTTTATAACAGAAATCCAGCTCATATGATTGACTTAAGACCAACACTAACAGAATATCCAACCTCCAAAACTAACTCTAACAACCTATAACTAACTCTAACAACCTCCCAACTGAATTCCCTCTAACCCATCTAATAGAATTCCTAATTAACCTTCCAAAACAACTTTTTATAACCGAAAACAACAGTTAATAAACTTCCTCCAAAACTGTGCATAACAGAAAAAACCAACAGAATTTCTAATGGAATTTCGCTCCTGTAACTAACTTTTAACAAAGCTAACATAATTTCCTAACTAATTCTGAACATATTTCAACCATTTTCTCCAAACAGATTTTCTCTAACAAATTAAACTAATTCAAGCAACTTTTCTAACAGTTCCTATTTCTAACTATCAAACCTAAATAAAAAATGCCAAGCCTCACTCCAAAGCTTAATCATATCCTAACCTGGGGTCTATATAAATCAATTCCCTCCCAATTCTTAGCTACAACATTCATTTCTACATAAATCACAAAGAACTCTCTCATCTTTGTGCACTTCCTCTTTCTCTCTTCTTTAATTCTCTCTCCATAACCATTTCTTCACAAGCCTCTCTTTCACCATAACCCCCCATTCATCTCCACACCATTCAACCACGATTCATACTTCACCATTTTCACCTTCTACAACCTTCACCAACTCTCAGAACCTCACCCATCGCCAAGCTTCACTCTCTCAGAAACTCCTTCACTCTCTACCTTCATCCTCTCGTCTCTTCCTTCATCTACACCTTCACCCTACAACTATGAACTCCCTCTGATATCTCATCTCCATCATCACTTTCATAGCTCCTCAATCCCATGAGAGCTCTGAATCATTATATCCATCCCTCTGCAATAGAGAATTGCAAAGAACTCACAACGCAACGATAACAACCACAATACACGGAACTGAAAGAAAAAGCAAACGCGGAGAAGAAGAGACAAGAAACGAAAAAAGAAGAAGAGAAAGTGAAGAAAGAGAGAAAATCAAGCAGATTACCTCAAAGTTCATCTTCACCGGACTACAACTTCATCATCTCCGCCGTCATCGAGGTAGGTCGAACGCCATAAAAGAAATCCATGGGAGTTCTTTTGGGACTCATTCGAGCGGGCATTCTATGGCAAAGAAAATCCTGTGCGCATGGTACTTCTGGACGACGATGGAGAGTGATTGTTGCGTATATGCAAAACTGTGCCACAAATGCCAGGTGTATGCAGATAGAATTCATGTTCCTCCAACTCCTTTGAATGTTATGAATTCACCATGGCCATTCGCAATATAGGGGAATTGACATGATTTGGAGGATTGAACCAAGTGCTTTGAATGGTTAGAGGTTCATTCTAGTGGCTATTGATTATTTCACTAAATTGGTGAAAGCAAATTCTTACAAGAATGTAACCAAACAGGTCGTTACCAACTTCATGAGGAAGGAAATCATATGCCGTTATGGAGTTCCTCATAGAATCATCACTAACAATGGTTCTAATCTTAACAACAACATGATGAAGGAGTTGTGCGAAGAGTTCAAAATTGAGCATCACAATTCATCGACGTATCGACCAAAGATGAACGGTGCAATCGAAGCTGCTAACAAGAACATAAAGAAGCTCATCCAGAAGATGGTCAAAACATACAAATATTGGCATGAAATGTTTCCTTTTGCTCTGCATGGCTACAAAATGTTTGTGCATACTTCGACGAGGGAAACTCCATTTTCTCTTGTCTATGGTACAAATGTAGTGCTTCCTGTCGAAGTAGAGATTTCTTCCTTGAGGGTTCTGATGGAAACCAATCTTGATGAGGCGGAGTGGGTTCAGACAAGATTCGACCAACTCAATCTGATTGACGAAAAGCTCCCGACAGCCATCTGTCATGGCCAATTGTACCAACAGAGGATGAAAAGAGTGTTCGGCAAAATGATCCATCCTGACATGTTTTATCCTGGTCATTTGGTCCTGAGAAGGGTTTTCTTGCAAAGCCATTCCAATCCAAGGGGAAAATGGACTCCCAATTACGAGGGACCATATATCGTGAAGATAGCCTTTTCAGGAGGTGCTCTAATCCTGACAGACATGGATGGGGAAGACGTTCAACTCCCAATCAATTAAAACTCAGTAAAAAATACTACGCATAAAGAGACCCTCTAAGTCGAAAACCCAAAAGGGCTACTTAGACAAAAATAGGCATCCTGGTGGACTTGAAAAGTCCAAGAAAAAATTATGGATAAAATGAAAACGATAATAACCCGCTAAGTCGAAAACCTGAAAGGGCGACTTAGGAAAAAAGGAATATCCCATTGGATCGAAAACCCGAAATGGAGATCCAAGAAAAAGTTAGGGATCATAAGCGATAGGCTGTAGTCTGAACACTCTTCACGAATAACACATGCACATCTATAACACCTTGGTAGTGAATTGATCGGTACAACTGCTACTCTTCAGAGGCAAAGCATTGAGACTACTAAGGATATGGGAACTGTAGCAATACCAGTTTTAATGGAAATTTAAGCATCTCTCATTGCCATTTGTACCTATTGTGTTTTCCATTTCTTTTTCGCAACTACCTCATATAGGAGTTGCATCCTTGTACAAATTCCTGTTCATAGGCCAATCAATAAAGTTTGTTTTCATCAAAAAGTTGTCTTTTATTGTCATAAAATGTTTTTCGTATGCAAAATGTGTTTTGTTCGTTATTAAACACTGCAGTAGAAACATGGGGAATAAATGTTCCCAAGCTAAGATAAAACTTGACTTTACGTTGATGTATAACCATAAGGGAGTGTCATATGCATTCCAAGTGTTGTTTTTCTTTGCAAGTAGCATGACAACAATCACCCAGACTTATCTAGTGCACGAAGCCTCCTTCATCTACTATAGGAAATTTTAAACCTGGTTTCCCAAGTGAATTCAAAAAGTTCGAAGTCGCCGTTTGACTTGGCACGCGCAAGTGCATCCCTAGTGGAGCTGAATCGGGGCATTCGTAGAGCTAAACCGGGGCATTCACAGGTGTCCATGCCCATCTTTTATCCCCAAGTGATTTAAGAGGTAACTCTCCAGTGTGGCATAAACTTGGGGCATGTATTCTAAGAGATCCACATGGTGTTTAGTACCCGTTCTTTAGCATATTCAGTTCTACCATCCTCTCAATGGTCCAGAATTAAGGGAAGTCGGGCTAGAGTATCTCTTCCCCAATAATACAGTTCAGAATTCAGCGGCGTACCTAAAGACTCGCTTCATCAGCAATCCAATCTTCAGCAGAGTCATCAACAATCTTCGATATCATGAGCTCCCCAGTGAAAATTCTTACTAGTATCCCCAACAATCTTTGGTACCACAGGTTTCTAGCGCTGATGTGTATTGGCATCCCCAGTAAATAACAACATTCCTCAATGAGCCCTCGTTTATCCCCATGGATTCTATTTCTTTGCATTTGCATTTAGTTATCGTTGCATAACATTGCATCCTTAAAAGCATGTAGCCGATCCATCAGAATGGATCTTTGTGGCAAAATAAATTCAAACATGCATACGAAGCATAAGCCAAATCATGTACCTTACACGAAAGACCTGAATCATTCAAAAACAACAATACATCCCCACAAGAGGGTATCACTCCCAAAACCCCAGTTGGTGACCTTCACCTTCATGATGCCCAGTTAACAGTGTCAATACCTCATCCACCTATTCCCAGCCAAATCAATACACCTTGTCATACAAACCCAGTTCTCATCTAGTAGTCGTTTCCCATCTAACAATCAATCCTAAACCCAGTTCCCGCCTGGTAGCCAGTTCCCGTCTGACAAACATTTTAGTCTCCAAACACTCTTCTGTGTCAGCTTCCAACACTCGTCTGTGTCAATTCCTAAACATAAATCCGTGACAGTTCCCCGAACACTCGTCCATGTTATATCTTCCTTGATACCCGTCCATATCTTCTTTCTATACCCGTCATTATTGATTCAAACACTTATATGTGTTTAACCTTTTCTTGATACTCGTTCGTATCTTCCTTCAATATTCGTTCGTATTGATTTAAACACTCATCCGTGTTTAACATTTCCTTGATACTCGTCTGTATCTTCTTTCAATACCCGTTCGTATTGATTCAAACACTCATCTGTATTTAACCTTTCCTTGATACTTGTTCGTATCTTACTTCAATACCCATCCGTATTGATTCAAACACTCGTCCGTGTTTAACCTTTCCTTGATACTCGTTCGTATCTTCTTTCAATACCCGTCTGTATTGATTCAAACACTTGTCCGTATTTAACCTTTCCTTAGTACTCGTCCATATCTTATTTCAATACCCATATGTATTGATTCAAACACTCGTTCGTGTTTAACTGTTCCTTGATACGCGTCCTTATCTTCTTTAAATATCCATTCGTATTGATTCAAACACTCGTTCGTGTTTAACCTTTCCTTGATACTCGTCCATATCTTCTTTCAATACCCGTCCGTATTCATTAAAACACTCGTCCGTGTTTAACCTTTCCTTGATACTCGTGCATATCTTCTTTCAATACCCGTCTGTATTGATTCAAACACTCGTCCATGTTCAACCTTTCCTTGATACTTGTCCATATCTTCTTTCAATACCCATCTGTATTGATTCAAACACTCATCTGTGTTTAACCTATTCTTGATACTCGTCTGTATCTTCTTTCAATAACCATCTGTATTGATTCAAACACTCGCCCGTGTTTAACCTTCCGTTGATACTCGTCCGCATCTTCTTTTAATACCCGTCCATATTAATTCAAACACTCGTTCGTGTTTAACCTTTGTTGATACTCGTCTGTATCTTCTTTCAATACTCGTCTGTATTGACTCAAATACTCGTCCATGTTTAACCTTTATTGATACTCGTCCGTATCTTATTTCAACACCTGTTCGTATTTGTTGTACCCCAAAATTTTCCCTATCATTTTACTTAATACATGTCCATTGAGATCCTCAATTTGCTCAAGCTTGCCCAAGAGTTGACCAGACAAACTCTCTCCTAAGGCAATGTACCTCAAATTAGGGTGTCCATTTTCATCAAGATGGGTGAACTCCAAAGACCTCATATGCTTCCCGAGGTCCTAATATGTTCCCAAGATAATCCATGTCAAGTTTCATGCCCTGCACAAAGAAGTTTGCTCAGTCAACTGCTCAGATGCTTGAGAATCGACTGTATTAGGTCAAAAGTCAACTGTGACCCACATACAGTCAAACTTCAATATTTTTGGTTAACATCCACATTTTTAAGTGACTTTCATCATTTTATCAAGGATTGACCCTGATTCCCCAAGGAATGCTCCAAATTCATCAAAACCCAAAAGTTGCTAAATTAGGGTTTTGCAGGAAAAGTCAACACAACTTTGACCAAGCATAACTTCTTCATACTTTATCAGAAATTTTCCATCCAAGGCTCATTTTGAATAGGATGGAATTACCTACAATTAATCTTCAGCCCACAAGTTCAAAATATGCACTCATCAAAATATATGAATTTTTACATTATAGGTCATTTTGAAAACTCAACAAAAACACCTTTTGGGTCAAAGCTTCATACATGAACATGGAAGATTCAATTGAGATGAAACAAAAAGGTTTTTTTATGGGACATCCTAAGATTTCTATAAAGTACAAGAACACCCTCCTAGGGTCAAAATTTAGAGAGTTGTGCATTGTCAAAGTTGGCAATTTTTGGAAAATTGTCAAAAGTCAATATTGATCAAATTTGCAATCTTTCCAAAGGGGCCCATGTTTTCTTGTTTGAAACATGTTTCTAATAGGACCCGCAACCCCTAAGCTTTTCCACCTATTATTTTATTATTTTTATCATTTACTTTGATTTTTTATTCATTTAAATCAAAATAAATCAAATTAAATGGTAAAATAATAAAAGCAAATCAAATCTTGGGATTTTTGTGCACATTTGGAGTCTATGTACAACTAGCATGATGATCAATTTGTGCAAAACTCATTAGGATTGGAAAAGATTGGATTGAAGCTTGTTTTGGAAAGATATCATACATGAATCAAATCAAATCATATTTTCATAATTCTCAAAGATATGATACAATTTTATTGACCTAATATGCTCTACTATATGTATACAACAATTCCAAATCATAAGAATAAGGATTGCAGCCGTGAAAATCCAGGAAGGAAACTCAAAAAATTGGACAAAGGTATGTTACCCCGGAGTTTTTCAGCCCAAAATGCATAACCTTTTAGAAGATAGTGCCCCACTGTTGGACAAAGGTAGTTTTATCTGTGTCTTCAGGCGCCATCTTAATCTGATTATAACCTGAGAAACCATCCATGAAGGATAATACCTTGTGCTGAGCGGTGTTGTCAATTAAAACATCAATATGTGGCAGTGGGAAGTCATATTTGGGGCTCACCCTGTTCAGATCCCTGTAATCTATGCACATACATACCTTGCTGTCTTTCTTTGGCTCCAGAAAAACATTAGCGACCCATTGGGGATATGATGTCATTACGAAGAATCACGTGTTGAATTGATTCATAACCCTGACCTTGATCTTTTCTGACATTTAAGGATGCGTGCGATAAACCTTTTGCTTAATCGGAGCACAAACCTCTTTCATCGGCAGTCGGTGAACCAAAATGTCTGTATCGAGCCCTGGCATGTCTTCGTATGACCAAGGAAAGATTTCAACATATTCATGAAACATCTGGGTTAACCTGTTCTTGACACTATTGTCTAGGTTAGCGCCTATCTTGACCTATTTTCTGTCTGTCTCGGTACCCAAGTTTACTACTTCGATCGTCTCTTCATGTGGTTGGGTAGCCTTTTCTTCTTGTATTACGAGTCTGGAAAGTTCACCAGGTATTTCACAATCTTCCTCACCTTCGTCCTCGGCTTGGTAGATCGAATTTTCAAATTCATAAGTGGCAATAGAAGAATTGTTGTCAACGAGATCTAGAGCGGATGAGGATCTGCAATGTAGTGTGTGGGTGTGTGTAAGAACACATAGCTATTTGAAAATGTAATAAGATAAAAGAAAGACAGATATCACGAAATTTGTATGCAAAACATCCAATGTTATTATTCAATGAGCAATATTTATGAATTATCAACACTTATCAAATGGACCATTGTGCCTCAGGTAAGACACAAGGTTTAAAGTCATTGTTTATTACATAACCAAAAATATTTTAAAAGTAAAAAGAAAGGAATAAAGATATTAATCATGGATAAAGGAGATAGGGAAGATGTCTTCTTCCATCCAATTATCAAGTTCATCACTAATGGTAGGGAATATCCAGCTGTTGAAGTCACAATCACTGTCTGCATCCTCTATAGCATTAACTCCATTGTTACTGATACATAATGAAGGTCTTCCAGCCCGAGCGCGACGAACAACCCTTTGACCTTCTTCTACTATAGTAGCCTTGGCATATTTCAAGGAAGCTATCTTGTGCAGAGTCATGGTAATCTTCGGAATGGGAAAACCATCTTTAACAACAGGGCAAATCACTTCACAGGTCTGACAGGGAGTCTTGATAAATTCTACACCCATCTCCACATACTAGAATGAGTTAAGATGGATGACCATATACTCATATTCTCTACAGACAGTAACAACTTTCCCTTTTACCGGGTACTTTAGTTTCTGATGCAAAGTGGAGGTGATAACGCCTGCCTCATGGATCCAGGGATGTCCCAATAGGCAAGAATAGGTCGGCCGGATGTCCATTACATAGAAAGTGGACTCAAATCTCTGTGAACCCACTTTGAGTGGGAGGTCAAATTCTCCGTGAACCATTCTTTTAGACCTGTCAAAGGCTCGAACTATGATATTATTGGGCCTCAACACAACCCCTTCATAATCTAGTCTATCGAGAGCGCATTTCGGCAGAACATTCAGAGAAGAGCCAATATCAATTAACACATGACCCAACGTAGTGCCCCTGCGTTCAATGGAGACATACATGGCCCTATTTTGATTTCTCCCCTCTAGAGTCAGGTCATCATCAGAAAAGCCTAATCCATTATCAGTTGTCAGACTGGCCACGTAACTTCCAAATTGATCAACTAAAATTTCTTGCAGCACATGAGCCGTTTTCAAGAATTTTACTAAAGCCTGGACATGGGCTTCAGAACACAGCAGTAAAGATAACATGGAAATTTTAGGCAGGGTATGCCCTATCTGTTCAACGATTTTATAATTACTTCTGCGAATGATCTTCAAAACCTATTCCAACTCTTGTCCAGAGGTATCCTTGATTGTAGCTTCTTTTGGTGCCTCCGCCTGGGCAGGCTCTATCATCGACTCTTTACCCTGAGCCTCGACAGTTGTCTTGGTAACCCTGAGTTAAGCAGGTGGAGATATTTCCGGGGAGAAAATCCTTCTGCTTCTTGTAACTTTGCTGGTCCCTACAATATTGATAATGCTGGGATCATCCTCTTCATCATCTTCGTCAAACAACTCTTGTTTAATGCCATGGTAATAGACGTCAGACCCATAATTCCATGGAATAGATTTTTATGAGGAATATGGGATGGGCCCAGGTGTTGTAATAATCCAAGGAGTAGATTTTGGATTAGCGGTAATCCTTAAAGGACCCTTGGAAGTGATCCTGAAAGGAGTATCAGATACGATAGACAAATCTTGACATAAATCTTTAGTAGACAAATCTTTTTCAATCAACATAACATGTTTATTCATCAGGCGTTGAACACCTTCCTTCAGCAACCCGTAACCATTGGGTTGGACTGCACATCAATAAGATTCTTCCACACAACCCGAAAATAAACTGGCTTGAAACAAATTCTTTTTTATTGTCGAGAGAGGGGTAACCATATCACTTACAGAAGTAACATATTGAACATCTCCAATATCACTTATGCCTTGTCATGCTTGGGCATAGGTGCAGTAATCACGTTCGGAGTCTCTAGAGGATCGAACTCAATTTCCTTATTATCGATCATATCATGAATCTTGCTCTTCAAGGCCCAACAGTTATTTGTGTCGTGCCCAGGACTGTTCGAATGATAGGCACACCATGCATTTGGATTTTATTTTGGAGAGGATGTGTTGGGATTCTTAGGAGGATCCCATAATGAAATGAGTTCAGCCTTCAACAAATGTTGCAATGCCTGAGATAAAGGCATGTTGATCTTAGTAAACTGTCTTAATGGAGCGTCTGGCCTTCGTCGGTTAAACTATTGTTGTTGTTAAACAGGCGTCGGATTAGAGATCAATATCACTCCCATAGACTGATGGAGGTCACTTTTACCACGACTTTTATAAACAACATTGGCTTCTTTTTTACCCTTGAATGGCTTCTTCACGACATTAGAAGATGTAGCCATCGGGATCTTCCCTCTCTTAATGCCACTTTCCACTCTTTCCTCAGTCAGAAGTAACTCCGTAAAACCAGATGACGAGCTTCCAATCAACAGATTAAAGAATGGTCATGTCAAAGTGCGCATAAACATATTCACCAATTCCCGGTCAGCCAAAGGAGGTTGCACCCTTCCAGCTAAATCCCTCAATTTTTGTGCATATTCCTTGAACCCTTCATTCGAGCCCATGGACATATTCTGCACTTGCACTCGAGTCGGTGCCAGGTCAGAATTATATTGATACTGCTTATAGGAAGCAACAACGAAGTCTTCCCATGTGTGAATGTTGGTTCCTTCGAGCTGATAGAACCATTCAAGTTGAGTGATAGCTAAACTTTCTTGGAAGAAATGGACCCATAATATCTGGTTAGTAGTGTGAGGTTGGATCTTTCGGACATACGACCTCAAATAAAGTTTGGAACAAGAGACCGCATCAGATTTAGAAAATACGGGGACCTTGATCTTATGTGGGATGACTACCCCCAAAATCAGACCTAGTTCACCAAAATATAATCCAAGCACCTTCTAGATTTCCATAGCCTTGAGTTTGTCTTCCAACTGCTTGTATTTTTCATTTGCAGGAGGGTATTGTTCGTCAGAGTAGTCTTCATCTTCAGGAACATTCTCATAACCCTGATTATTCCTTCCTTCATGCTTGACGCTTCTACCATCTTCTTCCTGGTTGTCATCTTCCTCAGAGGAATCATCATCTACTTGAACTGGTTGAGCAGGACCTTTGAACCTTCTCCCTATATTAAGGATAATAGCCGACTTCTTAGTCTTCTTTTTCTTAGCAACGAGCCTTATCAGATCTTTCTGCCCATGTGCTAGATTTAGAAGAGTATTTTTAAATTGGGTGTGTTGAGCCTGGAGATCCTTGACAGTTTGTTTCAGGGCCATTTTTCTGATGAAATAAACAGGGAGAAAATGAGAAACCTGTATGAAAAACTTGTTATGTAATGATGCATGATATGTAAATGCATATATTTCAAGGACCTTAGGAAATTTAAATTTTCTAACCACGCGGAAACAAAAATAAAGATTTTTATTAGTAAGTTCAAAATTACAATTGTCTTTTAGGCTTACAATGAAAACAATAGGGTCTCAAAGAGACAAAAAAGTAAACTCCAAAGACCTAAGACTCAAGTATCCCAAGGACAATTCCTCTTTGTGTTGATGTATGCATTGAGACTTTGCTCCTCGTGAAGTTGCTTTGTGAGCTCCAACACTTTCTTCTCACTTGCATAGAATTGAGTCTCAAAGGTGTCCCGTTCTTCCTTCATTTGAATCCAAGACTTCTATAATTCTTCAAGGTCATTAGGCATATCTGAATGGAGGATGGTGCGAGAAACGTCTCCTTCGAAAACAAGCTCCATGATCACTGGTAGGACAAATGGATATGGCATCATGAGGTTTTGAGCGCGAGCTCGTATCCATTTGAGATAGGGCTCAAGAGGGATGGAATTCTACTGTCCTAAAGCCTTAATATCAATTTTTCTTACCATGCCCCAAGAGTGTATAAACCTCTGATGATAACCTTGAGGATCATTTTCGTTATCAAACACGATACTCTGGATAAGTGCGTCATGAGGACCATCTCTTCAAGCATAATCGAATTGACGTAGAGCCAGAGAAGGGTTATAAGTAATACCTCCCCTAATGCCAAGGAGTGAAACATTAGGGAATTCCCCATAACGGTCAATGATAAACCACCAAGATAAAAGAGGTATACAACACATGAGAGTTCCTTGCCTGTTCATAGTACGAGTGTGAAGAGAATTCAAAATATCTCCGAGAAAGGTAGGCACATGATTACGAGCAAGGAAAGTTTTGACAGTGTTCACATCTATGAGTTCGTCTGTATTATGGAATAGTACTAAACCATAGATTAGAAGAGCCAAGATATCTTTGAAAGCCTGGAAACTCATAGAATCTAGAAACAGTTGAGCCTTATCTATCAGAAATTTATCCAGAAAACCTTTGACTCCGCTTCTTGTTTCCCAGTTAGATACAATGTTAGACCTCTTCATATGTAAGGCTGCTACAATAACTTATAGTTTTGGAGCTTCCTCTAAACCGGTGAAGGGCATCTAATCAAGAACAGATACTCCCAGTAATTTAGAGAACTCCTCTATACTGGGCACCAACAGATAATTTGGAAAGGTGAAGCAGTGATGTGCATGATCAAATAACTTGAACAGAACACTCATCATATCTTCGTCAAAACCTAAGCTAACCAGACTGAGTAGTCGACCATGCCATTTGATGAATGGAGAGAGGGAACCCTTGAGACTAACTCCTTAAGTTGAGGAGGCACCCTTACAAAGTTGATCCAGATAGTGCTTCTAAGAGCGGAGGCCATAACATGCAAAATAGAACAAAGATAAATTCCTTGGTCCTTGAAATGGTTAGTGAAAATGCATATGGTATGATGCCATGATGTTATGATGTTATGTTTGAAATATTTAATCATACACAAGAAAAACACACAAGGCCTTAGGTTTAAGCTTGCATGGAGTTTATAGGTAAATACCCTCTTGAAGTTTTAGTTGGCTTAACTTGTCCTAAAAGAAGTAACCAGGTTCTAGGAGCCTCAATATCACTGATCTTTTTCTCGGGCATTGTTTCACCACAAGCATCTGATTTGAAACCGACATATCCCGAGAGTCTGACCTTAATGAGTGTAGCATCGAGTATCAACCAACTTCATTCTGTACCAAAGTCGGCTATCTTCTAATGGCTAAGTTGTGTCAACTATGGTTCTTCAGTCAATTAGTGCTTTATGACACCACACGGCAGACCAGCATTCTCCTTGACTTAACTCAAGGGACATCGGCACCAACCAATGTGTTACACTAACGTAGCCATTGTTTCAACCGTATCGGTATACACCGTACATTTTTCATGATCTATTGCTACTTATCAAAAATTCCCCAAATTCGGGTATAGGATCTTTACAAGAATAACCCAAACAACCCTTAAAAATAAATTAGACAAATCAAACAAAGAAAGAAAATTAAAGGTGATCTATCTCTAAGCTAACCCCACTTTTAAAGTCCCCAGGAGAGTCGCCAGTTCTGTAATACAGTGGTAGAACTGACTTTTGGTTTTGCCTTTTATCACAAATGTTGCAGATAGAAAGAGTTGCCATCGACTTTTCTTTTATCCAATAAAGGAAAGGGTAGAAAGAATAGGAAAGACCTTTTGAGAATTTTCTGAGTAATGGGGTAAGTTATAAAAAAGGAAGGTATTAGCACCCTTTTCATCCGTAGTTATCTACGGGCTCTTAATCGCTAGCTCACTTTGAAAATACTTTGTGTTTTGTGTGTTTTTGAAAATAATTTGAAAAATATGCCTAAGTGAGGAAAACTTTATAATGATTCATATATCGTTAGGAACACATACAAAGTGTTTTATCTTTGAAAATATTTTAGAAAAGAGTGTATGTATGAGAAACGTTTTGTTTATGAGCAAGCGATTACGAGCTAACTACCAACTCAAAAATTCTTTATTCTTTTCCTTCTTTCCTTTAGATAGTGTTATCATACCATTAGATAGTAGGAAGCCTTATCATTGGATGTTTGGAGGGACATGAACGAGTTATCGTACAGTTACAAAGGCAACTTGTAGGACACTTTAGAAAATATCCTAAGGGACTAAGATCGTTTACCGAGGAAGCATCGATGGGTCATCGAGGGACTACGATCTTTTACCCGAAGGATCATTGCTAAAGTATCCCACGTTCGAGGGACATGACTGTTTAAATCTGAGGCAACAAGTGAGGGTCAACCTAGAGGTAGGTGTGTGTGAAGTGTTTTGATTTCAGTTATTTGTCTTGAGATTAGGTTTTATAACGTTTGTTTTTTATGTCTTTCCATGCACGCCTAATTAATATACAGTTAAATATATACATGTATTCATACATAAGTGAGGAAAGTAAAAATGCGGGAAATTGAATCTACGGTATTACAATGCTTCGGGGCGAGGAATTACAAACCATAAAAATTAGGGAGGAAAGCAATAAACCATAATTATCTATTAAAATTTTTTGAGCAGTTACATAATTTATAATAATGCGAAAAAATAAACAAACGCGTGGAGATGGTGAAGAGGGAAAGATATTTAAAACCTAAAAGATTATAAGTGTTAGAAAATATTTTTGGTGTTTTTGTAATAGAAAAATAATTAAAGTATAAAAATAAAACCTAATTCTAATTAATTTACAATTTAATTAATAAAATAAAATCGAGGTGTGATTGAATTAAATTAATTTCTATTTATGAAAGTTAAATTAATTAATTTAAAAAAACTAAATCTAAACTTTTTATGATTTTATGATTTTTTTCTGATTTAAATAAAACTATTTAAAAAACAAAATGGATAATTAAAAAAAAAGAAATAAAACTGGGCCTGTTGAGAATAAGAAAATAGAGGGTATAAATCTGAATCTGTCAAGCCCAAACATGGACAAGGCCTAGAACTGCGCTGGATCCAATGAGGGTGGCTCCCTGGGGTGTATTATGGGGAAGCCATCAACAGCGTTGGATCTGGATTGATGGGCATTTGATAGTGAGGAACTTGAGATACATCATTCACGCTTTAGACTGATTAACATTGGATCTGCAAGAAAAAAATGAAAATAAATAATATGCCAGAGGCAGGGATCAAACCCCTGTCCTAGCACACCAAAGCCTTACTCACACACACGCTTTCCGCTGGGACGATCATTTCATCCGGGATATAAATAAAACAAAAATACTATATTACAAAACGAAAGCTAATCTTGGACAAACAAAAAACATGCGCTTGTAAGTGGGCCCCTGGGATTTGAACGGGCCAACCATAACGCTCCATTATGACTTGAATCAGAATATGGGATCTGTTTAGGCTAATAGTCCTTGTAACATGGGTTTCAAATGAAAAAACCCTAACTCGGTTCAAAAATGGGGAAACCAGGTTTGGAAGTTACCAACTCCATGTGATGGTTGTAACCTATCTTAAACGTTCATATATATTGATCTAGATGGTTAGAAAAATCCAACAACGCACAATATTAAAAATATGATTAATGAAAAAAAATTTCAATCGAAGATGATGAGTATGATCGTTTCAAGCATGAGAGGCCTTTGAAAAATGACTATACTTACTCTTTGAATACTCAGGAGGTGAATGTTGGCCTCAACTTCGAGTGAGAATGGATGGAAATTATGTTACAAATTTTGCAATTCTTTTTAGATTTTTGTGAATTTCAGAGATTTCTTTTAGATAGTGATTTCTTGTCCTTTTGCATTTGCTTGTCTTGAATTTGTATAGAGGAAGAGAATAGCTCATCAAATATGGCATGAGATCATGTAATCACGCCATTGTTTAAACAAGAATCAAACACCTTTAAAACTTTCCAAGTTTGAGATTTTCTTGCCTTCTTGAACCCTTGAACGAATTTGGCATGTTGTTATAGGTTGTCACAAGTTGTAATGGGCCTGTAAATGATTCATCATGTGCTTGGCCGACTTGTCTTATACTTCTTTTAATTTATTTTGCATTTATTTGAATAAAAACAAAATAAATATAAATAAAATAGTAAGAAAATATAGGGAAAGGTAGGAATGAGCTTAGGAGTCTCTCATAAGGTCAGAGATATGTTTGAAGTTCAAAAAGTTAGGTCACAAGTCCAAAATGTCAGGTTTGCACATTTTGTATTTCATGCGTTTCTTCAAAATTTTCCCAACTTGTGTAACTTATAACTTGCCCAATTTCCATCTTTTAAAGGCGATCTTTGACTTTTTGAAAAGATAAAGATATCATATACAATTTATATTTTTTTAATTTTTTCATTTGGAGATTTACCTTGATGTAAGTTGCCTTGACAAAACGTGCCTTTTTATTGGCTTTTGAAAATGACTTGTAATGTATTATCTCATATCTTTCAAATGAATCATTTTTTTGGACTTGGGAATAATTACAAAGTTGTAGATAATTGAATTTCCTTCAAAATGGGCTTTGTTTGGGGAAAATTTTATGAATAATGTGAAAGTTATGCTTGGTCAAAATTCAGTTGACTTCTCCTAAGGGAAACCCTAATTTGACAATTTTTGACTTTTGATGATCTGAGGGCTTTCCTTGAGGAATCTTGATCAACTATTGATCAAATGATTAATACAATTTCAAAATGTTGATCTTGACCAAAAATCTTGAATTTCGACTGTATGTTGACCATAGTTGACTTTTTACCGAATACAGTTGATTTTCAATCATTTGAGTCATTGACTGAGCAAACTTGTGATGCAAGACTTGAAACTCGACATGAACACTATTGAGGACCTATGATGAACCATGAAAATAATTTGAGATCATTTCAAACCAAATTTCCTTGAGGAACTCAAAACCCTAGTTGTACACCCTTTGCTTAGGAGGAGCATTTTGACTGGTCAACTCTTGAGCATTTGAGGACCTCATGAGAAAGTCTTGAAGAAAAATAGGAGGGTAAATTTTTGGGTGCAACAAGGAGTAATTGTTTTTTCCTATTTATTATTTTTGAAATTTTTGGTTATGTAATTTTTAAACAATGACTTTAAGCCTTGTGCATTATCCGGGGCGCAATGGTCCATTCGTTAAGTGTTGTCATCTCATAAACATATTTTCATGTAATAAAGAATCGGATGTTTTACATTCAAAATTATGCACTCTTTGTATTTATTTTACTTTTTATCACTTTCAAATAGTTATGTGCTCTTACAAACACCCACACAATAAATTGCAGATCCACATCCACTCTGGATCCCGTTGATAATGATTTTGTTATTGCCACTTATGACATTTAAAATCCGATCTACCAAGCCGAGGATGTAGGTGAGGAAGATTGTGAAATACCTGGAGAAGTTTCCAGACTGTTAGTGCAAGAGGAAGAGGCTATACAGTCGCATGAAGAGCCAGTTGAAGTTGTAAACTTGGGCATTGTAGAGGACATGAAAGAAGTCAAGATAGGTGCCCACTTAGAAGACAATGTCAAGAACATGTTAATTCAGATGTTGCATGAATATATTGAGATCTTTGCTTGGTCGTGCAAAGATATGTCAGGGCTTGATACATAATTGTGGTCTATCGTCTACCGATGAAAGGGGGTTATTCTCCAATAAAGCAGAAGGTTCATCGTATGCGTCCCAAGATGTCATAAAAGATCAAGGCCGAGGTTATGAAGCAATTCAACATAGGTTTCTTAGAATTTACATCATATCCTCAATGGGTTGCAAATGTGGTGCCAATGGTTAAGAAGGATGGGAAGGTGCGTATTTGTGTAGATTACAGGGATCTAAACAGGGAAAGCCCCAAGTGTTGTACACCAAACTTTTCCCTCTCTTTTCTCAACACATTTCCTCCCAAGGATTTTCAAAAGTTCAAGTTTGCACAAGTACAATTGGATTTTTAATTGGGCTTTCAAACATTAAATCGAAGAAGAGCAAGTTTGCTTTGATTTTTTAAGCTTCGATTAGACATCTAGTGTCCTTCGAGTAGACTTGATTCTTATGCTTCGATTTGATATTTAGCTTCCTTCGAGCAGACTTAGTTCAGAGGTTTCCATTGAGCATCTGGCCCCATTCTATCAAGCTTTGGTCCGCAAGCTTTGATTAGGCATTGGGTCCCCTTCGAGCAATCTTTGGTCCACAAGCTTCGATTGGGCATTGGGTCCCCTTCGAGCAAGCTTTGGACTACAAGCTTCATTTGGGAATATGGCCTCCTACAAGTTTTCTTTGATTCACAAGAAATAGCGTCCTACATGCTTGCTTTGATTCAAAAAGCAGTGGCCTCCTACATGCAAGCTTCGATTGGACAACGACTATCTGCATGCAAGCTTCGATTCAGCAATAGACTTTTACATGTTTGCTTTGATTCACAAAGCAGTGGCCTCCTGCATGCAAGCTTCGATTGAGCATTGGCCTCTTACATGCTTGATTTGATTCACAAAGCAGTGGCCTCCTGCATGCAAGCTTTGATTGGACAAGGGCTACTTTCACATAAAGCTTCATTTGAGCATTGACCTCTTGTATGTTTTATTTTCTCCACAAGGCAAGTGCCTCCTCTGCGCTTGCTTTCGACCCACAAGGAAATGGCTTCCTCTGTGCTTGACTTTAATGCATAAGGAAATGGATTCCCTTCATGCTAGCACCCACAAAGCAGTGGCTTCTTTCATGCGTGCTTCGATTAACTGGGCAGTGGATACCTTTGAAATATCTTGCTTGAATTCCACCTTTAAAAACCTTTAACACACATAGTCTATACACTATGACACACAATTGGTGGCCCATTCGAAGGACATGCATTGGTGGATTTGAAGGATATACATGGGTGTCCCATTCGAAGGACAAATATTGGTGGCCCATTCAAAGAATTGAAAGTGGTGCATTAGAAGAATACACAAGTGGTGCATGTGGTCCATTCGAAGGACACAATTGTTAGAAAAGAGTTTTGATATATTCAAGATGCTTGCTGACCAAAGGCCCATGCCTGTTGTACTGGTCACAACACTCCAAAACTGCTGCAAAGTAGTCCTGCTATGCTGCTCCCATATTTGCACTAAATTGGCATATAAAAATTACACCTCGAATGCTACTAAAAAAGCATACCCAATTTTTTCAAATCTCATTTGTTTTCCCTCTCAAATCTCAGCCAAACTCATATATAAATAAGATGTTCCACAACGCATATGAGGGTGGCTTTTTAGTGGCTGGAGATAGATTTGTTGGAAAGGCAAAGAAAAAAGAAAACACTTAACAAACTCTCAAACCCAGAGTCAAAAGACCACACCTTTGTTTCTATTCTTTCAAATCCAGAACTAAAGAAACACAACACCTATTTATTTTCCTTCGAATCTAGAACCAAAGAAACACAACTCTACTTTTCTTGGCTTTTGAATCCAGTCAAAGAAATACAATATTTGTTTCACTCCCTTCAAATCCAAGAGCATCTAGGGCAGCAACTCAAGTCCAAAACCCACATCCCAACTTCAAGCAAGGTAAGTCTTCTTGATTTTAAGCTTTTTTTCGTTTCAGGCATCATTAATAACTTCTGTTGGTTTTCGTTTCCACCCTTTTGTTTGTTTTCCTTCAAGCAAGAACTAACCTGTATAGACACAAACGAAAGAAAAAATGTTTGTGTGAATCAAAGCCTTAGGCTTCGCCCCTTATTGCTTCATAGTTGCAAATAAAAAAAGAAGGTGGTGTGAATCGAAGGTTACAATATTTGATACACACTGATTTGCAGGCCTAAACGAAACGAAAAGGGAGTGTGAATCGAAGGATGCAACACTGGTTGCAGGCCCAATCGAAAGAAGGAAAAGTGTGGGAATCGAAAGACATATCCTTCGATCCAGGATGTTTTTTCTTTCTCTCTTTTACACTATTTTTGTCTTTATATTTTCTATATATTTACATTTGTTTCTATTCAATATTGTTGTAATAATTAGGACTTTTATTACTTTCCAAAACCCATTTGTAAATATGTATACCCCATCCCCCAAAACATGTAATAGTGTAGGACATTTATTTTCCGCATTTTTATTGCTTTCATAAAATGATAGTAACTAGGTTGTGTATGGCAAGTTAAAATCAACAAGTAGACAACCCAAATTCAAGACTAAATGCATGAAATCAAACACACCATTCACATACGTGAACCTCTAGGGTAATATCACTTGTTGCCTCGGAAAATAGTCATGTCCCTCGAATATGGGTGTTTTAGAAAAGACCCTCGATAAAAGATCGTAGTCCCTCGATGTCCTTTGATGTTGCCTTCGGTAAATAATCTAGTCCCTAACGAAAATTGCTAAAACGTCTCATAGGTTGCCTTCTATGACTATACAATTGACCCACGCTCGTCCCTTAACATCCAACGATGGGGCTTCTTACCAATCAATGGTAATATAGAAACATCTAAAGGAGGAGGAAAATAACATAGACCTTTTGAGTAGGTAGGACGCTCGTATTTTCTTGCTCCTGAACTAAAACCATTTTTCCACACTTACACTTTCAAAAACACCTTAAAAAACAAACATCTGTTTGAACTATTTTCAAAACCAACACTTTTTACGCATTCTTATAAAGACGAGGATCATTACAAAGTTCGACGCAACAAAGGCATTTTGCAAAATACTTTCAAACTTACACCCATCACAAACATATTTTCAAACAAAACAAGTGATCTAGCAAGAAACTAAGAGCCCAATGATAACTATGGATGAAAAGGGTGCTAACACCTTCCTTTTTCATAACCTACACCCCAATTCAAGAAAACATCTCTAAAGGTATTTCCTTTTCTATTTACCCTTTCCTTGGTTGGATAAAAGAAAAGTCGGTGGCGACTCTTTTCATCCGTAACAATTGCGATCAAATGCAAAACAACTAAGTCAGTTCACCCACCGTATTACAGAACTGGAGACTCTGTTGGGGATTGTACTTAAAAGTGGGGTTACCTTAGAGCTAGATCACATTTACTTGCTTTCCTTGTTTCACTTGCTTGATTTACATTTTTGCGTCCTTGTTTAGGTTATTGTTAAAGATCCTACACCCGGATCTGGGGCACCTTTTTTAGGTAAGTAGCAATACATCATGGAGGTTGTGCAGCATAGACCGATATGGACAAAGTGATAGCTACATTAGCGTGATACTCTGGCTGGTACTAATGTTCCTTGAGTCAGTCAAGGATAACATTAGGCTTCCTTATAGTGTCATTAAGCGCTAACTGACCTTTAGAACCTTTAATTGACTCATCCTAAACCACTAAAAAGTAGTGAAAATGGCCGACTTTGGTTCTGACTGAATATTGGTTGATAGTCGATGCTACACTCATTGAGATTGGACTTTTGGGATATTTGGGTCGCAATACTTTTGTGCTTGAGCTATAACAATGCCTAAAGGAAAGGTAAGTGATATGAGACTCCTTAGAACCCAATCACTTTCTAGGACAGGTTTAGCCAACTAAGCTTCAAGAGGGTACTTACCTATAAAACTCCATGCAAGCCTAAACCTAAGGACTTGTCTGCATTGTGTGTATATGATTATTTGTACATAAAGACTTGTTTGCTTTATTCAATTGTACATAACATCATAACATCATACCATAGAATTTTCAATAACCATTTCAAGGATCTCAAGGGCCTGTGGTGCAGGGTTTTGTTTAACTAGACGTCTATCAAAGGGAAAGAGGATTTATTCTCCTCTAACCAAATGCTGTCAAAGACCAAAGCATGATAACTTGAGTCAAGGGCTATGACCCACTTGACATGGTGAGCTTGATTCTTGTTGAAGGACATCCACCGATACAAAGTTCTCCAATCAAAGTTGTGACCAAAGTTCAACTTCTAACATCTTCTTGTGTTTACCCTGTGAGATGCTTGAAAACATTGCATCCACATGATATGCATGTCATCATAACAAGTTCTCCCCACACAGGTTTCACATTTGCTTATTGTTTATTTCAGTAGAGATGGCTCTAGAACAGACTATCAAGGACATTCAGGCTCAAAATGCTCAACTTTAAGAAATATTCTTGAACCTATCCAAGGGGAAAGAAGAAGTGAAAACACTCCTCACTCGGGGCATGACCATGAAGAATCCCGAGGACAATAAAGATGACCAGTTGGAACGGCTACAAACTGAGATAGCCATAATGAAGATCCAGATGATGGGACATATGGTGGGCCGGATGGCTCTTATCCAAAATTTGGCTCAGGGATAAGAAGAGCTGAGAGCCTTCGTCAACAAGCTTTATCGAGACGGATGCAACCGCATGGAACAAACAGTCGAAGCTGGGGATCAAGTCGTTAATCAACCCCTGATGAGACAAGGAGTTAGCTTGGTGGAGAGTAGACCTATCCAAATTGTTGCTACGTCACGATCCCAAAAACAACCTCTCCAACAACAACATGGTAATCGGCGTAAGCGGGATACATCCAATAGGCAATATACCAAACTTAACATGCCAATGTTGCAAGTCTTGCTACACATGTTGCATTTGAATTTGGTCACATTGAAGGATCCTCCTCGAAATCCTAATACTTCATCTCCTAGTTACCATCCCAATGAAAGGTGTGCATATCACTCCAACACTCTAGGGCACGATACTGATAGTTGTTGGACGTTGAAATATAAAAATCAAGATCTGATTGACGAAGGAGCACTGGAATTCACACAAGATGGTCAGCTGATTTTTTTTGTCATCCTCAAAAACACACCATCTAAAGTGACCAGTTTAGGTGGAGAAACTTTTTTTTCTTCGAATTTTCAATTGTAATTTCTTTTTCTTGTTCGAACACTTATCTATTAATGTTAAACTTTGTTTCATTAATGCACTGCATATGTTTGTCTTGATCTAAATACATTCATTTTAACTCTATTTAAACTATGCTTTTCACTCCCTTTATGATATTCAACTCTTGTTTTAAAAGTTGCAAGCCTTTAGAGGGAGGATGACGAAAACATTGCCATAATCTCATATAGTATACTTTTGGACAGACCTTGCTGATGATGTACATGCGTTTGTTCCAATTCCTAAACACTAAAGTTATAAGGAGGATAATCCCTAGTCAACCCATTTTAGTCAAAGAAGTAGGAGTTTTCTTTTTCACACAAATTTAAACCTTTAATCATAAACCTGGGGTAGGGTAGTCTCTCAGTTGATTCAAATGTGCGTTCAGTTGCAAGCTTTCACTTCATACACAATGAATGACAATGAAAACGTCCTTTTGAATCAAAAGACGGCGATGGTTCCCTATCAAATAGGCAGTCATTATCTCTTAAAAGAAAAGCCCGCTAAGTCAAAACCTATGAAGGAGACTTAAGAAAACTGGGGCATCCCGATGGTTGTAATCTCAAAATAAGAATAGTCATGCAAAAATCAAGGATAATAAATAAAAAAAGAGGTCACTACAAATCCTCGGCAACATGAAAAATGTTGCAAAAATGACTGCCTTCCAATAAACTTAACTTGTATGAACCATCACCAAAATGTCATTCCAGACTCAATTGGAATTCAAATACACAATTAGCTGAGTTTAGGACTGGAGAACATCATGGAGAAGAGGTTGGGTACAAATACACTTTGAGCGTTATTCTTTTTTTCTTAAACCATGAGCCAGGCCATGCTACAATCCTTCAAAAGTCCTAATTGAAGCATGGTTAGTTTGAAAGCATATTATTACCAAAGGTATCCTGACTCCTGTAAGGCTTACTGTAAATTTTGAGTTGAATTCACATTCTTACAAAATTCTCTTATCTGCTAAAAATGCATTTTCAAAACTTCAAGACAAAGCATAAACTTTGCATTATTTTGAAGTACTGCTGTTTGCATATAGCTATTTATTTGACAACAGAGAAATCCGCATGACAAACATCTATTGAATGGAAATTCTCTCAAGAAACAGATTCATTTGAAATGGGAAGACACTTACAATGACAAATCTCCTATAAGCAAGGGGGCATGGCATGTCATTGTCCAAACTCATATGGGACATTCAAGTCGAGATTCCAAGAAATCTCTCAAGAAGTGCTAAATAACCAGGGGAAAATCTGTATATGAATCACTTGGGGCATTGAACATGAATTCCAGCAAAGGGTTACGTACGACCAAAAAAACATTTCCTGGCAGTACTACAACACTTACTACAAGGGGCAGTCCAAATTCCCACAAAGTCTTTTTCATAGGGTGACCCCCAGTCAAATCCCCACAAAGTCAGCTCTATAAGGTTATCCCCATAGAATAATCATCACGAATAAGGGTACAAACCCCTCAAGGTCAAATTCATGGATATCCCCATAAAATTGGATCCATGCAATCCCCAACCATAGTTTTAGTCACCAGAAAACCTCTCCCCAACTGAGTTGGTCTCAAGAAGAATTCTTAAGGAGTTAGCCTAAAAGAAAACACCTCCCCATTAGTTCATCAAATATTCTCTTCAACAGGGTTTATCTCCCCAACAAACTACAGATTCCCCAGCTTGAGTTTTCCTCTCGAACTTTTACAAATTAAGGGACCACAAATCCTAATCCCCAGTGAAGTCATCAACAAATCTCCTCTTCCCTAGTAGTATTTACCACTACCACCAGTGAGTTACTGCAAATCCTGGAAGTTGATCAGATTACAGTTAACTCCTTTATCCCCAACAAGTTGTTAACTTCCATTCTCTCTGATCAAGGGTATAACTCCCTAGTAGAGCAATGGACAACTAAAACTCTGAAACTCTTTTCCCTCAAGAAGAAATCAACATTCTCCATAAAGATTTCTCAAGCCAAAGCCAGTCTTCCCCAACGGATTTCTCCTCATACAACAAAAAAAGGAATCCCAAGTGGAAACATTCTAAACAAGGTTTGAAGATGTTCACAATCTTCATCCCCAACAACAGTCTGGGATTTGACTTCCCAAAGCTCCCCGACACTTGTCAAGGAATAAAGATACATTTCAACAAATATTTCACATTCATACATCATATTACATACATGATAAATGCATACAACATAATATCATTTATTTTGAGAACATCATCAAGCCATGCATACATCCGCATGCAACTAACCCTTTTCCTTGCAGGGAAAAGTCAATCAACAAAAGTCCTCTTTGGAAAATAACACAACCATTTCTTAATATGTCAGATATTAATTCCTGAAATAAGACTGGACAACTATCTCTACGACCAACAAAAAGAAAGTTCCAGATTAATACCTGAAACAAGACATGACAACTATCTGTGAGCGACTGATTGTAGATTAATACCTGAAACAAGACAGGACAACTATCTACATGAGCAGATTGAAGATTAACTCCTGAAACAAGCCGGGGAAACTATCTTTATTTCTCAAATAGGTCAGAGATTAATTCCTGAAACTAGATAAGGCAACCATCTCAACGACCAACAAAAAGAAAGTTCCAGAATAATACCTGAAACAAGACAGGAAAATTATCTGTGAGCGAATGATTGTAGATTAATACCTGAAACAAGATAGGACAACTACCTACATGAGCAGATTGAAGATTAAATCCCAAAAAAAGTCGGGGAAACTATCTTTCTTTCTCAAATAGGTCAGATATTAATTCCTGAAACCAGACAGAGCAACTATCTCAACAACCAACAAAAAGCAAGTTCCAGATTAATACCTGAAACAAGACAAGACAACTATTTGTGAGTGAATGATTGTAGATTAATACCTGAAACAAGATATGACAACTATCTACATGAGCAGATTGAAGATTACCTCTCAAAACAAGCCGAAGAAACTATCTTTCTTTCTCAAATAGGTCAGAGATTAATTCCTGAAACAAGACATGGCAACTATCTCTACGACCAACAAAAAGCAAGTTCCAGATTAATACCTGAAACAAGATAGGACAACTATCTGAACAAATTGATTGTAGATCATTTCCTGAAACAAGACGGGGCGACTATCTACATGATGAGCATTTCCTTCAGAGGAGTTCTGAAATGAATTTCCCCTTCAACACTTCATTCTGAAAGGCATCTCCTTCAGCGGTTTGTTTTGAAAAGCATTTCCCCTTAAGATACGGAATCCTGAAAAGCATTTTCCTCGGAGACCGAGTTATGGCTAGCATTTCCTTCAAAGGAGTTTAGAAACGCATTTCCACTTCAGCACTTAATTCTGAAATGCATCTCCTTTAGTGCTTCGTTCTGAAAAGCATTTCCCCTTCAGGTACGGAATCCTGAAAAGCATATTCCCCAAAGACCGAGTTTTGGCAATCATTTCCTTCAGAGGATTTATGAAACGCATTTCCCCTTCAATACTTCATTCTGAAAAGAATATCCTTCAGCGCTTCGTTCTGAAAAGCATTTCCCCTTCAGATACGGAATCCTGAAAAGCATTTTCCCCAAAGACCAAGTTCTGGCGAGCATTTCCTTCATAGGAGTTCTGAAACGCATTTCCCCTTCAGCACTTCATTCTGAAAAGCATTTCCCCTACAGACACGGAATCATGAAAAGCATTTTCCCCAGAGATCGAGTTATGGAGAGAATTTCCTTCCGAGGAGTTCTGAAACTCATTTCCCCTTCAGTACTTGATTCTGAAAAGTATTCTTCAAGATATAATCAAACTTAGACTTAGTCTAATTTATATCAACAATCACCTTTGGATGGTATCTATAAGCCCATCTTTGATAACTCTCCAAATGGTATCTTTAAGCCCATTCCCTACATAATCAACCACCACATCATCCGGTGAAAATTTCTGGGCACTCTAGTGTTCAATCATCTTCCACCTTCAAGTCACGAATGGCGTACATGCCAATCTAACTCTTCAGGTTTAAGAAGATTGAACAGGGGAAGATGTTGTACCCCAAAATTTGCCCTCTCTTTTCTCAAGACATTTCCTCACAAGGATTTTCAAAAGTTCAAGTTTGCACAAGTACAATTGGATTTTTAATTGGGATTTCAAACATTAAATCAGAGAAGAGCAAGTTTGCTTTGATTTTTTAAGCTTCGATTAGACATCTAGAACCCTTCCAACAGACATCTAGCATCCTTCCAGTAGACTTTATTTCTTAAGCTTCGATTAGATATTTAGTTTCCTTCGAGCAAGCTTAGTTCAGAGGTTTCGATTGAGCATATGGCCCCCTTCGATCAAGATTTAGTCTGCAAGCTTCAATTGGGAATTGGGTCCCCTTCGAGCAAGATTTGGTCCACAAGCTTCGATTGGGCATTGGGTCCCCTACGAGCAAGCTTTCATCCACAAGCTTTATTTGGGCATATGGACTCCTACTAGTTTGCTTTGATTCACAAGCAGTAGCCTCCTACATGATTTCTTTGATTCACAAAGTAGTGGCCTTCTACATGCAAGCTTCAATTGGACAATGGCTATCTGCATGCAAGCTTCGATTGAGCAATGGCCTCTTACATGCTTTCTTTGATTCATAAATCAATGGTCTCCTGTATGCAAGCTTCGATTGAGCATTGGCTTCTTACATGCTTGCTTTGATTCATAAAGCAGTGGCCTCCTGCATGCAAGCTTTGATTGGACAAGGGCTACTTTCACACAAAGCTTCGTTTGAGCATTAACCTCTTTCATGTTTGCTTTGCTCCACATGGCAAGTGCCTCATCTATGCATGCTTTCGAACCACAAGGAAATGGCTTCCTCTATGCTTTCCTTCAATGCACAAGGCAATGGCTTCCCTTAATGCTAGCACCCACAAAACAGTGGCTTCTTTCATGGGTGCTTCGATTCATTGGGTAGTGGATCCCTTTGAAACAACTTGCTTAAATTCCACCTTTGAAAACCTTCAACACACATAGTCTCTACACTATGACACACAATTGGTGGCCCATTCGAAGGACATGCATTTGTGGATTTAAAGGACATACATGGGTGTCCCATTCGAAGGATAAACATTAGTGGCTTGTTCAAAGAATTGTAAGCGGTGCATTAGAAGAACACATAAGTGGTGAATGTGGTCCATTGGAAGATCACACATGTGGTCCATTCGAAGGACACAATTGTTGGAAACAAGTTTTGATATATTCATGATGCTTACTGACCAAAGGCCCAGGCCTGGTGTACTGGTCACAACACTCCAAAACTGCTGCAAAGCAGTCCTGCTATGCTGCTCCCATATTGGCACTAATTTGGCATATAACATCTGCACCTCGAATTCTACAAAAACAACATACCCAATTTGTTGAAATCTCATTTGTTTTGCCTCTCAAATCTCAACCAAACTCTTCTATAAATAAGATGTTCCATAACACATCTGAGGGTGGATTTTTGGTGGCTGGAGAGAGATTTGTTGGAAAGGCAAAGAAAAGAGAAAACACTTAACAAACTCTCTAAACCAGAATCAAAAGACCATACCTTTGTTTCTGTTCTTTAAAATCCAGAACTAAAGAAACACAACACCTGTTTCTTTTCCTTCGAATCTAGAACCAATGAAACACAAATCCACTTTTCTTGGCTTTGAATCCAGTCAAAGAAACATAACACTTGTTTCACTCCTTTGAATCCAAGAGCATCCAGGGCAGCATCTCAAGTCCAAAGCCCACATTCCAACTTCAAGCAAGGTAAGTCGTCTTGATTTTAAGCTTTTTTTGGTTTCAAGCATCATTGATAACTTCTGTTGGTTTTCGTTTCTACCCTTTTGTTTGTTTTCCTTCAAGCAAGAACTAACCTGTACAGACCCAAGTGAAAGAAAAAAAGTTTGTGTGAATCAAAGCCTTAGGCTACGCCCCTTATTGCTTCATAGTTGCAAATAAAAAAAGAAGGTGGTGTGAATCGAAGGTTACAGGCTTCGATACACACTGATTTGCAGGCCCAAACTAAAGGAAAAAGGAGTGTGAATTGAAGGTTGCAACACTGGTTGCAGGCCCAATTGAAAGAAGAAAAAGTGTTAGAATCAAAAGACACATCCTTCGATACAGGATGTTTTTTATTTCTCTCTTTGACACTATTTTTGCCTTTACAGTTTCTATATGTTTACATTTTTTTCTATTCTATACGGTTGTAATAATTAGGACTTTTACTGCTTTCCAAACCCATTTGTAAATATGTATACCCCATCCCCCAAAAGATGTAATAGTATAGGATATTTATTTTCCGCATTTTTATTGCTTTCATAAAATGCTAGTGTGATACGGTGGAAGAACCGACTATTTTTACTGGTTTTAAGTTTTTTGTTCGCAAATGTGCGGTAACCAAGAGTCGCCACCGACTTTTCTTTTATCCAACAAAGGAAAAGGGAAAAGAACAGAAAAAACCTTTTTCGAGATGTTTCTGAGTACGGGGGGAAGATTATAGAAAGGGAAGGTGTTAGCACCCTTTCTATCCATAGTTTTCCATGGGCTCTTAGGTACTTGCTCATTTTTTAAATTGCTTTCGTGTGTTTGTATGCTTGAAAAAGTTTGGTTGACTTTTCCTATAGAAACCCTAATTTAGCAACTTTTGAGTTTTGATGAATTTGGGGCATTCCTTGAGGAATCATGATCAACCCTTGATCAAATGATGAATGTTACTTCAAAATGTTGATGTTGACCAAAAATATTGAAGTATGACTGTATGAGGGTCACAATTGACTTTTGACCTAGCATAGTTGATTTTTAGGCATTTGAGCACTTGACTGAGCAAAATCCTTGTGCAAGGCATGAAACTTGGCATGAATGATCTTGAGAACATATTAGGGAAATGGAAATCATTTAGGACCCTTGGAACTCAAACATATTAAGGAGGAGTGAAACCCTAGTTTGGGGCTCATTGTCTTAGGATGAGGATTTGTCGGGTCAATCCTTAGTCAACTTGAGCAATTGAGAACCTCTAGGAGTAAATTTTGAGTAAAAATGGGAGGGAAATGTTTGGGGCACAACTGTTTCCCCTGTTCAATCTTCTTAAACCTGAGGATGTAGATTGGCTGGTCTACCTTTCGTGATCTGAATGTGGAAGAGGATTGAACACTAGAGTGCCCTGAAATTTGCACTCACATGAAGTAATACTGATCAGTGATATTGGGAATGGGATTATAGATACCATTTGGAAGGCGACGAAGAGTCATCAGAGATGGGCTTAAAGATGCCATCCAGAAAAGATATTGGTTGTATAAGAGATTCCTTTGCGAGAATTCCTATACATGCCCTTGAGGAGGACTTTGCTGGGGAATGTTGACTTATGTTCTGGGAAATAGAGTATAGGAGCTTCGGTTGTCCATTACCCTACTGGGGAATTAACTATTGATTAATGAGACAAAAGTGAGTTGTTATCTAGTTATATCCCAGGCTTCGCGGTGACTTACTGGGGAATATGAAATCGACCGTATATATTGTCTGGAGATAAAAGAGAAGGAACCTAGATAGTATGGTTACTTAAAAATGTAAGCCTAAATAGTAGGGCTGTGAGAAGGAACCTGGATAGTAGGGTTACTTCGAAATGAAAGCCTGAATAGTAGGGCTATGAGAAGGAACCTGGATAGTAGGGTTACTTCGAAATAAAAGCTTGGATAGTAGGGCTATGAGAAGGAAATTGGATAGTAGGGTTACTTCAAAATGAAAGCCCTGATAGTAGGGCTATGAGAAGGAACCTGGATAGTAGGGTTACTTCAAAATGAAAGCCTGGATTGTAGCGTTATGGGGAGGAACCTGGATAGTAGGGTTACTTCGAAATGAAAGCCTAGATAGTAGGGTTGTGGGAAGGAACATGGATAGTAGGGTTACTTCGGAATGAAAGCCTGGATAGTAGGGCTATGACAAGGAACCTGGATAGTAGGGTTACTTTGAAATGAAAGCTTGGATAGTAGGGCTGTGGGAAGGAACCTATATAGTAGGGTTACTTCGAAATGAAAGCCTGGATAATAGGGTTGTGGGAAGGAACCTGGATAGTAGGGTTACTTCAAAATGAAAGCCTGGATAATAGGGCTATGAGAAGGAACCTGGATAGTAGGGTTACTTTAAATGACAGCCTGAATAGTAGGGTTGTGAGAATGAACCTGGATAGTAGGGTTACTTCGAAATGAAAGCCTGAATAGTAGGGTTGTGGGAAGGAACCTGGATAGTAGGGTTATTTCGAAATGAAATCCTGGATAGTAGGGTTGTGGGAAGGAACCTGGATAGTAGGGTTACTTCGAAATGAAAGCCTGGATAGTAGGGTTGTGGGAAGGAACGAGGATAGTAGGGTTACTTCGAAATGAAAGCCTTGATAGTAGGGCTATGAGAAGGAACCTGGATAGTAGGGTTACTTCGAAATGAAAGCCTGGGTAGTAGGGTTACTTCATTTGATCATGTAGATTAGTTGACCCGTTTGGTTCCAGGAACTGATTTTCCATTAGTTGTCTGCATATGTAACATGTATAACTTCATGGATTTAATCCTGAGTTGTTGGAATTGTTGATGATAATCATCTTTCCTGAAAAGGTAGAGAGTTAATTGTATGTTATGCATGAAATGTATTGTGTGATGATGTTCTCAAAATACATGAGATTATGCTGTATGCAATATGTATGTGCACGTCATGATGTATGAACATGAAATGCTTATTGTGACATATCCGAGTATGGGAAAATAAATCCTTTACTGCTGCTGGAGAGTAGTGGAAATTGAATTCCTGATTTTTTATAGAAAATAGTGGTTCTTCTACTTCCGCTGGGGATTATAAATGGAGATGACTATGCCATGGATTTTCTCCTTTCTGTTTGTGAATATTCTGCGGGGGAGAGACTATGTTTGAGAATAACTCTGCGTTGGAATAACTCTGTTGCTAAAGAAGATGCTTCGCGGGAAAATTTTGCCAATTCAAAGAAATAAGCTCCGCCGAGGGATGAACTTCCGTAGCTGGGGGAATAAGCTCTATTGGGGATTGAGCTTCTGTATTTAGAGAAATAAACTCTGCTTGGGAGATAACTTTATGACCCGCTCACGATTATGAAATTCGGCTGGGGAACATAGATGTCAGTTTTCTGAAGGAACTTGGATGGGGAGAGTAACTCCTGTTTGGGGAAGCTGATGTCAAAGCTTTAGTTGCCTCTACTCTGTGAGGAGTGTAGATGTCACAGGGTCGTATGCTGAGATGACCTTGTTTCAAATCTGTCTCTACACCTGTACCGATTGAACAGAGTAACCGTCGAGCTTGGCATGTTTTTTTTTTAGTTTTTGCCCATGTTTCTTAAGTTACGAGCAATTGTCTTTCTGTTTCCTATGCAAATATTTGTCAACAACAATCATATTCAAATGCATATGTCAAGGATAAATCATTGGATGTTTTTGCAAAAAAAAAAATAGAAAAAAAAAAACAAATGGCTTTGCAACTATGACTTGTATTAATTTTCGAAGTTGGCCTATAACAAGCTTTTTTGTACAAGGAAGCTGACGCTCTAGTAAGAGAACGCAGCCGTGAAAATGAAAGCTATACAATATCGTGTACAATGAAAAGAAAACAACTATGTGCAATAATCCCATTGAGTTTCAATTCTTTTATTGTTTCTATGTCTTCGAGCGTCTCATCACTTCGCTGCTTGTCCGAAGCTGACTGGATTGATTGGTGCCGTTCGAGCTTGATAGTTGATATTGAGGTTTGGTTGCAAGGTGATCCAACGGGACATAGTGATATGCTCTAAATCCATAACTTTTTCCTGGACCGCCCTTTCGGGTTTTCAGTCCATCAGGATACCCTTCTTTGCCCAAGCCACCTTTTCAGGTTTTCGACTTGCCGGGTGTACATATTTTTTTTATTTTCATCCCTAATTTTTTTCTCGAACCCTTTTGGTTCGCCGGGAAGCCCTTATTTTTTCCTAGGCCAGTTAACCTAGCGGGTCTTTAATCATGCATAGTATCTTTTCACTATGTCCGCATTGACAGGGTGTGGAAAGTCGTCACCGTCCATGGTGGTTAGAATCATGGCTCCACCCGAGAAAATGTTTTTAATCACAAATGGCCCTTCGTATGTGGGAGTTCATTTTCCCCTGGGATCACCTTGCGGAAGTATGATGCGCTTGATCACTAGTTCCTTGACTTGATATTCTTGACGTCTGACTTTTTTGTTGAAAGCCTTAATCATTCGTTTTTGATACATTTGACCATGACAGACAGCAATAAGTCTCTTCTCATCAATTAGATTCAGTTGATCAAGTCGGGTCTGGATCCAATCGTCTTTGTTCAAACCCGCATCCTTCATGATCCTTAGAGAAGGGATATGGACCTCAATAGGCAGGACATCCTCCATGCCATATACCAGAGAGTAGGGTGTTTCCCCTGTCGATATTCGTGCGGAGGTACGGTACCTATGAAGAGCAAATGGTAACATCTCATGCCAGTCTTTATATGTCACTGTCATCTTCTGTATGATCTTTTTGATGTTTTTGTTAGCAGCTTCAACAACGCCATTCATCTTTGGCCGGTAAGGACCAGAGTTATGATGTTGTATCTTGAATTGCTTACAAAGTTTGGTGATCACTGTGTTATTGAGATTCATACCATTGTCAGTGATGATTCTCTCTGGGACACCGTACCGATAGATCAGGTTATGCTTGATAAACCGCGCCATAACGTTCTTGGTCACAGTAGCAAAGGAGGCAGCTTCAACACCCTTCATGAAGTAATCAATGGCCACCAGGATGAAGTGATGCCCATTGGAAGTGGTAGGTCTAATCTCTCCGATCATGTCAATGCCCCACATTGCAAAGGGCCACGAATCCGTCAAGAGATTTAAAGGATCTGGAGGCACATGCACCTTGTCAGCATAGATCTGGCATTTATGGCATGTTCGGGAGTGTTGATAACAATCTGCTTCCATAGTGGAGCAATAGTATCCTGCCCGTAGGATCTTCTTAGCCATGGTATGTCCACTTGAATGGGTTCCGAAGGTACCTTCGTGTAGATCTGTCATAATCCTCTCCGCTTAGCTCTTGTATGCACACCGCAGTAAGGTAGAATCATGGTTGCGCTTGTAGAGGATTCCATTACTGAGGAAGAATTTCATGGCGAACCTTCTCAGAAACTTCTTATCATTGACTGATGCCCTCTCGGGATACTCTTGAGCCTCAAGATACCTTTTTTACTTCGTGAAACCATGGTTTTTCTGCTACCTCTTCAGTATCAATCTCACAGCAGTACGCTGGTTCATCCAACCTCTCGTTAGTGATCTAGAGAGATTCGTTGTGCCACCTGACCTTAAACATAGAAGACATGGTAGCTAGCGCGTCCGCTAACTGATTCTCCTCTCGTGAGAAATGTTCAAAGGTTACCTCCTCAGATTGTGGGAGCAATGTCAGCATATTCTCTTTGTACGAGATGAGATTTGGGTGCTTTGTGTCCCACTCTCTTTTGATCTGGCTTATCACCAAGGCTGAATCCCCGAAGATGCTCAAGAATTTGATCCTTAGGTCGATAGCAGCTTTGAGTCCCATGATGCATGCTTCATACTCCACCATGTTGTTGGTACAATTGAAACATAATCGGGAAGTGAAAGGAGTATAACAACCTTCAAGAGATATGATTACAGCATCAATGCCATTACCGAGTGCGTTCGAAGCTTCGTTAAAAACCATGGTCCATCAGGATCCTTCTTCAGGTCCTTCATCCGGTCCAGTTTCTTCATAGTCAGTCACTAGCATAATGTTCTCGTTCGGGAACACAAAATTCATGGTCTGGTAGTCATCCACGGCCTGATGAGCCAAATGATCAGCCAATACACTTCCTTTAATTTCTTTCTGGGTTGTATATTATATATCATATTCAGTTAAGATCATCTTCCATCTTGCTATTCTTCGGAGAGAGTGGGCTTCTCGAAGATGTACTTGATTGGATCCATCTTAGATATCAACAAAGTAGTGTGGGTCAACATATACTATCTTAGTCAGCGAGCAGCCCATGCCAAAGCGCAACAAGTTTTCTCGAGCAGTGAGTATCTTGTCTCACAGTCGGTAAACATTTTTCTAAGGTAGTGTATTCTGTGCTGCTTTCGACCAGACTCGTCATGCTGCCCCAACACACACCCCATTGAATTGTCTAGCACCGTTAAGTACAATATCAAAGGTCTTCCTTCAATCAGAGGCATCAGAATTGGTGGTTCTTGAAGGTATTCCTTGATTCTTTCGAAAGCGGTCTGGAATTCGTCATTCCACTTTACCACTTGATCTTTCTTCAGGAGCTTGAAGATTGGCTCCCAAGTAGCAGTCAGATGTGAAATGAACCCGGCGATTTAATTTAGGCATCCCAAAAAACCTCTAACCTCCTTCTCAAGACGGGGATCCGACATCTCTTGTATGGCCTTCACCTTTTCAAGGTCTACCTGAATACCTTTGTCACTGGCGATGAACCCCAGAAGTTGACCAGACCTTACCCCGAAGGTGCACTTGTTCGGATTCAACCTTAACTTGTATGTCTTCAACCTATCAAATAACTTTTGTAGATGATCAATGTGTTCTTCCTCGGTTTGAGACCTGGCTATCATGTCATTAACATAAACCTCTATCTCATGGTGGATCATATCATGGAACAAAGCTACCATGGCTCGTTGATAAGTTTCCCGACATTCTTCAACCCAAAAGGCATCACCTTGTAACAGAAAGTTCCCCACTGTGTTACGAAGGTTGTCTTCTCCATGTCTTCGGGAGCCATCTTGATCTGATTGTACCCAGAGAACCCATCCATGAAGGAAAAGATCTTGTGATGTGCGATGTTGTCAACCAAAACATCGATGTGGGGAAGCGGGAAGTCATCCTTTGGGCTTGTCCTGTTCAAGTCTCTGTAGTCAACATACATCTGTACCTTGCCGTCCTTCTTAGGTACCGGAACGACATTAGCAACCCACTGCAGATAGGAGGTGACAACTAAGAACCCAGTGTTGAACTGTTTCATAACCTCCGCTTTAATCTTCTCTGAAATTTCAGGGCGCATACGGTGGACTTTTTGTTTAACCGGAGGACAATCTTCTTTAGTTGGGAGACGATGTACCATAGTATAGTGTCTAGTCCCGACATGTCTTCATATGACCAAGATAAGATCTCAACATAGTCGTGCAACATCTGTATCAACCGCTATTTGACATTAGTCTCCAGATTTGTGCCGATCTTAATTTATTTTCTGTCTACCTCCGTACCCAAGTTTATCGTCTCAACTGGCTCTCCGTGAGGCTGTATAGCCCTCTCTTCCTACTATAACAGTCTAGCAAGTTCTCCAGGCACCTCACAATCTTCCTCACCTTCATCCTCGACTTGTTTGATTGGATTTTCAAAGTTATAACTGGCAATAGCAGAACTGTTATCAATGGGATCCATAGTGGATATGCATTTGCAGTTTGATATATGAGTATGTGTAAGAGCATAGCTGTGTTGAAAAAGGCATAAAATAAAAACAGGGAGCGCAAAATTTGTATGCAAGAAACGTCTAATGTTTTATTGATGACATATGAAAATGACATATAATAACCCTAAAAAATAAACCATTATGCCTTGGGTAAGGCACAAGGCTATAGAGTTTATATTGTTTATTATAAATTCGAAAAACAAGTAAGACAGTTACTGCTGAACAAAAGAAATTGGCACAAAATCTCTGGCCGTCCAGTTACTAGGTCCACCGTTGGTAGTAGGGTAGATCCAGCTGTCAATATCGGAATCCTCCTCATCATCTTCTATAGCATTGACCCCATGATTGCTGATGCGTAGGGGAGGTCCTCTGGACCGAGCATGTCGAACAACCCTTTGAGCTCCTGAAGTAAAGCCCAAACCAAATTTGTCAGTTTTATGAGGAAAATTAAGGAGCTGTCTGTAGCGGTAAAAATCTTTAAGACTAATCCATTAGATTGACTTAACTTATACAGATCAAAATAAAAATCGCCACCATGCTTTATTGTTTGAATCTCCTATCTTGCTCCCTCCTATATCAAGGTTGGTGTTTGTTATCTTTTTGCTACCCTTAGAGAACATTGGTATTTCATCGTCAGTGAACAGTGGTGCTATGATATATTCTTTTTCTACCTTCAGTGGAAATTGGTAGGTCATTGGTAGTGAACATCGATGATTGTTATCGTTTTTCTACCCTTAGTGAACATTGGTAGTTCATCGTCAGTGAACGGCGATGCTATGATATTTATTTTCCTTCTACCTTCAGTGAACGTTGGTAGTTCATCGTCAGTGAACGGCGATGCTATGATATTTCTTTTCCTTCTACCTTCAGTGAATGTTGGTAGCTCACCGTCAATGAATGTCAATGTTGTTATTTCTTTCTTCTTTCTACCTTCAGTGAACATTGGTAGCTTTACCTCTAGTAGGAGTTGGTGAATCCTTTGACCATTTTACCATCCTCTCTGAGTTGGGTCTTTTCATCCACCGGTGATTTATTTTCCTTGTTGGGTCGATCTCTTGGTTCTTTATTATTGTTACATCCCCAATGGTGTTTTGCGTCTCTTTGGTCTTGTTCATATGCATTCATGATCATAAACATTTGCATGGAATCTTAGGGCCAAAAATAGGGTTTATTTTATATTTAAGTATCTTCAATCGCGTCGACACGAAGATTTTTAACCTTCATATCTCTGGATAGAAGAAAATTAAATAAGGGCTGCTGTTGTACCCCAATTTCCCCCCCTAAATCCCTTCATCATACCATGTTGATTCCATTAAAATAAGATCACACTAGGATTCTTGGTTCCCCTCCCTATATTTAGCTTTTCACTTTGAGGAATCACCAAACACCTTGACTTGTGTTCTTTTGGGATCATGAATATTTTTTGTCTTGATTTCTTCTTTTAATTAATAAAATGTAATGTTGGTTTGTCTTTCTTGTTATCCATGTAGGTAAAGGCAATGAGATTTAACAAGTTGCCCCATGGGTTCATGAGTTTATTTCATTGCCCTAGTCAATAAAGCTTGAGGAGTTCAAGCCTCACCATTGAAGTTGTTTTGGAGGAAATGGCATGGAAAGCTTATTTTGATTCACCATATTTCAAGATTATCAAAGTTGATCCCAAAAGTACAAGGGGTTGATTGAAAAAATAGTAATGTTTGGATAAGATTTTATTCCTTTTGGTCACAAGTGCATGTTCCTATCAATTCTCAATATATGGAAGTGGTTTTGGTTGCTATGAGTTCTCATTATCATCCTCAACAACTTATATTTACAAAGCATTTGTTTTGGTACAAGAAGTTTGTTCAAAATTGTCAAAGTTCCTCAAGGCATGTTTCTTAATCTAGGAGCTAGGGTTTTGAACTTCAAAGGAGTATATCTTGCTCATCTTTTGGTATTTTTGAGTGATTCCAAAGACATCATTCTCTTTAAAGGGTTATTAACAAATCACTTCAAATGTTCCAAGGAGTTTTTGTAACAGCCCGAGTCTTCAGCGTTCCCGACACTATTACCTCACGATCTTCTCTACCCCCCTCACTAGTAGAGTTTTTTCCTTTCGTGGGAATCGGACCCTGTACCCTGAGGTTCAAGTACATGCTCAATGAATTCCCACTACCAAATGAGCTACGTAGCTCAATTGGTAGTGGGAATGCATTGAGCATGTACTTGAACCCATGGGTACAAGGTCTGATTCCCACGAAAGGCAAAAACTCTACTAGTGAGGGGGGTAGAGAAGACCGTGAGGTAATAGTGCCGGGAACGCTGAAGGCTCGGGCTGTTACATAAAAAGGCTCCTTTTTATGTAATAGCCCGAGCCTTCATCGTTCCCGGCACTATTACCTCACGATCTTCTCTACCCTCCTCACTAGTAGAGTTTTTGCCTTTCCTGGGAATCGAACCCTGTACCCTGGGGTTCAAGTACATGCTCAATGCATTCCCACTACCAAATGAGCTGCACCTTTTTATGTAACAGCCCGAGCCTTCAGCATTCTCGGCACTATTACCTCACGATCTTCTCTACCCCCCTCACTAGTAGATTTTTTTCCTTTTGTGGGAATTGAACCCTGTACCCTGGGGTTCAAGTACATGCTCAATGCATTCCCACTACCAAATGAGCTACATAGATCAATTGGTAGTGGGAATGCATTGAGCATGTACTTGAACCCCAGGGTACAGGGTTCAATTCCCACGAAAGGCAAAAACTCTACTAGTGAGGGGGTTAGAGAAGATCGTGAGGTAATAGTTCTGGGAATGCTGAAGGCTCAGGCTGTTACGATTTTCATGTGGAAGAAACTTGATGAGGAAGAAAGATTAGAAGTCCTCCAGATGAATCCCCAATTTTCCATGTGTGACTTCAAATGATCATAACTTGGTAAATTTTTATCACCTTGATCCCATTATTTTTCCATAATGATCTTGAAGATGTGAAATTTATGCCTTCTTTTATGTGCAAAGTGAGAAAATGGATGGAAGTTGCCTTAAGGATACAAAACATTATAGGTTATTTTATGAAATTTTGTCAACTTCAACAAGTCATAAATTTCTCAATTTTTGGAGATTTTGAATGGTTCAAGTTTCAAAATGTCATTCAAGAGATCTACTTCATGCCATATTTTTTGGTCAAGAGAAAATTCCAAGTGGAAGGCTATGTTTGGATACAAGACATTATAGGTCACTTTTGAAATTTTTTGAAATATTTCTAAGTATGGAAAGTCAACATTTTTTCTCCAACTTTGACTCAACACAACTTTCAGCTCAAGCATCTATTTGATTCCATTATTTTTCCATAGCAAAGCTTGTAACCTCATCTTTCGGAAACATCAAGAATACATCCCTAAGACCCCTTGAGCTGAGAATGCCATTGGTCAGAAGTTGGCACTTTGAAACTGAATTTTTCACCAAGTCAGAAATTTGAAATCCTTGATTTGGCTTCTAAACACTTTGTTTCTTCATGTTTATGCCTCTAAACATGTTTAATGAAGTTCCAGAAGTTATTAGCATAGAAAAATGTGCGTTTTGGATGAGTTTTGATCAAATTGGAACACACACTTTTCTTGTTTGCAACTTCACACAATTTCCCTCCAAACTTCATCATTTCACACGCTTGGACATTCCATTTGATTCCTTATAAATAGAGGGTTATTCCCCATTCATTTCCTCAAACTTGGATAGCCAGAATCAACCTGCCAAACTTGTTCCATAACTCAGAACTCAGCAACTTCGAAATCCATATACAAGCCTTTTTCAATCCAATTTTTTCATCAATTCACCTTCCTTGATCTTCCCTGAATCTAACCATATAATTACATTCAAGAATCGTGCCCTATATTGCTCCATAGAAGTCCAGTTTCAGAGCTCTGCAACTCCACTTTAATAGGTAGATTCCTTCATCAATTCTTTAAAACTTTGATATCATTGTGATGCTCTCATTGCCCTGGTTCTATTCGCAACACTTGCTTTTTACTGGAAACAAGTTTTGACCATGAAATTTCAAATCCCTTTTCAAAACTTTCCTTCCAAATTGCTTGAGCTACATTTTATATAAATTTTGCGTGAGGGTGTGGTTGTCTTCGTCTTGAAGAGATGAAGGGAATGGCATAAGTATAAGCTTCTGATTTTACAGTTTGAGAGACCTGCAATTCACGTTGGCTGGAGGTTGAAGAAGACCAACGTGTCATCTTCCAACCAATGATGGCGTGCAACTTATTTTTTTGAATTCTGATTTTATTTTTGATTCTATGCATTACTCACTAATGTCAATGATATGCACAGTGCGCCAGATCCTTTGGATCTGATTACTAACGCGTTTTGACTTTCATCCAATGGTCCATATATTTTTTACTTTTATTTTCTTTTCTGATTTTTTATATTTAATTGTTTTAAACTTCAAAAAATCATAGAAAATTCATTTTTAGTCCAAAAATCTGAAAAAATTATAAAAAATATTTTTGATTATTCTCTTTCTGATTTTTATTTTTTCACAATTTAATTTTGTGTTTTGGTATTTTTTATAAATTTACACTTTATTTGAATTGTTTTAAATGTTTAAAAATACTTATATGCATTTCTAAATTCTAAAAAATTTATGGAATGATCGAATGATATTGTGATAAATATTGGTGACCTTATTTTATTTTTGTTTCTGACTTTGTTATTTTTTTATCATTTTTGGTTTATTGTACCCCTTTCTTTTAATTTTAATAATAGTTTCTAACTTTAAAAAATTACCAAAAAATTTATAAAATCATTTGAGTCCTTTTCTGATTTTTCTATGGTCTTAATTTTTTATTTCTTGATTAATTTGAACATAGTTGATATTTTTATTTTTTATTTATATTTTTTTAACATTATTTTGAAACCTTTTTGTATATATTAAAATGTAATATCATTTTGTGACTATTTTCTGGCTGATCTTGGGTTAAAATTTTGATCATGAACTTTATTATCATCATTGGATCCATGGTGTTTAGTCTAACTCCACAAAAATGGATGAATGATTTTAATAATAGTTTGATTAAATTTAATCCAAAAGTGGTTTGTATATTCTCTCCCACCCCTCTTCATCTCACCCCCTTCTTATTGCACTAAATGTTGTTGGAGCATGATCTCTATATCATGTCTCAAAACAAATGGCACATAGATTTCTATTGATCGGCCTCAAAATAGGTGCGACTTTTATATAAGTCTACTTACGATTGTTTAACATAGCGCTAAATTTTGTCCCAATTCGAATAAAAGATCAATCGTTGCCAAATCTATGTTTGCAAGCCCAAGTATGTTAATTTGATCTCTTTTATCCAATAAACTTGAGATTCATTATGTGGAGGCTTTGGTTCTACCAATCCTCTAATGGATCTATAAAACTTTTGGTCAACGCGGATCACTTACACATCATTGATCATTAAATGGTACTTTTGAGGATTCCAAATGGATGATATACTTGACAAAAATCAAATGCAACTTGTTGTGTGGAGGCTTTGGTTCTACCAATTCTCTAATGAGTTCCAAATGCAAGTTTCAAGATGATCATCCAACTAATCACTAATAATTGAATTTATCCTTTATTCTTTTATTATATGCCCCTTTTATTTTTATGCACTATTTACTTTTAGCATTTACATTTCATGCCGTTTTCATATTTGCTCATTTGAGTATTTACTTTCTTGTCATTTTTATTTTTGTTCACTTGAGTTTTACTTTCTTTTTTTAAACACATAATAATCAACACAAACCCTAAAATTTTTTAATGATACTTGAACTATTTGGTTACTTTTATGAGATAAAACATCATCGTCATTGTCCGTGTGGAAAACATTCTTACCACCCACAATCATGAAAAAGAAAAATTTGCAACATCTCAAAGTGGAGGCCATGGCTTGGATTTTAGAATCAACAATGCCTCACTCAACTCCCAAGTGGAAATTATCTCTCCTCACTACATATTGTAGAAGTATAGTTGTTTGTATCACTACAAGGATTGACAAGAGTCCAATATTTTTGAGAAAAGTTTAAAGATGAAAGCCAAGGTGTAAAAATGGTTTGAATGAGATTGATTGACTTTTAGTCTTCTCACAAAAAGGATGTAAAAGTATTATTAAGTTTATTGGAGTTTATTTATGAAAATGTTTGAAAATGCATGGACCTAAGTCCAAGTTTATCATGAAAGTGGTTCAAGTTTAAAACAAGAAGAGCTTTCAAAAGGAGGGAGAAGATTTTTGAAATTAAAGAAGATGGGAGGAGAAGAAGAGGCTATCCTAAAGAAAAAGGTAAAAGCTAGGGATAATAACCACCTAACCAACAAAAAGCCAATACTTGACACTATGGGCCAAGATAGAATTCCCATTCTTTGGATTAAAACCAAACAAGAAAAAATACTATACCTCTTGAGAGAACCAAACTTAAAGTGTAGTAAGTCTTCAAAAATATTGGGCAGAATAACGACTGTATACGGGTGAATTCCAGATTATAAACAAAGGGTGTAATCACAATAACCTGCATACAAAACAAACAAACAACCCAATGTCTTAAGGTAAACCTCAAGAACTCCAGACAAAATATCAATTAAGGTTACAAAGTCTCCAACATATGCCAAGGTTTCTAATCCAAAGTCCAAAAATTCCAGTGCTCCATAATACCAAGGATATTAACCAAATAGTTCAAGTACATTAAAGATTTTTAGGGTTTGTGTTGATTATTAAGTGTTTAAAAAAAGAAAGTAAAACTCAAGTGAATAAAAATAAAAATGACAAGAAAGTAAATACTCAAATGAGCAAAGATGAAAATGGCATGAAATGTAAATGCTAAAAGTAAATAGTGCATAAAAATAAAAGGGGCATATAATAAAAGAATAAAGGATAAATTCAATTATTAGTGATTAGTTGGATGATCATCTTGAAACTTGCATTTGGAACTCATTAGAGGATTGGTAGAACCAAAGCCTCCACACAACAAGTTGCATTTGCTTTTTGTCAAGTATATCATCTATTTGGAATCCTCAAAAGTACCATTTAATGATCAATGATGTGTAAGTGATCCGCGTTGACCAAAAGTGTTGTAGATCCATTAGAGGATTGGTAGAACTAAAGCCTCCACATAATGAATCTCAAGGTTATTGGCAAAAAGAGATCAAATTAACATACTTGGGCTTGCAAACATAGGTTTGGGCCACAAATGATCTTTTATTCGAATTGCGACAAAATTTAGTGCTATGTTAAGCAATCATAAGTGGACTTATATAGAAGTCGCACCTATTTTGAGGCCGATCAATAGAAATCTATGCGCCATTTGTTTTGAGACATAATATAGAGATCATGCCCCAACAACATTTAGTGCAATAAGAAGTGGGTGAGATGAAGAGGGGTGGGAGAGAATATACAAACCACTTTTGGATTAAATTTAATCAAACTATTATTAAAATCATTCATCCATTTTTATGGAGTTAGACTAAACACCATGGATCCAATAATGTTAATAAAGTTCATGATAAAAAATTTAACCCAAGATCAACCAGAAAATAGTCACAAAATGATATTACATTTTAATATATACAAAAAGGTTTCAAAATAATGTTAAAAAAATATAAATAAAAAATAAAAATATCAACTATGTTCAAATTAATCAAGAAATAAAAAATTAAGACCATAGAAAAATCAGAGAATGACTCAAATGATTTTATAAATTTTTTGGTAATTTTTAAAGTCAGAAACTATTATTAAAATTAAAAGAAAGGGGGTAAATTAAACCAAAAATGATAAAAAAATAACAAAGTCAGAAACAATAATAAAATAAGGTCACCAATATTTGTCACAATATCATTCGATCATTCCATAAATTTTTTAGAATTTAAAAATGCATATAAGTATTTTTAAACATTTAAAACAATTCAAATAAAGTGTAAATTTATAAAAAATACCAAAACACAAAATTAAATTGTGAAAAAATAAAAATTAGAAAGAGAATAATCAAAAATATTTTTCATAATTTATTTCAGATTTTTGGACTAAAAATGAATTTTCTATGATTTTTTGAAGTTTAAAACAATTAAATATAAAAAATCAGAAAAGAAAATAAAAGTCAAAAATATATGGACCATTGGATGAGAGTCAAAGCGCGTTAGTAATTAGATCCAAAGGATCTGGCACGCTATGCATATCATTGACATTAGTGAGTAAAGCATATAATCAAAAATAAAATCAGAATTCAAAAAAAAAGTGGCACGCCATCATTGGTTGGAAGATGACACGTTGGTCATATTCAACCTCCAGCCAACGTGAATTGCAGGTCTCTCAAACTGTAAAATCAGAAGCTCAGACCTATGCCATTCGCTCCGTCTCTTCAAGATGAAGACAAACACACCCTCGTGCCAAATTTATATAAGCTGTAGCTCAAGCAATTTGGAAGGAAAGTTTTGAAAAGGGATTTGAAATTTCATGGTCAAAACGTGTTTCCAGTAAAAAGCAAGTGTTGCAACTAGAACCAGGGCAATGAGAGCATTACAATGATATCAAAGTTTTGAATAATTGATGAAAGAATCTACCTATTCAAGTGTAGTTGCAGAGCTCTGAAACTGGACTTCTATGGAGCAATATAGGGCGCGATTGTTGAATTTAATTATATGGTTAGCTTCATCGAAGATCAAGGAAGGTGAATTGATGAGAAAATTAGATTGAAAAAGGCTTGTATATGGATTTCGAAGTTGTTGAATTCTGAGTTATGGAACAAGTTTGGCAGCGTGATTCTGGCTATCCAAGCTTGATGAAATGAATGGGGAATGACCCTCTATTTATAGGGAATCAAATGGAATATCAAAGCGCGTGAAATGATGACGTTTGGAGGGAAATCGTGTGAAGTTGCAAACAAGAAAAGTGTGACTTCCAATTTGATCAAAACTCATCCAAAAAACGTGTTTTTCTATCCTAATCACTTCTGGAACTTCATTAAACATGTTTAGACGCATAAACGTGCAGAAACAAAGTGTTTAGAAGCCAAATCAAGGATTTCAAACTTCTGACTTGGTGAAAAATTCAGTTTCAAAGTGCCAACTTTTGACCAATGGCATTCTCAGCTCAAGGGGTTTTAGGGCATGATTCTTGATGTTTCAGAAAGATGAGGTTACAAGCTTTGCAATGGAAAAATAATGGAATCAAATGGATGCTTGAGTTGAATGTTGTGTTGAGTCAAAGTTGGAGAAAATGTTGACTTTCCATACTAAGAAATATTTCAAAATTTTCTTCAAAAGTGACCTATAATGTTTTGCATCCAAACATAGCCTTCCACTTGGAATTTGATCTTGACAAAAAAAGATGGAATAAAGTAGATCTCTTGAATGACATTTTGAAACTTGAACCATTCAAAATATCCAAAAATTGAGAAAGTTGTGACTGGTTGAAGTTGGAAAAATTTCATAAAATGACCTATAATCTTTTGTAACCTTAAGGCAACTTCCGTCCATTTTCTGAAGGTGATAAAAATTGAACAAGTTATGATCATTTGAAGTCACACATGGAAAATTGGGGATTCATCTGGAGGACTTGTAATCTTTCTTCCTCATTAAGTTTCTTCCACATGAAAACTCCTTGGAACTTTTGAAGTGATTTGTTAATAACCCTTTGAAGAGAATGATGTCTTTGGAATCACTCAAAAGTACCAAAAGACGAGCAAGATATACTCCTTTGAAGTTCAAAACCCTGGCTCCTAGATTAAGAAACATGCCTTGAGGAACTTTGACAATTTTGAACAAACTTCTTGTACCAAAATAAATGCTTTGTAAATATAAGTTGTTAAGGATGATAATGAGAACTCATAGCAACCACAAGCACTTCCATATCTTGATAATTGAGAGGAACATGCACTTGTGACCAAAAGGAATAAAATCTTGTCCAAACATGACTATTTTTTCAATCAACCCCTTGTAGTTTTTGGATCAAATTTGATAATCTTGAGATATGGTGAACCAAAATAAGCTTGCCATGCCATTTCCTCCAAAATAACTTCAATGGTGAGGCTTGAAATCCTCAAGCTTTATTGACTAGGACATGGAAATAAACTCATGAACCCATGGGGCAACTTGTTAAATATCATTTCCTTTACCTACATGGATAACAAGCAAGACAAACAACATTGCATTTTATTAATTAAAAGAAGAAATCAAGACAAAACATATTCATGATCACAAAAGAACACAAGTCAAGGTGTTTGGTGATTCCTCAAAGTGCAAAGCTAAATATATGGAGGGGAACCAAGAATCCTAGTGTGATCTTATTGTAATAGAATCAACATGGTATGATGAAGGGATTTTAGGGGCATAAATTGGGGTACAACAGCGTCCCTAAATGGTACACCCACCTTCTTCAACTACTGCTATGGCATCCTTGATAGAAGCCATCTTCAAAGGAGATTTGGTGTTCTTCGGCGCACTAGTGATAGTCTCAGTTGATGCCATAATCTAGGGAACCTCTTCAAAATTGTGACAAGGGGTCTCTATGAATTCCTCGTCCATCTCCACATACCTGAAAGAGTTCAGGTGGCTTACCATGTACTCCTCTTCACCATGCATGATGACAATCTTCTCATTTACTAGATACATCAACATTTGGTGCAGCGTAGAAGTAACGGCCCCAACTTCATGGATCCAAGTACGACCCAACAAATAAGAGTATGATGTCCCATGTATAATCAAGCTTCTCAAATGAAATTTTGTTTTGATGAAGACAAACCATGATTTACAAAGATGGCAAAGATTTTTTGATCAAGCTCAAAGCATCTATGGATAAAGTATTTAGTTCACGCTCTTAGAAACTTTCAAGGTATAATGATAATTCTTACTTTGAACTTAATACATAGATGCTCAATGGTGAAAAGAAATGTTTTATAAATCCTTACTTAATTTTTTCTGAGTTAAAATTCATTTGTCACTTGAGTGCAATCGATTTGCATATTAGTGCAATCAATTGCATGCTTCAATTTTTCATATATTTTGCTACTGTTTCTCAGTGCAGTCGATTTGCATATTAGTGCAATCGATTTCATGCTTAAAATTTTCAAAACATTTGCTACTGTTTCTCAGTGCAATCGATTTACATTGCTTGTGCAATCGATTGCACTCAATCAAATTTTGCTACTGACTTCACATGCAATCGATTTACACTTTTGTGAAATCGATTGTACACTTAAAACTTTTGAAAATATATTTGTTGAAACCCCGTGCAATCGATTTACACAAAGGGTGTAATCGATTTCATGCTGCACGATTTTGAAAAACAGCAGCTTTGCACATGCCTGTTCATAATACCTTTTCATGGAAACCTTTCACTCAATCTTGGCAATTATTCATGATTCATTTAAAGAAATTTATGATGTTTCAAAAAGGTGCTATGAACATATAAATACTCATTTTCAAAATCATTTTCAACACCTCTTCCAAATATATTTTTTGAATTTTCAAAATACAAACTCAAATTTTCTTCACTTTCATACATAAGTTTTCTGCACACTTTCACATATTGTTAAACCAGAAAACTTTGAGAATTTATATATCTTGAGTTATTGTACAATATTATCATTGGAAGTGAAGATCATTCATTAATTAAATCACTCTAAGTGATCATTACTACTCAACTCACTCAAAATCAAATATTGATAAATACTTACTTATTTTTCCAGGATTGTTGGAAATAAGTTTAAGTGGTTTTTTAAATCTTGTCTTTCCAGGATTGTTGGATACAAGTGTAGTCACTTTGAGAGAATTGTTCTCATTGTTGATATAGTGAAAATCCAAGAGGATTGTGCTTGGTCCAAGAGGATTGTTCTTGGCTTTTTGGTAGTTCTTGTTTAAGTTTTCCACAATAAGGAAATCTCTTTCATGTTGAAAGGGGACTGGAGTACTCTCGGACTGTGAGGGGAACCAGGATATATCACTTGTGTCTCTTTATTTTTCTGCACTTTACTCTTTCATAAATTCACCATAATCCAGAAAAATAATATCCATCATCACTAAACGGTAGAATTTTTTAAAGTACCTAATTCAACCCCCCCCCCTCTTAGGCGCACTTCGTACTTACATCCCGATGTCCATCACGTATAAGGTGGATCCAAAGGTTTAGGAACCCACTTTGACAGGGATGTCCACCTCCTCGTGCACAATTCTTTTTGACTCGTCAAAATCCCTCACCACAATATTACTGGGCTTTAAGGTCAAGCCTTCACAATCTAGTCTATCAAGAGCCTTCTTAGGCAGAACATTCAGTGACGATCCAGTGTCCACTAGCACATGAGCCATAGTAGTGCTCCTGCATTCGATCGAGACATGCAGAGCATCATTATGGTTTCTCCCCTTTGGCGTCAAATCGGCATCTGAAAAACCCAACCCATTGTCAGCAGTCAAACTGGCCACACAATCTTCGAATTGGTCAGCGGAGGTTTCTTGCGGCACAATCGCAATCTTGAGAAATTCAATCAAAGCCTTTGCGTGGGCCTCATAACACAATAACAGAGACAACATTGATATATTCGAAGGGGTCTGCCCCAGCTGTTCGACCATATTGTAGTCGCTTTTCTTGATTATTTTTAAAATTTCCTCCATTTCTTGCTTAGAGGATTCCAAAACAACTTTTCTAGGTGCCTCCATCTGGGAAGGCTCACCTATATCTTCTTTTCCCCTAGTCCCAGATGAATCATCAGCAGGGGTAAAAACTGGAGTAAGGATGTGAGTAATAGCAGAAGCACTAGTAGGAACAACAGATGTAATAACAACAGGCTTAGCAATAGTCTTCCGGGATATCTCGGGAGAGAAAACCCTTCCGCTTCGGGTAACTTTGCTAGTCCCGAAAATGTTACTGACATCGGGATCATCCTCTTCAGTCTTCAAATCCTGTTTGACGCCATGGTAATAAACGTCAGCACCATAATTCCAAGGAACATCTTTGTCTGAGGAGTACGGTACAGGGCCAGGAAAAGTGATTATCAATGGAGTAATTCTTGGAACGGGTGTAATCCTAACATGTATTTTAGAGGGGACCTTGGAAGGATTGGTGGAAATGGTTATGATAGCAATATCTTCATGTAGGAGAGTCGGAATCTGAGTCTTTTTAAATAAAATCTCTCTGCTATCCATTAGGCGTTGAACACCTGCTTTCATCAAATAACAACCAGAAGGTAGAGATAAACACATGTGGAAACCTTCACCACAACCCGAAAATAAATCGGCTAGCAACAAATTCTTCTTGACAATCGCGAGGGGAGGGGAAACTTCATGAACAAAGGTAACAAATAGATCATTATCAACGACATTAACACCACGATTGTGCTTGGGCATGGGAGCAGTTATGACATTAGGCTTCTCCGAAGCATCAAACTCAATCTCCTTGGCTTTGATCAAATCTTGTATCTTATTTCTCAGAGCCCAACAATCATTTGTATCGTGGCCTGGACTCTCAGAGTGGTAAGCACACCGAGCATTTGGATTATAACAAGGAGATAAGGTGTTAGGATTCTTGGGAGCCTCCTTCAAGGTTGCCAAGTTAGATCTTAACAGATGGGGTAAAACCTCAGCCAACGTCATATTAATCCGGGTGAACTGCCTTTGCGGTCTTTCTACCCTTTACTGACTAATTTTGTGGTTGAGTAGCCGCAGACCTAGGTATCATCACATCACCTCTCGTTGAACGGTGCTCAGTTTGGCTCTGACCTCTTGGATTATAAATAGCATTGACCTCCTTCTTACCCATGAATGGATTCTTCATTGTACTTGAAGAGGTGTCTTTCTGGATCTTGCCACTTCGGATCCCAGCTTCTACCATTTCTCCAGTCAATACTAGCTCGGTGAAACCAGCTGAGGAGCTACCAATCAAGTGATTGAAGAATGGATCAAACAGCATACCAAGAAACATGTCCACCAACTCCCTATCAGACAAAGGGGTTGGACTCTCCCTGCCAGATCTCTCTACTTCTGCGCATAGTCCTTGAAACCTTCGCTTGTACCCATGGACATATTCTGGAGTTGAGTATGAGTAGGGGCATGGTCAGCGTTATATTGGTACTGCTTGTAAGAAGCAGCAACCATATCGTTCCAGTTGTGGACATTGGTTCCCTCCAGTTGATAAAACCACTCAAGTTAAGTCCCAGACAGACTGTCCTGAAAGAAATGGACCCACAATTTCCTATCAGCAGTGTGAGGCTGAATTTTCCTCACATAGGAACGGAAATTAAGCTTGTGACAAGACACCCCATCATACTTCGCAAATACCAGAGCTTTGAACTTCTGTGGGATGACTACCCCAGATACTAAACCCAGCTCTTCAAAATCCAGCCTGGTATTCTTTGGATCTCCATTACGCTCAGACGATCCTCTAACTGTTTGTATCTATCCTCAACAGCAGGATACTGTTCATCATTATAATCTGTGTCATTATCAGAAACCTCAGAGCTAGGTTCCTTATCCCTTATCTGTCCCTCTTGATTCTCCCCTTCTTTGTACGAGGAGGTCAAGTCAACTGGTTGCTTCAATGGTCCCTTGAATCTTCTGCCCAGATTAAGGACACCAGCGGTCTTCTTCTTCTTCTCTTTCAGAATAAGGGCTTTCAAATCTTCCTGCCCCTTAGCCAAGGCTATGAACATTTGCTGAAACTGGGCATTTTGTGCCTGAAGGTCCTTGATACTTTGTTCAGAAGACATTTTTGCTGAAATAAACAACGCAGAAGATGAGAAACCTGTTATGAAACTTGTTTATGCAATGTCATGGATAATATGCGTATGCAATGATTTCAAGGACTCCTAAAGGCTCAAATTTGCTTAACCAAAAGAAACACACATTAATTGTAATAATAAGTTTGAATTGTTACAAAGGGTGCCTTTTAGGCTTACAAAAAAACTTAAAGCAAAGAGAAAATTAGGTCTCCCGTGAGCGTATCCTCTTTGGTGTAATGTAGGCGTTTATATTCCTCTCTTTATGAAGTAGCCTAGTGAGTTCCAGGACCTTCTTCTCGCTGGTGTAGAATTGAGTTTCAAACGTATCCTGCTCCTCTTTAAGTTGAACCCAGGATTTTTGTAACTCCTTATGATCAATTGGCATGTCAGGATGGAGAACAAGATAAGAAAAGTCTCCTTCAGCAACTGGTTCCATAATCGTTGGTAGGACAACAGGGTAAGACATCATAAGACTTTGAGCATGGGCTCGTACCCATTTGAGATAAGGCTCAAGATGGATTGAGTTCTTGTGCCCTAGTGTCTTGCTATCAACTCTATGTACCATACCCCAAGCTCGCATGAACCTTTTAGAGTAACCCTGAGCATCATTCTCGTAGTCGAAGATGATTCCTTGGATAAGTGTATCATGAGGACCATCCCTTCTCGCATATCCAAATTTTCGCAGTTCCAAACAAGGATTTTAAGTGATTCCTCCCCTAATGCCTAAGAGAGGGACATTAGGGAATTCTCCATATCGATCAATGATGGTAACATTCTCCGGGGATCAAGGACACCAATGAATACCTGAATGTGTAAGAGTCATTAGCCTATGAGACCATCTCAAACTGTTCATTCTTCAAGACGGATCGGGGTAGGTGCGAAATAAACCACCTAGCCAAAAGAGGAGAGCAACACAGAAGGGTCGCTCTTCTCTTTATAGTGAGAGTATGCAGAGAATATAGGATAGCTCCAAGCAAAGTAGGTACCAGATTGCGTGACAGGAAAACCTTAACCGCATTAACATCTATTAGCTGGTCTGGATTAGGAAATAGTACTATTCCATATATGAGAAGGGCTAACACCTCTTCAAAAGCTTGTAGGTCTAGGGTATCCCAAAAATGCTGAGCTTTCTTAAACAAGAACTTAGCTAAAAAACCCTTGACACCTCTCTTGGTTTCCCAAATTTGCTACTACGCCAGACCGCTGTAAGGACAGAGCTTTAGCCATATCTTCAGGTTTAGGGTCTCTTTCCATGACATTGAAAGGTACCTTGTTAAAGATAGGCACCCCCAGTAACAGAGAAAACTCCTCCATAGTAGGCACTAACTGGTAATTTGGAAAGGTGAAGCAGTCATGTAGTGGGTCAAAGAACTGAAAGAGTACTTTTAACATTTCATCATCAGGATTTGAGGTGACCAAGCTGAGAAGTCGACCATGTCTTTCAGTGAAGGGATAGCTTTCAGGAACCCTTGATACCAATTCCTTAAGTTGAGGAGGTACCTTTACCAGACTGACTTGGATAGTGAATCTGCGAGCGAGGGCCATGTCCTACAAAACAAGACAAAAGTAAACCCTAAGAATCCTTTAAATGGTTAGCATGATATGCTATGTTATGATGTCATGATAATTCTCAGATATAGCAGATATAGCAAACACAAACAAATCACACAGAGACCTTAGGTTTAAGGCTTGCATGGATTTTAAGGTGATACCCTCTTGAAGTTGGGTTGGTTCAACCTGTCCTAAATATATTAACTGGGTTTTAGGCGATCTCAATATCACCGATATTTCCCCTAAATCTCGTTACGATAGAAAATTGACTTGCCACCAAACAAAACTCAAGAGTCAAACCTCAATGAGTGTAGCATCGAGTATCAGCCGACTTTGGGTTTACACTAAAGACGGTTATCTCACTACATCCAAAAAGCCAAGTTAGTCAATTAAGGTGCTAAGGTCAGTTGATGATTTATGACACCACGCAGTGGCCCCGTATTCTCCTTGATTACGCAAGGGCTACTGGTATACACCAAAGTATCGCATCAACGTTGCTACTATTTCAACCGTGTCGGTATACCCCGCACAACTCCCTCGCAATTTATTTCTACTTACCTAAAAGGAATTCCCCAATCCAGGTTTAGGATCCAAACAACTCAAACATATACCCTTAAAAATAAATCAGACAAGACAAACCAAAGAACCAATTTAAGAATGACCTAAATTCTAAGGTGAACCCCATAAATGAAACATACTTTCTCCATTCGACATACCTCAAGCCATTGTCATCGACAACGGGACATAATTCATGGAAAAAAACTTCCAAGAGTTCGTCACCAAGCTGGAAACCTTCAACACTTCGCTTATGTCGAGCACCCTCAAACAAATGGGTAAGCAGAAGCTGCAAACAGGTTGATCCTATGAGGGCTCAAACGAAGGATCGACGAGTTACAAATCATGCTCTAGGCCTACATGACAACCCATCACTCGTATACTGGGGAGACCCTGTCCCGAATAGTATATGAGACTGAGGCCGTAATCTCGGTCAAAATCAAAGAGCTAACTAGGCAAACAGAGGCACCTCTCAACGAGGAGATAAATGACGAGGCACTAAGAGAGGAACTTGATCTTGTCGAGGAATTCCATTCGGGGGTAGCCCTCTGAGAAGCCTTTCTAAATAAAAAAATTTCCCTCCTTCATGACGCCAAGGTCAGACGACGAGAATTTGAAGTCGACATCCTAATCCTTAAAAGAAATCACAAAGATTCTTGGAAAGGCAAGCTCACCGCAAATTGGGAAGGCCCCTATTGCGTCCGAGCAAAATTTGGAAACGGGGCCTACTACCTTAAAAACTTACAAGGGGAAGAACTTGCTCGACCATGGAACACCGAAAAACAAAAATAGTATTACAGTTAAGGCACAGAAATAATCGATGTGTTTTTTTGAAACAATGAGCAAAACGGCCTCAACCATACGTGCGTGCTCAGGTACAAGCATAGCACCACTGTAATACGGTGGGAGCACTGACTTTTTTAATGTATTTTCGCAAATTTTACGGATAACAAGAGTCGCCACTAACTTTTCTTTTATCCAATGAGGAAAGGTGAAAAGAACAGGAAAGACCTTTGATAGATTTTGAGTTCAGGGGGTATGTTATGAAAAGGAAAGGTTTTAGCACCCTTTTCATCTGTAGTTATCGACAGGCTCTTAATTGCTTAGCTCACTTTAAACTTTCTTTGTGTGTGTGATTTGAAAATATTTTGAATGCCAATTGTGAGGAAAACTTTGTAATAATTCTTGTATCAATTATCAAGAATGTATAAAAAGTATTTTTTGAAAATATTTGTTTTAAAATGTGAGGTTTAAAATTGAATTTGTTTGTTTGAAGTTGTTATGAGCAAGCAATTTGTTGAGTCTTACCCACTATAGGTCATTCTTGTTATTTTCCTTCTCAGTTAAAGATAGTACTATCCACACCATTAGTTGGTAGGCAGCCCTATCTATTGGATGTGAAGGGACATGCATAGGTTCGTCGTATGGTCATAGAAAGTAACATGTAAGGATACTTTTAACAATTCAAATGGACTATCATCATTTTGCTCATAGGGTCATCGAAGGGACTAGATAATTTTATAGGCAACTCGAAGGGTCATCGAAGGATTATGATCTTTATTAGAAAGGGACCATGATTATTTTATTTAACCGAGGGTTTTTGCTAAATTATTCCCGTTTTCGTGGGATGTGACCATTAATATAGTAAGTCACCGAAGAGAGGTTACCCTAGAGGTGAAGTAATCAAAGTGTATTGGGTTCAGTTATGTTATCATGAAAATTAAGTTTATCTATATTTGATTTTATTCTTATCATACAAGCCTAGTGTTGTACCCGAACTTTTGCCCCTAAGATCCCTTCATCATACAATGTTGATTCAATCACTACAAGATCACATTAGGGCTTTCAGTTCTTCTCCCTATCTTTAATTTTGATCTTTGGGGAATCACCAAGCACCTTGACTTGTTTCTCTTTTGTGATCATGAATATATTATCTTGATTTTTTCCCTTTAATTAATAAAATGCAATTTTGGTTTGTCTTACTTGTTAGTAATGTAGGTCAAGGCAATTTGGCTTGGTAGGTTGACTCATGGGTTCATGAGTTTATTTCCATGCCCTAGGAAATGAGGCTGGAGAAGTTCAAACCTCACCATTGAAGTTGTTTTGAAGAAATGGCATGGCAAGGTTATTTTGGTTCACCATATTTCAAGATTATCAAATTTGGTTCAAAAGTACAAGGGGTTGATTTGAGAAGTTGTCATGCTTGGACAAGGCTTTGTTCCCATTGGTCACAAGTGCATATTTCTCTCAATTCTCAAGATATGGAAGTGGTTTTTGTGACTATGAGTTCTCATTTTCATTCTCAACAACTTCTATTTACAAAGCATTTGTGTTGGTACAAGAAGTTTATTCAAAATTGTCAAAGTTCCTCAAGGCATTTTCTTGATCTAGGAGCTAGGATTTTGAACTTTAAAGAAACATATCTTTCTCATATTTTGGAATTTTTGAGTTATTACAAATACATCCTTCTATTCAAAGGGTTATCAAAAAATCACTTCAAAAGTTTCAAGGATTTTTCATGTGGAAGAAGCTTGATGATGAAGAAAGATTACAAGTCCTCCAAACGAACCCCCAATTTCTCATGTGTGACTTCAAATGATCATAACTTGGTCAATTTTTATCACCTTGAGCCCAGTCTTTTTCCATAATGATCTTGGATATGTGAACGTTATGCCTTCTTTTATGTGCAAAGTGAGAAAATGGATGGAAGATTCCCTAAGGATACAAAAGATTATAGGTCATTTAATGATTTTTTGCCAACTTCAACAAATCATAACTCTCTCAATTTTTGGATATTTTGAATGTTTCAAGTTTCAAAATGTCATTAAAAGGGTCTATTTCATGCCATATTTTTTGGTCAAGAGAAAATTCCAAGTGGAAGACCATGATTGGATGCAAAACATTATAGGTCACTTTTGAAGAAAAATTTAAAATATTTCTAAGTATGGAAAGTCAACTCTTTTTCTTCAACTTTGACTCAATGCAATTTCTTGCTCAAACATCCATTTGATCTCATTCCTTTCACATTTAAAAGCTTGTGACATCATCATTCAAATGCTTCAAGAATCACATCATAAGGTGCCCTACATTGTTGGCACTGTGGTTATGAAAGTGGCATCATGAAATGGAAATTCCAAGTTCAGTCAGATTTGAAAATTAGTTTAAATCCAATTACAAGCCTGTTTAAAGATCAATTTCGTGTCTAATCATGTTTAGGAACTTGCCATAACAAGAAACAACCCTTAAACCATCTAATTGATGTGTTTTGAGCCATGTGAAGTCACACTTTTCACATTTAGAAGGTCCACACGATTTCACTTATTTTGCCTTCAATTCACACGCGTGAGCCTTGCATCATAATCAACAATAAACAAGGATCATCCCTCACTCTTTTTTTAAGCTTTTGATAGCCAATTGACCCCTGTTCAAAACCCACACGAACTCTGAATTTGAAATTCTGATTTCTTACATTCTCACCTTAAAACACCAAAAGCTCCATTCAGTTAGCTTCATTGGACTTCTCTGTAGCTAACCATACAGTTACTTTCAAGAATTGTGACCAATATTGATCTATGGAAGTTCAGTTTTAGAGAAATTTCTCACTACTTTGTTCAGGTAGATTTCTTGGCCAAATTGATTCAAATAAAAGACTAACCCACTCCTTGTGTTCTTCTGATCCTCGTGCTCTTTAAATTTTGCAATTTCTTTGAGAATTGAGCAAGATATCCCAGATTTTCGTGCACACTATTTTTTCTGGTTTTTTTCAAACACAGCCTTGCATAATTTATATAAATTTTGCGCGATGGTACCATTAGAATCGTCTTGAAGAGACGAATCTAATGGTACCAGTCAGGTTTGCTAATTTTAAAGTTTAGAAAATTCAATTAGGGGATGGGTGGAGGTTAAAGACGATGACATGCCCGTCTTCAACCAATGACATGAAGCCACGTTATTTTTTTGAAATGGATACAATATGCTTTCCTTACAATGTGCGTGCCTCAAGAACCCTTAGATCTGATTACTTTTGTGAGTTAGACTCCATCCAACGCGCCATATTTTAAGTTATTTTATTTTAAAAATGTTGGATCCGGTGTGATATTTAGTAAAGACAATGATATGCACAACGCGTCAGATCCCTTGGATATAATTACTAACACATTTTGACTCTCATTCATTGGTCGACATCTTTTTGGTTTTTATTTTCTTTTTTGATTTTTATATTTAATTGTTTTAAATTTCAAAAAATCATAGAAAATTTATTTTTATTCCAAAAAATCTGAAAAAATGATGAAAAAATATTTTTGATTATTCTCTTTCTGGTTTTTATTTTTTCACAATTTAATTTTGTGTTTTGGTATTTTTTATAAGTTTTCACTTTATTTGAATTGTTTTAAATGTTTAAAAATACTTTTATATATTTTTAAATTCTGAAAAAATTTAACGAATGATCCAATGACATTGTGACAAATATTAGTGACCTCATTTTATTTTTGTTTCTAACTTTGTTATTTTTTATCATCTTTGGTTTATTTTACTCATTTCTTTAAATTTTAAAAATAGTTTTTGACTTTAAAAAATTACCAAAATTTTTATAAAAATATTTGAGTCCTTTTATGATTTTTTTATGGTCTTACTTTTTATTTCTTGATTAATTTTAACATAGTAGGTATTTTCCTCTTTTATTTCTATTTAAAAAAAAAACATTTTAAAACCATTTAAATGTATATATTAAATGCAATATTATTTTGTGATTATTTTCTGGTTGATCTTGGGTTAAATTTTTGATCATGGACTTTATTAACCTCATTGGATCCATGATGTTGAGTCTAACTCCACAAAAATGGATGAATGATTTTAATAATAGTTTGATTAAAATTTAATTCAAATGTGGTTTGTATATTCTTCTCCACCCCTCTCCATCCCATACCTTTCTTATTGCACTACGTGTTATTGGAGCATGATCTCTATATCATGTCTCAAAACAAATGGTGCATAGATTGCTATTGACCGGCCTCAAAATAGGCGCGACTTCTATATAAGTGCACTTACGATTGCTTAACATAGCGCTAAATTTTGTCCCGATTCGAATAAATTTTCATTCATGGACCAAACCTATGTTTGCAAGCCCAAGTATGTTAATTTTATCTCTTTGATCCAATAACCTTGAGATTCATTGTGTGGAGGCTTTGGTTCTACCAATCCTCTAATGGATCTACAACACTTTTGGTCAACGCGGATCACTTAAACATCGTTGATCATTAAATGACACTTGTGAGGATTCCAAATGGGTGATATACTTGACAAAAAGCAAATGCAACTTGTTGTGTGGAGGTTTTGGTTCTACCAATCCTCTAATGAGTCTTGTGATACAGTGGGAGAACTGACTTGGAATTTTGCGTTTGTGTTCACACTTGTTCGGTTTAGCAAGAGTCGCCATCGACTTTTTATTTTATCCAAAGGAAAGGTCAAAAAGCACAGGAAAGACCTTTGAGATGTTTTCTTGGGTTCGGGGGGTAGATTATGAAAAGGGAAGGTGCTAGCACCCTTTTCATCCATGGTTATCCATGGGCTCTTAGTTACTTGTTTTAGATCACTTGCCTTTGCTTTTCAATTGTTTGAAATGGTGCTTTGTGTGTGTGGTTTTGAAAATGTTTTGAAAAAAGATGTCTTGTCTAGGCAACCTTTGTAATGATTCTTGTTTGAATATATACAAAGGTGTGTGTCTTTTTGAAAAGATATTTCAATGTTTTGAAAGTTGTTTTGAAATTGTTTTGAAATTGTGTTGTGAAGTGTGTTTGAAAATGGCAAGGATGTTTTGCAAGATTTTTGATCAAGTAACTAAGAGTTGTCTATCCTATTTTACCCAAAGATCTTTCTTATATTTTTAACCCTTTTAACAGTGTGTTGTACCCAAAATTTTGCCCCTAATATTCCTCTATCATATCATATCAACTCGATCATAACAAGATCACATTAGAGTTGGTTCTTCCTCTTTTTTCCCATCTTTAAGTTTGCTCTTGAGGAATCTCCAAGCACCTTGGTTGTGTATTTTGTATATGTGTTGTTGACTAACTTCTAATCAAAATACAAAAAATATTTGTCTTTGTCTTTGTATATTTTTGTTTTGTAAGTACCAAGTCGAAGCATCTGACAAATAAGGATTTCTGGTATTACTTTCCTAAAATCTCTATTTGCAAAGAAAAAGAATTAAAAATTTTCATTTTTTTCACGGATGCAATCGATTTCTCTTAAAGTGCAATCGATTGCACATTGTGTATTTTGCGCCATTTTTGAAAAAAATACACTGTGCAATCGATTTGTACTGTAGTGCAATCGATTGCACAACGTGAAAATTAAAAAAAATCAGCATTTTAAACTTGTCAAATTTTGGCTCCAATTTTCCTTCACTTTTGAAAGATGTATCATTAATTCAAATTTTAGTGCCAATCTTTCATTTTTAAAAAAGAATTATCATTAATTCAAATTTTGGCTCTAATATTTGAAAGAATTATCATTAATTCAAATTTTGGCTCTAATTTTTGAAAGAGTTATCATTAATTCAAATTTTGGCTCCAAGAATCAATTACCAAATTACCACTAATCCCAATCCTAAAACTCTATAAATAGAGCTCTCATTTCATTCAAATTTCAAGCTTTTGATAGCCAAATCCACCTTGCTAAAAAATCTCTCAATTCTCTCCATCTACCAAATTCACTCAAAGCTCCATTTTCAAAAAGTTAGTAAGCTTTACATTGAAGCTTACTAATCTTTGAGCTAAACCTTCATCCAAACACTTTTTCTCCATCAATTCTCTACATCCAAGCTTGGTCAATTGATTCCTGTGGTTGAATTGAAGAAAATTCTTGAAGTTGTTTTGATAATTCTCTAGATCTACCTTTGGTAAGTTGGATAATTCATCTTTCACAATGTGATCTCTTGGTGATCTTTTGGATTGATTCATTGAGCATTCTTTTGTGATTCCAATGGTTTTATTTTCTCATAATTTGATCGAATTTTCGTGCTCAAGTGGATCCATGATCATAAGGTGTTTGATGGAAAGTTTGAACAAGAAATTGGCCTTTAAAAATGCTGTTTTTGCTACTGTAACAGTGTGTAATCGATTGCAGTAACTGCGCAATCGATTGCACAGAAGCAATTTTGCACAATTTTTAGAAAACTGTACTGTGTAAATCGATTTACACAATAGTGCAATCGATTTACACAGGGACATAATGCATTTTTTGCCTTGTTTTGGGGCAACTTTGATCCAAAATGATTTTTCTACTCACTCCTTTTTGATTATTGGTTTGGATTGCAATTTTAAATGTCCAATTTGTCTTTAAACTTAATGGACTTTGTGATGTAGATGAAGTTGGATAAATGTTCATCAATTCAAATCTACCTAAGAGTGAATTATTTAATTCATTTTTGGTGCTTTGGATTAATTGTATGTTTAGTGCTTTAATCCATCTACAGGAGTGGTTGAATTTAAAGATGAAAGGATTTTGAAATGGTGATCCAAATTAGCTTATCATTCCCCTCCCTCTTCATCTTATCCCTTTCTTTTTTTAATTGTGATACATGTTAATGGATGGTGATCTCTATATCATTTATCCAAACATGAAGTACATAGATTGCTATTGACCGGCCTCAAAATAGGTATGACTTCTACATAAGTCCACTTACGATTGCTTAACATAGCGCTAAATTTTGTCCCGATTCGAATAAATGATCATTCGTGGCCCAAACTTATGATTGCAAGTCCAAGTATGTTAATTTGATCTCTTTGATCCAATAACCTTGAGATTCATTGGGTGGAAGCTTTGGTTCTACCAATCCTCTAATGGATCTACAACACCTTTGGTCAACGCGGATCACATAAATATCGTTGATCATTACATGTTGCCTTGTGAGAATTCCAAAATGGATGATATACTTGACAAAAAGCAAATGCAACTTGTTGTGTGGAGGCTTTGGTTCTACCAATCCTCTAATGAGTTCTAAATGCAAGTTTCAAGATGGTCATTCAACTAACCACTAATTACTAACAATTAACTTTACTTTACGCTTTTATTTTCATACTTTATGTACCATTTACTTTTAGCATTTTACATTTCATGCTATTTTCATCTTTTCTCACTTGAGCATTTACTTTTATGTCATTTTTATTTTGCTCACTTGAGCTTTTCTTTCTTTTTAACGACACCTAATAATCAACATGAACCATAAAAATCATTAATGATACTTGGACTACATGGTTACTATCCTTTGCATTATGGAGTGATGGACTTCTTGGACTTAGGATTGGAGACCTTGGCCTATCTTGGAGACTTTGTGACTTTATTTGATATTTTGTCTGGAGTTCTTGAGGTTTACCTCAAGACATTGGGTTGTTTGTTTTTTTTGTGTGCAGGTTATGGAGATTACGATCTTTGTTTGTAATCTGGAATTCACCCGTATACAACCGTTACTCTGCCCAATTTTTGCAAAGACTTAAAACACTTGAAGTTTGGTTCTCTCAAGAGGTCTAGTATCTTTGATTGCTTGGTTTCAATCCGAAGAATGGCAATTCTATATTGACTCATAATGTCAAGTATTAGCTTCTTGTTGGTTAGATGGTTCTTATCCCTAACTTTTACCTTATGCTTTAGGATAGCCTCTTCTTCTCCTCCCATCTTCTTTAATTTTAAAAATCTTCTCCCTCCTTTAAAAAAAACTCTTCTTGTTTTGAATCTTGAAACATTTTCATAATAAACTTGGATTTAGGTCCATGCATCTTCGAAACATTTTCATAAATAAATTTCAATTAATTTAATAATACCTTGACCTTTTTTTGTGAGAAGACTAAAAGTCAATCAATCTCATTTCAAACCATTTTTGCCACTTTGGCTTTTATCTTTTAAATTTTCTCAAAGGATTAGACTCTTGTCAATCCTTGTAGTGATGCAAATAACTATACTTCTACAATATGTAGTGAAGTGAGATATTTTTCACTTGTGTGTTGAGTGAGGCATTGTTGATTTTAAAATCCAAGCCATATCCTCCACTTTGAGATGATGCAAATTCTCCTTTCTCATGATTGTGGGTAGTAAGTATTTTTTTTCACACGGACAATTGCGATGATGTCTTATCTCATAAAATCAACCAACACACTTGTGTTTCAAATTTTTTAAAGAGGAACTACGTGTACCCTGATCCCTATTGCACGAAAGGTGGTACGTAGGCACTAAAGGTTCACAACCGCGGCGGGTGCAAAAATCATAAAAATATTTCTTTTCTCACCTCCACCATCCATTTTATATACAACACATTTTTATAGCCAAAATATACAGATTTTTCAAAGAGGTTCCTGCGGAGTACCGTAGATGTTTAGGGTGCTAATACATTCCCTTTGCATAACCAACCCCCTTACCTTGAATCTTTCCCCCTCTTTTTGGGTTATTCACTCTTTTCCCATTCCTTTGTAAATAATAAAGCGCGGTGGCTATTTTTATTTTGATTTGTATAGAGTCTAGTCAATCCAATGGCTTAGTCTTGCACATTTCTACCGCTATAGAAAAATGGCGACTTCACTGGGGAAAGATTGACCTATTGCTGGTCCATCCCTAAGTGGGTTAAACCTATCTTTGTTTATATCTGTATATGTGCTATTGTTGTTTATGTGTTATATTTTGTATATATGTTTGTCTCGATTTTCCTGGTTTACAGGGTGCTTGGTGATTACTCATAAATCCTATACACGGACTTGGGCAAACTTTAAGATAGGACGGGCGGTATAGTCATGTTAACTATGAGGGAGTAATCACAAAAAAGGAGGCATGAGATCCCCCACTTAGTGGAGGCCCCTTTAGCTGTAGTGTCATTTACCGAGTAATCGGGAAGATGTACTGCTTTCGACCTGGGAGCCTGCCGAAGCAGAGGACCATAGATTACCTAACCCCTCTTGGCCTTTTAGGTGTAGTGCGGAAGCTATAACGGAGTAATTCGGAAGTAGTTGTCACGCGATACTACGCTCAGACGAGTCTTTCTTGAGAATATTACTAATTACCGAGTTAATCGGGAAGTTGGTAATATCCGAAGGAAGGATGTAGACTCTGAGAACCTCTAGAACCTTGTTCGGCATTTGATAACTTTTTAGACCAATACCTTATGGGTAGTACCTTCGACCTCATGCTCGTGACGTTGAACCTATGAACCCTATAAGTGTGATCTTGTGTATGATTGTTGCATCATGCATCCATGCACTCATAAGCATCTTTTGAAAAAACAATATTTCAAGGGATTTAAAGGTTGACTATTTGTGAATATCTCAGGTACTTTTAAACCATGGATTCTGGAAAGAGAAAGACCGGGAAATACAGTTTCAAGGATCCTAAGATAGATGAGTTGATCAGTCTAATTCCCGAGATCGAGTGTTCTGCAGACTTTCGGAAGAAGTATGGATCCATTATTCCTCTCATGAAGCTGAAGATGAAGGATGGTTTTCTCTCAACTTTGGTCCAGTTCTATGATCCGGTGTATCACTGATTTACTTTTCCCAATTATCAGTTGATGCCAACACTGGAAGAGTATTCCTATCTATTGGATTTACCTATTACCGATCGTGTTCCTTTTACTGGTTTGGAGGGTGAGCCAAAACCACATGAGATTGCTGCTTTGATTCATCTGGGGAAGTCTGAGGTGGAAGCTCATATGACTACCAAAGGAGGGATTGGAGAAAGCTCGTTACTTTGCCAGGATGAAGAGTATGGTTGCTTTTGAGGCCATCTTTTCTTTACTCGCCTATGGATTATTCTTATTTCCTAATGTGGACAAGTTTGTCGACATTAACGCTATCAATATTTTCATGATTGGAAACCCGGTTCCTACACTGTTGGGTGATGCTTATTACTCTGTTCATCTTCAGAATTCTTATCATGGGGGAATGATTATCTGTTGCACGCCTTTATTGTATCGGTGGTTTACCTCTCATATGCCTCAATCTGACGCTTTTTGGGATGTCAAGAAGGAACCATGTTGGGCTCCTAAGATCATGGCACTTACTCACTCGGATATTGATTGGTATCATCGAGCTTACCAGGATGTGGAGATTATTGACAGTTGTGGTAGTTTCCCCAATGTGCCTCTTCTTGGTACAAATGGAGGAATTAACTATAATCCTGTTCTTACACAGAGATAGCTTGGTTATCCGATGAGGGATAAACCGAACAATATTCATCTGAGTAGTTTCTTTCTGAAGGAAGGAGAAGACCACAGGGAAGTTATGGAGCAGATTGCGAAGGCCTGGTGTCACATTCATAAGAAGAGTAGGAAGGATTTGGGACCTAGGGGTGTTGTTTCTTTGGAGCCATATCTTCAGTGGGTCCGATCGAGAGCCATTCAGTTGAAGATGCCGTATACTCGGGAGACACCCATGCCTGATTTGTTTGTGAAGACCACTCCTCCCTTATTAGATGATCTAGAAGAGATGCAGCTTGCTTTGGTTAGGATGCAATAGGAAAGGGATGCTTGGAAGAACAAGTTCCAGACTTTAGAGAGTTCCTACAGAGCAGACCTGAAGGAGAGAGATGATTTTATCGAGATCCTTGAGAGTCGAGCAGTAGAGTCTATGGAGAGGCAAGGAGATTTATTTTCTCCTAAGCCTCAAACAGGTGTTGATTACTCACTTCCTGCTTCAGATGATTGGAAGGAGGTTACCATCAGACATGTGGAAGAAAACCAGAGGTTGAGGGCTCAGATCGCCAGGCTCACAGGGAAGCACCAGCGTACAGATTGATTTCTATTAGTTCCTCTTCTCAGGGTTTTAGATTGTATTTTTCATCTTGTACTTGGGATCATTGAAACTTGTAATCCATTTTGAAATTATTATAAGGAAAATTTTCAGTATTTCAAAAGCTTTATTACTTGGATGTTTGCAATGTGTCTATAAATCATAAATCCCTTGAAATATTAAATGATAAAGCAAAAATAATCATATGCATTGAATATCATGCATCATATTGCACATATTTCTTGCATTTGTTATGCATATCCAGGTGTCTTACCCAGCTTCTTTGCTTCACTCAGCAAGCTGACTCATCACTACAACACTCAGGCTAATTTCAAAAAGAAGATGGACAACTTAGAACAGAAGAATCGCGAGCTACGCGAAGAAGTTTCCGCTTTGAAGGCTGGCTTAGCCGACTTGACTACTCTGATGGAAACTCCGGTGGCTGCTCAGAATCAGCCACCGAGTGTTCAACCTCAACCAACAAGGGCAAGTACTGAAGTTCTGACTGTTCCTGTATCCGCTACTCCGGCTGTTGTTCAAAATCGTATGCCTCATGGTTATCCGTGGGGAATGCCAGAGAATTTTGCACCTAAAGGTTTCAATATGGGTCCTCAAGATGCTCCAATGGTTCCAAATGTTGTTACTCCTGCACCTCCTGTGGTGCATACTGTTCCTGCTGCACCTCCTTTGGTGAATTTGGTTCCGTTTGTTAATGAAGATGTATGTCGTCCTTTCCCTCCGCCGAGTGAAGACTTGGGTCTTTATGACAGAATGGATGATTTCCAAGATTAGTTTGATAGAATGAAAACAGAGATGAAGGCTCTTAGGGGAAAAGAGTTGTTCGGGCAGAATGTGAATGAGATGTGTTTGGTCCCGAATGTTAAAGTGCCTGCTAAGTTCAAAGTCCCGGAATTTGAGAAGTACAAGGGCAACACTTGCCCTCGTGCTCATTTATTGATGTATGTGAGAAGGATGTCTACCCATACTGATGATCAGCGTCTGCTGATTCATTTTTTCCAAGATAGTTTGACCGGTGCTGCGTTGAAATGCTACATGAGTTTAGACATCGTCAACATCCATACTTTTAATGGTGGCCGGTTATCGAGGCGACTTTCGAATTTTTGACATTAATTTGGTTAGAGTGGATTTGGTGAAGATGCACGCAGATCTCTGTAAATTCAGTTATTATACGCATGACCATATTGGTTGTGCTGTTTGCAGTACATATATACAGGGTTGCGAGAAGATAAAGGCTGATTTACAGGAGATGATGGATGAAGGTTTAATCCATATAATCAGGCCTAGGGCAGAATATGAAGAGGAAGTGAATATGGTTTCTGGATGTCCGGGTGAATTCAAATTTTTTGATGTGGATCATTTGAATGAGGATCTAGTGCAGTTACATGCTACCTTCTGCCATACTGCTGGTCATGAGGAACACCAATATGGATCTTGCATAATTTGTTGTCGAAATCCCCGAGGATGTTATGTTGTGAGGGAAGGTGTTCAGTTGCTGTTAGATAATGGAACCATCAAAATCACAGGTCAGAGAGATGATTATCATGATATTGATATGGTTGAAGTCTGTTTGATGGAAGAGTCAGAGAAAGAGTATGCCTTCGCAGATGAGTATTTCTCTTCAGACGAATATTTGTTTGCCGGAAATGAATTTTTGATGGCTAATTGTGTTGAGGAAGGGGTGAATGTCATTGTACCTTGTTTTGGTGCACCCACTCATCTTGAGGTGAAGTACCATAGCAAACCAACTGTTGCCCCATTGGTAATTAGTCTGCCAGGTCCTGTTCCCTATGAATCAGATAAGGCTGTGCCTTACAAATACAACGCTACAATCTTAGAAGATGGGGTGGAGATTCCCATCCAGCCGATGCCAGATGTTGGAAATATAGCTGATGATAGCAGAGTGACCCGTAGTGGTCGTGTATTTGCGTCGGTCATTCGAAGAGATGTTGTTGCTGGAAAGAAGATTGCTGAGAATGATGAGCCTAAGAAGTATGCAGGAGGGACTAGTGGAGCTACATTAGAGAAAGATGTGGATGATATCTTGAAGATAATTAAGATGAGCGATTACAGAATTGTAGATCAGTTATTGCAGACTCCTTCAAAGATATTTATTCTAGCCTTATTGATGAATTCCTCTGCTTATAGAGAATCCCTGATGAGAGTACTAGACCAAGCTTTTGTAGAGAATGACATGCCATTAGATCAATTCAGCAGCGTAATTGGAAACATTACGTCATGTAACAATTTGAGCTTCTGTGATGATGAGTTACCAGATGAAGGGAGGAATCACAACCTGACCCTCCACATATCCATGAACTGTAAGAATGATTCGCTGTCTAATGTGCTAATTGATAACGGATCCGCACTGAATGTCATACCGAGAAGTACCCTCTTGAAGTTAAAGTATCAAGGAACATCTATGCGCCCGAGTGGCATCATTGTGAAGGCTTTTGATGGGTCGAGGAAATCTGTCTTCGGTGAAGTGGACCTGCCCATCCATATAGGACCACATTTGTTCTTGATAACCTTCCAGGTTATGGATATTATTCCCGCATATAGTTGTTTTCTTGGACAACCATGGATACACGAAGTAGGGGCTGTCACTTCAACTCTGCATCAGAAGCTAAAATTTGTGCGTGAAGGGAAGGTAGTGATCATAAATGGAGAGCAGGCGTTGTTGATATCCCATCTATCCTCTTTCAGTATTGTAGAAGCGGATGAGGCTGCTATTGGAACCCAATTCCAAGCCCTATCCATTGACAACATAAGGAGGAATGAGAATTTTGTGGTTTCCCTGAAGGACGCACAACAGGTTGTGCGCAATGGTCATAATGCAGTTTGGGGACGACTGGTGGATCCACCCGTGAACAAGAACAGAACTGGTTTGGGTTTTTCTTCGAAGAATGGCAAAGGCGAAAGTTTAAAGTCAAAGTCTCCTATGAACAGTTATCATGATGTTTTCCGCAGTGGAGGCTACCTCCATCCAATTGGTTCTGGAATCAATGTTGTTGAAGAAGATGAAGCAGAGCAGGAAGTACCGAATTTTGTGACGCATGGAGTCCGAGTTCAGAACTGGGTCACCATTGATGTTCCTTCTTGCATACATATTTCAAAGTAATTTGTTTTGTTAATCTGTTTCTTTCTTTGAAAAGCTTTCACTTTGCCGAAGGTGAAAGTATTATATGGGCTTATCCGTTTGCTTTGATTTTTAAGATCATTAATAAAAGTTATCTTTGCTTCCAAAAATATGTCTTTATTTTCTGCTTTTCCTTGGGAAATGGTAATAAAATAAAAAACCCTTTCAAAATAAATGATAACTGAAAATTAATCTGCATGATCACTTGTTATATGTGTCAGTTTCTAAAAGCAATCATAAATCATATGTGCAGATTAATTAAAAAACCCGTTGAATACAATGACCCTGCACCCTCTCCCAACTTTGAATGTTCTGTGTTTGGGGCTGAAGAAGAAGATTATGATGAGATTCCAGAAGAGGTCTCACGGTTGCTTGAGCACGAGGATAATACCATTCAGCCATATAAGGAGCCTTTGGAAGTGATTAATTTGGGTTCAGAAGAAGATTCAAAAGAGATTAAGATTGGAGCATCGTTGCATCTTGATATGAAGAGCGGGTTGATTGAGCTGTTGAAAGAGTATGTGGATATTTTTGCTTGGTCTTATCAAGACATGCCTGGTCTAGATACATACATTGTTGAGCATCATTTGCCATTGAAGTCAGAGTGTCCGCCAGTTAAACAAAAGTTGAGAAGAACCCACCCAGATATGGCAGTAAATATCAAAGAGGAGGTCCTAAAGCAGATAAATGCTGATTTTCTTGTGACGTCAGTGTATCCTCAATGGATTGCCAATATTGTCCCAGTACCGAAAAAAGATGGAAAAGTCCGCATGTGCGTAGATTACAGAGATCTAAATAAAGCTAGTCCAAAAGATGATTTTCCATTCCCTCACATTGATATGTTAGTGGATAGCACAACAAAATTCAAAGTATTCTCGTTCATGGACGGATTTTCCGGGTATAATCAAATAATAATGGCTCCGGAGGACATGGAAAAAACAACGTTTATCACACCCTAGGGAACATTCTATTACACAGTGATGCCCTTCGGGTTGAAGAACGCTGGTGCAACGTACCAGAGGGCTATGACAACCCTATTCCATGATCTGATGCATAAGGAAATTGAAGTATATGTTGATGATATGATTGCCAAATCCCAAACTGAAGAAGGGCATATAAAAGATTTGTTGAAGTTGTTTCAGCGTTTGAGGAAGTTTCGTCTCCACTTGAATCCAAATAAATGCACCTTCAGAGTTAGATCGGGGAAATTGTTGGGTTTTATTGTTTGCCAGAAAGGAATTGAAGTTGATCCTGATAAAGTCAGAGAAATTCAAGAAATGCCAGCACCAATAACTGAAAAGCAAGTCAGGGGTTTCCTCGGGCGTTTGAATTATATTTCCAGATTCATTTCCCACATGACTGCAAAGTGTGAACCGATCTTTAAGTTGTTAAAGAAAGATCAAGGTTGTGTGTGGACGGATGACTGCCAAAGGGCATTTGAGAGTATTAAAGAGTATCTACTTGAACCTCCTATCTTGCTCCCTCCCGTAGAAGGAAGACCGTTGATTATGTATCTAACAGTGTTAGATAAATCCATGGGTTGTATTCTGGGACAACAGGATGAAACAGGGAAGAAACAGTTCGCCATTTATTATCTCAGCAAAAAGTTCACTAATTGTGAGTCGCGGTATTCCACGCTAGAAAAGACATGTTGTGCTTTAGCCTGGGCGGCAAAGCGTTTGCGGCAGTATATGTTGAATCATACCACTTGGTTGATCTCCAAAATGGATCCAATCAAGTATACTTTTAAGAAGCCTGCTCTTACTGGGAGGATTGCCCGCTGGCAGATGTTGTTGTCTGAATATGATATTGAGTACCGCACTCAAAAAGCTATTAAAAGTGGTGTGTTGGCAGATTACCTTGCTCACTAACCGGTGGAAGATCATCAGTCTGCAGAATTTGAATTCCCTGATGAGGATGTGATGTTCCTGAAAGTGAAAGATTGTGATGAACCATTGCCTGAGGAAGGCCCTGACCCTGAGTCTCATTGGAGTATGATTTTTGATGGAGCAGTGAATGCTTATGGTAAAGGAATTGGTGTTGTGATTGTCACTCCTCATGGATCGCACATTCCTTTTACTGCGAGGCTAACGTTTGATTGCACTAATAATATGGCGGAATATGAGGCTTGCATCACGGGTCTTGAGGAAGCTATTGATCTCAGAATCAAAATTCTAGATCTGTATGGTGATTTAGCTTTGGTAATAAATCAGATTAAAGGAGAATGGGATACTCGTCACCCTAGCTTGATCCCTTACAAAGATTATGCTAGAAGATTGCTACCCTTCATCAATAAATTTAAATTCCATCACATCCCTAGAGATGAAAATCAAATGGCGGATGCTCTGGCAACTCTGGCTTCCATGTATCAAGTGAATTCTTGGAATGATATACCCCGTATTATAGTTGGACGGCTGGATAGGCCCGCTCATGTGTTTGCGACGGAGGAGGTAGCAGATGAAAAACCTTGGTATTATGATATCAAGCATTTTATTCAGACTCAGGAATACCTGATTGGTGCATCGAGGAAATATAGAAAGACATTGAGAAGATTGGCAGGCAGTTTCTTACTCAGTGAAAATGTGCGATACAAGAGAAATTATGACATGGTCTTGCTCAGATGCGTGGATAGACACGAAGCAGACATGTTGATGCATGAGATTCATGAAGGTTTATTTGGCACTCATGCTAATGGACATTCGATGGCTAAAAAGATGCTAAGGGAAGCTTACTATTGGTTGACAATGGAATCTGATTGTTACAAATTTGCAAAGAGGTGCCATAAATTCCAGATTTATGCAGATAAGATCCATATACCTCCGACATTGCTCAATGTGATTTCCTCCCCGTGGCCTTTCTCTATGTGGGGTATAGACATGATCGAGATGATAGAACCCAAAGCTTCGAATGGACACCGTTTCATCTTGGTAGCAATTGACTACTTTACCAAATGGGTAGAGGCTGCTTCTTATGCCAATGTTACCAAACATGTGGTTGTGTGTTTCATCAAAAACAATCTGATATGCCGGTATGGTGTGCCGAGTAGAATCATCACTGACAATGGCTCAAATTTGAACAACAAAATGATGACAGAACTGTGTGAAGAATTCAAGATTGTCCATCATAATTCGTCTCCATACAGGCTAAAGATGAATGGGGCTGTTGAGGCTGCTAATAAGAATATCAAGAGAATTATCCAGAAAATGGTTATTACTTATAAGGATTGGCATGAAATGCTCCCTTTTGCTCTGCATGGATATCGAACATCTGTCCGCACTTCAACAGGAGCAACCCCATTCTCCCTGGTATATGGAATGGAAGCTGTACTCCCTGTTGAAGTAGAGATTCCCTCGTTGCGTGTGATAATGGAAGCCAAGTTGGCAGAGGCTGAATGGGTCCAGAACAGGTTTGACCAATTGAATTTGATTGAAGAGAAGAGGATGACAACTTTATGTCATGGGCAGTTATATCAGAAAAGAATGAAGAAAGCATTTGATAAAAAGGTCAAACCTCGTGAATTCAGAGAAGGCGACCTCGTGCTCAGGAAGATCATGTCTTTTAACACTGATTCTAGGGGCAAGTGGACTCCCAATTTTGAAGGCCCGTATGTTGTCAAGAAAGCCTTCTCTGGTGGTGCATTAATTCGTGAAACTATGGATGGCGAGGAGTTCCCACGTCCCATGAATGCTGACGCAGTCAAGAAATACTTCGCCTAAAGAAATAAAAGAACAACTCGCTAAGTCAAAAACCCAAAAGGGCGGCTTAGGCAAAAAGGAGCGTCTCGGTAGGCTGAAAACCCGAAAGAGATGTCTAGGAGAAAATTAGAGACATAAACAGAATAAATTTCCCGCTAAGTTGAAAACCCGCAAGGGCGGCTTAGGCAAAAGTTAGGTATTTTTCTTGGCAAGTAACTACGTCAGACAAGACTTGATCGTTGAAGCAACACTCTTCTCTGATCCTCACCATACTTCAACAAAAGTTGCTGCTCAGGACTTCAAAAGTTGTTAGGGGAATGGTGGTCATTGTATCTCAATGTATCTTTTCCATTATATATTACCATTTCCCAAACTTTGTAATCATCCATGGAGTCTCGCCATTCGCAGACTACCATTCTATTAATAAAATTCGAGCTTTTGCCCAATTCTTTGTGTTCTTATTTTTATTTAGCTTGCAAAGACTTCATTTATTACTGATAATAACTTTCAAAGCAAAAATATTAAAAAAAACAAAATTGACTTTTCAAAAAGAAAGACATCTTTACAATTCAATTTACTTTGGGATTTGTGATGAAACAATGACAACAAAAATGGCGATCCCTGGAATGAACAAACTCCGGTTGTTTTAAGAATATTTACTTCCTTCGTGAAGGTTTTTCTCAGGTCATCTTGTTGGTATATGCGCAATCTTTGTGTGTTTCTCAGATAATTAAAGACGATACCAGTTGGCGTAAGGTACAATATTAGGTTTGTGATCCCATGGGAATAAAACCTTTCATCATTTGAGACTAGTTTTGCAATCTCCAGTAGGTACGTTGTTTTTTGGAAAACTGCTTCTCCGATGAAACTAGAAGAAGGTTGTTCTATCCCGGTATCTTTTTGATTTAGCTACATCCGTATTATGTTTATCCTCAGTGAAGTTAGGACAGGCAATAAGTTTGGTTTCTGCTGTTGCTTTTACCTTTCTTGGATTGATCTTTCTGGTTGAAGTTTAGCCCAATGTTGTTAGTACCTGAGGCGGTTTTGTTTGTTTGTACTGATTATGTATCCTTTTACCAGCATATGCACAATATCACTCATACATTCATACATGCATCATGCATTGCTACAAATCATTTTATTGACATTGTGTTCTAACCTTCCTGTAGCGCTTCTTGCTTGGGTGGATTCAGTTTTCCCTCTTGAATTTATTTCTCAAAGGATGTATCTCTGTTGGCCATCTTGCTCCAGTGTATTTCTAATTGGATTCGTGGTTGCATGATGAAATTAATTACTTTGGATTTCCAAGAACTTTGAGTTTTGGTTTGTGCATTTATTTTGCACGAGAAGACTTTATCTCTTCAGCAGGAATAATGTGGCATTTCCCCAACAAGTCATATCTCATTTCCCCAGGAAGTCATATCTCTTTCCCCAGGAAGTCATATCTATTTCCCCAGGAAGTCATATCTCATTTCCCCAGGAAGTCATATCTCATTTCCCCAGGAAGTCATATCTCATTTCCCCAGGAAGTCATATCTCATTTCCCCAGGAAGTCATATCTCTTTCCCCAGGAAGCCACATTTCTATCCCTAGAAAGTCGTTTCTTTTTGCAATCCTCCATGATAACAAGCAACAGGTATCTTTGTTTGAGCAACTCGTGCTTCCCTGTACAAGTTGACGTAACTTTTTTTGCCATTTCCTCTATGAGTGGTTAGCTTGCAGTCCGTCGTCAGTTTACGCCAATGGATGGCAAGACTTTCAAATTCACAGAAATTGCTCGTTGTGAAATCTTTGCAAGTGGAAGTCTCTTTATTTGAGACAGCTTACATATTACCCTTTCCAGGCGAAATTCCTTGGTTAAGGAAGAAGTTGAGACCCGTTCAAGGTGAAACACCATAAGTTTGGGGAACATATGATATTTTCAAAATCTACCTTCAGTGAACGTTGGTAGTGCATCGGCAGTTGTTGTACCCCAAAATTTGCCCTCCCTTTCTTCAGGAAACCATCTTGGATTTTCAAGGTCCCTCTGAAACAAATCCAAGTCCTGAGTTATCCTTTTGCCCAAGCAAGCCACTTACAAGATCAAGATGATCTCACGAACTCCAAAAACAACGCTTTTATCTTGAGAAAAATCAAATTCTAAGTACTTAGAACGTTTCTCAAAAAAGAGTGTTTAAGAAAAAAATCAGCGCTTCAGAACTTCTGGACCCATTCCAGATAAAAACGGTCAGAAGTTGCAAGCTTGGCTCAGCGTGGTCAGAAGTTGGCTTTTCAGCAGCCACATCAGTTCAATCAGAAGTTGTAAACGTGGTTCAGTATGTAAGCCTCAAACAGAACATGCCCCTTCAGCAGTTACACAAGCTCAGTCAGAATTTGCTAAAGGAATGCAAGAGAAGCAGGGAAGTCTGAAGGCTCCTTCAGAATAGGTTGAAATCAGAAGATGAAAGATCAGAAGAGTGGGTGTTACACTGATACAGAATCTCTAAGCCCAGGAGGTCCAGAAGTAAATCCAGGGAACGTACCAGAAAACTAGGAGAATCTCCAGAGCTTACTAAGACAACACGAAGCCAAGGCCAGAGCATGGTTTACGCTGCTGATTCAACGTTGGTTTCCATTACCAGAATATTGATGTTGATAGGTCTTGTCACCATTTAATGCCCATTAATGCTTCCAACCACTCCTGAACATTCACGTGTGGCTTGGAAAACGTTTTTGTGCAGATTCTGGCATGGGTCTACGCGCCACCGCCCACTTCAGAGGTCACTTCTCCCCAATCTACGCCTGCTGCTGCAGCCTAGGCTGAAAGCTATCTGTTATCACAACTTCCCAGGAATTTCTGTCAAAGAACAAATTCAAACTCTGTTGGCGCTTAAATGTTCAAGGCATCCACAAGAACTTTGCCTATAAATAGAGAGTCTTCACCACTGCAAAAGGCGTTCAAGAAAAGAAACAGAAATTGCTAAGTAAGAAACAAAACTCTTAGCAACATAGCGTTCTGAAACTCTGCCAAAATCTCTAGTTTTGTTTCATAACTTTGAGTTTCTCACCTTCAAACTTCATCAAATATCCAGTTTTTTCTGTGAACCAAAAACACCCTTTCCAAACTTCTGACCCTACATACGTATACGCCTTTACCAGCCCTTTCAAAGAAAATCTGTCCAGAACACTACTAGAGCCAAAAGCTAACTTCCACCCACCAACTTTTTCAACAGTCAGGTAAGCACCTGCTGACCCTCATCACGCTGTTAAGCATCACCAGCTGTGCATACTCAAATAAACATAATGTAAATATCATGTTGTTGCTGTTTATGTTCTGAGGATTTTCATACCTCAGAACGTTCTGAGCCAGTATAGGACTTGCCTGTGATCTTGGTGGTTCTGAACTCTGAAACATTTTTGTATTTGCTGGATCTGTTCCAAATATGTTTCCTGTTTTGTGGAGTAACAACAGGATTGCAAATGTTCTGGTTAGTACAGGGAAAAGCCAAGTGCTGACTTTGACGTTAGCACATATGAAGCCTGTTTTGCTGTCAATGATATTAGAACCTCTGAGAGTTATTGCCTTTTCAGCAGAATCAGAACTTCTGGTTTCTCCACTAACAAACTTCTGTCTTGCAGCGCAGGGGAATCAAAACTTCTGATTTCCCCACTAACAAGGTTCTGTTTTGCAGGTGCCAGAGTCAGAAGTTCTGACTCATACAGTTTAACCAAGAGGTTGATAATCTGGCAGCGGATCTGAGTCAGAACTTCTGATGACCTCCCAGCAGCGCGCGAGCTCCCTCTCTCTCTCTCTATATCTTGTTTTTTGCTATTTTCTTTTTTGTCTATTTTTCTCGTTGAACCCCCCATGTACAAATGTGTATCCCCCTCCCCTAATTGTTGTAATAGCGTAGGATTTTATATTTCCGCTTCTTATTACTAGTAATTAGGACATGTATGGCAAGATAAAATCAATGAAATAGAAAAACCTAATTCAAAGAAAAAACTCTTGTATGCAATAAAACACACTCGCACACTAACACCCCTAGGGTTACATCCACTTGTTGCATTTCAAAATTAGGCCATATTGTATGTTAGGTCTCTTTGGGCAAAGCAAAAAATCAAATGATCATAGTCCCTCGATGACGCTTTCTAAAGTTGCCTAAAATGATCAAAGTCCCTTTCAAAGGAAAAATTGCCCAAGGATACTTAGCACTATTGCAATTATGTTCTAAACGACGACCCGCGCCCGTCCCTTTCACATCCTAATACAAGATTGTCCACCAAATTCAATGGTGGAACAAAATTGTTAAAAGAGTTAAAACATAACAAAAATCTTTGAGAACTTTAGGGTAGATCGCTCTTAAGTACTTGTCAACTTACAAAAACACTTGCCTATTTTTCAAACCACGCTTCACAAACACTTTCAAAACAAACTTTCAAAAAAAAACCTTGAAACATCTTTTCAAAAAGACAAACACCTTTTGTAAAACATTCGAGTAAAGAATTGTTACAAGGGTAGCCTATACAAGGCATCTTTTTCAAAACCTTTTCAAAAAAACCACACATAAAGCACCATTTCAAACAATTGAAAACAAGGCAAGTTGATCTAGGCAAGTACCTAAGAGCCCATGGATAACCATGGATAGAAAGGGTGCTAATACCTTCCCTTTCTATAATCTACTCCCCGAACCCAAGAAAAGTCTCAAAGGTTTTTGCTGTGCTTTTTAAACCTTTCCTTAGGATAAAATAAAAAGTTGGTGGCGACTCTTGCTCAACCGAAACATTTGCGAAAACAAACGCAAAACCATAGTCAGTTCTCCCACCGTATCACATAACTGGTGACTCTGCTGGGGAGAAATTCAAAAGTGGAGTAACCTTAGGGTTTAGATCACCCTCTTGCATGACTAATTGTTTGATTTGATTGCTTTATCTTTTGGTTTCTTTGTTTGGGTTTGCAATCCTACACCCGGATTTTGGGAAACATTCATAGATAGCAATACGTTGTGGAAACTGTGTGGGGTATACCGACACGGTTGAAGCAATAGCTATATTAGTGCGACATATTTGTGAGTACCGGTAACCCTTGAGTTCAATCAAGGAGAGTACGGGGCCGCTGAGTGATGTCACTAAGCACTAATGACCTAGAACCTTACTTGACCATCTTGGCCTTTTATTAGGGGTAGTGAGATAACCGGCTTTGGTGCAGTCCGAGAATGGTAGATACTCGATACTACACTCATTGAGGGTTGTTTTCTTGGAATATTTTGGTCGCTAGTTAAGTGGCTAAACCAAAACAATGAACAATGAAAACAATCCAATGATATTGAGCTCCTTAGAACCCGGTTACTATTTATAGGACAGGTTTTTAAGCCAACTACACTCAAGAGGGTACTTACCTATGAAACCCCATGCAAGCCTGAAACTAGGGTTTGGTGTGAATTGTTTGTACATGTGTTTTGTGCATACATCATAAACATCATAAAGCATCATATGCATTCACTAACCATTTCAAGGGTTTGGATCTTCATCTTTGTTCTTGTTTTGTAGGTCATGGAAATTCCTCGCAGAAAAACCATCCAAGTCAACCTTGTGAGAATCTCTCCTCAACTCAAGGAGCTCACCTCAAGAATTCCGGAAAACTCATCCTTCAATGAAAGACATGGTAGACTGCTCAGCTTAGTCAACACCAACATTGAAGAAGACATGATGAAAGTGCTATTCCAGTTCTTTGACCCCCTTCACCACTGTTTTACTTTCCCTGATTACCAGTTGGTGCCCACTTTGGAGGAGTTTTCTCAACTCCTGAGAATTCCTATCCTTAATCAACTACCTTTCAACGGTACGGAAAAGGAACCAAAGCCGGAATATGTTGCTCGAGCATTACATCTACAACCATCCGACATCAAGGGGCATTGGGAAACCAGAAGCGGCGTCAAAGGATTCTTAGCAAAATTCTTGTTTGAGAAAGCACAAGAATGTTGGAACTCATTGGACCTACAAGCCTTTGAAGAGATTGTGGCACTCCTTATCTATGGGTTGGTCTTGTTCCCAAATCCTGACCAATTGGTAGATGTCAACGCCGTCAAAATCTTCTTATCCAGAAATCCAATACCAACATTGCTTGGGGACATTCTTCACTCATTTTACAAACGAACAATGAGAAAGAGGGGTGTTCTCATATGCTGTACTCCTCTCCTTGCAAGGTGGTTTATTTCGCACCTTCCACAATCTGTCTTGAAGAATGACCAAGGCTCAAGGTGGTCCCAACAGTTAATGACTCTTACTCACTCTGATGTACATTGGTGTTCTCGGTCCAGAGAAAATGTCATCATCGTCGATCGTTGTGGAGAGTTTCCCAATGTTCCTTTACTTGGAATCAGAGGAGGTATCACCTACAACCCTTGCCTAGCTTTGAGGCAATTTGGATATGCATGGAGGGATGGCCCTCATGACATGTTGATTCCTGACCTAGTTTTTGACTTCGACAACGATGCGCAAGGACTTCGCCAAAGATTCATCAGAGCTTGGGGAAGGCCCAACAAGGTTGATAGCAAGACTCTGGGACACAAAAACTCCATCCCTCTTGAGCCCTATCTCAAGTGGGTACGAGCCCGAGCCCAAAGTCTAATGATGCCTTATCCTCATGTACTCCCAGTGATTAAAGAGCCCGTCAATGAAGGAGAGGTTCCCTACACCATCCTACATCCAGACATGCCTACATCGTGGGAGGAAATGCAGAAAAGTTGGATTCAGCTCAAGGAGGAACGGAATACTTTTGAAGCTAGCTTCTACGCCAGTGAGAAGAAGGTTCTAGAGCTTACCCGCCGACTCCATGAGCAAGAGACCCTCAACACCTACATTGCGCCAAAGAGGATGCGTAATGTCTTTTTACCTTAAGAAGTTTTTGTAATATTTGGCCCATGGGGCATTTATGTACTAACAAATTTCTTCTTATTAATATGACGTGTGTTCTTCTTTGTCTAAAACAATTTTGAATGTCCTAAATCCTTGAATGCATTGCATACATAAGCATACCATTCATCATGTGCATAAGCAGGTCTCACTCCAGGTTTCCTTATCCGTCTGCTGTTTATGTCAGCAGGAAGGATCTCGAGCAAACAGTCAAAGACCTGCAAGCTCAGAATGCACAATTCCAGCAACTCCTGATGACCTTGGCTAAGGGTCAGGAGGATATCAAAACTTAATTGGGGAACAAAGACCCAGTGAAAAAGAAGAAAAAGAGACTCGGGGTGGCTACTTTGGGGAGAAGATTTGACGGAGAAGCTCGGAGAGTGCTTGAATTTCCTCCTATTTCTGATGAAGGAACCAGCAAAGGAGGTGGGGTTGCTGTACCTTCCGAGTCCGATGTAGGAGAAGAGGAAGATGAGGAGGATGAAGATTATTCTGATCAGCAGTACCCTCCAGCTGATGATAAATACAAAGGGCTAGAGGACAGATTGGCCGCCATGGAATTACAAAGAGTACCAGGTTTGGATTTTGAAGACTTGGGTTTGGTCGCCGGGATTGTGATTCCCCCAAAATTCAAAGTGCCAGTGTTTGTGAGGTATGACGGGCTGTCCTGTCCAAAAATGCATCTCAGGTCCTACGTGAGAAAGATCCAACCCTATACGGCAGATAAAAACCTTTGGATTCATTTCTTTCAAGACAGCCTTTCTGGAGCTCAGTTGGAATGGTTTTATCAGCTAGAGGGAACCAGCATCCGCAATTGGGAATACTTGGCCACCGCTTTTTACAAACAATACCAGTATAATTCTGACCTTGCTCCTACTCGTACCCAACTTCAGGGTATGTCACTAGGAACAGGCGAGGGATTCAAAGAATATGCACAAAAATGGAGGGATTCGGCTGGCAGGGTGCAGCCTCCTTTAACCGATCGTGAGCTCGTTGATATGTTTTTAGGGACCCTATCTGGACCATTTTTCAATCATCTAATTGGTAACTCTTCCGCGGGGTTTACCGATTTGATCTTAACAGGCGAAAGAATAGACGCTGACATCAAGTCAGGAAAGATTCAGAAGGGTGTTGCTGCAAGTGTTGAGAAGAAGCCTTTTAAGAAGGAAACAGCTGTGGTATATTCTCAGAGAAGAGCAAAGAAGACGGAGCGTCGACCAACTGTGGGGGCCGTAATGATTCAAAACACTCCAAGTGAACAGCCTCGCTATAACCAATCCAGACCAAATCAACAACGAGTGGAACGGCCACAACGGCAGTTCACGCGTATTAATATGACTCCAGCGCAAGTGCTTCCCCATCTGTTGAAGTTGAATCTCGCCACCATCAAGGAGGCGCCAAAGAATGTGAATACGTCCTCTCCGCATTATCATGCTAATGCTAAATGCGCCTACCATTCAGACAGTGTTGGACACGACACCAATGATTGTTGGGCACTCAAGCATAAAATCCAAGACTTGATAGAGGCAAAGGAAGTGGAGTTTGACGCTCCGGAGAAGCCTAATGTGATATCTACACCCATGCCGAAGCACGGCCGAAATGTCAATGCCATTGAAGAAGATTTGTATGTTGCTGATGTCAGTGATCTGACTACTCCACTGCTAACCATTAAGTTGAAACTGTTAAGGGCCGGGATCTTCCCGGGATGTAAGGAAGACTGCTATTGTTGTTACTCTCTGCCGTTTGATTGTCCGTTACTGAAGAAAGGCATCCAAGGCCTTATGGATAGTCGACAAATTTTGTTTGAAAAAGTTTCTGCTACTCCAACCCATATTGAAGATGTCTCAATCATAACCATTCACGCCAATCTTTCCAAGGTCGTCAAAAAGCCTGTTAAGATTACACCAGCTACGAAATCTGTTCCTTTGAAGATAACAATGCCAGGGCCTGTCCCCTATGTTTCTGAGAACTCCATACCATGGAACTATGGCGGTGACATTTACTACCATGGTATCAAACAAATCGAAATAACTGAATAAGGTTCGGATGATGAAGAAGCCAGCATCAGTAACATTGCGGGCACTAGCAAAATCACCAGGAGCGGGAGAATATTTTCTCCAGAGATTGCCCCTCCAAGAGCAATCTTTGGACCCTCATCAGCTGACCAAGTTATCCCTGCACCAATAAAACTTTCTGCTAGAACTCCTTTGGTTGAAGATGTTGTGGTTCCTAGTATTGTCCCTCCTACCACTGCTGATAAAGGTAAGGGAATCCAAGATGAGCCCGTCAGGACGAGGGCTCAACCCTTGGTCATCCCGGAAACCTCCAAGAAGGAAATGGACGAGATCTTGAAGATAATCAAAAGAAGTGATTACGATGTGGTAGAACAGTTGGGGCAAACCCCCTCAAAGATCTCCATGCTGGCACTGCTACTTTGCTCAGAAGCGCACGCTAAAGCCCTGATAAAATTCCTGAAGGCAGCCCATGTGCCCCAGGAGACCTCTGCAGATCAATTTCAAAATTGCGTGGCTAGCCTGACTGCGGATAATGGATTAGGTTTCTCTGATGCCGACTTAACTCCTAAAGGTAGAAACCACAATGATGCTTTGCACATTTCAGTCGAGTGTCGAGGAACCAGTCTCGCACATGTCTTGGTCGATACTGGTTCGTCGCTGAATGTATTGCCTAAGAAGGCCTTGGACCGACTAGATTGTGAAGGGTTGGAATTAAAGCCAAATGATATTGTTGTCAGAGCTTTCGATGGTTCGAAGAGAATGGTCCATGGAGAGGTTGAAATTCCCATCAAAATAGGCACTGAGGTGTTTAAATCTACTTTCTATGTGATGGACATCCGTCCGTCATACTCTTGCTTGCTGGGTAGACCTTGGATACACCATGCTGGGGCAGTCACTTCCTCCTTACATCAGATGTTGAAGTATCCTGTCAAGGGAAAGATCATTACTATCCATGGTGAAGAGGAGTACATGATTAGCCACTTGAATTCTTTCCGGTACGTGGAGGTAGAAGGGGAGTTCATTGAAACACCTTTTCAGCATTTCGAAGGAGTCCTTCCTGAGATAGCAGTAGCAAAGTTGACAACTGAGACACCGAGGCAGATGGCCAGGATGGCATCTCTGGAAGACGCAAGGGCCGCAATAAAGGAAGGGAAGAATTCAGCATGGGGGCAGTTGCCTGATATTCCACATAAGACAGACAAATTTGGGTTAGGGTTCACAGGCGCTGGCCAGAAGGTTATGCGCCGTTCGAAGATTGAAAGGGCGCCAGTCAAAATTTCTCCCTATGGAATCAACGCCTTGGAGGATGAAGACAAAGAGAGCAACATCGAAGAGTGGATTTACCCAACTGTCAAAGGAGGATTGAGCAACTGGGAGGCAAAAGACTTTGTCCCCATCACTTTTATTCATCAGTAATTCATCTGTTAAACATTTCCTATTTGGTCTGTAATATTTACTTTCAAACAATCCGTACACTATCTTTTTCACCTCATGCCTTGGCCGGGGCATGTAGGTCCATTTGTAAGGGTTTTGATTATTTTTCATATCCATATGCCATGTTTAATGATTCATTGGACGTTTTTCATTTGATAAACTGCTTGCGTTCATTTTCTTTCCTTTGGCATTTTTGTTTAAGGATGGTTATCCCTTACACACACCCACACTCACTAATGCAGGTACCCATCCACTCCGGATTCCATGGGTAATTATTCTGCTATATCTTTCAATAAATCTGAAGATCTGGTCAATCAAGCCGAGTATGAAGATGACGAAGGTTGTGAAGTACCAGGGGAACTAGCCAGACTTCTACAACAAGAGGAAAGAGCCATCTTACCTCACGAAGAGTCATTGGAAACTGTCAATTTGGGAACCGAGGAAGACCGGAAGGAGGTGCAAGTGGGTGCCAATCTGGAATCAAGAGTCAAGGAGCGCCTGGTACAGTTGTTGAATGAGTATGTTGAAATCTTCTCTTGGTCTTATGAAGACATGCCGGGTTTAGACACAGACATCGTGGTTCACCGTCTCCCCACAAGAGAGGATTGTCCACCGATCAAGCAAAAGGTCCACCGAATGAGGCCTGACATGTCTGAAAAGATCAAGGCAGAAGTAATGAAGCAATTCGACGCTGGCTTTCTGGCTGTTACGTCCTATCCTCAATGGGTCGCTAACATCGTGCCGGTACCTAAGAAAGATGGCAAATTCAGGATGTGTGTGGACTACCGGGATTTGAATAGGGCCAGCCCCAAAGATGATTTTCCGCTGCCACACATCGACATTTTGATCGACAATACAGCTCAGCATAAAGTGTTTTCCTTCATGGATGGATTCTCGGGCTACAATCAAATCAAAATGGCCCCCGAGGACATGGAGAAAACAACTTTTGTCACACAATGGGGCACTTTCTGTTACAAGGTGATGTCGTTCGGGCTGAAGAACGCGGGGGCAACTTATCAACGCGCCATGGTAGCTTTATTTCATGATATGATACATCATGAGATTGAAGTTTACGTAGACGATATAATAGCTCGGTCACAAACAGAGGAAGAGCACCTTGAACATCTAGAAAAGCTGTTTGCCAGGTTGAAAGAATACAAACTCAGGCTGAATCCAAGCAAGTGCACTTTTGGAATTAGGTCTGGTAAACTTCTGGGATTCATGTAAGCAACAAAGGCATTGAAGTCGATCCAGCAAAAGTAAAAGCAATACAAGAGATGCCTGTTCCCCGTACCGAAAAGGAGGTTAGAGGATTCTTGGGGCGCTTGAATTATATTGCCAGATTCATCTCTCATCTGACTTCTACCTGCGAGCCCATTTTCAAACTCTTGAAGAAAGATCAAGTAGTCAAATGGAACGACGATTGCCAAGCTGCTTTTGATAAAATCAAGGAGTATTTGCTAGAACCTCTTATTCTGATACCACCCGTCGAAGGAAGACCACTAATCATGTATTTGACCGTTTTGAATAACTCAATGGGGTGTGTTTTGGGCCAGCATGACGAGTCTGGTCGAAAAGAGCATGCCATTTATTACCTTAGCAAAAAGTTTACCGACTGTGAGACTCGCTACTCACTGCTCGAGAAAACTTGTTGTGCTTTGGTATGGGCTGCTCGCCGACTAAGATAGTATATGTTGACTCATACTACCTTGTTGATTTCCAAAATGGATCCTATCAAGTATATCTTCGAAAAGCCCGCTTTATCTGGAAGGATAGCCAGATGGCAAATGATCCTAACTGAGTATGACATTCAGTACACCACCCAAAAAGCTATAAAAGGGAGTGTACTAGCTGACCATCTGGCTCATCAAGCTATCGAAGACTATCAACCCATGAGATTTGACTTCCCAGACGAGGACATCATGAATTTGGACAACATTGAAGGTGACGGACCGTATGACAGACCCGAAAAGGGATCCCGATGGATCCTGTACTTCGATGGTGCTTCAAATGCACTTGGAAACGGTATCGGCGCGGTACTCATTTCTCCGGAAGGTTGTCACACACCTTTTACGGCCCGACTTTGCTTTAGGTGCACAAACAACATGGCTGAATACGAAGCTTGCATCTTTGGTCTCAAGGCTGCTATAGACTTGGGGATCAAATCTTTGATCGTATTTGGGGACTCAGCTTTGGTTATCAGTCAAATCAAAGGAGAGTGGGATACCAAGCATCCTAATCTTATCCCATACAAAGAACATGTCTTGACGTTGTTGCCTCATTTCGAGCAAATTATCTTCGAGCATTTCCCGCGAGAAGAGAATCAGCTAGCAGATGCTCTAACCACAATGTCCTCCATGTTTAAACTCAACTGGGATAACGAGGCCCCCCAAATCACCATCAAGTGAATGGATGAACCTGCGCATTGTCATGAGATTAATACCGAAGAAGTAGTGGAACAACCCTGGTTCCATGAAATCAAAAGGTATCTCGAGACTAGATATTATCCCGAAGGATCTTCCGTAAACGACAAGAAGTTCTTAAGGAAATTCGCTGCTAAATTCTTCCTGAGCAACAACATCCTTTTCAAACGAAGCCATGATTGTGTATTACTCCGATGCATAGACAAAGCTGAAGCAGAGTTGATCATGACTGATATACACATCGGCACATTTGGCACTCACTTGAGCGGGCATACAATGGCTAAGAAGATCCTAAGGGCAGGCTATTACTGGTCCACCATGGAAGCTGACTGCCATCAACATTCCCTTACTTGCCACAAATGCCAAGTTTATGCTGATAAAGTTCATATCCCTCTGGTTCCCCTCAACGTTCTGACTGCTCCGTGGCCCTTTGCAATGTGGGGCATTGATATGATTGGAGAGATCAAGCCCACGGCTTCCAAAGGACATCGCTTTATCCTGGTTGCCATTGACTATTTCACCAAATGGGTCGAAGCAGCTTCCTTCGCCTCTGTTACTAAAAATGTGGTTGCCCGCTTTATCAAGCAAAATCTCATATGTCGGTATGGTGTTCCGGACAGGATCATCACAGACAACGGTACAAATCTAAATAACACAATGATCACTGCCTTGTGCGAACAGTTTAAGATTTATCATCACAATTCATCTCCCTATCGGCCGAAGATGAACGGTGCTGTTGAAGCTGCGAACAAAAACATTAAGAAGATCATTCAGAAAATGACGGTCACTTACAAAGACTGGCATGAGATGTTACCGTTTGCTCTGCATGGATACCGTACGACGACACGTACTTCAACTGGGGCAACCCCATTTTCTTTGGTTTACGGCATGGAAGCTGTTTTGCCTATGGAAGTCCAGATTCCTTCTCTAAGGATTATGAAGGATGCAGGTTTGAATGAAGATGATTGGATGCAGACCCGACTTGATCAACTCAATCTAATCGACGAAAAGCGACTCGCTGCTATATGCCATGGTGAAGCGTATCAAAAACGGATGATCAAGGCCTTCAATAAGAAAGTCAGACGTCAAGTGTATCAAGTTGGAGATCTCATGATCAAGCGGATTATCTTACCGCAAAGTGATCCCAGGGGCAAATGGACTCCTACATATGAAGGACCATTTGTGATCAAGAGCATATTTTCTGGTGGGGCAATGATTCTGACCACCATGGACGGCGATGATTTGCCGCACCATGCGAATGCAGACATAGTCAAAAGATACTACGCATAAAATAACCCGACAAGTCGAAAACCCGAAAGGGCGGCTTGGGCAAAAAATGGGCATCCCGATGAACCGAAAACCCGAAAAGGCGGTTCAGGCAAAAATTAGGGATAAAAACAAAAAAAAATTGTACACCCGGCAAGTCGAAAACCCGAAAGGGCGGCTTGGGCAAAAAGGGGTTTCCCGATGGATTGAAAACCCGAAAGGGCGATTCAGGCAAAAGTTAGGGAATTAAAGCGTATGACTATGACTCGTCGGATCACTTCAAAGACCATCTCTTCATCAACCAGTTCCAGGCTTCTGATCAATCCAGTCATCGGCAAACGAAGCATTAAATGGACAGATATTCAGAGTTGTGAAAGTTATAGCGGAATGGAATCCCATGGAATTATTTCACATAGCCATCCTTTATTTTGTACAAAATCTTTCAATGTTTACGACAAAATCCTCTTACTAGGATGATTGTCTCCTTTGTAAAAACATACTCATAGAAAGTCAATACAAATACTTTTCCCAGAAATTTGTGTCTTTTCCTTTCACTTTTTCTCTTGCACTATCTGTTTTATTTTGAGAAACGTCCAATGTTTTGTTAAATAGGCATATGCATTTGAACATGATCATTTCCTTATGAATCAAGAAAGAGGATTACTGATAGGTTGAAGATACAGTTGGATATCCTGATACCCTTTCAAAGGAAGCCCCCAGGAGATTTGGAATCCATATCCCTAGCAAGGCTTGAAGCTTATCCCCAGTAGATTCTGGAGGCTTATCCCCTGCAGAGTACGGACGTCTCTCCCGAGTTTTATTCAAAATTGTGTCTCACAAGGGCTTATAAATGGGTTATCCTCAGCTTAGTGCCACGGAAGATCGCACCCGGCAAATTTCTTTCTATCCCCAGCGGAGTTCATCAAAGTTCCCCAGCATAACTTATCAATACAATCCCCAAAGGAGGTTGTCTTTGTACATCCCCGGCCAGAGGATCCTCCAGAACTCATTTCCCCTCGGAGTTTAAGTTTCAGTATCCCCAGCCGAGCTAAGACTTCGAATTGTCAATCCCCAGCGGAACCAGACTAATGAACCTTTTCCCCACAGAGTTTTAGGAAAATCTTGAGTTCCCCAGTGAAGTCGCCAGAGATACTTCCCTCCAAGATGAAGATTCTTAGTCTTACCTCCCCAGCATGAGTCTATTAGATTGGAGCTCCCCAGTAAAAGTCATCAGGAAATCCCCAGAAGATTGGTATACAACCCAAGCTCTTTATTCTCCGGCAGTGACCAGGAATTATTCTTCCTGGCAGCAGTCAAGATACTCTTATCTTCAGCCATCTTGGATTCATCTATCCTTTGCAAGACGGCTCTCCAGCTTACATGCGCATCCATTTACATTCATATCATATAACATACATTGCATCATGCATCATGACATTGCATACAAATAACTCTTTACCTTTTCAGGTGAGACTAGTCGGCAGACAAAAAAATCATTATCTTCCGAGATTTCTTTCCAGGAATAGTTCGGGTGTGACCCAGACACGGCAACATTCTAATGCTTATTCCAGATTTATCCAGATGCAGTTTTACGCGAGCTCATCATCAGGGAACCCTACACCGGTTCTTCCTCCAAATTCAAGACCTTTGAAAACAGTTTACGGACGCTTCCCAACAACGGATGCTTCTCTATTGCTTATTCAACCTCAAGACTTCTGAAAAAAGTTTATGGATTCTTCCCAACAACGGATGCTAATCTACCAACTTGTTCAGATGCAACCTTTGAAAACAGTTTACGGACGCTTCCCAACAACGGATGCTGCTCTATTGCTTATTCAACCTCAAGACTTCTGAAAACAGTTTATGGATTCTTCCCAACAACGGATGCTAATCTACCAACTTGTTCAGATGCAACCTTTGAAAACAGTTTACGGACGCTTCCCAACAACGGATGCTGCTCTATTGCTTATTCAACCTCAAGACTTCTGAAAACAGTTTATGGATTCTTCCCAACAACGGATGCTAATCTACCAACTTGTTCAGATGCAACCTTTGAAAACAGTTTACGGACGCTTCCCAACAACGGATGCTGCTCTATTGCTTATTCAACCTCAAGACTTCTGAAAACAGTTTATAGATTCTTCCCAACAACGGATGCTAATCTACCAACTTGTTCAGATGCAACCTTTGAAAACAGTTTACAGACGCTTCCCAACAACGGATACTGCTCTATTGCTTATTCAACCTCAAGACTTCTGAAAACAGTTTATGGATTCTTCCCAACAACGGATGCTAATCTACCAACTTGTTCAGATGCAACCTTTGAAAACAGTATACGGACGCTTCCCAACAACGGATGCTGCTCTATTGCTTATTCAACCTCAAGACTTCTGAAAAAAGTTTATGGATTCTTCCCAACAACGGATGCTAATCTACCAACTTGTTCAGATGCAACCTTTGAAAACAGTTTACAGACGCTTCCCAATAACGGATGCTGGTCTATTGCTTATTCAACCTCAAGACTTCTGAAAACAGTTTATGGATTCTTCCCAACAACGGATGCTAATCTACCAACTTGTTCAAATGCAACCTTTGAAAACAGTTTACGGACGCTTCCCAATAACGGATGCTGCTCTATTGCTTATTCAACCTCAAGACTTCTGAAAACAGTTTATGGATTCTTCCCAACAACGGATGCTAATCTACCAACTTGTTCAGATGCAACCTTTGAAAACAGTTTACGGACGCTTCCCAACAACGGATGCTGCTCTATTGCTTATTCAACCTCAAGACTTCTGAAAACAGTTTATGGATTCTTCCCAACAACGGATGCTAATCTACCAACTTGTTCAGATGCAACCTTTGAAAACAGTTTACGGACGCTTCCCAATAACGGATGCTGCTCTATTGCTTATTCAACCTCAAGACTTCTGAAAACAGTTTATGGATTCTTCCCAACAACGGATGCTAATCTACCAACTTGTTCAGATGCAACCTTTGAAAACAGTTTACGGACGATTCCCAACAACGGATGATGCTCTATTGCTTATTCAACCTCAAGACTTCTGAAAACAGTTTATGGATTCTTCCCAACAACGGATGCTAATCTACCAACTTGTTCAGATGCAACCTTTGAAAACAGTTTACGGACGCTTCCCAACAACGGATGCTGCTCTATTGCTTATTCAACCTCAAGACTTCTGAAAACAGTTTATGGATTCTTCCCAACAACGGATGTTAATCTATCGCTTGTTCAGATGCAACTTTTGAGAACAGTTTACGGATTCTTCCCAACAACGGATGTCAATCTATTTCTTATTCAAGCCCCAGTCCAGAGATGGTTCAAAACATGGACACCTTTCTGATCTTCATTCCAGATGGCATCTTTAAGCCCATCCCCGACAAGATTCTGTCACCCTCCCAGATGGCATCTTTAAGCCCATCTCCAAATGGCATCTTTAAGCCCATTTCCGCATCCATTGCTTTGACGAGTGCAAATTTAAGGGCACTCTAGTGTCCAATCTCCTTTTACCTTCGAGTTACGAAGGGAAAGATTGCCAATCTAACTCTTCAGGTTCAAGAAGATTGAACAGGGGCAACTGTTGTACCCCAAAATTTGCCCTCCCTTTCTTCAGGAAACCATCTTGGATTTTCAAGGTCCCTCTGAAACAAATCCAAGTCCTGAGTTATCCTTTTGCCCAAGCAAGCCACTTACAAGAGCAAGATGATCTCACGAACTCCAAAAACAACGCTTTTATCTTGAGAAAAATCAAATTCTAAGTACTTAGAACGTTTCTCTAAAAAGAGTGTTTAAGAAAAAAATCAGCGCTTCAGAACTTCTGGACCCATTCCAGATAAAAATGGTCAGAAGTTGCAAGCTTGGCTCAGCATGGTCAGAAGTTGGCTTTTCAGCAGCCACATCAGTTCAATCAGAAGTTGTAAACGTGGTTTAGTATGTAAGCCTCAAACAGAACATGCCCATTCAGCAGTTACACAAGCTCAATCAGAATTTGCTAAAGGAATGCAAGAGAAGCAGGGAAGTCTGAAGGCTCCTTCAGAACAGGTTGAAATCAGAAGATGAAAGATCAGAAGAGTGGGTGTTACACTGATAGAGAATCTCTAAGCCCAGGAGGTCCAGAAGTAAATCCAGGGAACGTACCAGAAAAATAGGAGAATCTCCAGAGCTTACTAAGACAACAGGAAGCCAAGGCCAGAGCATGGTTTACGCTGCTGATTCAACGTTGGTTTCCATTACCAGAATATTGATGTTGATAGGTCTTGTCACCATTTAATTCCCATTAATGCTTCCAACCACTCCTGAACATTCACATGTGGCTTGGAAAACGCTTTTGTGCAGATTCTGGCATGGGTCTACACGCCACCGCCCACTTCAGAGGTCACTTCTCCCCAATCTACGCCTGTTGCTGCAGCCTAGGCTGAAAGCTATCTGTTATCACAACTTCCCAGGAATTTCTCTCAAAGAACAAATTCAAACTCTGTTGGCGCTTAAATGTTCAAGGCATCCACAAGAACTTTGCCTATAAATAGAGAGTCTTCACCACTGTAAAAGGCGTTCAAGAAAAGAAACAGAAATTGCTAAGTAAGAAACAGAACTCTTAGCAACATAGCATTCTGAAACTCTGCCAAAATCTCCAGTTTTGTTTCATAACTTTGAGTTTCTCACCTTCAAACTTCATCAAATATCCAGTTTTTTCTGTGAACCAAAAACACCCTTTCCAAACTTCTGACCCTACATACGTATACGCCTTTACCAGCCCTTTCAAAGAAAATCTGTCCAGAACACTACCAGAGCCAAAAGCTAACTTCCACCCACCAACTTTTCCAACAGTCAGGTAAGCACCTGCTGACCCTCATCACGCTGTTAAGCATCATCAGTTGTGCATACTCAAATAAACATAATGTAAATATCATGTTGTTGTTGTTTATGTTCTGAGGATTTTCATACCTCAAAACGTTCTGAGCCAGTATAGGACTTGCCTGTGATCTTGGTGGTTCTGACCTCTGAAACATTTTTGTATTTGCTGGATCTGTTCCAAATATGTTTCCTGTTTTGTGGAGTAACAACAGGATTGCAGATGTTCTGGTTAGTACAGGGAAAAGCCAAGTGCTGAATTTGACGTTAGCACATCTGAAGCCTGTTTTGCTGTCAATGATATCAGAACCTCTGAGAGTTATTTCCTTTTCAGCAGAATCACAACTTCTGGTTTCTCCACTAACAAACTTCTGTCTTGCAGCGCAGGGGAATCAGAACTTCTGATTTCCCCACTAACAAGGTTCTGTTTTGCAGGTTCCAGAGTCAGAAGTTCTGACTCATACAGTTTAACCAATAGGTTGATCATCTGGCAGCGGATCTGAGTCAGAACTTCTGATGACCTCCCAGCAGCGCGCGGGCTCCCTCTATCTCTCTCTCTATATCTTATTTTTTGCTATTTTCTTTTTTGTCTATTTTTCTCGTTGAACCCCCCATGTACAAATGTGTATCCCCCTCCCCTAATTGTTGTAATAGCGTAGGATTTTATATTTCCGCTTCTTATTACTAGTAATTAGGACATGTATGGCAAGATAAAATCAATGAAATAGAAAAACCTAATTCAAAGAAAAAACTCTTGTATGCAATAAAACACACTCGCACACTAACACCCCTAGGGTTACATCCACTTGTTGCCTTTCAAAATTAGGCCATATTGCATGTTAGGACCCTTTGGGCAAAGCAAAAAATCAAATGATCATAGTCCCTCGATGACGCTTTCGAAAGTTGCCTAAAATGATCAAAGTCCCTTTCAAAGGAAAAATTGCCCAAGGATACTTAGCACTATTGCAATTATGGTCTAAACGACGACCCGTCCCTTTCACATCCTAATACAAGATTGTCCACCAAATTTAATGGTGGAACAAAATTGTTAAAAGAGTTAAAACATAACAAAAATCTTTGAGAACTTTAGGGTAGATCACTCTTAAGTACTTGTCAACTTACAAAAACACTTTCCTATTTTTCAAACCACGCTTCACAAACACTTTCAAAACAAACTTTCAAAAAAACACCTTGAAACATCTTTTCAAAAAGACAAACACCTTTTGTAAAACATTCGAGTAAAGAATTGTTACAAGGGTAGCCTATACAAGGCATCTTTTTCAAAACCTTTTCAAAAAAACCACACATAAAGCACCATTTCAAACAATTGAAAACCAAGGCAAGTTGATCTAAGCAAGTACCTAAGAGCCCATGGATAACCATGGATAGAAAGGGTGCTAATACCTTCCCTTTCTATAATCTACTCCCCGAACCCAAGAAAAATCTCAAAGGTTTTTGCTGTGCTTTTTAAACCTTTCCTTAGGATAAAATAAAAAGTCGGTGGCGACTCTTGCTCAACCGAAACATTTGCGAAAACAAACGCAAAACCATAGTCAGTTCTCCCACCGTATCACAGCAGTGAACATTGGTGTTTCTTATCTTTTCGCTATCATCAGTGAACGATGGTGGTTCCTCGTCAGTGAATGGCGATGGTGTGATATTTTCAAAATCTACCTTTAGTGAATGTTGGTAGTGCATCGGCATTGAACATCAGTGTTTCTTATCTTTTTGCTATCATCAGTGAACGGTGGTGGTTCCTCGTCACTGAACGGTAATGGTATGATATTTTCAAAATCTACCTTCAGTGAACGTTGGTAGTGCATCGGTAGTGAATGTCGGTGTTTCTTATCTTTTTGCTATCATCAGTGAATGATGGTGGTTCCTCGTCAGTGAACAACGATGGTGTGATATTTTTAAAATCTACCTTCAGTGAACTTTTGTAGTGCATCGGCAGTGAACGTCGGTGTTTCTTATCTTTTTGCTATCATCAGTGAACGGTGGTGGTTCCTCGTCAGTGAACGGCGATGGTATGACATTTTCAAAATCTACCTTCAGTGAACGTTGGTAGTGCATTGGCAGTGAACGTTGGTGTTTCTTATCTTTTTTCTATCATCAGTGAACAATGGTGGTTCCTCGTCAGTGAACGGCGATGGTATGATATTTTCAAAATCTACCTTCAGTGAAGGTTGGTAGTGCATCGGCAGTGAACATCGATGTTTCTTATCTTTTTGCTATCATCAGTGAACAGTGGTGGTTCCTCATCAGTGAACACCGATGGTGTGATATTTTCAAAATCTACCTTCAGTGAACGTTGGTAGTGCATCGGCAGTGAACGTCGGTGTTTATTATCTTTTTTCTATCATCAGTGAACGGTGATAGTTCCTCGTCAGTGAACGGCGATGGCATGATATATTTTCTCTTCTACCTTCAACTATTGAGTTGGTAGTTTACGGTCATTTGTGAGTCGGTATATCTTCTTCTCTCTACCTTCAGTGAACGTTGGTAGACATCGGCAGTGAACGTCGATGCTTGTTATCCTCCTCTCTGGTTCTATTCTTTTGGTCCACCAGTGATTTATTTTCCTGGTGGGGTTGCTGCTTTGTTTCTTCATTTTTGTGGCATCCCCAGTGTTACTTTGCGTCTCTTTTGTTCTGTTCATATGCATCCATAATCATAAGCATTGCATGGCATCTTAGAGACAAAAATAGGGCTTGTTTTATATTTAAGTATCTTCAATCGCGTCGACACGAAGATTTGTAACCTTCGTATCTCTGGATAGAAGACACTTAAATAAGAGCAGTTGTTGTACCCCAATTTTTGCCCCTAAGATTCCTCTATCATATCATATAAACTCGATCATAACAAGATCACATTAGGGTTGGTTCTTCCTCTTTTTTCCCATCTTTAAGTTTGCTCTTGAGGAATCTCCAAGCACCTTGGTTGTGTATTTTGTATATGTGTTGTTGACTAACTTCTAATCAAAATACAAAAAATATTTGTCTTTGTCTTTGTATATTTTTGTTTTGTAGGTACCAAGTCGAAGCATCTGACAAATAAGGATTTCTGGTACTATTTTCCTAAAATCTCTATTTGCAAAGAAAAAGAATTAAAAATTTTCATTTTTTTCACTGATGCAATCGATTGCTCTTAAAGTGCAATCGATTGCATATAGTGTATTTTGCGCCATTTTTGAAAAAAATACACTGTGCAATCGATTTGCACTGTAGTGCAATCGATTGCACAACATGAAAATTAAAAAAAAAAATCAGCATTTTAAACTTGTCAAATTTTGGCTCCAATTTCCTTCACTTTTGAAAGATGTATCATTAATTCAAATTTTAGTGCCAATCTTTCATTTTTAAAAAATAATTATCATTATTTCAAATTTTGGCTCTAATATTTGAAAGAATTATCATTAATTCAAATTTTGGCTCTAATTTTAGAAAGAGTTATCATTAATTCAAATTTTGGCTCCAAGAATCAATTACCAAATTACCACTAATCCCAATCCTAAAACTCTATAAATAGAGCTCTCATTTCATTCAAATTTCAAGCTTTTGATAGCCAAATCCACCTTGCTAAAAAATCTCTCAATTCTCTCCATCTACCAAATTCACTCAAAGCTCCATTTTCAAAAAGTTAGTAAGCTTTGCATTGAAGCTTACTAATCTTTGAGCTAAACCTTCATCCAAACAATTTTTCTCCATCAATTCTCTACATCCAAGCTTGGTCAAATGATTCTTGTGGTTGAATTGAAGCAAATTCTTGAAGTTGTTTTGATAATTCTCTAGATCTACCTTTGGTAAGTTGGATAATTCATCTTTCACAATGTGATCTCTTGGTGATCTTTGGGATTGATTCATTGAGCATTCTTTTGTGATTCCAATGGTTTTATTTTCTCATAATTTGATGGAATTTTCGTGCTCAAGTGGATCCATGATCATAAGGTGTTTGATGGAAAGTTTGAACAAGAAATTGGCCTTTAAAAATGCTGTTTTTGCTACTATAACAGTGTGAATCGATTGCAGTAACTGTGCAATCGATTGCACAAAAGCAATTTTGCATAATTTTTAGAAAACTGTACTGTGTAAATCGATTTACACAATAGTGCAATCAATTTACACAGGGACAAAATGCACTTTTTTGCCTTGTTTTGGGGCAGCTTTGATCCAAAATTATTTTTCTACTCACTCCTTTTTTATTGTTCGTTTGGATTGCAATTTTAAATGTCCAATTTGTCTTTAAACTCAATGGACTTTGTGATGTAGATGAAGTTGGATAAATGTTCATCAATTCAAATCTACCTAAGAGTGAATTATTTAATTCATTTTTGGTGCTTTGGATTAATGATATGTTTAGTGCTTTAATCCATCTAGAGGAGTGGTTGAATTTAAAGATGAAAGGATTTTGAAATGGTGATCCAAACTAGCTTATCATTCCCCTCCCTCTTCATCTTATCCCTTTCTTTTTTTAATTGTGCTACATGTTAAGGGATGGTGATCTCTATATCATTTATCCAAACATGAAGTACATAGATTTCTATTGACCGACCTCAAAATAGGTGTGACTTCTACATAAGTCCACTTACGATTGCTTAACATAGTGCTAAATTTTGTCCCGATTTGAATAAATGATCATTCGTGGCCCAAACTTATGATTTCAAGCCCAAGTATGTTAATTTGATCTCTTTGATCCAATAACCTTGAGATTCATTGTGTGGAGGCTTTGGTTCTACCAATCCTCTAATGGATCAACAACACCTTTGGTCAACGCGGGTCACTTAAACCTCGTTGATCATTACATGTTGCCTTGTGAGAATTCCAAAATGGATGATATACTTGAAATAAAGCAAATGCATCTTGTTGTGTTGAGGCTTTGGTTCTACCAATCCTCTAATGAGTTCCAAATGCAAGTTTCAAGATGGTCATCCAACTAACCACTAATTACTAACAATTAACTTTACTTTACGCTTTTATTTTCATGCTTTATGTACCATTTACTTTTAGCATTTTACATTTCATACTATTTTCATCTTTGCTCACTTGAGCATTTACTTTTATGTCATTTTTATTTTGCTCACTTGAGCTTTTCTTTCTTTTTAAAGACACCTAATAATCAACACGAACCATAAAAATCATTAATGATACTTGGACTACATGGTTACTATCCTTTGCATTATGGAGTGATGGACTTCTTGGACTTAGGATTGGAGACCTTGGCCTATCTTGGAGACTTTGTGACTTTATTTGATATTTTGTCTAGAGTTCTTGAGGTTTACCTCAAGACATTGAGTTGTTTGTTTGTTTTGTGTGCAGGTTATTGAGATTACGATCTTTGTTTGTAATCTGGAATTCACCCGTATACAGCCGTTACTCTGCCCAATTTTTGCGAAGACTTAAAACACTTGAGGTTTGGTTCTCTCAAGAGGTCTAGTATCTTTGCTTGCTTGGTTTCAATCCGAAGAATGGGAATTCTATATTGACTCATAATGTCCAGTATTGGCTTCTTGTTGGTTAGATGGTTCTTATCCCTAGCTTTTAACTTATTCTTTAGGATAGCCTCTTCTTCTCCTCCCATCTTCTTTAATTTCAAAAATCTTCTCCCTCCTTAAAAAAAACTCTTCTTGTTTTGAAACTTGAAACATTTTCATAATAAACTTGGATTTAGGTCCATGCATCTTCGAAACATGTTCATAAATAAATTTCAATCAATTTAATAATACCTTGACCTTATTTTGTGAGAAGACTAAAAGTCAATCAATCTCATTTCAAACCATTTTTGCCACTTTGGCTTTTATCTTTAAACTTTTCTCAAAAGATTAGACTCTTGTCAATCCTTGTAGTGATGCAAACAACTATACTTCTACAATATGTAGTGAAGTGAGATATTTTCCACTTGGGTGTTGAGTGAGGCATTGTTGATTTTAAAATCCAAGCCATATCCTCCACTTTGGGATGATGCAAATTCTCCTTTCTCATGATTGTGGGTAGTAAGTATTTTTTTTCACACGGACAATTGCGATGATGTCTTATCTCATAAAATCAACCAACACACTTGTGTTTCAAATTTTTTAAAGAGGAACTACGTGTACCCTGATCCCCTATTGCACGAAAGGTGGTACGTAGGCACTAAAGGTTCACAACCGCGGCGGGTGCAAAAATCATAAAAATACTTCTTTTCTCACCTCCACCATCCATTTTATATACAACACATTTTTATAGCCAAAATATACAGATTTTTCAAAGAGGTTCCTGCGGAGTAGCATAGATGTTTAGGGTGCTAATACCTTCCCTTTGCATAACCAACCCCCTTACCTTGAATCTTTCCCCCTCTTTTTGGGTTATTCTCTCTTTTCCCATTCCTTTGGAAACAATAAAGCGCGGTGGCGATTTTTATTTTGATTTGTATAAAGTCTAGTCAATCCAATGGCTTAGTCTTGCACATTTCTACCGCTACACAGTGTTATTTCACCATTGTATTTGGTGAACAACCTTGCGATAGGATGTTAAACGGGACATGCGCGGGTCATCATATACAATCATTGAAAGCAACTTGTGAGAATCTCTAGCAATTTTGTAAGGGACGAGATCGTTTTATCGGAGGCAACATCAAGGGTCAGCGAGGGACTACGATCTTTGTTTATCGAATGGGCATTTGCTAGAGTGTCTCATACTCGAGGGACATGATTGCATTTTCCGAGGCAACAAGCGAGGTTACCCTAGAGGTGCAAGTGTGAATTGTGTATTGATTTTCATGCATTTATCTTGTATTAGGTCATCTAGCGATTGATTTTGAATCTTCGCATACAAACCCTAATTACTATACAGTATATTGAAAGCGATAAATTGCGGGAATTTAAAGTCTAAATTATTACAAAACAGTATCCGGGGATGGGGGTACAAATACTTACAAATGGGGATGAGTCTTATCAGAATAATAATGTCCAAGTATATATTACAACCAAATTGAACTGTCGCATTTTCAATGTAAAATTATAACAAAGTATAAGATAACGAAAATCAAAGAAATATGAGATGCATGTATTTATTTACAAATGAACAAACAAAAATTTAACCTAAAAGTTTTAAAGAAAGAAAATTATTTAAATTAAATCTTCTATTATAATTATGTACTTTTATTAATTAAAAGGTTAAAGAAAATTGCAAAATTGATTAGATCAAATTAACTATTCTTTTTTGTATTTTTATTAAATTAAACAAGATTGATAAAATTATTTTAAAAAAGGAAAGTAAAACAAAATTTGATTAATGTTTGCATTAACTAAAAGAAAGAAAGTGAATTAAAGAAAAAAAATAGTTTAAAAAGAGATGGGCCTAAAGAGTTTGTGGCCCAAAAATAGAGAATGAAGAAGAACAAATTTAGTAAATCAGAAAGGGCAAAAAGGGGGGTGGGACGCTGGAAAATAGAATGGGTTATGGCGTTTTGTTTGGGCGAAGGCCCATTACCCAATTGGCATTCTTTTTTGTTAGGGTTCAAATAGAACTAGGGTTTGTAACTTCTTGCTTCAACGGCGCCGCTCCTCTCATCCTCTTTGTTTGTCGTCTTCTCTCTCAGGCGATGGTTCTGACACTCCTTTCATGCCTTAGCCATCGGAGCGCCGCCCCATCTCACTTCCTGCTTCCTTCACGGTGGTCCAGAATCTTGAACTAATGGTACGAATCGCTTTATTTTTCATTTTAAGGGTTTTTTACAGTTATGTTTTCGTTTCGCTTGATTGTTATATGCATGTTCTAATCCATGGTTTTGATGTTGGATGTGTAGTAAAAAGGTTGAGAACAAACTTACCTTGGACGTTTCGCTTCTGAAAAGTGAGAGAGGGAGGGTGAGCTGGCCGGTGGCGCTCCCAGGAGGCTAGGCGGAGGGAGGATGAAGATGACGATGTTTCTGGTATTTTATTGTTCTTTATGTTGTTTGATGATGATCATGTTTCTGAAAACTATATTGTTTTAACTTTCGTTGATGAATATTTTGTGAGACTTGTCTCTTTGTTTCTGGACCTCTTCCTCTTCTTTGTTATGTTTTTGTTGGCCTGATGATTCGTTGATGATGAAACTATTATGAGAATTGTCTCTTTGTTTGTTGTTCTGATTTGAGTTGATGAACACCAAATTGAAGCTTAGCTTTGCTGGATTTTTGTTGATGATGAACATACTCTGAAATTTGTTTCTTTTACTTCTAAAACTCTTCCTTTCTTTTGGCCATTGATGTTCTGATGATGATGTTGTTCTGAGAACTGCTTTGGTTGCTTCTTATTTGTCTTTCTAGCTTGTTAATGTTAATGATGATGAATTTGTTCTGAAAACACTAGCTTTTGAGCTTGATGATTTTGATAGTCTTTGAGACTGTCATTGTTTGTTGGCTTAAACTTGTTGGTGAGCTTGAGTTTAAACTTGGCCTTTGGAACTGTTTGTGGTTATTTTGCTTGTAAGTTTGGACCCTTTTTTTAGTTTTGGAGGTAGGCTTGTTGTTCTTGGACAGGCAGGTTGAGAAGTTGCAGTTTTTGTAAGTGTTCTACAGTTTGTCTTGGGCTTGGCTTGGGTATTTGTTGAGCTTGAGAAACAGTTTTGCAGATTTTTTGTAAGTTTGGCTCGTGGGTTTGTTATGTTTGTAAGGCAGGCTTCAAGCTTGCTTGAGTATGGCAAACAGGTTTTTTGGTCTGTTGTGCTTGTAAGGCAGGATTGAACTTGTTTGGATTTGGTGATTTGCAGGTTTCTTGTGTTCTTTTGAGAGGCAGTTTGAGAATTTTTTGGTAAGCAAGCTTGAGTTTTGCTTGAGTTATGCAGGGTGTTTGTTTGAGTTATGCAGGGTGTTTGTTTGAGTTATGCAGGGTGTTTATTTGAGTTATGCAGGGTGTTTTGCAGATTTGTGAGTTTTCTGCAGTAGTTTTGGAAGCAGGCTGTGACTAAATTGCAGTTTGTGGCCTTGACTGTATGTTTGTTAAGCTTGTTGTTTTGTAGTTTTGAAAACTGCAGGTTTGGATTGTTTTTGTGGGCTCTATGTCCTCTCCTGGACTGCTATGCAGTCTTGCTCTTTTATATCCTTTGTGTTCTCTTACTGTCTTGAACAATAGCCTGCTTTTGCCAAAACTGCAAACTTTTTTTTGATTCTCTCTTTCTCTCTCTCCATAAGCATTTTTAATTGCTTATTATAATATATTTCTGAAAAGCTTGTTGGGCCAGAAAATGATGATGAAATTGACAAGCCTTCTTGCTGCATTGTTGTACTTTCTTTCCATATTTTCTGCATTGTATACTTTCTTTGACATCTTTGTAACTTTCTGCTATGTATACTTCTACATTGTACTTGCTGTGACAGTTTGGCAACTCAGTTTGACATTTGGTTAATGCATTTTGAAACTCAGTTTGCAGATTAGTTTACTTGGTTAATGCAGCTTTGTACCTTTGTATTTGAACCATGTTTTTGCATCTAGTTTGTCATGCTTGCATTTATTTTTTTACTTTTCTCTTTGTGAACCAAGAAGAGAAATCTTCTTGTGATTTGCAAGGAGAAAAAGTAAAAACATGATGAATCCAAAAGCATTATGATTCCGGCCAACAAGCTTTAATGATGACTTTTCTTTCTTATCTACTTCTGCTTGAAAATTCTTATACTAATTTATTTTTCTCTGTCTTTTGCAGGTAAGTACCAGTTGGATGATAGATGAAGCAGTAGAAGTAGAAGATCTAAAAATATTAGGCTTAGATTTATTTTTCCATTTATTGTAAACAAATTTTATTGTAAATACTATAAGTTGTAATCTTACAACATTCGAATAAAATTTGTAACAACACTTGAAATAAATAAAAGTCTTTATCCAAAAAGAATTTTCTACTGTCAAATATTCCAATCTTTCCTTGTATTGTCTATTTAATTATTTAAGACTCTTAAATTAAAATAACTGGAAATGTATCCAAATAACTTTAATCCAGATGAAATAAATAATCAACAAACTTTGTCGTCTCGCAACCTTGCATTAATCACAATACGCCTGGTATTCCAATTAACATATGCGTTGTACATTTAAACAAACAAGAATTCCATAAACCTTTCACTCCACTGATCAAACAAATGCCTTAATGTTCCAAACAAAAGTCTCAGCTCTTATCCCAGATAATTAGGTTTTGAGAAATAACCAGTAATCATGAACAAGCGTAAAAATAATGTAACAGTCAACTGAACTTCTGAGGATTTAGTTTCTTCTAAGAAATGCGAGCGCAAACCTTAATCCTGGATTACTGCCAAAGAAAGATCTGTCTGATCGACTCCTGAGTCAATCTTAACAAATCAGAGAAAACCCTAATTCTGGATTGACTGATAAAGAAAAGTCTGCTTGATCAATTCTTGAGTCAATCTGAAAAATCAAAGAAAACCCTGAGGTTGTGATTTCTTGTGAAAAAAGGGAGGGCAGATTTTGGGGTACAACAAGTCTTAAATGCAAGTTTCAAGATGATCATCCAACTAACCACTAATAATTGACTTTATCTTTTGTTTTTTCTTTATGCCCTTTTATTTTTTATGCTTTATGCACCATTTACTTTTAACATATACATTTCATGCTATTTTCATCTTTGCTCATTTGAGAATTTACTTTTTTGTCATTTTTATTTTTGCTCATTTGAGCTCTTCTTTCCTTTTTTCAAGACACTTAATAATCAACATAAACCATAAAAAACTTTAATGGTACTTGGACTATTTGGTTACTATCCTTGGCATTATGCAGTATTGGACTTCTTGGACTTAGGATTAGAAACCTTGGCCTATGTTGGAGACCTTGTGACCTTAATTGATATTTTGTCTGAATTTCTTGAGGTTTACCTCAAGAAATTGGGTTGTTTGTTTGTTTTGTGTGCAGGTTATTTTGATTACATTCTTTGTTTGTAATCTAGAATTCACCCGTATGCAGCCGTTACTCTGCCCAATTTTTTGTGTGAAGACTTAATACACTTGAAGTTTGGTTCTCACAAGAGGTCTAGTATCTTTGCTTGCTTGGTTTCAATCCAAAGAATGGGAATTCTATCTTGGCTCATAATGTCAAGTATTGGCTTTTTGTCAGTTAGGTGGTTCTTATCCCTAGCTTTCACCTTATGCCTTTAGGATAGCCTCTTCTTCTTCTTCTTCTTCTTCTCCCATCTTCTTTAATTTAAAAAATCTTCTTCCTCCCTTTGAAAACTCATCTTGTTTTTAACTTGAACCGCTTTCATAATGAACTTGGACTCATTTCCATGCATTTTCAAGACATTTTCATAAATAAACTTCAATCAACATAATAATACCTTGGCATTTTTTTTGTGAGAAGACTAAAAGTCAATCAATCTCATTTCAAACCATTTTTCCACTTTGGCTTTTTTATTTTAAAAACTTTTCTTAAAAAGATTAGACTCTTGTAAATCCTTGTAGTGATGCAAACAACTATACTTCTACAATATGTAGTAAAGAGGGATATTTTCCACTTGGGTGTCGAGTGAGGCATTGTTGATTTTAAAATACAAGCCATATCCTCCACTTTGAGATGATGCAAATTCTCCTTTCTCATGATTGTGGGTAGTAAGTATGTCCTTTCTCCTTTTTAAATAGGAACTACGTGTACCCTGATCCCCTATTGCACCGAAGGTGGTACGTAGGCACTAAAGGTTCGCAACTGCGGCGGGTGCAAAAATCATTAAAGAAAATATATTTCTTTTCTCACCTCCACCATCTATTTTTATACAACATTTTTATAGCCAAAATATACAGATTTTACAAAGAGGTTCATGTGGAGTACCGTAGATGTTTAGGGTGCTAATACCTACCCTTTGCATAACCAAACCCCTTACCTTGAATCTTTCCCCCTCTTTTTTGGGTTATTCACTCTTTTCCCATTCCTTTGGAAACAATAAAGCACGGTGGCGATTTTTATTTTGATTTGTATAAGTCTAGTTAATCCAATGGCTTAGTCTTAAACATTTCTACCGCTACAGAAAAATGGTGACTTCACTGGGGAAAGATTGACCTCTTGCTGGTCCATCGCTATGTGTGTTGAGCCTATATTTGTTTATATATGTGTATATGCTATTGTTGTTTATGTGTTATATGTTGTATATATATTTATCTGGATTTTCCTGGTTTTCAGGGTGCTTAGTGATTACTTATAAGACCTATACCCAGACTTGGGCAAACTTTAAGATAGGACGGTCAGTATAGTCATGTTAACTTTGAGGGAGTAATCCATTACTTATGATATCCCTCACTCAGTGGAGGCCCCTTTGATTGTAGTGTCGTTTACCGAGTAATCGAGAAGACGTACTTCTTTCGACATGGGAGCCTACTGAAATTGAGGACCGTAGAATACCTAACCCATCTTGGTCTTTTAGCTGTAGTACGGAAGCTATGCCGGAGTAATCCGGAAATAGTTGTCACGCGATGCTACGCTCGAACGAGTTTTTCTTGAAAATATTACTAATTAGCGAGTTAATCAGGAAGTTAGTAATATAAGAAGGAAGGATGTAGACCATGGGAACCTCTAGAACCTTGTTCGGAAGGTGATAACTTTTAGACCATACCTTATGGGTAGTACATTCGACCTCATCCTCGTGATGTTGAAAGCTATGAACCCTATATGTGTGATCTTGTGTGTGATTGTTGCATCATGCATCCATGCACTCATAAGCATCTTTTGAAGAAATCTTATTTCAAGGGATTTAAAAGTTTACCATTTGTGAATATCTCAAGTAACCATGTATTCTGGGAAAATAAAGACCGAGAAATACAGTTTCAAGGATCCCAAGGTAGATGAGTTGATCAGTCTAGTTCCCAGGATCGAGTGTTCTGCATATCTTTGGAAGAAGTATGGATCCATCCTTCCTCTCATCAATCTTAAGATGAAGGAGGGCTTCCTCTCGACCTTGGTCCAGTTCTATGGTCCGATGTATCATTGCTTTACTTTTCCCGACTTTCAGTTGATGCCTACACTGGAGGAGTATTCTTATCTGTTAGATTTACCTGTTACTGATCGTGTTCCTTTTACTAGCTCGGAGGATGAGCCAAAATCACATGAGATTGCTGCTTTGATCCATCTGGGGAAGTCTGAGGTTGAAGCTCATATGACTACTAAAGGAGGGATTAGAGGATTACCAGCTCAGTTCTTATTGGAGAAATCTCGTTACTTTTCCAGGATGAAGAGTACAGTCTCTTTTGAGGCCATCTTTTCTCTACTTGCTTACGGGTTGTTCTTATTTCTTAATGTGGATAGGTTTGTTGACATTAATGCTATCAGGATCTTCATGATTGGAAACCCAGTTCCTACATTGCTGGGAGATGCATATTACTCTATTCACCTTCAGAATTCTTACCATGGGGGGATGATTATCTGTTGTACGCCTCTATTATACCGGTGGTTTATCTCTCATATGCCTTAGTCAGATGCTTTTTGGGATGTCAAGAAGTAACCCCATTGGGTTCCTAAGATCATGATACTTACTCACTCGGATATTGATTGGTATCATCAAGCTTACCTGGATATAGAGATTGTTGACAGTTGTGGTAGTTTCCCCAATGTACCTCTTCTTGGTACAAAGGGAGGAATTAACTATAACTCTGTTCTTGCGTAACGACAACTTGGTTATCCGATGAGGGATAAACCAAATAGTATTCATTTGAGTAGTTTCTTTCTGAAGGAGGGAGAAGACCATAGGGAAGCTAGGGAGCAGATTGCAAAGGCCTGGCGTCACATTCATAACAAGAGTAGGAAAGACTTGTGACCTAGGGGTGCTGTTTCTTTGGAGCCATATCTTCAGTGGGTCGAAACAAGAGTTATTCAGTTGAAGATGCCGTATTCTCGGGAAAAAGTTATGCCTGATTTATTTGTGAAGACCACTCCTCCCCTATTAGATGATCTAGAAGAGCTGCAACTTGCTTTGGTCAGGATGCAACAGGAAAAGGACGCTTGGAATAATAAGTGCCAAACTCTAGAGATTTCCTATAGAGCAGATTTAAAGGAGAAAGATGACTTGATTGAGATCCTTGAGAGTAGGGTTGTAGAGACCATGGAGAGGCAAGGGGATTTATTTTATCCTAAGCCTCAGTAAAATGCTATTTTCTCACTCCCTGATTCAGGTGATTGGAAGGAGGTTGCCACCAGATATGCGAAAGAAAACTAGAGGTTAAAGGCTCAGATTGCCAGGCTCACAGGGAAGCGCCAATGTATAGAGTGATATGCATCAGCTTCGCTTTTCAGGGTTTTATATTTTATTTTCATCTTGTGCTTGGGATCATTAAAACTTGTAATCCATTTTGAATTTGTTATAATAAAATTTTCAGTATTTTCAAATGCGTTATTACTTTGATATTTGCAATATGTCTATAAATTTTAAATCCCTTGAAATATTAAATAACAAAATCATGTGCATTGCACATCATGCATCATATTGCACATATTTCTTGCATTTGTTATGCATATCCAGGTGTCTTACCAAGCTTTTTTACTTTGTTCAGTAAGCTGACTCATCATTACAACACTCGGGCTAATCTCAGATAGAAGATGGACAACTTAGAACAAGAGAATCGCGAGTTACGCGAGGAAGTTTCTGCTTTGAAGGCCGGCATGGCCAATCTTACTACTCTTATGGAATCTATGATGACTGCTCAAAATTAGCCACCGAGTGTTCAACCTCAACCAACAAGGGTTGCTACTGAAGTTTCAACTCTTCCTACGTCTGCTACTCCAGCTGTTGTTCACAATAGCATGCCTCAAGGTTAACCATGGTGAATTACAAAGAATTTTGTGCCTGAAGGTTTCAATCTTGGTCCTCAAGATACTTCAGTTGTTCAGACTATTGTTACTCCTACACCTCCTGTCGTGCATGTTCCTGTTGCACCGCCTTCGGTGAATATGGTTCCATTTGTTAACGATGATGTGTGCCGTCCTTTCCCTCCACCAAGTGAAGACTTGGGTCTTTATGACAGAATGGATGATTTCCAAGAGCGGTTTGACAAGATTCAGAGAGAGATGAAGGCCCTCACGGGAAAAGTGTTATTTGGGAAGAATGTGAATGAATTATGCTTGGTCCCGAATGTTAAGATGCCTGCGAAGTTTAAAGTCCTAGAGTTCTAAAAATACAAGGGCCACACTTCCCCTCATGCTCATCTGGTGATGCATGTAAGGAGAATGTCTACCCATGCTGATGATCAGTGTCTGCTGATTCACTTTTTTTAGGATAGTTTGACTGGTGGTACGCTGAAGTGGTATATGAGTTTGGACAACGTTAACATCCAGACTTTCAATGACTTGGGAGAAGCGTTTATCAAACAATACAAGTACAACGTGGACATGGCGCCTGACCGTGATCAACTCAGGGCCATGGTTCAGAAAGACAGGAAATCATTTAAAGAATATGCATAAAGATGGCGTGAGGTTGCCGCCCAAGTGATTCCTCCTATGGAAGACAAGGAGATGACTAAGATTTTCTTGAAGACTATGGGGGCTTTCTACTACGAGAGGATGGTAGCGAGTGCTCCAAGTGACTTTACTAAAAAGGTAGGCATGGGTATCTGCTTTGAAGAGGCTGTAAGAGAGGGTCGTTTAACGAAGAGTGAAGGATCTGGAGGTCTGAAGAAGCCATCTTATGGGTTTACCAAGAAGAAGGAAGGGGATGAAAATGCTGTCATGCAAGAGAGGAGGGTTAATACTCGTAGAAGGAATTCTCAGCGTCATCGGTAAGTCGCCTCAGTTACTCCAGTTGTGGGTGTAGCTCAAACCACTGTTGCTTATCAGAGACCATCCCAGTAGGGGAATGAAAGGTATAATCAGAGAAGGGAGAGTTATGACCCAATTCCTGTGAGCTATATGGAATTACTACCGGCATTGATTCAGAAGAAGTTGGTTCAGACCCGACCACCTCCCGATGTACCATCACCATTGCCTTGGTATTACAAGGAAGACTAAACATGTGTTTTCATCAGGGAGCACCAGGGCATAATGTTGAGAATTGTTATCCTTTGAAGAATGAGGTGCAGAAATTGGTGAAGTATGGTTTTCTATCTTTCAAGGATGTGGGCCCCAATGTGAAAGGCAATCCTCTACCCAAGCATGGAGGAGTAATTGTTGTGAAAATGGTGGCCGATTTTCCAGACGACTTCCGGATTTTTGAAATTCATCTACTTAGAGGATATTTGGTGAAAAAGCATGCAGAACTCTATGAATTTAGCTACTATACGCATGACCATTCCGGTTGTGCTATTTGCAGTACAAACATACAAGGTTGAGACAAGATAAAGGTGATTTGCAGGAGATGATGGATGAGGGTCTCATCCACATAATCAGACCTAGGGCAAAGTATGAAGAGGAAGTAAACATGGTTTCTGGATGTCCTGGAGAGTTCAGAATATTTGATGTGGAACATATGAATGATGATCTTGTACAATTGCATGCTACTTTCTGCCACTTGGCTGGGCAGGTGGAACACTAGTATGGATCTTTCTGAATTTGCAGTCGAGGTTCCCCAGGATGTTCAATCGTGAAGAAAGGTGTTCAGTTATTATTGGATAATGGAACCATCAAGATTACAGGTCAAAGGGATAATTACCATGAAGTTGATATGGTTGAGGTTTGTTTGGCTGAAGAAGAGTCAGATGAAGAGTATGCCTCCGCAGATGAGGATTTATTTTCCAAAAATGACTAAATAATGATTGATTATGTTGAAGAAGAGGTAAACGTCATTGTACCTTGTTTTGGTGCACCCGGCCATTTTGAACTTAAATATTATAGCAAGCCAGTTGTTACCCCATTGGTGATTAGTTTGCCGGGTCCTGTTCCCTACAAGTCAGATAAGGTTGTACCCCACAAATACAATGCTACAATCTTAGAGGATGGAGTGGAAGTTCCCATCCATCCAATGCCTGATGTTGGAAATATTGATGAGAATAGTAGAGTGACCTGCAGTGGTCGTGTATTTGCACCAGTTATTCGAGGAGATGTTAGTGCTGGAAAGAAAATTGCTGAGAACATTGAACCCAAGAAGGCTACGGGTAAATCTAGTGGAGTTACATTAGAGAAAGAGGTGGATGATATTTTGAAGATAATCAAGATGAGCGACTACAACATTGTGGATCAACTACTACAGACTCCTTCAAAAATATCTATCTTAGCTTTATTGATGACCTCATCTGCTCACAGAGAATCCTTGATGAGGGTATTGGACCAAGCTTTTATGGAGAGTGATATGCCAGTAGACCAATTCAGCAGTGTAGTAGGGAACATTATGTCATGTAATAACTTGAGTTTCTGCGATGATGAATTGCCAGATGAAGGAAGGAATCACAACCTGGCCCTCCACATCTCTATGAACTGCAAGAATAATTCACTATCCAATGTGATGATTGATAATGATCCGCTTAGAACATTATACCGAGGAGCACTCTTATGAAGTTGGAATATCAAGGAACGCCTATGCACCCAAGTGGCATCATTGTGAAAGAATTTGATGGATCAAGGAAATCTGTTATTGGTGAAGTGGAATTGCCTATTCATATAGGACCACATTTGTTTCAGATTACTCTCCAGGTCATGGACATTGTACCCGCTTATAGTTGTTTGTTGGGACGACCTTGGATTCATGAGGCAGGGGATATAACTTCAACTTTACACCAGAAACTGAAGTTTGTACGTGAAGGGAAAGTAGTGATCATAAATGGGGAACATGCATTATTGATATGTCATTTGTCCTCTTTCAGCATTGTGGAGGCAGACGAAGCTTCTCTTGGAACCCAGTTCCAAGCTTTATCTATTGACAACATAAGAGGAAATGAGAATTCCATGGTTTCGCTTAAGGAAGCGCAGCAGGTTGTGCGTAAGGGTCATAGTGAAGTATTGGGACAGATTGTGGATCCACCTGTAAACAAGAACAAAGACGGCTTGGGGTTCTCTTTGAGGAATGATAAAGATAAGAGCATGAAGCCGAAGTCTGCTGCAGGAAAGTATCAATACATTTTCCGTAGCGGGGGTTATCTTCATCCAACTGTTTTCGGGATTAATTCCATTGAGGAAGATGAAGCAGAGCAGGAAATGCCAAATTACGTGACGCACAGAGTTAGGGTTCAGAACTGGATCACCATTGATGTTCCCTCTTGCATACATGTTTCAAAGTAATTTTATTTGTTAATCTTTTTGAAAAGCTTTCACTTTGCCCAAGGTGGAAGTATTAATGTTGTAGGGCTTATCTGTTTGTTGTGACTTTGAATGTCCTGTGTATGGGGCCGAAGAAGAAGACTATGATGAGATTCCAGAAGAGGTCTCACGGTAGCATGAGCACGAGGAAAACGCCATTCAACCATATAAAGAGGCATTGGAAGTAATCAATTTGGGTTCAGAAGAAGATCCGAAAGAGGTCAAGATCGGAGCATTGTTTCATCCTGATGTGAAGAGGAGGTTGATTGAGTTGTTGAAAGAGTATGTGGATATTTTTGCTTGGTCTTATCAAGATATTCCTGGTTTAGTTACAAATATTGTAGAGCACTGTTTGCCGTTGAAGCCAGAGTGTCCGCCAATCAAACAGAAGTTGAGAAGAACTCACCCAGATATGGCAGTGAAGATCAAAGCAGGGGTTCTAAAGCAGATTAATGCCGGTTTTCTTGTGACGTCAGTGTATCCTCAATGAATCACCAATATTGTCCCAATACCGAAAAAAGATAGAAAAGTCCACAGGTGCGTAGATTACAGAGATCTAAATAAATCTAGTCCAAAAGATGATTTTCCATTGCAACACATTGATATGTTAGTGGATATCACATCAAAATTCAAAGTTTTCTCATTCATGGACGAATTTTACAGTTATAATAAAATAAGAATTGCTCCAGAGGACATGGAAAAACAACGTTCATCACACCCTGGGGAACATTCTATTATAGAGTGATTCCCTTCGGGTTGAAGAACGGTTATGCAATGTACCAGAGGGCTATGACAACCCTATTCCATGATCTGATGCACAAGGAAATTGAAGTATATGTTGATAATATGATTGCTAAATACCAAACTAAAGAAGGGAATGTAGAAGATTTGTTGAAGTTGCTTCAGCGTTTGAGTAAGTATCGTCTCCGCTTGAATCCAAATAAATGCAACTTCGGAGTTTGATCAGAAAAATTGTTGGGTTTCATTGTTAGCCAGAAAGGAATTGAAGTTGACCCTGATAAAGTCAAAGCAATTAAATAGATTCCAACGCCAAGAACTGAAAAGCAAGTAAGAGGGTTCCTCGGGCATTTGAATTATATTTCCAAATTCATTTCCCACATGACTGCAACATGTGAACCGATCTTTAAGTTGTTAAAGAAAGATCAAAGTTATGTGTGGACGGATGACTGCCAAAGGGAATTTGAAAGTATTAAACACTATCTGCTTAAACCTCATATCTTGCTCCCTCTTATCGAATGAAGACCATTGATTATGTATCTGACAGTGTTAGATTCATCCATGGCCTGTATTCTGGGACAACAATATGAAACAGGGAAGAAAGAGTATGCCATTTATTATCTCAGTAAAAAGTTTACTGATTGTGAGTCACTGTATTCCATGCTGGAAAAGACATGTTGTGCTCTGGCCTTGGTGGAAAAACATTTGCGGCAATATATGTTGAATAACACCACTTGGTTGATCTCCAAAATGGATCCAATCAAGTACATTTTTGAAAAGCCTGCTTTTACTGGGAGAATTTCCCGCTGACAAATGTTGTTATCTGAATATGACATTGAATACCGCACTAAAAAGCTATTAAAAGTAGCATGTTGGAAGATTATCTTACTCACCAACCAGTTGAGGATCATCAGTCCGTGGAGTATGAATTCCCTGATAAGGATGTGATGTTCCTGAAAGTGAAAGATTATGGTGAACCATTGCCTGAGAATAGTCCTGACCCTGAATCTCGCAGGAGTATGATATTTTATGGAGCTGTGAATGCTTATGGTAAAGGAATTGGTGTTGTGATCGTCACTCCACATGGATCACACATTCCTTTTACATCAAGGTTAACATTTGATTGCACTAATAATATGGCAGAATCTGAGGCTTGCATCATGGGTCTCGAGGAATCTATTGATCTCAGAATTAAAATTCTTGATGTGTACGGCGATTCAGCTTTGGTAATAAATTAGATTAAAGGAGAATGGGATACTCGTCACCCCGGCTTGATCCCTTACAAATATTATGCTAGAAGATTGTTACCCTTTAACAAAGTTGAATTCCATCATATTCCAAGAGATGAAAATCAGATGGCAGATGGTTTGGAAACTCTGGCTTCTATGTATCAAGTGAATACATGGAATGATATACCTCGAATTATAGTCACGCGACAGGATAGGCCCGGTCTTGTGTTTACAACAGAAGAAGTAGTAGATGAGAAACCTTGGTATTATGATATGAAGCATTTTCTCCAGACACAGGAATACCCGATTGATGCTTCTAAGAAAGATATAAAGACATTGAGAGGATTGGCTGGGAGTTTCTTCCTCAGTGAAAATGTGTTGTATAAGAGAAATTATGACATGGTCTTGCTCAGATGCGTGGATAGACATGAAGCAAACATGTTAATGAATGAGATTCATGAAGGTTCATTCGGCACTCATGCCAATGGACATTCGATGGCTAAAACGATGCTAAGGGCAGGTTACTATTGGCTGACAATGGAATCTAATTGTTACAAATTTGCAAAGAAGTGTCATAAATGCCAGATTTATGCGGACAAGGTTCATGTGCCTCCGACACTTCTCAATGTGATTTCCTCCCCGTGGCCTTTCTCTATGTGGGGTATTGATATGATTGGGATGGTAGAACCCAATGCTTCGAATAGACACCGTTTTATCTTGGTAGCAATTGATTACTTCACCAAGTTGGTGGAGGCTGCTTCGTATGCTAATGTCACTAAGCAAGTGGTTGTGTGCTTCATTAAGAATAATCTTATATGTCGGTATGGTGTGCCGAGCAGAATTATCACCGAAAATGGCTCGAATTTGAACAACAAAATGATAACAAAAATGTGTGAAGAATTCAAGATTGTCCATCACAACTCATCTCCGTACAGGACAAAGATGAATGGGGCTATTGAAGCTGCTAATAAGAATATCAAGAAGATTATCTAGAAAATGGTTGTTACTTATAAGGATTGGCATAAAATGCTCCCTTTTTCTTTGCATGGATATCGAACATTTGTTTGCACTTCAAAAGGAGCAACCATGTTCTCCCATGTGTATGGAATGGATGTTTTACTCCCATTCGAGGTTGAGATTCCCTCTTTGCGTGTAATAATGGAAACCAAGTTGAAGGAGGCTGAGTGGGTCCAGAACCGGTTTGACCAATTGAATTTGATCGAAGAGAAGAGAATGACAACTTTGTGTCATGGACAGTTATATCAGAAGAGAATGAAGAAAGCTTTTGATAAAAAGGTCAAACCTCGTTAATTCAGAGAAGGCGACCTCGTGCTCAAGAAGATCATGTCTTTTAACGCCGATTCTAGGGGCAAGTGGACTTCAAATTTTAAAGGCCCATATGTTGTCAAGAAAGCCTTCTTTGGTGGTGCATTAATTCTTGAAACTATGGATGGAGAGGAGTTCCCACATCCTATGAATGTTGATGCAGTCAAGAAATAATTCGCCAAAAGAAATAAAAGAACAGCTCGCTAAGTTGAAAACCCGAAAGGGCGACTTAGGCAAAAAAGAGCGTCTCGGTAGGCCGAAAACTCGAAAGGGAGGTCTAGGCAAAAATTAGAGACCTAAACAGAATAAATTTCTCGCTAAGTTGAAAACCCGTAAGGGCAACTTAGGCAAAAGTTAGGGACTTTCTTGGCAAGTAACTACATCGGACAAGACTTGATCATTGAAGCAACAATCTTCTCGGATCCTAATCATACTTCAAATAGAAGCTGCTGCTCGGGATTACAAAAGTTGTTAGAGGGGATAGTGGTCATTGTATCTCAATGTATCTTTTCCATTATATATTACCATTTTCCCAACTTTGTAATCATTCATGGAGTCTCGCCATTCGCAGACTACCATTCTATTAATGAAGTTTGAGCTTTTACCCAATTCTTTATTTTTATTTATTTTATTTAGCTTACGAAGACTTAATTTATTATTGATAATAACTGTTAAAGAAAAAAGATTAAAATAATAAAAGTGATTTTCAAAAAGAATTTACAATTTGCTTTTACGTTAAAATTTGTGACGCAAGAGAAAACAACAAAAATGGTGATCCCAGGGATGGACAAACTCTAGTTGTTTTGAGAAGTTTTTTGTTTCCCCCCCGGGAAGGTTTACTCAGGATGTTTTTACTGTATTGGGTTTGTGGCTCCAATGTCCCCAGTCTAGTTTTTATTTATTTCTCCTATTTTCATAGTTTGCATGATATGAAGATTCAATCCGAGATTTCTCCATTGAAGTTATTATTTGTTTCATAGAGGTTCTTTCTTCCCAGAGAAGTTGGTACAATAATCACTCTTGAAGAACACAGGTCTTCGGTTTCTCTAGTGAAGAACGCATATTGGTTTTCCCTTTAAGAATGTGGTGTTAACCTCCCCAGTGTAGTCAGCACGAAATCCCCAGTTAATGTCTTGATGATGGGACATTATACGCCTTAACGAAGTTTGTGTGTTTCCTCTTTCAAAATGGGCCTGAATTCCCCAGTGAATGTTTTGATGATTTGGTGTCTATCTGCTTTACCTAAAATTGATTTTGCAATCCCCAGTAGAAGTGTTAATTTTGAAAACATTTGTTTCCCTGTTGAAGTCTAAGTGATATTCCCCGGTGAATCATGGAGAAGGATGTTATATCCCTGTATTTGTACTATTTTTTTCGCTTGGATTTGTTTACTTCCGGATTACGTTTCTCCCCATTAAAATTAAACCAGGAAGTAGGTATTGTTTCCTTAGTTGGCGCTTAATTTTTCTTGGATTGACCGTCTTGGATGTGATTTAGCCGAGTGTTGATTGTGCCTGAGTTAGTTTTTCCTGGTTACTCCCAGTGTTATATGTCTGTTTTGTTAGCATATACATGATAACACTCATACATTCATACATACATCATGCATAGTTAATTTTAGCAAATCATTGCTCATTCACATTCATTATTATTTTTGTTGACATACTACCCTATTTTGCAGAGTTATGTTGTCCTCTCTCCAATAAAGTGTTGGCCTTAAGCAGAAAGCGTATATTCTTTCAATTTCCCCACTGAGTTACCCCTCGTGGAAGATTTTTGCTTTAGCCTTCCAGTGTAGCTCTTTGGCTGGATAGATTGGGTTTCCCTCATGAGTTTATTTCTCAAAAGATGTATTTTGTTTGATTGTTTCACTCCAATTTATTTCTGGTTTGAATCTTTGTTTCGCAACATTATTATCACCTTGGATTTCTGCGAGCTTCGAGCATTGGTTTAGGAAATGTGCATTTATTTTGGCACGAGAAAACTTTTATCTCCTCAGCAAGAATATGTTGGCATTTCCCCAGGAAGTCATATTTCATTCCCCAGGAAGCCGAATTTCTTTCCCCAGAAAGTCATTTCTACAAATCTTCCTATAACAGCAAGTAGCAAGTCTCTTTATTTGAGACAACTTATATATTACCCTTTCCAGGCGGAGTGCCTTGGTTAAAGAAGAAGTTGAGACCCATTCTAGGTGAAATGCCATAATTTTGGGGAAAACTTGTTACCTTTTTGCTACCCTCTTTGAACGTTGATAGTTCATCGTCAGTGAACGGAGATGCTATGATATATTTTCTCTCTACCTTTAGTGAAAGTTGGTAGGTCACCATCAGTGAAAGTTGGTGATTGTTATCTTTTTGCTACCCTCAGTGAATGACGATGCTATGATATATTTTCACTTTACCTTCAGTGAAAGTTGGTAGGTCACCACCAGTGAAAGTTTGTGATTGTTATATTTTTGCTACCCTCAGTGAACGTTGGTAGTTCATCGTCAGTGAACGACGATGCTATGATATATTTTCTCTCTACCTTCAGTGAAAGTTGGTAGGTCACCATCAGTGAAAGTTGGTGATTGTTATCTTTTTTCTACCCTCAGTGAACGTTGGTAGTTCATCGTCAATGAACGACGATGCTATGATATATTTTCTCTCTACCTTCAGTGAAATTTGGTAGGTCACTGTGATACGGTGGGAGAACTAACTTGAGGTTTTACGTCTGTGTTTGCAAATGTTTCGGTTTAGCAAGAGTCGTCACCGACTTTTCTTTTATCCAAAAAGGAAAGGTGAAAAAAGCACAGGAAAGACCTTTGAGATTGTTTCTTGAGTTCGGGGGGTAGATTATGAAAAGGGCAGGTGCTAGCACCCTTTTCATCCATGGTTTTCCATGGGCTCTTAGTTACTTGTTTAGATCACTTGCTTTTTCTTTTAAAATATTTTGAAAAGAGGCATTTTGTCTAGGCAACCTTTGTAATGATTCTTGTTTGAATGTATACAAAGGTGTTTGTCTTTTGAAAAATGTTTCAATTGTTTGAAAGTTTGTTTTGGGAAAATGTTTTGAAATGGTGTTGTGATGTGTTTTTGAAAATAGCAAGGATGTTTGCAAGTTTGATCAAGTAACTAGGAGCATCTACCCTAACTACTCAAAACTCTTTCCTACACATTTTTATCCCTTTGACATTGTTGTTTTACCATTGTATTTGGTAAACAACCTTGTGTTTGGATGTTAAACGGGACGGGCGTGGGTCATCGTATGGCCATGATAACAATGTTGCCAAGTATCTTAGCAAGTTTTTTGAGGGACTAGATCATTTTTGTATAGGCAACCAAGATAGCGTCATCGAGGGACTATGATCTTTTGTTTTGTTTTTGTTTTGCCAAGATACCTAGCATGCATACCATGGCCATGTTTAAGGCAACAAGTGGATGAAACCCTAGGGGTGCTAGTGTGCATTGTGTTGTCATTTTCCTGCATTTTTGTCTTGTGTTAGGTCTAGCTATTTGTTTGATTTTTGGTTATCATACAAACCCTAATCTTACTATCATGGCATATTTGAAAGCAATAAAAGCGTAAAAGTAAATCTATGACTATTACAACATTGATATGGGGAGGGGGATACAAGTTTGAATAGGGGTATATTTGCAAGAAAATAAAACCTTAATTCAACAATTACAACCAAATTGAATTCATTTGCACAAATAATAAATCGACAATATTTAAATATGCAATTAAATATGAATATGCAAAAATGTTTTTGTACTTTATTTTATGTATGTAAAAATAAATTATTTAATGTATCAAAAATAAGAAAATAAAAGATTATTTTTGGAAAGGGTAAAAACCCTAATTTTTGGTTTAAGAAAATATATGTATTATAATTATTTATTTATGTACAAGAAAATAAAATAAAATATATATAAAATGTTAAAAAAAATAAAATATGTATGAAAATATTATTTTTAAGTGTATAATATAATAAAATAAAATGTATAAGTATTTTAAAATTATTTGCAATTTATTTAATAAAATAAAATTATATATTATTTTTTAATTATTCTTATGCCAAAATAATAATATAAAAAAATAAAATAAAATGTGAAAATTTAAGAAAATCTTTTTAGTGATTTTTTATATTTAGAAAAAAAATAAATAAAGTCAGAAATGAAAAAAGAAATAGAAAAATATACAAAAATAAAATCAATGGGCCAAGGGGTGCAGAAAGCAAGCAAGGAGGTGCAAATAGCCAAAAGGACCAGGCCCATCCCAACTCAACTTGATCTCTAACCTTGAGAAACAGAAAAACGCGCGCTTGATGTTCAAACTGGTAACTCCTGCATTTGTGCTTAAAAATAAAAACTTGCAACATGAAAGTTATAGAGCATGATCACACGATTCTAACTATGTAAAAAACTTAATCTAACTCTCAAAGACCAGAGAGAATTTCTATGGCCCTAATTTCTAACCTAGTTTTTTCAGAAAGTTCATCATTCAAATTCTCCCAGCTCAGTTAAGTTAAATGAATTATATGCATATGTACAACTCAAGGGCAATGATGACTACATTTTTTATTCATAAACCTAAGCCTAATGATTCCTAAATAGAGAGATAGAAGTTTGAACTTTACCTGTTTCAGTCAAGCTCGAGTATGGCAATGTAGGGGTTGTGAGTGAGGCCTGAGATACTTTTGAGCTTTCTTGAAGTTCCTTTGAGCTTTCCCAATGCTTAGATAGCTTTGAACTTGCTTGAATCTCTCTATAGAACTCAACCTGCAAACTCATAATTAAAAAATGGTGAAGTGTGTAAATGGAGTTACAGTGACTTGAGAATGGCTGAGATAGCTTCGGTGAGTTGTATGGAGTGTGTTGGAACTGGTTGCAATCAAAACACATGAGTGGATTGTGATTTGGAAATCAAAATGCAGAACCTGCCCTGTTTTTACAAGAACTTGTGTTTTGGTGTTTTAGAAGGTTTGAGGACTTGCTAGCTCGTGTTTCTGGCTTAGTGTGATATGTAAAACTTGTTTTAATTGTTTACAAACTTTGGTTTTATCAGATTGCAAAGTTATGTGGTTTTTGCAAGTTGACTTGGTTTTGAAGTAAAGGTGATTTTGACAATGTTATATCCTGTACAAGCTAGCTCCAAGCATGCTGATAGTTGGTGTACTTTTGCCTAAGTTTGTGGAGTTTGTTTTCTGCAAAGGATTGGGTTTACAGCTCCAGAGAAACAAAATTGCATAAAGCAACCTTTATCAAAATGGCATTGTTATCTTTTTGCCAAAAATGGATTAATTCAATGTGTAATCTTCTAAAGCTCAGAAAAAAGCCTTAATCCAATGTGTTTGCATTTAATTTTTGAGTGTGGAAGGGTTTAAGGACCTGTAAACAAGTACAATCAAGGTTGGACAGAATTTGCAACTTGTATCAACATGAAAAATGCCATGGACAAAAGTAAGAAATGGCCATTTTCTTTTCTTCGATTCTCCCTAACCATAAATGCTTTTGGATAGTTATTGGACATTTTGGAACACTTGTCACATGATCTACAATCCATATTTGAAATGAATTTTGAGATTACACTTGGAACTATGTGAAAAAGTTCCATGAAGATAGGTCAAAATCCTACCTAAACTAGGGCAAAATTTCACTAAGTTAAAAGTTTCATGGACCCTTATTCCAAAAATCATAACTTGAGATCCAAGCATCTTTTGGGAAAACTTTGTAAATCAAAGTTGTAGATTTTGTGGATGACTACAACTTTCATGTTGGAAGTTTTGTTTGAATCCAATTGCATCATGGTGAAAAAGTTGGGAAAAGTTGGGAAAAAATATGAAATTTTCATAACTTCAAAAAAATTCTAAGTTATGAAAATTTTCCATTTTAAACCCTAATTTTGAAAATTAAGTTTCTTGGTGAACAAGTTTCATGTTTTGACACATATTGATGAAAAATGACCATTGGCACTTGATTTTGACCAAAAAGTCAAAGTTTGACTTTTCAGTGTACAGTTGATTTTTGATCAGTTGACTGGAAAATTCATCTGTCAATCTAATGCAATTGAGATCTTTTGAACCTTATGATTAGGTCAAGATGATGCCATTAAGTCCTTGAATCCATGCTTGAACCCAATTTGCCATTGGCTAGGTTAAAAATCTGAAATTTCCCTTCTTCAGTCAAAACTCCAAAATGACCATTTTGCCCTTTTGATGATCTGATCAAATTTTTGAGGAGTTGTGATCCAAACTTGATCAAATGGTTCATATGAGTCTATAATGTTGATGTGGATAAAAAATTATGAGGTTTGATTGTAAATTGGCCACAATTGACTTTTTCTCCAATACAACTGATTTTTAGGTCAACTGTCCAATTGACTGGGCAAAAATTTGATTTAAATCTTGAAACTTGGTATGAGCAATCCTATAGGTCCAACATGAATTATGAAAGTCACATTGAGCATTAGAGGTCCAAAAATCCTTGTGCAAATTCAAGCCCTAATTTCAGGTCAACAGTGCAAGGAGATGTCTTGAGCAGAGCAACCCTAATCTGATCTTGAGTCCAAAGAAGTCTTGTGAGGGGAAATCTTGATAAAATGAGAGGGAAAATTTTGGGGTACAACAGTCACCATCAGTGAAAGTTGGTGATTGTTATCTTTTTGCTACCCTCAGTGAACGTTGGTAGTTCATCATCAATGAACGATGATGCTATGATATATTTTCTCTCTACCTTCAGTGAAAGTTGGTAGGTCACCATTAGTGAAAGTTGTTGATTATTATCTTTTTGCTACCCACAGTGAACGTTGGTAGCTCATCGTCAGTGAACGACGATGCTATGATATTTTATCTTCCTTCTACCTTCAGTAAATGTTGGTAGCTCACCTTTAGTGAACGTCAGTGTTGTCATTTCTTTTCTCTTTCTGCCTGCAGTAGACGTTGGTAGATCCGCCTTCAGTAGAGTTGGTGTATCCTTGGACCATTTTACCATCCTATCTGATTCGGGTCTTTAGGTTGGGTTACTCTCTTGTTTCTTTATTTTGTTACATCCCCAATGGTGTTTTGTGTCCCTTTGAATTTGTCCATATGCACTCATATTCATAAGCATTGCATGGCATCTTAGGGCCAAAAATATGGTTTGTTTTATATTTAAGTATCTTCAATCGCGTCGACACGAAGATTTCTAACATCCGTATCTCCAAATAGAATAAACTTAAATAAGGGCAGCTGTTGTACCCCAATTTTTGCCCCTAATATCCCTTCATATTACCATGTTGATTCAATCACCACAAGATCACATTAGGGCTTTTGGTTCTTCTGCCTATCTTTAGATTTTCTCTTTGGGGAATCACCAAGCACCTTTACTTGTTTTTCTTTTATGATCATGAATACGTTGTCTAGATTTTTTCCCTTTAATTAATAAAATTCAATGTTGGTTTGTCTTACTTGTTAGTAATGTAGGTCAAGGAAATTTGGCTTGGTAGGTTGACCCATGGGTTCATGAGTTTATTTACATGACCTAGGCAATGAGGCTGGAGAAGTTCAAACCTCACCATTGAATTTGTTTTGGAAGAAATGGAATGGCAAGGTTAGTTTGGTTCACCACATTTCAATATTATCAATTTTGGTTCAAAAGTACAAGGGGTTGATTGGAGAAGTTGTCATGCTTGGACAAGGCTTTATTCCCATTGGTCACAAGTGCATATTTCTCTCAATTCTCAAGATATGGAAGTGGCTTTGATGACTATGAGTTCTAATTTTCATCCTCGACAACTTCTATTTACAAAGCATTTTTGTTGGTATAAGAAGTTTGTTCAAAATTGTCAAAGTTCCTCAAGGCATTTTCTTGATCTAGGAGCAAGGATTTTGAACTTTAAAGAAGCATATCTTGCTCATATTTTGGTATTTTTGAGTGATTCCAAAGACATACTTCTCTTGAAAGGGTTATCAACAAATCACTTAAAAAGTTTCAAGGAGTTTTCATGTGGAAGAAGCTTGATGATGAAGAAATATTACAAGTTCCAGATGAACCCCCAATTTCTCATGTGTGACTTCAAATGATCAAAACTTGGTCAATTTTTATCACCTTGAGCCCAATATTTTTCCATAATGATCTTGAAGATGTGAACTTTATGCCTTATTTTATGTGCAAAGTGAGAAAATGGATGGAAGATGCCCTAAGGATACAAAGGATTATAGGTCATTTCATGATTTTTGCCAACTTCAACAAATCATAACTCTCTTACTTTTTGGAGATTTTGAATGGTTCAAGTTTCAAAATGTCATTCAAAGAGTCTATTTCATGCCATATTTTTTTGTCAAGAGAATATTCCAAGTGGAAGGCCATGTTTAGATGCAAAACATTATAGGTCACTTTTGAAGAAAAATTTGAAATATTTCTAAGTATGGAAAGTCAACCCTTTTTCTCCAACTTTGACTCAATGCAACTTCTTGATCGAACATCCATTTGATATCATTACTTACACATTGAAAAGCTTGTGACTTCATCTTTCAAATGATTTAAGAATCACATCATAAGGTGCCCTACATTGTTAGCACCATGGTTATGAAAGTGGCATCATGAAATGGAAATTTCAAGTTCAGTCAGATTTGAAAATTAGTTTAAATCCAATTACATGCCTGTTTAAAGATCAATTTCGTGTCTAATCATGTTTAGGAACTTGCCACAACAAGAAATGATCCTTCAACCATCCAATTTGCTGCGTTTTAAGCCATGTGAAGTCACATTTTTCACATTTAGCAGGTCCACATGATTTTACTCATTTTTCCTCCAATTCACACGCTTGAGCCTTGCATCATAATTGGCTATAAATAAGGATCATCCCTCACTATTTTTTTTCAAGCTTTTGATAGACAATTGACCCCTGTTCAGATCCCACACGAACTCTGTATTTGAAATTCTGATTTCTTATATTCTCAACTTAGAACACCAAAAGCTCCATTCAGTTAACTTCATTGAACTTCTCTGAAGCTAACCATACGGTTACTTTCAAGAATTGTGACCAATATTGATCTGTTGAAGTTCAGTTTCAGAGCAATTTCTCACTACTTTGTTCAGGTAGATTTCTTGGCCAAATTGATTCAAATAAAAGACTATCCCACTCCTTGAGTTCTTCTGATCCTTGTGCTCTTTATAGTTTGCAATTTCATTGAGAATTGAGCAAGATATCCCAGATTTTCGTGCTCGTTATTTTCTCTGGTTTTTTTCAAACACAACCTTGCATAATTTATATAAACTTGGCACGATGGTACCATTAGAATCATCTTGAAGAGACAAATCTAATGGTACCGATCTGGTTTGTTAATTTTACAGTTTGGAAATTTCAATTTGGGGATGGCTGGAGGTTGAAGACGATGACATGTCCGTCTTCAACCAATGACATGAAGCCACATTATTTTTTTTGAAATGGATACAATATGATTTCCTTACAATGCGCGTGCCTCAAGAACCCTTGGATCTGATTACTTTTGTGAGTCACACTCCATCGAACGCGCCATATTTTAAGTTGTTTTATTTTAAAAATGTTGGATCCGGTGTGATATTTAGTAATAACCATGATATGCACAGTGCATCAGATCCCTTGGATCTAATTACTAACGCGTTTTGACTCTCATCCATTGGTCCACATCTTTTTGGTTTTTATTTTCTTTTCTGGTTTTTATATTTAATTGTTTTAAATTTCAAAAAATCATATAAAATTCATTTTTAGTCCAAAAAATCTAAAAAAATGATGAAAAAATATTTCTGATTATTCTCTTTCTGATTTTTATTTTTTCATAATTTAATTTTGTGTTTTGGTATTTTTTTTAATGAATTTTCACTTTATTTGAATTGTTTTAAATGTTTAAAAATACTTTTATACATTTTTAAATTCTGAATCAATTATGGAATGATCCAATGACATTGTGACAAATATTGGTGATCTCATTTTATTTTTGTTTCTGACTTTGTTATTTTTTATCATTTTTGGTTTATTTTACTCATTTCTTTAAATTTTAAAAATAGTTTTTGACTTTAAAAAATTACCAAAATTTTTATAAAAATATTTGATTTCGTTTCTGATTTTTCTATGGTCTTAGTTTTTATTTTTTTATTAATTTGAACATAGTAGGTATTTTCCTCTTTTATTTATATTTAAAAAAAACATTTTAAAATCCTTTAAATGTATATATTAAATGCAATATTATTTTGTGATTATTTTCTGGTTGATCTTGAGTTAAATTTTTGATCATGGACTTTATTAACCTCATTGGGTCCATGGTGTTGAGTCTAACTCCACAAAAATGGATGAATGATTTTAATAATAGTTTGATTAAAATTTAATTCAAATGTGGTTTGTATATTCTTCCCCACCCCTCTCCTTCTCATGCCTTTCTTATTGCACTAAGTGTTATTAGAGCATGATATTTATATCATGTCTCAAAACAAATGGTGCATAGATTTCTATTGACCGGCCTCAAAATAGGTGTGACTTCTATATAAGTCCACTTACGATTACTTAACATAGCGCTAAATTTTGTCCCGATTCTAATAAATTATCATTCTTGGCCCAAACCTATGTTTGCAAGCCCAAGTATGTTAATTTGATCTCTTTGATCCAATAACCTTGAGATTCATTGTGAGGAGGCTTTGGTTCTACCAATCCCCTAATGGATCTATAACACTTTTGGTCAACGCGGATCACTTAAACATCGTTGATCATTAAATGACACTTGTCAGGATTCCAAATGGGTGATATACTTGACAAAAAGCAAATGCAACTTGTTGTGTGGAGTCTTTGGTTCTATCAATCCTGTAATGAGTTCCAAATTCAAGTTTCAAGATGATCATCTAACTAACCACTAATCACTAATAATTGACTTTATCCTTTGTTTTTTCTTTATGCTCTTTTATTTTTTTATGTTTTATGCACCATTTACTTTTAGCATTTACATTTCATGTTATTTTCATCTTTGCTCATTTGAGCATTTACTTTTTTGTCATTTTTATTTTTGCTCATTTGAGCTCTTCTTTCCTTTTTTGAAGACACTTAATAATCAACATAAACCATAAAAAACTTTAATGGTACTTGGACTATTTGGTTACTATCCTTGGCATTATGGAGTATTGGACTTCTTGGACTTAAGATTAGAAATCTTGGCCTATGTTGGAGACCTTGTGACCCTAATTGATATTTTGTCTGGAGTTCTTGAGGTTTACCTCAATGTTATACCCTAATTTTTGCCCCTAAGATTCCTTCATCATACCATCTTGATTCATTCACAACAAGATCACACTAGGATTCTTGGTTCCCCTCCCTACATTTAGCTTTGCCCTTTTGAGGAATTACCAAGCACCTTGACTTATGTTCTTTTGTGATCATGAATATTTTTATTTTAATTTATTATTTAACTAATAAAATGCAATGTTGGTTTGTCTTGCTTGTTATCCATGTAGGTAAAGGCAATAAGATTTAACAAGTTACCCCATGGGTTCATGAGTTTATGTCCATGCCCTAGTCAATAAAGCTTGAGAAGTTCAAACCTCACCATTGGATTTGTTTTGGAAGAAATGGCTTGGCAAGGTTATTTTGGTTCACCACATTTCAAGGTTATTAAATTTGACTCAAAAGTACAAGGGGTTGATTGAAGAAGTTGTCATGTTTGGACAAGGCCTTGTTCCTATTGGTCACAAGAGCATATTTCTCTCAATTTTAAACATATGTGTGATACGGTCGGAGAACTGACTTTGGATTTTGCGTTTGTATTCGCAAATGTTTCGGTTTAGTAAGAGTCGCCACCGACTTTTTATTTTATCCTAAGCAAAGGTCAAAAAGCACAATAAAGACCATTGAGATGTTTTCTTGGGTTCGGGGAGTAGATTATAGAAAGGGAAGGTATTAACACCCTTTCTATCCATGGTTATCCATGGGCTCTTAGTTACTTGCTTAGATCACTTGCCTTGGATTTTAAACTGTTTGAAATGGTGCTTTTCAATTATTTGAAATGGTGCTTTGTGTGTGGTTTTGAAAGATGTTTTGAAAAGGGGCCATCGTTGTGGCATCCTTTGTAATGATTCTTGTTTGAATGTATACAAAGGTGTTTTTGTCTTTTGAAAAGTTTTCAATGTTTGAAAGTAGGGTTTTGAAATTGTGTTGTGAAGTGTGTTTTGAAGATAGCAAGGATGTTTTTGAAAGTTTTGATCAAGTAACTAAGAGTTGTCTACCCTATTTTACTCAAAGATCTTTCTTATGTTTTTTAACCCTTTTAACAGTGTTGTTTCACCATTGTACTTGGTGAACAAACTTGTGTTAGGATGTTAAACTAGACAGACGCGGGTCATCGTATATACCATGATAGCAATAGTGTCAAGTATTTTTGGCAATTTTCTTGAGGGACTTGATCATTTTGTTTAGGCAACTCAGATAGCGTCATCGAGGGACTATGATCTTTGTTTTGTTTTTGTTTTGCCAAAGTACTTGACATGCATACCATGGCCCATTTTTTAAGGCAACAAGTGGATTGAAACCCTAGGGGTGCAAGTGTGCCTTGTGTTTGTTTTTTCATGCATTTTTGTCTTTGATTAGGTCAAACTATTTGTTGGTTTTGATTTTGCATACAAACCCTAAGTCTAATCATGGCATAATTGAAAGCATTTAAAGGTGCGATAATTTAAATTCTACAGTATTACAACATGATATAGGGAGGGGGGGTACAATTTTGAATAGGGGATTATTTTGCAAGAAATATAAAACCCTAATTACTATTACATCCAAATTGAATTTGCAAGGCATAATATTTAAATGTACAATATTTAAATAAATACAATAAATAAATATTAAATAAAATGTATTATGCAAAAAAGTTTTTATTTGTTCATGTATGCAAAAATTATTTTTAATGTGAAGAAATGTAAAGAAATAAATAAAAAAAAGTCAATTTTTATATTTTTTGTTTTTTAGGGAAAAAACCCTAATTTCTTAAGAAAATAAATATAATGTATTATTTATGTACAAAAATGTATAAAAATGAAATATATCCTAAAAAGGTGTTTTTTAGTATAAATAATGATTAAAATAAAATATAATATTTTTGTGTTTTATTTCTAAATATTTAATAAAGTAAAAATAAAATATGTATGTATATATATATATATATATATATATATATATATATATATATATATATATATATATATATATATATATATATATATATATATATATATATATATATATATATATATATATATATATATATATATATATATATATATATATATATATATATATATATATATATATATATATATATATATATATATATAAAGTGTATATAAAAATAAAATAAAATAATTTACAAAAAATGTTTGTATTTCAAGAAAATATTTTCAAATGTGAACAAAAATAAAAGTATTTTTTACATATTTTTTAAATTTAAACAAAATAAATATAAAGTATTTAATGTATTAATGCTAGAAATAATTAAAATAAATACCAAATAAATATAAAAATTTAAGAAAATATTTTTTTTAAGTATTTTTTATACTAGAAAATAAAATATCAAAGTCAGAAATGAAATAAAAATGCAAAAATAATAAAAAAAATACAAAGAAATGGGCCAGGGGGTGCTGAAAGTGAATTGGGAGGTGTCAAAAGCAAAGAAATCCAGGCTCAGCCCAGACTTCATCTTCAACCTCCAGATGTTTGAAAAATGCACGTTTTCCACACAGACCTGTATCTCCTGTATTTGTGATCCTTTGACAAAACTCAAAACATGAAACTTGTAGAGCATCAAACAACGAATCTAACCATATAAAAAACTTAAGCTAACTCTCAAAGACCAGAGATAATTTCTTTGGCCCTAATTTCTAACCTAGTTTTTTCAGAAAGTGCAGGGATGAAATTCTCCTAGCACGATTAATATAAATAAAAACTAAGCACATGTATGGTTTCAGGGCTATGAATACAACATCTTTCATTCACAAACCTAAGTCTAACTATTCATAAATAGAGAGATAGAAGTTCATGAAATACCTGTTTCAGTTGAGTTCGAGCTGGACAATGCAACAACTTTCAATGGTGCTTGAGGTTCTTTTGAGCTTGCCTAATATCCACTGAACCTTTTTCAATGCTTAGTTTGTTTTGAAGTGGCCTGAATCGTGCTACAGAACTCAACCTGCAAAGCTTCCAAACAAAAATGGCAATGTGTGTTAATGGAGTTGCAGCAACTTGTGAATGCTCTGGATAGCTCAGGAAGATTGATTAGAATGTGTTTGAAGTAGTTTTGGACAAAACGCACGAGGGAATTTGATGATGGCTTGCAAAATGCAGAACTGGCTTTATTTTGCAAGAAAATTGGGTTTTGGAGTATGAGGGTGATTTAGGGGTGAAAGGCTCGTGCTTCTGACTTGTTAGGGTATGAGATACTTGTTTGCAATGTTTGTGTAAGCTGACTCAGGCTGGTTTTTGAGTTGGGAGGATTTGGACAAATTTCTTCTTTGTGAAGCAAGAATGTGTAACTTGTTCTCACAGGCCTGCACCAGTCATGTATTATGTTGCATACAATCTCCTTGATACTTGCAATTTGTGGATTTGATTTTGATTCAGAGATATGGCCACATGCTTCAAAGATCATGGTTTGACATAAAGCATATCTTTTCAAAAATGGCAATGTACCTTTTTCTACTTAAGGAATAGTTTTGTGTGTAATGTCCAAATGGTCAAGATAAAGCATTAGCTCAGTGGATTTGCATTCAATTATGGAGTGTGAATTGGTTTAGAGGCCTGTAATTGTGAACTACGCTAGCTTGGTCAGATTTGGCAAATGGTATGAACATGTATTGGCCATGGTTACAAAGTGAGTTTTTGCCAACTTCAAGCATTCGATTCTCCCTAAACACAAAGGTGTTTGAGGATTTCTTGGACAATTTGGAAAGCTTGCAACATTTACTATAATCCATCTTTGAAATGCAACTTGAAACTCAAAGTGGAACTATGTGAAAAATGGCCAAGAAGATGGGTCAAAATCCTGCCTAAACTAGGGCAAAATTTCTCTAAGTTAAAAGTTTTAGGTACCCTTGTTCCAAAAATCATAACTTGAGATCCAAGCTTCTTTTGAGAAAACTTTGTGCATAAAATTTGTATACTTTGTGATGGAATACAACTTTAATGTTATAAGTTTTGTTTGAATCAATTTTCATCTTGGTGAAAAAATGGGACAAAGTTAGGAAAAAATAAGAAAATTTTATAACTTAGAAAATTTCAAAGTTATGAAATTTTTCCATTTTAAACCCTAATTTGCAATTTTTGGTTTCTTGATGAACAAGTTTCATAATTTTACATGTCTTGATGAAAAATGACCCTTCGCACTTGATTTTGACCAAAAAGTCAAAGTTTGACTTTTCAGTATACAGTCAAATTTTGATCAGTTGACTGAAAAATTCATCTGCCAATCCTATGCATTTGGGATCTTTTGAACTTGTTGAATAGGTCAAGACAATGTCATTGAGTCCTTGTGTCCATGGTTAAGCTTTATTTGCCATTGGTTAGGTCAAACAGTCAAAAATTGCCTTTGTACAGTTAAAACCCTAAAAATAACCATTTTGCCCTTTTGGTGATCTGATCAAATTTCTTGTGGAATTGTGATCCAAACATGATAAAATGGTTCATGTGAGTTCATAATGTTGATGTGGGTAAAAATTCATGAGGTTTGACTGTCAATTGGCCACATTTTACTTTTCCCCCAATACAACTGATTTCTAGGTCAACTGTCCAATTGACTGGGCAAAAATTTGATTCAAGGCTTGAAACTTGGTATGGGCAAGATTGTGGGTCCAACATGAAGCATGAAAGTCACTTTGGACATTGTAGGTCAAAACATCTCTGTGCAAACTCAAACCCTAGTTTAGGTCAACAGTGCAATGAGGTGTCTTGAGCAGAGCAAACCCTAGCTTAATCTTGAGTTCCAAGAGTCTTGTGATGAGAAATGTTGATGAAAGGGGAGGGAAAATTTTGGGGTACAACAGTTGCCCCTGTTCAATCTTATTGAATCTGAAGAGTTAGATTGGCGAGTTTGGATTTCGTGACTCGAAGGTAAAAGAGGATTGGACACTAGAGTGCCCGTAAATTTGCACTCGTCACAACATAGATGAGGGAATGGGCTTAAAGATGCCATTTGGAGATGGTAGAATATTGCTGGAGATGGGATTAAAGATGCTATCCAAGAATGTTTATTGAATTGCAATGTTGTGGGTCAGAAGAATGAGCATCAAAATGGTATTCGTGTCTGGAATCCATTTGAACTGTATCTGGGGACTGAGTCTGTATGAGCAAAAGAATGGTGTCCGTGTATGGGGCGTATCTGAGCTGTAGCTATTTTTGAATTTTGAATGAATATCAGAATGAATGTCGTGTCTGGGGTGTATCTGTATTCTGAATGGGTAACAGAGAAACATCTGTATATGGAGAAATTATGTGCTGGGGATAAGTTCTGAATGAGTGACAGAATGACAACCGTGTCTAGAGCGTATCTGGATTATATCTGAAGTTGAGATCTGTATGAGTATCAGAATGACTTCCGTGTCTGGAGTGTATCTGGAACTGTAACTAGGATCTGAATAAGTGACCGAATGATTTCTGTGGCGACTGCACTGGGGAGAATCTAACTGCTGGTGTAAAGGTCCAGAATGGAATCCGTGTTTGGAGCATATATGAACTTGTAGCTGAATCTGAATGAGAGATAGAATGGTTGATGTGTCTAGAGCGTATCTAGTATGTATCGGATTGCTGAAGTCTGAATGAGTAGTAGAATGGCCGCCGTGTCTGGGGTGTATCCGTACTGTATTCTGACTTGGAGTTCTGAATGATTAATAGAATGACCGCCGTGTCTGAGGTGTATCCATACTGTATTTGAATAATTGTTCATGATATCCTTTTAATCTTATCCTGAAAAAGGGTAAAATGTTAGCTAAAAGACAAAGTTATGTTGCATGATATGTATGATGCGATGAACTGTATTTCATTAATGTTTATGATATATGAATGTAATGGATGTGCATGCAAGCTGATTAGCTATCTTGCTGAGGAAAATAAATCCTTGATAACTGGAGACAATGAAATCCTTGACTGCTGCCGAGGAAAGTGAATCTTTGACCAATGTTGAGGATGCAAAAATCTTTGATTGCTGAAGATGAGAAATCCTTGCTGACTGCTTGGGGATTAAAGAATCTCTGATTGTTTGAGAAATGAGAAATCCTGGGACCAATGCTGGGGATTGAAAATCCTTAGTGATTTGTGGGGATTTACAAGGGTTCTGAAAACTTCCGCGGGGAATGAGAATCCTTCATGAATCTCCTGGGACATAAGAAAAATCTCTAAAAATCTCTACTGGGGAATTAAAACCTGGGAGGTTTCTACTTGGAGAAACGGGATCGAGAATCTTCGATCTGCTGGGAGATAACTCTGTGGGGAGAATGTTTATTCGGCCAATGAAATCAAGAGCTTTGGGTTGTATGCCAAACTACTGGGGAAGTTGGGGGAAGTTAAACAGTTCCCACCGGGGGATGATAGTTGGAATTCTGACTTCGCCGGGGAAGAAGGTTTAGAATACTCTGACTCCATTGGGGGATAGGTTTTTCAGGCTCCATTGTGGATCGGGAGTTTGAACTCTGATGGGCACTTTGAAACTTAACTCAGCTGGGGAATCCAGTTTAGAATGTACTGGCTCCGCTGAGGATCTTGAAGCTTAACTCCGCTGGGGACATGTACTCCGAGGTTTTAGCTTTGTTGAGCATCTGAACAAAGTATTGCAGGGGATTTCTTCTGGAATGGCACAAAGATATCTTCTTACACTTTCAACCTATCCGTAATTATCCTTTCTCAATTTCGTTTTATTTGTAAGCAGTGATTATATTCAAATGCATATGTCTATTTAACAAAACATTGGAAGTTTTTCAAATAAAACATAAGTGTAAAAAGGCAAAGAAAGGTAAACAAATTTCTGCACTTTGAAGTATCTTTGTATTAACTTTTATAAGTATTTTTGTACAAAGGAGACAGACATCCTAGTAAGAGAATGTTGTCGTAAAAAATTGAGAAATTTTTTATACAAAAAGAAAGATGGCTATGTGTAACAATTCCATGGGATTCCCATTCTGCTATAGCCTTCACAACTCTGAATATCTCGTCCATTCGCTACCTCGTCTGCCGATGACTGGATTGATCAGTAGCTTGGAGCTTTGTCGGTGAAGAGATTGTTCTTAAAGTGATCCGACGAGACATAGTCATACGCTTTAATTCCCTAACTTTTGCCTGGACCGCCTTTTCGGGTTTTCGATCCACCGGGAAACCCTTTTTTGCCCAAGCCGCCCTTTCGGGTTTTCAACTTGCCGGGTGTACATATTTTTTTGTTTTATCCCTAATTTTTTCCTGAACCGCCCTTTCAGGTTTTCGATTCACCGGGATGCCCATTTTTGCCCAAGTCGCCCTTTCGGGTTTTCAACTTGTCGGGTCATTTTATGCGTAGTATCTTTTGACTATGTTTGTGTTCGCATGGTGCAGCAAATCGTCGCCGTCCATAGTGGTCAGAATCATTGCTCCACCAGAAAAGATGCTCTTGATCATAAATGGCCCTTCGTAAGTAGGAGTCCACTTTCCCCTGGGATCACTTTGCATTAAGATGATCCGCTTGATTACAAGATCTCCGACTTGATATACCTGACGTCTGACTTTCTTGTTGAAGGCCTTGATCATCCGTTTTTGATACGTTTGACCATGACAAACAACATTAAGTCGTTTCTCGTTGATCAAGTTAAGTTGATCAAGCCGGGTCTGAATCCAATCGTCTTCACTCAAACCGGCATCCTTCATAATCCTCAAGGAAGGAATCTGAACTTCCATGGGTAGAACAACTTCCATGCCATACACAAAAGAAAATGGGGTTTCCCCTGTTGAAGTACGTGTCGTGGTACGATATCCATGCAGAGCAAACAGTAACATCTCATGCCAGTCCTTGTAGGTGACTGTCATTTTTTGAATGATCTTCTTGATATTTTTGTTCGCGGCTTCAACAACACCATTCATCTTCGGCCGATAGGGAGATGAATTGTGATGATAAATATTGAACTGTTTGCATAGAGCGGTGATCATGGTGTTGTTCAAATTTGTACCATTGTCTGTGATGATCCTGTCGGGGATACCATACCGGCATATGAGGTTCTGCTTGATGAAGCGGGCAACCACGTTCTTTGTAACTGAGGAATAGGAAGCTGCCTCGATCCATTTGGTGAAGTAATTAATAGCCACCAGGATGAAACAATGTCCATTGGATGCGGTGGGCTTGATCTCTCAAATCATGTCAATGCCCCACATCACGAATGGCCAAGGAGCTGTCAGAATGTTGAGAGGAACAATAGGAATATGTACCTTGTCGGCATAGACTTGGCATTTGTGCAGGTACGAGAATATTGATGACAATCAGCTTCCATGGTAGACCAGTAGTAGCCTGCCCTTAGAATCTTTTTAGCCATCGTATGTCTGCTCAAGTGGGTGCCAAATGTGCCACTATGTATTTCGATCATGATCAACTCTGCGTCAACCTTGTCCATACAACGAAGTAGAACACAATCATGGCTGCGCTTATAAAGGATGTCATTGCTTAGGAAGAACTTGGCAGCAAATCTCCTTAAGAACTTTTTATCATTGATTGAAACTCCTTCAGGATATTCTCTAGTCTGGAGATACCTTTTGATTTCATGAAACCAAGGTGGTTCCACTACTTCTTCGGTATTAATCTCATGACAGTGCACAAGTTCGTCCATTCGGTCGATGATGATTTGGGGAGCCTCGTTATCCCAGTTGAGTTTAAACATAGAAGACATTGTAGCCAGAGCACCGGCTAACTGATTTTCTTCTCGCGGGAAATGCTCGAAGGTAATCTGCTCGAAATGAGGCAACAATGGAAAGACATGTTCTTTGTATGGGATAAGATTAGGATATTTGGTGTCCCACTCTCCTTTGACTTGACTGATAACCAAAGCCGAGTCCCCAAATACGAGCAAAGATTTGATTCCCAAGTCTATAGCAGCCTTGAGACCAAAGATGCAAGCTTCATATTCAGCCATGTTGTTGGTACAGCTGAATCAAATTCGGGCAATGAAGGGTGTATGGCAGCCTTCCGGAGAAATGAGTACCGCACCAATATCGTTGCCAAGTGCATTTGAAGCACCATCAAAGTACAGGGTCCATCGGGATCCTTGTTCAGGTCCGTCATACGGTTTGTTACCTTCAATGTTGTCCAATGTCATGATGTCCTCATCAGGGAAGTCGAATCTCATAGATTGGTAATCTTCGACGACTTGATGAGCTAGATTCTCAGCTAGTACACTCCCCTTTATAGCTTTTTGGGTAGTATACTGGATATCATACTCAGTCAGGATCATTTGCCATCTAGCGATTCTTCCTGATAAAGCCGGCTTCTCGAAGATATACTTGATCAGATCCATCTTGGAAATCAGCAAAGTGGTATGAGTCAACATATACTGCCTTAACCGGCGAGAAGCCCATACCAAAGCGCAGCAAGTTTTCTCGAGCAGTGATTAGCAAGTGTCACAGTCGGTAAACTTTTTGCTAAGGTAATAAATGGCATGCTCTTTTCGGCCAGACTCATCATGTTGGCCCAACACACACCCCATTGAGTTATCCAAAATAGTTAGATACATGATTAACGACCTTCCTTCGAAGGGTGGCATCAAAATAGGAGGTTCTAATAAATACTCCTTGATCTTATCAAAAGCAAATTGACAATCATTGTTCCATTCAACTACCTGATCTTTCTTCAGCAGCTTGAAGATTGGCTCACAGGTAGATGTCAGGTGAGAGATGAACCTTGCGATATAGTTTAAGCGTCCCAAGAATCCTCTAACCTCCTTTTCAGTGCGGGGGCAGGCATTTCTTATATAGCCTTTACTTTAGCTGGATCAACCTCAATGCCTTTGTTGCTGACAATAAATCCCAGGAGTTTACCAGACCTAACTCCAAAAGTGAACTTGCTTGGGTTTAATCTGAGCTTATACTCCTTCAACCTGGCAAACAACTTCTGCAAATGATTAAGGTGTTCTTCTTCCGTCTGTGATCGGGCTATCATGTCGTCTACATAGACTTTAATCTCATGATGTATCATATCATGAAACAAAGCTACCATGGCGCGTTGATAGGTTGCCCCTGCATTCTTCAGTCCGAATGGCATCACTTTGTAGCAGAAGGTACCCCATTGTGTGACAAAAGTAGTTTTCTCCATGTCCTCGGGGGCCATCTTGATTTGGTTGTATCTCGAGAATCCATCCATGAAGGAAAATGCCTTTTGTTGAGCTGTGTTGTCAACCAAGATGTCGATATGTGGCAGTGGAAAATCATTCTTGGGGCTAGCCCTGTTTAAGTCCCGATAGTCCACACACATTCTGACTTTGTCGTCCTTCTTAGGCACGACCACAATGTTAGCAACCCATTGTGGATAGGAAGTAACAGCCAGAAAGCCAGCGTTGAATTGCTTCATTTCTTCAACTTTGATCTTCTTAGACATGTCAGGCCTCATCCGACGGACCTTTTGCTTGATCGATGGACAGTCTTCTCTTGTAGGGAGACGGTGAACCATGATATCTGTGTCCAATCCTAAAATGTCTTCATAAGACCAGGCAAAGATCTCAACATATTCGTTCAACAACTGCACTAAGCGTGTAACGGTGAAAATCAGAGATCGAGCTATTGATTAACTTGACTCCCAAAATCAAGAGTCGCCACCGCGCTTTATTATTCCCAAGGGGAAATGGAAAAGAGAGAAATAAAACCCTAAAACATGCAATGTAAAATAATACTTAAAAGTAATGAAAATACAATGCGTTTTTTGAAAGAGATCGAGAGTTCGGGGGTTGGTTATGCAATGGGAAGGTATTAGCACCCAATGCATCTACGGTACTCCGCAGGAACCTTTTGAAATATCTGTTTTTGGTTAAAATTGTTTGTTATATACAAGGGTGTATTTATCTACAACCATGTTTGCTTAAGGGGAAAGAAATGAGTTTTTATTATTGCGTTCGTGAGGGTTTCGCGACCCTTTGCCTACGTATTGAATGAAGGAATCAAAACACCAAAGTTCCTCTAGAAAAAGGTTTATTTGTTTGTGTTTTTTAGTGGGCGACATGAACGCACACATTCTAGCAATTGGCATAGCCGGTATCACGGTAGAACTGGGATAACATGCCCTTGGGGGAGTTTTGATTTGTTGAGTGTTTTGTGAGTTTTTAAAGATATATTCAAGTAATGATTAAAGAGTGTTTTTTGATTTTTTTGGTTTGTTTACTTGTTGATTTTACCTTGCTATACATCTGATTACTAGCGTTTGTACAAAGTAAAAAAATGCAGAAAGATAAAAACCTACGCTATTACAAACATATCAAAAGGCATAAAAAATATAAAGGAAAAAATAAGATAAAAGTAAGAAAAGTGAGTGTCTTTCGATTCTGGCAGGAGAACTCTTCGATTCTTCACTTTCTGGCCTCCTTAGATTGGCATTCTGTTGGCCTCCTTCGATTGGGGCTGGCAACAGCAAAGTCACGTCTTTCAATTAGGCTTTGGCAGGGGCGAGGTCCTGTCCTTCGATTGGGCAAAGGCAACAGCAAGTTGTATCCTTTGACCGGGAGTTCGCACCAGTGAGGTTCTGTCCTTCGATTAGGCTTTGGCAGGGGCGAGGTCCTGTCCTTCGATTGGCCTGGAAGTCAGTGTATGGCGAAGTCTGCCTTGTTTCCTCCTTCGATTGGGCCAGTGAAATCAGTGTGAGCGTGTCTCTGGCTGGGCCTGGAAGTCAGCATGGAAACCAAAGGCTTCGTTTCATACTCCTGTTTCCTGTTTCTTTCATTTCAAATGTTAAATGACAACATGGCCTGAGGCCATGCTAGTATTTGTCTTTCAAACAGTTTAATAATTAAAGCTAGTTCAGTTAAACAGAAAGCAAAATGAAAGGGTTAACTTTTAAAAACATGTTAACAGGGTGGAAACGAAAAGAAACAAAGTGTTATGTACATGCTGGAAACAAACAAACGATTATTTACATGTTATGCCATGAAATGAAAGGTTCAAGAGTAAGAGTGACTTACCTTGCTTCAGGCCTTGAATGGATGTGGGGCCTTGAGTGGTGGCCCTAGATGCTGGATTCGAAAGAGGGGTCACAGGATGTGCTTGGAGCGCTGGATTTGAAGGAAAAGAAAAAGCAAGTGTGATGCTTATTTTATTCGAAGGAGACTGCAGTGTGGTTGTTCTTCAGAATCTAAGGAAGTAAGTGTATGGGATTCTGGGTTTTTTCCAACAAGTGTTGAAGGGACTTGAGAGATTTTTTGTGTTTGAGAAAATTTGGGGGATTCGTTCCTCTGGTCCCAAAAATCCTCTCAAAAATATGTGTTGGAGCCTCTTTATTTATATGCGAGCTTTGATATGGTTTTAGGGGGAAATCAAATAATATTTGAATTATTTGGGTATATTGCCCCCTTGTTTTCTTCAATGCAGCTCTTGTGCACTCCTTTTTTATGCAAGTACAGGACTGAGACAACGCAGGCTTATCAGTATTTTGGAGCTTAGTGGCAAGTTGGTGCAGGACTGCTACATAGCAGCACAGTTGGCTTGAGTTTGACAGTATATGGGGCTTTAGTCAACAAACTCCTTGAATACTTCCCCCTTTCATTTTGATCACTTCGACCAGCTTCATGATTACAAAAAAATGTTCGTTTCGAAACAATGTGTGCTCTAAGTACGTTGCTTCGAAGGGTTTAGTGGTCCAACTTGTGAATCGAAGGAAGCCACCATGAAGGGAATCACATGTCCAGCTTGTGGATCAAAGGGGGTCACTTCGAAGGAAACTACATGGCCAAATCGAAGCTTGTGACTGAAGGAGGCTGTATTTCCAAATCGAAGCTTGTGACTGAAGGGAGACTGTATTACCCAATTGAAGCTTTGCTAAATCGAAGCCTGTGACTGAAGGAAGCAATGTTGCCCAATCGAAGCATGTGGATCGAAACAAACATATTGCCCAATCGAAAGCCCGTGTTCGAAGGCAGTAAACTTGTCCAGTCGAAGCAGGTGGATCGAAACAAACTTATTGCCAAATTGAAAGCCCGTGTTCGAAGGAAGCAATGTTGCCCAATCGAAGCATGTGGATCGAAACAAACATATTGGCCAATCGAAAGCCCGTGTTCGAAGGAAGCAATGTTGCCCAATCGAAGCATGTGGATCGAAACAAACATATTGCCCAATCGAAAGCCCGTGTTCGAAGGAAGCAATGTTGCCCAATCGAAGCATGTTTGCAGGCAGTAAACTTGTCCAATCGAAAGGCTGAATCGAAGGAGACCTGTCAGCACATGAAATCAAAGAAACAAAAACAACACACATTTCGTGCTTGATTAGACGTTAGTGATACATAGGCTAAGAATGTTCAAAACACTTGACAATTTCTGCATAATCAATGCTCGAAGGTGAGAGGTTAAAACCGACTGTATTTAGTGACCTTGACTTTTGTATAAAAAATGCAAAAATAAAAATGGGATCTTAGGTCAAAATTTGGGGTATGACAGCTGCCCCTATTTAAGTTTATTCTATCTGGAGATATGAAGATTGGGATCTTCATTTCGACGAGATTGAAGGGACTTAAATATAGAATACACAATTTTTGGCCTTAAGATACCACAATTATGTTTATGATATTGTATGAATGTAAGATTTTGAATTTAATGAGGAATGATGCCGTATGAGACAAACTACTGCTGGAAAAACCAAACACATTATACAGTAATCCCACAGGGGAACATATTATAACTCCACCGGGGAAACAAAGTCATAGACTTGAAGTGAGAGACTCTTGAATGATTTACATCAGTATTGAGACTGGAAAAGAAATGATTTACATAAGTACTGAGACTGGAGAAGGAAAATGATTGACATCAACACTGTGACTGGAAAACAAAATGATTGACATCAGTACTAAGACTGGAAAATGATTGACATCAACACTGTGACTGGAAAACAAAATGATTGACATCAGTACTGAGACTGGAAAATGATTGTCATCAGTACTAAGATGGAGATAAACATATCTGACTTCTGAATTTTACCAAGAACGGTAACACAATTCTTCTTTAACCAAGATATCGCTTCAAAAGGATAAAATACAAGCTTCCCCATGGAACTCTTCCAAAGAGGTGTCATTTGGATTATTGTTGAGGATACACAAGATGCTCAAATAAAGAGGCCGCCACTTGCTATCTTTCAAAGGTGTCAATAACATACAAGTTTCTCATGAAGAGACCGCCGCTTGTTGTATTTTTTTTCAAGGTATCAATAACATACAAGTTGCTCATGAAGAGACCGCCGCTTGATGTTTTCATAGGTGACAATAAAACACAAGTTTCTCATGAAGAGACCACCGCTTGCTGTTTTTCAAGAGAACAATAACACACAAGTTGCTCATGAAGAGACCGCCGCTTGCTGTTTTTCAAGAGAACAATAACACACAAGTTGCTCATGAAGAGACCGCCGATTGTTGTTTTCTCAAAGGTATCAATGACATACAAGTTGCTCATAAAGAGACCGCCGCTTGCTGTTTTTTAAAGGTAACGATAACATACAAGTTGCTCATGAAGAGACCACCGCTTGCTGTTTTTCAAGAGAACAATAACACACAAGTTTCTCATGAAGAGACCGCCGCTTGTTGTTTTCTCAAAGGTATCAATGACATACAAGTTGCTCATGAAGAGACCGCCGCTTGCTGTTTTTTAAAGGTAAGGATAACATACAAGTTGCTCATGAAGAGACCGCCGCTTGCTGTTTTTAATGGATAATAATAACACACAAGTTGCTCATGAAGAGACCGCCGCTTGCTGTTTTCAAAATAATACGCAAGTTGCTCATGAAGAGACTGCCGCTTGCTGTTTTCTCAAAGATACCCATAAAATATCGTGAAGATATTGTTGGAGGTGAGAATCAAAAATTTCATCGGGGATGGACAAACTGCTCATGAAGAGACCGCCGCTTGTCATAAAGAAATTCAGAAATGATCAAACTACTCAAATAAAGAGTCAATCGCTTGTTGTCACGTCGATATTCCAGAAGAAGGTTATGATAACACTACTAGGGAATAAAGTTCATCTTCAATGGGGAACCATGAATAAATCCTTCCTGAGGAGACCAAGTATTTAAATTGAAAAATAAATGCAATATCCATCTAGGTTTCATAGCCTAGAGAGATCCACAAGGTATCGTTCATAAGAGACAAAGCTCAATCCAGGAATAAACTGGAGAGAAAACAGTCAAACAAGTCTCCACCCAATGAGGAAACAACTCAAATGGGGATTTATCTTATCCAGAGATGGAAAAGGAAAGCTAAAGCAAGATTCTTCCACGAGAGTTAACTCAGTGGGGAATTAGAAAGGAGGCGCACTTTCTTCTTAAGTTGACACTCTATTTGGAAAGAGCAAATACACTATTTGAATAGACATAACCAAGGTATACGAACTCAATGACATCAACAAATACAAATGTGCGTGCATGATGCAAGTTTGAATGAATAAATGAATGTCATGTATATTATTGACAAAACAGATAGAAAAGATAAACTGGAGATGATAAGACATCACAGCACAACCCGACACTCAGCTAATCTCAACAAGATGGGAACATTACTGGAGATAGAACAAAAGTCATCATTGGAGTAAGGTCCTTTTACAAGGCTTAAATCTCTTTGGAGAGGAAGATATTTTCAGGTAGAAAACCCAAAGTCCAGTCTTCTATCATTAACAATCCGTTGAAAGGATAACAACACAAAAAATGTTTCAGCTGGAAAAAAGTCTTGCTTAGCTGGAGATATTGGAACACCACCCTCTGATAATGTGTGCAAAACATATCACATATATTGACAAATCTGGATTGCCCCTGAGACTAATTTTGGATGCCCCAAGTTTATTGTTGATAAGCTGCGTGATGCACGACAGTTCTTGCGAATAACTTCACTTCTAAAATGCCCCAAGCTAAATGGTTGATGAGGAGAAATCGTCTCAAGAGGATTTTACAAGAGACCTAGCATTCACCATGCTCTGGTGTCTTCAAACTCTTAGAGATATTCATCGAATCTCGACGTTATTGCCTCGGATTGACTGTAGTTGGCACAACAAAGTCTTCAAATTTTGCCCAAAAGAGTAAACAAGTTGGGAAAGCATTAACTGGGAGAAGCAACATGTCCGTGCTCAAGGTCTTCAGGTGACATGCCCCTGGATATGATTTTTCTTGAAATGATCCGCCAATTACTCAACATAGTTTTAGGCCTTAAAAGAATAAACTCATCACCAGTGCTTATATGTGAGCTTCCTTGATATCAAACCAATGTTTTGCAGTTAGAAAAAGTTTATTATGAGAATGAAAATTCTAATGCAACAATTATGTAAGTCTTGAAGATTTTGAAAAGATATCGCACAAATTTTGGGAGTTAGAGCACCATTTATTTTTGTATAGGAAAAACATATGATACAAACATAACTATTTAGAACATTCATGGGAGTCAAGAACACTATCTCATTGAAATATGCTTTAAAAATAACCTTGCTTCAATTAGGACTTTTGAAGGTTGTAACGTGGCCTGGTTCGTGGTTTTTAGAAAAAAGATTTTTAAGGCTCAAAATTTATAGGTGCCCACCCATTCTTCGTGATGTTCTCCAACCATATGTTCAGTTAATTCAACACGAGTGTTCATCTCAAAAGTATTTTGTGACGGTTAAGGAAACAAAGAAGCTTTCAGAGTAGCAACCACCTTTATGTCTTCGTGTTTGTAGTCACCAATTTGTTCTTTGCTGAGGACTTTTCTTTGTAGTCCTTTCTTTGCAATTTTTATATTTTCCCTAACTTTTGCCTGAACTAATTCTTTTGAATTGATAGTCCAGCGGGATGCCCTAATTTTTTCCTAAACTAATTCTTTTGAATTGATAGTCCAACGGGATGCCCTGATTTTTGCCTAAGTCACTTGTTTTTTAAGTTTTCGACTTAGCAGGTTTTTTTTCTTGATTTTTGACTTTTGAACAAAATGTGTGACATTAGCTTGTCTTTAATTGTTGAGAAGATTGTGATTGCCTCGTTTCTTGATGAATGAGGGATAACATTGTGGTTCCACATCTTCTAGATTCATTATACATGAAGGATAGCCCTCGTAGTTTCTCTTCAAAAATATCTTTCTTATGAATTTTGAACACTCAATCGGATTAACTGAAAACTACCCTGCCCCAGGTTAAAATTTGAGGGTTTTTTTTGTGTAGAAAAGAAACTCCTACTTCAAGGCTCAAAGGGGGTTAACAAGGGATTATCTTCCTTATATCTTCGGTGTTTATGGATTTGAAACAATGCCTGTACATCGTCAGCAAGATTTTATCCAAAAGCATACAACCAGAGATTTTGTGTTTTTTCGATCATCATTCTCCCTTCAATCTCTGCCTAGGTAAGAGAATGGGAAACAAGTTGGTATCATAATGCAAAAAGAAATTTAAAATTTGAAAACAAATATGAGTGAAACAAATGAATTTCTTCAAGACAAACATACTCATTGTATTAAGATAATCATTCAGATGCAAAAAAGTTCTTACATGCAAACAATGTTTTGATAAACAAGAAAGATTACAAAAAGCAAAAATAAGTTAATAATCTGGGAAGGCTTTCCATCTGGACTTGGATTACCGAAAACATCCTTCAAAACTCAAAGTGACCATCAATCGTGTTTACTCCTCGGCACATGCTTGATTTGAACTTCAAAACCAACGTCCTTGAATGACAAGATACCACTTATGACCAACTTCTGAACCTCAATCTTCAAAGCAAAACAACCCTCTAAGTCATGCCCCAGAGCACCAGAATTGACTTGGGCGACAACCAGAATTTCAACCAAGCCAGTTGAATGATCCAAACTAGCTTTCAAATTAGTCACCTCTCTGCGGAGTTCAGAAACCTCTTGCTTGATATTCTCCATTGTTCTCTTAGCGCGAGTGTTGTACTGGTGAGACCAAAGGAAAAATAAGACTTGGAAAAAGACCTTTGAAAGTGAAACAAAGAATGATGCATGATATGTGAATGTAAAAGAGAGTTTTTATTTGACTTTCAAGGAACTCAACATATTAAGTTGTAAACATCAAAGTATGAAGATAGAAGATGAAATTTGAATTGGATCAAAGTTTTGATCAAGTTATCATCAAGATCAATCATCCATTTTGGTGGATTAGGGTTTTCACCCCATCAACACCCAAGATCCATTGAGCTTGACGAAACTTGTGATGTTTACAAAGAAAGGCTTCCAAATTCCTTGAAAGTCAAGTGAAAAGGTTTTTATGGATGCATGAATGCATGGCTATGCAACAACCACAAGCAAGGTCAGAAATAAAGTCGAAAGGTTCAACATCACGAGCATGGAGTCAAAGGTAAAGACCAACCCCAAGGTATGTACTAAAGGTTTAATCACACCTGCAAGACAAGGTTCTAAGAGTTCCCGGAGTCTACATTCCTCCTTCGGATATTACCAACATCTCGATTACTCAATAATTAGCAATATTCTCAAGAGAAACTCATCCGAGCGTAGCATCGCGTAACAATTACTTCTGGATTACTCCGTTATAACTTCCGCGCTACACCTAAAAGGCAAAGATGGGTTAGGGTTCTACGGTTCTCAGCTTCTCTGGCTCCCAGGTCGAGAATAATAATGTCTTCCCGATTACTCGGTAAACAAATATTACATTTAAAAGGGCCTTCCACTGAGTGGGGGATTTCATGCCTCCTTCTTCGGGATTACTCCCTCAAAGTTAACATGAATATACCACCTGTCATATTCTTAAGTGTATCTTAATCCGGGTATAGGATTCGTCCTTTGCAAAAAACCAAAACAACCCCAATATAAACACAGAACCAACCAAATCAAATAATAATATAACAGATAAACAAACTTGGGTTAACCCACTTAGGGATGGACCAACAAGAGGTCAATCTTTCCCCAGCAGAGTCGCCAATTCTGTAGCGGTGAAAATCGGAGATCGAGCTATTGATTAACTTGACTCACAAAAGCAAGAGTCTCCACCGCGCTTTATTATTCCCAAGGGGAAAGGGAAAAGAGCGAAATAAAACCCTAAAACATGCAATGTAAAATAATACTTAAAAGTAATGAAAATACAATGCGTTTTTTGAAAGAGATCGAGAGTTCGGGGGTTGGTTATGCAATGGGAAGGTATTAGAACCCAATGCATCTGCGGTACTCCGCAGGAACCTTTTGAAATATCTGTTTTTGGTTAAAATTGTTTGTTATATACAAGGGTGTATTTATCTACAACTATGTTTGCTTAAGGGGAAAGAAATGAGTTTTTATTATTGCGTTCGTGAGGGTTTTGCGACCCTTTGCCTACGTATCTAATGAAGGAATCAAAACATCGTAGTTCCTCTAGAAAAGGTTGATTTGTTTTTGTTTTTTAGTGGGCGACATTAGCGCACACATTCTAGCAATTGGCACAGCCGGTATCGCGGTAGAACGGGGATAACATGCCCTTGGCGGAGTTTTGATTTGTTGAGTGTTTTGTGAGTTTTTAAAGATATATTCAAGTAATGATTAAAGAGTGTTTTTTTATTTTTTTTGGTTTGTTTACTTGTTGATTTTACCTTGCTATACACCTAATTACTAGCGTTTGTACAAAGTAAAAAAATGCAGAAAGATAAAAACCTACGCTATTACAAACATATCAGAAGGCATAAAAAATATGAAGGAAAAAATAAGATAAAAGTAAGAAAAGTGAGTGTCTTTCATTTCTGGCAGGAGCACTCTTCGATTCTGCACTTTCTGGCCTCCTTCGATTTGCATTCTGTTGGCCTCCTTCGATTTGCATTCTGTTGGCCTCCTTCGATTGGGGTTGGCAACAACAAAGTCACCTCTTTCGATTGGGCTTTGGCAGGGGCGAGGTCCTGTCCTTCTATTGGGCAAAGGCAGCAGCAAGTTGTATCCTTCGACTGGGAGTTCGCACCAGTGAGGTTCTGTCCTTCGATTAGGCTTTGGCAGGGGCGAGGTCCTGTCCTTCGATTGGCTTGGAAGTCAGTGTATGGCGAAGTCTGCCTTGTTTCCTCCTTCAATTGGGCCAGTGAAATCAGTGTGAGCGTGTCTCTGGCTGGGCCTGCAAGTCAGCGTGGAAACCAAAGGGTTTGTTTCATACTCCTGTTTCCCGTTTCTTTCATTTCAAACATTAAATGACAACATGGCCTGAGGCCATGGTAGTATTTGTCTTTCAAACAGTTTAATAATTAAAGCTAGTTCAGGTAAACAGAAAGCAAAACGAAAGGGTTAACTTTTAAAAACATGTTAACAGGGTGGAAACGAAAAGAAACAAAGTGTTATGTACATGCTGGAAACGAACAAAAGATTATTTACATGTTATGGAATGAAATGAAAGGTTCAAGAGTAAGAGTTACAGGCTGTGCTTGGAGCGCTGGATTTGAAGGAAAAGAAAAAGCAAGTGTGATGCTTCTTTGATTCGAAGGAGACTGCAGTGTGGTTGTTCTTCAGAATCGAAGGAAGTAAGTGTATGGGATTCTGGGTTTTTTCCCACAAGTGTTGAAGGGACTTGAGAGATTTTTTGTGTTTGAGAAAATTGGGGGGATTCGTTCCTCTGGTCCCAAAAATCCTCTCAAAAATATGTGTTGGAGCCTCTTTATTTATAGGCTAGCTTTGATATGGTTTTTGGAGGAAATCAAATAATATTTGAATTATTTGGGTATATTTCCCCCTTGTTTTCTTCAATGCACCTCTTGTGCACTCCTTTTTTGTGCAAGTACAGGACTGAGACAACACAGGCTTATCAGTATTTTGGAGCTTAGTGGCAGGTTGGTGCAGGACTACTGCATAACAGCACAGCTGGCTTGAGTTTGACAGTATATGGGACTTTAGTCAACAAACTCCTTGAATACTTCCCCCTTTCGTTTTGATCACTTCGAACAGCTTCATGATTACACAAAAATGTTCGTTTCCAAACAATGTGTGCTCTAAGTACGTTGCTTCGAAGGGTTTAGTGGTCTAACTTGTGAATCGAAGGAAGCCACCTTGAAGGGAATCACAAGTCCACCTTGTGGATCAAAGGGGGTCACTTTGAAGGAAACTACATGGCCAAATCGAAGCTTGTGACTGAAGGAGACTGTATTTCCAAATCGAAGCTTGTGACTGAAGGGAGACTGTATTGCCCAATTGAAGCTTTTCTAAATCGAAGCATGTGACTGAAGGAAGCAATGTTGCCCAATCAAAGCATGTGGATCGAAACAAACATATTGCCCAATCGAAAGCCCGTGTTCGAAGGCAGTAAACTTGTCCAGTTGAAGCAGGTGGATCGAAACAAACATATTGCCCAATCGAAAGCACGTGTTCGAAGGAAGCAATGTTGCCCAATCGAAGCATGTGGATCGAAACAAACATATTGCCCAATCGAAAGCCCGTGTTCGAAGGAAGAAATGTTGCCCAATCGAAGCATGTGGATCGAAACAAACATATTGCCCAATCGAAAGCCCGTGTTCGAAGGAAGCAATGTTGCCCAATCGAAGCATGTTTGTAGGCAGTAAACTTGTCCAATCGAAAGGCTGAATCGAAGGAGATCTGTCAGCACGTGAAATCGAAGAAACAAAAACAACGCACATTTCGTGCTTGATTAGACATTAGTGATACATAGGCTAAGAATGTTCAAAACACTTGACAATTTCTGCATAATCAATGCTCGAACGTGAGAGGTTATAACCGACTGTATTTAGTGACCTTGACTTTTGTATAAAAAATGCAAAAATAAAAATGGGATCTTAGGTCAAAAATTGGGGTATGACAAAGCGCTCTTTGACACTTGGTTCCAGGTTGGCACCCACTTTTACTTCTTTCCTGTCTTCCTCTGTCCCCAAGTTGGTGGTTTCTAGCAACTCTTCATGAGGCAAAATAGCCCTCTCTTCTTGTTGTAGAAGTCTGGCTAACTCTCCCGGCACTTCACAGTCTTCGTCAACTTCGTACTCAACATGATTGACCAAATCTTCAGAGTTATCGAAGGCTAAAGCAGAATAGTCACCCATGGAATCCAGAGTGGAGGGGTACCTACATTTGTGAGTGTGGGTGTGTGTAAGGGATAGCCATCCTTAAACAAAAGCAAAATGCAAAAGGAAAGAAAATGAACACAACAGTTTATAAATGAAGACGTCCAATGATTCATTAAAACATGGCATATGATAATGAAGAAAATGAAGCCCTTACAAATGAACCTACATGCCCCGGGCAAGGCATGACGTGAAAATAGTGTGCGAATTTTTAGTTATTACAGACCAACAAATAGGAAATTGTTCAAAGATAAAATTACTGGTTGATAAAGGTGATGGGAATAAAATCCTTTGCTTCCTAGTTGCTTAAACCCCCTTAGACGGTTGGAAAGATCCAATCTGTGAAGTTGTCCTCTTCATCTTCATCTTCTACATCATTAATTCAGTGGTGAGTGATCTTTACAAGTCGCCCTCCAGTCTTGGAACGACGCATAGCCTTCTGTCCTGCAGCTGTAAACCCTAGTCCAAATTTGTCTATCTTATGGGGAAAATCAGGCAACTGTCCCCATACTGTACTCTTCCCTTCTTTGATCACTGCCTCTGCGTCCTTGAGAGATGCCATCCTAGGCACATGCTTGGGAATGATAGGTACCTCAACCATTGTCTTTGCAACTGCTACCTCAGGAGAAACTTCCTCAAAATGTTGGAAAGGCGTTTCGATGAACTCGCCATCCAACTCCACATAGCGGAAGGAATTGAGATGACTTATCATGTACTCTTCCTCACCGTGCACTGTTATAATCTTACCCTTAACAGGATATTTCAGCATTTGGTGCAAAGAGGAGGTAACTGCCCCGACATAATGGATCCACAGTCTTCCTAACAAACACGAATATGACGGACGAATGTCCATCATGTAAAAGGTGGAGTTGAAAACTTATGTGCCTACTTTGACAGGAATGTCAACCTCTCCATGAACCATTCTTTTGGACCCATCAAAGGCCCTAACAACGATGTTACTAGGTTTGAGAGTCAATCATTCGAAGTCCAAACGGTCCAATGCCTTCTTCGGCAACACATTCAAGGAAGAACCAGTATCAACTAAGACATGGGCGAGGGTGGTTCCTCTACATTCAACTGATACATGTAGCGCGTCGTTGTGTTTCCTTCCTTTGGGAGTTAAGTCAGCATCGGAAAAGCCAAGGCCATTATCAATAGTAAGACTGGCCACACACTCCTAAAACTGGTCAGCCGAAGTCTCTTGGGGTACATGTTCCGCCTTCAAAATTTTGATCAGGGCCTTAGCGTGGGCCTCATAACAGAGTAGAAGAGCCAACATTGAAATTTTAGAAGGGGTCTGGCCTAGCTGTTCCACGATGTCGTAGTCTCTCTTTCTGATTATTTTCAAGATTTCATCCATTTCTTTCTGAGTGGTTTCGGGGATAACCACATCATGAGCCTTCGTCCTGACAGGCGCTTCCAGTATCCACTTACCCTTATTGGTAGTATCAACAAATGGTCTTACTTCAGGAGTATCCAATTCTTCAATTACCGGGTCTTGCACAAATGACCTAACAGGTGCAGAAGCTTCCGAAGGTCCGAAAACTGCTTGAGAGGGAGCAATCTCCGGAGAAAAGATTCGGCCGCTGCGGGTTATCTTGCTTGTTCTCGCGATGTTCCCTATGTCAGGGGTTTCCTGTTCAGAATTCTCTTGGACTGCTTCAATCTGTTTGATACCATGATAGAAGATTTCTCCTCCATAGTTCCATGGTATCATTTTGCTAGATTGATACGGGACAGGTCCCGGCATGGTGATCTTTAATGGTACAAATTTAGGTTCGGGCGTAATCCTGACAGGCCTTTTGCAAGCCTTGGGAGTATTGTCGGAAATGGTTATGATTGCAATATCGTTGGTTGAAGTAGCAAAAGTAGCAGGAGTGAAGGTATCAACAGGTTTTTTTTGGAAGAGTATCTCTTGGGTATCCATCAGGCGTTGGACACCTGATTTCAACATTGGGCAGTCAGCTCGTATGTTCAAACAAAAGTAACATTCCTTCCCGCGGCCTGGGAATATCCCGGCTCTCATCAAATTCTCTTTAATTACTTGCAACGGAGTCAAAAGATCAACAACATCAGTAACATGAGGTCTTCCATAACGGCATGAACATTATGGCCATGCTTGGGCATCGGAGCACATATCACATTGGGCTTCTGAGGAGCATCAAATTCTACTTCCTTGGCGTTAATCAGGTCCTGGATTTTGTTCTTAAGCGCCCAACAATTATTGGTATCGTGCCCAACACTGTCATAGTGGTAAGCACACTTTGCATTGGAGTGGTAGTATGGAGAGGAGGTATTAGGGTTCTTTGGCGCTTCCTTTAAACTGGTAAGATTCAGTTTTAACAAATGAGGGAGTACTTGAGCTGGAGTCATGTTGATTCGGGTGAACTGCCGTTGTGGCCTTTCTACCCGTTGTTGATTAGGTCTTGACTGATTGTTACGAGGTTGATCATTTGAAGAGTTCTGAATCATCACAACCCCTACAGTTGGTCGGCGCTCGGTCCTTCCTGACTTTTCTGAGAGTAAACAGCAGAGGCTTCCTTCTTAGTTGGGAAGGTTTTCTTAACAGCAGTGGACGCGGATGTATCTTTCTGAATCTTACCACTTTTAATATCGGCCTTGACCCTTTCGTCGGTCAAAATTAGTTCAGTAAATCCCGCGGAAGAACTCCCGATTAAATGATTGAAGAAAGGGCCAGACAGAGTCCCTAAAAACATGTCAACCAGCTCTCTATCTGATAATGGTGGCTGCACCCTTCCAGCCAGATCACGCCACTTCTGGGCATACTCTTTAAATCCTTCATTGGAAGCTATCCCCATACTTTGTAGCTGAGTACGAGTGGGTGCCAAATCAGCATTGTATTGGTATTGACGGTAAAAAGCAGCAGCTAAGTCTTCCCAATTGTGAACCCCTGATCTCTCGAGTTGATAGAACCAATCCAATTGTGTGCCTGACAAAATATCTTGGAAAAAGTGTACCCAGAGGTCTTTATCAGATGAGTGGGGTTGGATATTTCTGACATACGATCTCAGATGCATCTTTGGGCAGGATAGGCCGTCATACTTAGAAAATGTTGGTACTTTGAATTTGGGAGGGATGACGATCCCAGCAACCAACCCTAGTTCTTCAAAATCTAAACCAGGTACCCTCTGCAACTCCATGGCTGCCAATCTATCCTCAAGATTCTTATATTTATCATCCGCCGGGGGATATTGCTGTTTGGATTAATATTCGTCTTCTTCCTCTTCCTCCTATTCAACTTCAGATTCAGACGGTACCGCAACCCCTTTTCCTTTACCAGCCCCTTCATCAGACGTTGAGGGGAACTCGAGAACTTTTCTAGCGTTGCTTTCAAACCTTCTTCCAAAAGTGGCTACTCCGGGCGTCTTCTTCTTTTTCTCTTTATTCTTCTCCAACAGTGCTTTGAGGTCCTCTTGACCCTTTTCTAAGGTCACGAGGAGTTGCTGGAATTGAGAATTCTGTGCTTGCAGATCCTTAACCGTCTGCTCCAAATCCATCTTGCTGAAATAAACAGCAGAAAGATAAGGAAACCTGGTGTGAAGACCTGTTTATGCATATGATGAATGGTATGTTATTCATGTAATGCATTCAAGGATTCAAAAATTCAAATTTGTTGCAAACAAAAATAGAACACACGTCATATTAAGAAGAAATTGTTAGTACATAAGTGCCCCATGGGAAAAATATTACAAAATTCTTAATGTAAAAAGACATTGCACATCCTCTTTGGTGCGATGTAAGTGTTTAGAGTTTCCTCCTCATTAAGTCGGCGGGTGAGCTCCAAAACCTTCTTCTCACTGGCCTAAAAGTTGGCTTCAAAAGTATTCTGTTCTTCTTTGAGCTGGATCCAACTCTTTTGCATTTCTTCCCATGATGTTGTCATGTCAGGATGTAGGATGGTGTATGGAACCTCTCCTTCCATACAAGGCTCTTTGATCAAAGGGAGAATATGAGGGTATGGCATCATAAGATTTTGGGCGCGGGTTCGTACCCACTTGAGGTAAGGCTCAAGGGGGATGGAATTTTTGTTCCCCAGTGTCTTACTATCCACTTTGTTGGGCATCCTCCAAGCTCTGATGAACCTTTGTCGAAGTCCTTGCGCATCGTTGTTGATGTCAAAAACTAGGTCAGGAATCAGCATGTCTTGAGGGCCATCCCTCCTAGCATATCCAAACTGTCTTAGATCTAAACAAGGGTTGTAGGTAATGCCTCCCCTAATGCCAAGTAGTGGGACATTAGGGAATTCTCCACAACGATCAATGATGATGACATTTTCTCTGGACCAAGAACACCAATGTACATCAGAATGTGTGAGGGTCATCAACCGTTGTGACCACCTTAAACCCTGCTCATTCTTCAAAACTGATTGTGGAAGGTGAGAAATAAACCACCTTGCTAGGAGAGTAGTACATCACATGGGAATACCTCTTTTCCTCATTGTTCGTGTGTAAAATGAGTGTAGGATGTCCCCAAGCAATGTAGGTATAGGATTCCTGGATATGAAAATCTTGACAGCATTCACATCTATAAGTTGATCAGGGTTTGGGAACAAGACCAACCCATAGATAAGGAGTGCCACAATCTCTTCAAAGGCTTGTAGATCAAGAGAATTCCAACAGTCTTATGCCTTCTCAAACATAAACTTTGCCAAGAATCCCTTAACACCGCTTCTAGTCTCCCAATGTCCTTTGATGTCAGATGGTTGCAAGTGTAATGCTTGAGAAACATCTTCAGGCTTTGGTTATTTTTCCGTACCGTTGTAGGGTAGTTGATGAATAATAGGAATTCTCAGGAGTTTAGAAAATTCCTCCAAAGTGGGTACTAATTGGTAATCAGGCAATGTGAAACAGTGGTGTAGGGGGTCAAAGAACTGGAAGAGAACTTTCACCATGTCTTCTTCAATGTTGGAGTTGACCAAGTTGAGAAGTCTACCATGTCTTTCACTGAAGAGAGAATTCTCTGGAATCATGGATGTAAGCTCCTTGAGTTGAGGAGGGATTCTCACAAGGTTGACTTGAATTGTTTTCTTGCAAAGAGATTCAATGACCTAGAAAACAAGAACAAAGATGAAGATCCAAACCCTTGAAATGGTTAGTGGATGCATATGATGCTTTATGATGTTCATGATGTATGCACAAGCACATGTACAAGCAAGTCACACAAAACCCTAGTTTCAGGCTTGCATGAGGTTTCATAGGTAAATACCCTCTTGAGTTTAGTTGGCTCAAACCTGTCCTATAAATAGTAATCGGGTTCTAAGGAGCTCAATATCATTGGGTTATTTTCTATGTTCATTGTATTTGTTTAGCCACTTAACTAGCGACCAAAATATTCCAAGAAAACAACCCTCAATTAGTGTAGTATCGCATATCTACCAACTTCGGACTGCACCAAAGCCGGTCATCTCACCACCCCTAATAAAAGGCCAAGATGGTCAAGTAAGGTTCTAAGAGTTCATTAGTGCTTCATGACATCACTCAGCGGCCCCGTATTCTCTTTGATTGACTCAAAGGCTACTAGTACTCACAAATATGTCGCACTAATATAGGTATTGCTTCAACCATGTCGGTATACCCGGCACAGTTTCCACAACGTATTGCTATTTACCTATGAATGTTTCCCAAATCCGGGTAGAGGATTTCAAGCCCAAACAAGAGAACCAAATGTAAAGCAATCAAGGCAAACAATATAATCATGGAAAGGGTAATATAAGCCCTAAGGTTACTCCACTTTTAAAGTTGTCCCCAGCAGAGTCTCCAGTTCTGTGATACAGTGGGAGAACTGACTTGGGATTTTGCGTTTGTATTTGCAAATGTTTCGGTTTAGCAAGAGTCACCATCGACTTTTTATTTTATCCTAAGGAAAGGTCAAAAAGCACAGGAAAGACCTTTGAGATGTTTTCTTGGGTTCGGGGAGAAGATTATAGAAAGGGAAGGTATTAACACCCTTTCTATCCATGGTTATCCATGGGCTCTTAGTTACTTGCTTAGATCACTTGCTTTGCATTTTCAATTGTTTGAAATGGTGCTTTGTGTGTGGTTTTGAAAGATGTTTTGAAAAGGGGCCATCGTTGTGGCAACCTTTGTAATGATTCTTGTTTGAATGTATACAAAGGTGTTTTTGTCTTTTGAAAAGTTTTCAATGTTTGAAAGTAGGGTTTTGAAATTGTGTTGTGAAGTGTGTTTTGAAGATAGCAAGGATGTTTTTGCAAGTTTTGATCAAGTAACTAAGAGTTGTCTATCCTATTTTACTCAAAGATCTTTCTTATGTTTTTTAACCCTTTTAACAGTGTTGTTTCACCATTGTACTTGGTGAACAACCTTGTGTTAAGATCTTAAACGGGACAGGCGCGGGTCATCGTATAGACCATGATAGCAATAGTGTCAAATATTTTTGGCAATTTTCTTGAGGGACTTGATCATTTTGTTTAGGCAACTCAGATAGCATAATCGAGGGACTATGATCTTTGTTTTGTTTTTGTTTTGCCAAAGTACTTGACATGCACACCATGGCCCATTTTTGAAGGCAATAAGTGGATTGAAACCCTAGGGGTGCAAGTGTGCCTTGTGTTTGTTTTTTCATGCATTTTTGTCTTTGATTAGGTCAAACTATTTGTTGGTTTTGATTTTGCATACAAACCCTAAGTCTAATCATGGCATAATTGGAAGCATTTAAAGGTGCGAGAATTTAAATTCTACACTATTACAACATGATATAGGGAGGGGGGGTACAATTTTGAATAGGGGATTATTTTGCAAGAAATATAAAACCCTAATTACTATTACATCCAAATTGAATTTACAAGGCATAATATTTAAATATACAATATTTAAATAAATACAATAAATAAATATTAAATAAAATGTATTATGCAAAAAAGTTTTTATTTGTTCATGTATGCAAAAAGTATTTTTAATGTGAAGAAATGTAAAGAAATAAATAAAAAAAAGTCAATTTTAATATTTTTTTTGTTTTTTAGGGCAAAAACCCTAATTTCTTAAGAAAATAAATATAATGTATTATTTATGTACAAAAATGTATAAAAATGAAATATATCCTAAAAAGGTATTTTTTAGTATAAATAATGATAAAAATAAAATAAAATATTTTTGTGTTTTATTTCTAAATATTTAATAAAGTAAAAATAAAATATGTATATATATATATATATATATATATATATATATATATATATATATATATATATATATATATATATATATATATATATATATATATATATATATATATATATATATATATATATATATATATATATTAAATATATTAAGTGTATATAAAAATAAAATAAAATTATTTACAAAAAATGTATGTATTTCAAGAAAATATTTTCAAATGTGAACAAAAATAATAAATAAAAATAAAAGTATTTTTTACATATTTTTTAAATTTAAACAAAATAAATATAAAGTATTTAATGTATTAATGCTAGAAATAATTAAAATAAATATCAAATAAATATAAAAATTTAAGAAAATATTTTTTTAAGTATTTTTTATATTAGAAAATAAAATATCAAAGTCAGAAATGAAATAAAAATGCAAAAATAATAAAAAAATACAAAGAAATGGGCCAGGGGGTGCTGAAAGTGAATTGGGAGGTGTCAAAAGCAAAGAAATCCAGGCCCAGCCCAAACTTCATCTTCAACCTCCAGATGTTTGAAAAACGCGCGTTTTCCACACTGACCTGTATCTCCTGTATTTGTGATCCTTTGACAAAACTCAAAACATGAAACTTGTAGAGCATCAAACAACGAACTTAACCATATAAAAAACTTAAGCTAACTCTCAAAGACCAGAGAGAATTTCTCTGGCCCTAATTTCTAACCTAGTTTTTTTCAGAAAGTTCAGGGATGAAATTCTCCTAGCACGATTAATATAAATGAAAACTAAGCACGCGTATGGTTTCAGGGCTATGAATACAACATCTTTCATTCATAAACCTAAGTCTAACTATTCCTAAATAGAGAGATAGAAGTTCATGAAATACCTGTTTTAGTTGAGTTCGAGCTGGACAATGCAACAACTTTCAATGGTGCTTGAGGTTCTTTTGAGCTTGATTGATATCCACTGAACCTTTTCCAATGCTTAGTTTGTTTTGAAGTGGCCTGAATCGTGCTATAGAACTCAACCTACAGAACTTCAAAACAAAAATGGCAATGTGTGTTAATGGAGTTACAACAACCTGTGAATGGTCTGGACAGCTCAGGCAGATTGATTGGAATGTGTTTGAAGTAGTTTTGGACAAAACGCACGAGGGAATTTGATGATGGCTTGCAAAATGCAGAACTGGCCTTGTTTTGCAAGAAAATGGGGGTTTGGAGTATGAGGGTGCTTTAGGGGTGAAAGGCTCATGCTTCTGACTTGTTAGGGTATGAGAAACTTGTTTGCAATGTTTGTGTAAGCTGACTCAGGCTGGTTTTTGAGTTGGGAGGATTTGGACAAATTTCTTCTTTGTGAATCAAGAATGTGTAACTTGTTCTCACAGGCCTGCACCAGTCATGTATTATGATGCATACAATCTCCTTGATACTTTCAATTTGTGGATTTGATTTTGCTTCATAGATATGGCCCCATGCTTCAAAGATCATGGTTTGACATAAAGTATATCTTTTCAAAAACGACAATGTACCTTTTTCTAATTAAGGATTTGTTTTGTGTGTAATGTCCAAATGGCCAAGATAAAGCATTATGGAGTGTGAATTGGTTTAGAGGCCTGTAATTGTGAACTATGCTAGCTTGGTAAGATTTGGCAAATGGTATGAACATGTATTAGCCATGGTTACAAAGTGAGTTTTTGCCAACTTCAAGCATTCGATTCTCCCTAACCACAAAGGTGTTTGATGAGTTCTTGGACAATTTGGAAATCTTGAAACATGTAATATAATCCATATTTAAAACGAAACTTGAAACTCCAAGTGTAACTATGTGAAAAATGGCCAAGAAGATGGGTCAAAATCCTGCCTAAACAAGGGCAAAATTTCTCTAAGTTAAAAGTTTTAGGTACCCTTGTTTCAAAAATCATAACTTGAGACCCAAGCTTCTTTTGAGAAAACATTATGAATCAAAGTTGTAGACTTTGTGATGGACTAGAACTTTCATGTTATAAGTTTTGTTTGAATCCATTTGCATCTTCGTGAAAAAATGGGACAAAGTTAGGAAAAAATAAGAAAATTTTATAACTTAGAAAATTTCTTAGTTATGAAATTTTTCCATTTTAAACCCTAATTTGCAATTTTGGGTTTCTTGATGAACAAGTTTCATAATTTGACATGTCTTGATGAAAAATGACCCTTGACACTTGATTTTGACCAAAAAGTCAAAGTTTGGCTTTTCAATATACAGTCAAATTTTGATCAGTTGACTGAAAAATTCATCTGCCAATCCTATGCATTTGGGATCTTTTGAACTTGTTGATTGGGTCAAGACAATGTCATTGACTCCTTGTGTCCATGGTTGATCATGATTTGCCATTGGTTAGGTCAAACAGTCAAAAATTGCCTTTGTACAATCAAAACCCTAAAAATGACCATTTTGCCCTTTTGATTGGTTCATATGAGTTCATAATGTTGATGTGGGTCAAAATTCATGAGGTTTGACTGTCAATTGGCCACAGTTGACTTTTTCCCCAATACAGCTGATTTCTAGGTCAATTGACCAATTGACTAGGCAAAAATTTGATTCAAGGCTTGAAACTTGGTATGGGCAAGCTTGTGAGTCCAATATGAAGCATGAAAGTCACTTTGGGCATTGTAGGTCAAAACATCTCTGTGCAAACTCAAACCCTAGTTTAGGTCAACAGTGCAAGGAGGTGTCTTGAGCAGAGCAAACCCTAGCTTAATCTCGAGTTCCAAGTGACCATGATATGCACAGCGCGCCAGATCCCTTGGATTTGATTATTAATGCGTTTTTACTCTCATCCAATGGTCCAAATATTTTTACTTTTATTTTCTTTTCTGATTTTTATATTTTAATTGTTTTAAATTTCAAAAAATCATAGAAAATTCATTTTAATCCAAAAAATCTGAAAAAATTATGAAAAAATATTTTGATTATTCTCTTTCTGATTTTTATTTATTCACAATTTAATTTTGTGTTTTGGTATTCTTTATAAATTTACACTTTATTTGAATTGTTTTAAATGTTTAAAAATACTTTTATGCATTTTTAAATTCTAAAAAAATTATGGAGTGATCCAATGATATTGTGACTAATATTGATGACCTTAATTTATTTTTATTTCTGACTTTATTATTTTTATCATTTTTGGTTTATTTTACCCATTTGTTTTTAAAATATAGTTTCTGACTTTAAAAAATTACCAAAAAAATTTTAAAATTTTTTGAGCCCTTTTCTGATTTTTCTATGGTCTTACTTTTTATTTCTTTATTAATTTTAACATAGTTGATATTTTTCTCTTTATTTTCTATTTTTAAACATTATTTTTAAACCCTTTGTATATATTAAAGTGTAATATTATTTTGTGACTATTTTCTGGCTGATCTTGGGTTAAATTTTGGATCATGAACTTTATTAACATCATTGGATCCATGATGTTGAGGTTAACTCCATAAAAATGGATGAATAATTTTAATAATAGTTTGATTAAATTTAATTCAAAAGTGGTTTGTATATTCTCTCCCATCCCTCTTCATATCATCCCCTTATTGCACTAAATGTTGTTGGAGCATGATCTTTATATCATGTCTCAAAACAAATTGTGCATAGATTGCTATTGACCGACCTCAAAATAGGTGTGACTTCTATATAAGTCCACTTACGATTGCTTAACATAGCGCTAAATTTTCTCCTGATTCGAAAAAATGATCATTCGTGGCCCAAACTTATGTTTGCAAGCCCAACCATGTTAATTTGATCTCTTTGATCCAATAAACTTGAGATCCATTGTGTGAAGGATTTTGTTCTACCAATCCTCTAATGGATCTATAACACCTTTGGTCAACGCGGATCACTTAAACATCGTTGATCATTAAATGGAAGTTATGAGAATTCCAAATGGATGATATACTTGACAAAAAGCAAATGCAATTTGTTGTGTGGAGGCTTTGGTTCTACCAATCCTCTAATGAGTTCCAAATGTAAGCTTCAAGATGGTCATCCAACTAACCACTAATTATTTACTTGTTCTACTTTATGCTTTTATTCTTTTTATGCTTTATGTACCATTTACTTTTAGAATTTTCATTTCATTCCATTTTCATCTTTGCTCATTTGAGCATCTACTTTCTTGTCATTTTTTTTATTTTTCTCACTTAAGCTTTTCTTTTCCTTTTTAAGATACTTAATAATCAACATAAACCCTAAGAAATGTTTACTGGTACTTGGACTATTTGGTTACTATCCTTGGCATTATGGAGTATGGGACTTTTCTTGTACTTAGGTTAGAAACCTTTGCCTATATTGAAGACCTTGTGATCTTATCTGATTATTTTGTCTGGAGCTCTTGAGGTTTACCTCAAGACATTGGGTTGTTTGTTTGTTTGTGTGCACGTTATTGTGATTACACTCTTTGTTTGTAATCTGGAATTCACCCATATACAGCCGTTACTCTACCCAATTTTTTGTGAAGACTTAATACACTTGAAGTTTGGTTCTCTCAAGAGGTCTAATATTTTTTTGCTTGATTGGTTTCAATCCAAGGAATGGGAATTCTTTCTTGGCTCGTAATGTCAAATTTTGGCTTCTTGTTGGTTAGATGGTTCTTATCCCTAGGTTTTACCTTATGCTTTAGGATAGTCTCTTCTTCTCCTCCCATCTTCTTTACTTTCAAAAATCATCTCCCTCCCTTTGAAAACTCTTCTTGTTTTAAACTTGAACCACTATCATAATAAACTTGGACTTAGGTCCATGCATTTTCAAACATTTTCATAAATAAACTTTAATAAACTTAATAATACTTTGACATTTTTGTGAGAAGACTAAAAGTCAATCAATCTCATTTCAAACCATTTTTGCCACTTTGGCTTTTATCTTTAAACTTTTCTCAAAATATTGAACTCTTGTCAATCCTTGTAGTGATGCAAACAATTATACTTCTACAATATGTAGTGAAGAGAGATATTTTCCACTTGGGTGTTGAGTGAGGCATTGTTGATTTTAAAATCCAAGCCATATCCTCCACTTTGAGATGATGCAAATTCTCCTTCCTCATAATTGTGGGTAGTAGGTATGTTTTCCACACGGACAATGACGATGATGTTTTATCTCATAAAATTATTCAACACATTTGTGTTTTAAAATTTTTTAAAAGAGGAACTACGTGTACCCTGATCCCCTATTGCACGAAAAGGTGGTATGTAGGCACTAAAGGTTCGCAACCGCAGCGGGTGCAAAAATCATAAAATAAATATATTTCTTTTCTCACCTCCACCATCCATTTTTATACAACATTTTTTATAGCCAAAATATATAGATTTTACAAAAAGGTTCCTGCGGAGTACCGTAGATGTTTAGCGTGCTAACACCTTCCCTTTGCATAACTAACCCCCTTACCTTGAATCTTTCCCCTTCTTTTTGGGTTATTCGCTCTTTTCCCAATCCTTTGGAAACAATAAAGCGCAGTGGTAATTTTTATTTTGATTTGTACAAAGTCTAGTCAATCCAATGGCTTAGTCTTAAACATTTCTACCGCTACAGAAAAATGGCGACTTCACTGGGGAGAGGTTGACCTCTTGCTGGTCCATCCCTAAGTGAGTTGAGCCTATCTTTGTTTATATCTGTATATGTGTTATTATTGTTTTTTGTGTTACATGTTGTATATATGTTTGTCTGAATTTTCCTGGTTTTTAGGGTGCTTGGTGGTTACTCATAAGTCCTATACCTGAACTTGGGCAAACTTTAAGATAGGACGGGCGGTATAGTCATGTTAACTATGAGGAAGTAATCACAAAAAAGGAGGCATGAGATCCCCCACTCAGTGGAGGACCGTTTGACTGTAGTGTCGTTTACCGAGTAATCGAGAAGACATACTGCTTTCGACCTGGGAGCCTGCTGAAACTGAGGATCGTAGAATACCAAAACCATCTTGGCCTTTTAGGTGTAGTGCGGAAGCTATGACGGAGTAATCCAGAAATAGTTGTCCTCTAGAACCTTGTTCGGTAAGTGATAACTTTTAGACCAACACCTTATGGGTAGTACCTTTGACCTCATGCTCGTGACGTTGAACCTACGAACCCTATATGTGTGATCTTGTGTGTGATTGCTGCATCATGCATCCATGCACTCATAAGCATATTTTGAAGAAACCATATTTTAAGGGATTTAAAGGTTGACCATTTGTAAATATCTCAGGTACCTTTTGACCATGGATTCTGGAAAAAGAAAAACCGAGAAATACAGTTTTAAGGATCCCATGATAGATGAGTTGATCAGTCTAATTTCCATGATCGAGTGTTCTGCAGAATTTCGTAAGAAGTATGGATCCATTATTCCTCTCATGAATATGAAGATGAAAGAGGGTATTCTCTCGACCTTGGTTCAGTTCTATGATCCAATGTATCATTGCTTTACTTTCCCCGATCATCAGTTGATGCCTACACTAGAGGAGTATTCTTATCTATTGGATTTACCTGTTATCGATCATGTTCCTTTTACTGGTTTGGAGGGTGAGCCAAAACCACATGAGATTGCTGCTTTGATCCATCTGGGGAAATATGAGGTGGAAGCCCATTTGACTACTAAAGGAGGGATTAGAAGATTACCAACTCAATTCTTATTGGAGAAAGCTCGTTACTTTTCCAGGATGAAGAGTACAATTGCTTTTGAGGGCATCTTTGCTCTACTTGCTTACGGGTTGTTCTTATTTCCTAATGTGGACAAGTTCGTTTAAATTAACACTCTCAAGATCTTCATGATTGGAAACCCAGTTCCTACCTTGTTGGGTGATGCTTACTACTCTATTCATATTCATAATTCTTATCATGGGGGGATGATTATCTATTGCACGCCTTTGTTGTACCGGTGGTTTATCTCTCATATACCTCTGTCTGATGCTTTTTGGGATGTCACGAAAGAACCCCGTTGGGCTCCTAAGATCATGGCTCTTACTCACTTTGATATTGATTGGTATCATCGAGCTTACCAGGATATAGAGATTATTGACAGTTGTGGTAGTTTCCCCAATGTACCTCTTCTTGGTACAAAGGGAGGAATTAACTATAACCCTGTTCTTGCACGACGACAACTTGGTTATCCGATGAGGGATAAACCGAATAGTATTCATTTGATTAGTATCTTTCTGAAGGAAATAGAAGACCATAGGGAAGCTAGGAAACAGATTGTGAAAGCCTAGCGTCACATTCATAAGAAAAGTAAGAAGGATTTGGGACCTAGGGGTGCTGTATCTTTGGAGCCATATCTTCAGTGGGTCCAATTGAGAGCTATTCAGTTAAAGACTTCGTATACCCGAGAGAAACCCATTCCTGATCTATTTGTGAAGACCACTCTTCCCTTATTAGATAATCTAGAAGAGCTGCAACTTGCTTTGGTTAGGATGCAACAGGAAAAAGATGCTTGGAAGAACAAGTTCCAAACTTTAGAGAGTTCCTATAGAGCAGACTTGAAGGAGAAAGAAGACTTGATTGAGATCCTTGAGAGTAGAGTGGTAGATTCTATGGAGAGGCAAGGGGATTTATTTTCTCTTAAGCATCAATCAGGTGCTGATTACTCATTTCCTGATTCAGATGATTGGAAGGAGGTTGCCATCAGACATGCGGAAGAAAACCAGAGGTTGAAGGCTCAGATTTCCAGGCTCAAAGGGAAGTGCCAGCTTATAGAGTGATCTCCATCAGTTCTATTTCTCAGGGTTTCAGATTTTATTTGAATCTTGTACTTGGGATTATTGAGACTTGTAACCCATTTTGAAGTTATTATAATAAAAATTTTAGTATTTCAAATGTGTTATTACTCTGATATTTGCAATGTGTCTATAAATCTATAAATCCCTTGAAATATTAAATAACAAAGTAAAATTAATCATCTGAGTTACATATCATGCATCATATTACACATTTTTCTTGCAATTTTTATGCATATTCAGGTGTCTTACCAAGCTTCTTTACTTCGTTCAACAAGTTGACTCATCACTACAACACTCAGGCGAATTTCAGAAAGAAGATGGACAACTTAGAACAAGAGAATCGCGAGCTGCACGAGGAAGTTTCTGCTTTGAAGGCCAGCATGGCCAATCTAACTACTCTGATGGAAGCTCTGGTGGCTCCTCAGAATCAGCCACTGAGTGTTCAATCTCAACCTACAAGGGAAACTACTGAAGATCCGATTGTTCCCTTATTTGCTACTCCGACTGTTGTTCAGAATCGCATGCCCCAAGGTTATCCATGGGGAATGCCAGAGAATTTTGCACCTGAAGGTTTTAATCTTGATCCTCAAGATACTCCAGTTGTTCATACTATTGTTACTCCTGCATCTCCTGTGGTGTATGCTGCTCCTGCTGCGCCTCCTTCGGTGAATATGGTCTCGCTTGTTAACGATGATGTGTGTCGTCCTTTCCCTCCACTGAGTGAAAACTTGTGTCTTTATGACAGAATGGATGATTTTCCAGAGCATTTTGACAAGATGCAGAGAGAGATGAAGGACCTCAAGGGAAAAGAGCTATTTGGGCAGAATGTGAATGAGTTATGCTTGGTCCCGAATGATAAGATACCTGCTAAGTTTAAAGTATAAGAGTTTGAGAAGTACAAGGGAAACACTTTCCCTCGTGCTAATCTGGTAATGTACGTGAGGAGAATGTCTACCCATACTGATGATCAGTGTCTGCTGATTCACTTTTTTCAAGATAGTTTGACGGGTGTTGTGCTGAAGTGGTATATGAGTTTGGACAGCGCCAATATCCATACTTTTAATGATTTGGGAGAAGCATTCATCAATTAATACAAGTACGACATGGACATGGCTCCTGACCGTGATCAACTCAGGGCCATGATTCAGAAAGACAGGGAATCGTTCAAAGAATATGCACAAAGATGGCGTGAGGTATCCGCCCAGGTGATTCCTCCCATGGAAGAGAAGGAGATGACTAAGATTTTCTTGAAGACGCTGGGTGCTTTCTACTACGAGAGAATGGTAGCAAGTGCACCAAGTGACTTTACTAAAATGGTAGGAATGGGTATCCGCTTAGAAGAGGCTGTAAGAGAAGGCCATTTGACGAAGAGTGAAGGATATGGAGGTGTAAAGGAGCCATCTTATGGGTTTACCAAGAAGAAGGAAGGGGATGCAAATGTTGTCATGCAAGAGAGGAGGGTTGACACTCCTAGAAGTAATTATCAGCGTCATCAATAAGTCGCCTCATGAGTGTCACTCCTGTCATGAGTGTCACTCCAACTACCGTTGCTTATCAGAGACCATCCCAGTAGGGGAATCAAGGGTATAATTAGAGAAGGGAGAGTTATGACCCTATTCCTATGATTTATACAGAGTTACTACCGACATTGATTCAAAAGAAGTTGGTTCATAATCGATCACCTCCCGTCGTACCATCACCATTTCCTTGGTATTACAAGGCATACCAAACATGTGCTTTTCATCAGGGAGCACCATGGCATAATGTTGAGAATTTCTATCCTTTGAAGATTGAGGTACAGAAATTGGTGAAGTCTGGTATTCTTTCTTTCAAGGATGTGGGTCCTAATGTGAAAGACAATCCTCTACCCAAGTATGGAGGAGCAAATGCTGTGAATATGGTGTCCGGTTGTCCAGGCGACTTCCGGATTTTTGATATTCATATAGTTAGAGGAGATTTGGTGAAAATGCATGCAGACCTCTGTGAATTTAACCACTATACACATGACCATTCCGGTTGTGCTATTTGCAGTACAGACATACAGGGTTGCGATAAGATAAAGGCTGATTTACAGGAGATGATGGATGAGGTCCTCATCCACATAATCAGGCCTAGGGAAGAGTATGAAGAGGAAGAGAATATGGTTTCTGGATGTCCTGGAGAGTTCATAATTTTTGATGTAGAGTATATGAATGAAGACCTTGTGCAATTGCATGCTACTTTCTGCCACATTGTTAGTCAAGTAGAACACCAATATGGATCTTGCCAAATTTGTTGTCGAGACTCTTGAGGATGTTCAATCGTGAAGAAGGGTGTTCAGTTGTGGTTAAACAATGGAACGATCAAGGTCACAAGTCAGAGGGATGATTATCATGAGGTTGATATGATTGAGGTTTATTTGACTGGAGAAGAGTCGGATGAAGAGTATGCTTTCGCAGATGAGTGTTTCTCCTCAAATGAAGTTTTATTTTCCAGAAATGACTCAATGATGACTGATTGTGTTGAAGAAGGGGTAAACGTCATTGTACCTTGTTTTGGTGAACCCGCCCATTTTGAAGTTGAGTATCATAACAAGCCAGCTGTTACCCCATTGGTGATTAGTTTGTCGGGTCCTATCCCCTACAAGGCAGCTATGGTTGTGCCTTACAAATACAACACTGCAATCTTAGAGGATGGAGTGGAAGTTCCCATCCATCCAATGCCTGATGGTGGGAATATAGTTGAAAATAATAGGGTGACCCGCAGAGGTCGTGTGTTTGCGCCATTTGTTCGAAGAGATGTTGGTGCTGGAAAGAAAATTACTGAGAATGATGAACCTAAGAAGGATACGGGTGAGACTAGTGGAGCTACGTTAGAGAAAGAAGTGGATGATATTTAAAAGATAATCAAGATGAGCGACTACAAAATTGTAGATCAGCTACTGCAGACTCCTTCAAAAATATCTATCTTAGCTTTATTGATGAACTCCTCTGCTCATAGAGAATCCTTGATGAGGGTACTGGGCCAAGCTTTTATGGAGAGTGATATGCCAATAGACCAATTCAGCAGCATAATAGGAAACATTACGTCATGTAATAACTTGAGTTTCTGCGATGACGAATTACCAGATGAAGGAAGGAATCACAACTTGGCCCTCCACATATTTATGAACTTCAAGAATGATTCACTATCCAATGTGCTGATTGATAATGGATCTATGTTGAATGTTATACCAAGGATTACGCTTATGAAGTTGAAATATCAAGGAATACCTATGTGCCCTAGTGGAATAATTGTGAAAGTTTTTGATGGATCAAAGAAATCTGTTATTGGTGAAGTGGACTTGCCTATTCATATAGGACCACATTTATTTTAGATAACTTTCCAGGTCATGGACATTGTTCCCGCTTATAGTTGTTTTCTAGGACGGTCGTGGATACATGAGGCAGGAGCTGTCACTTCATCTTTACACCAGAAGCTAAAGTTTGTATGTGAAGGGAAAGTAGTGATCATAAATGGGGAGCAGGAATTGTTGATATCTCATTTGTCCTCTTTCAGCATTGTAGAGGCGGATGAAGCTGCTATTGGAACCCAGTTCCAAGCTTTATCCATTGACAACATAAGAGGAAATGATAATTCCATGGTTTCACTGAAGGACGTGCAACAGGTTATGCATAATGGTCATAGTGAAGTTTGGGGACGAATTGTGGATCCACCTGTGACCAAGAACAAAGCTGGCTTGGGGTTCTCTTCGAAGAATGACAAAGGTAAAGGCATGAAGTCAAAGTCTGTTGCAGGTAGGTATCAAGACATCTTCCGTAGCGGGGGATATCTTCATCCAACTGTTTCCAGGGTTAACGCCATTGTAGAGGATGAAGCAGAGAAGGAAATGCCGAATTATGTGACGAATGGAGTTAGGGTTCAGAACTGGATCACCATTGATGTTCCCTCTTACATACATGTTTCAAAGTAATTTTCTTGGTTAATCTTTTTGAAAAATATTTCACTCTGCCCAAGGTGGAAGTATTAATGTTGTAGGGCTTATCTGTTTGTTGTGACTTTTAAAATCAATAATAAAAGTTGTCTTTGTTTCCCAAATTATGTCTTTATTTTCTGCTTTTTCTTGGAAATGGTAATTAGAAAAAACCTTTCAAAATAAATAATAACTGAATTCAATCTTCATGATCACTTGATATATGTGTCAGTTTCTAAAAGCAATCACAAATCATATGTGCAGATTAATTAAAAAACTCGTTGAATACAATGACCATGCACCCTCTCCCAACTTTGAATGTCCTGTGTATGGGGCTGAAGAAGAAGATTATGACGAGATTCCAGAAGAGGTCTCATGGTTGCTTGAGCACGAGGAAAATACCATTCAGCTATATAAAGAGCCATTGGAAGTGATCAATTTGGGTTCAGAAGAAGATTCGAAGGAAGTCAAGATTGGAGCATTGTTGCATCTTGGTGTGAAGAGAAGGTTGATTGAGCTATTGAAAGAGTATGTGGATATTTTTGCCTGTTCTTATCAAGATATGCCTGGTCTAGATACAAATATTGTAGAGCATCGTTTTCCGTTGAAGCCAGAGTGTCTGCCAATCAAACAGAAGTTAAGAAGAACTCACCCAGATATGGAAGTAAAAATCAAAGAGGAGGTTCTGAAGCAGATTAATGCTGGTTTTCTTGTGACATCGGTGTACCCTTAATGGATTTCCAATATTGTCCCAGTACCGAAAAAAGAAGGAAAAGTCCGCATGTGCGTAAATTACAGAGATCTAAATAAAGCTAGTCTAAAATATGATTTTCCATTGCCACACATTGATATGCTAGTGGATAGCACAACAAAATTTAAAGTATTCTCGTTCATGGACGGATTTTCCGGGTATAATCAAACAAGAATGGCTCTAGAGGACATGGAAAAAACAACGTTTATCACACCCTAGGGAACATTCTATTACAGAGTGATGCCTTTCGGGTTGAAGAACGCTGGTGCAACGTACCAGAGGGCTATGACAACCCTATTCCATGATCTGATGCACAAGAAAATATAAGTATATGTCGATGATATGATTGCTAAATCCCAGACTGAAGAAGGGCATGTAGAAGATTTGTTAAAGTTATTTCAGCGTTTGAGGAAGTATCGTCTCTGTTTGAATCTAAATAAATGCACCTTCGGTGTTCGATCAGGGAAATTGCTGGGTTTCATTGTTAGAAAGAAAGGAATTGAAGTTAACCCTGATAAAGTCAAAGAAATTCAAGAGATACAAGCGCGAAGAACTGAAAATCAAGTCTGAGGTTTCCTCAGGCGTTTGAATTATATTTCTAGATTCATTTCCCACATGACTGCAACATGTGAACCGATCTTTAAGTTGTTAAAGAAAGATCAAGGTTGTGTGTGGACGGTTGATTGCCAAAGGGAATTTGAAAGTATTTAAGAATATCTTCTTGAACCTCCTATCTTGCTCCCTCATGTAGAAGGATGACCGTTGATTATGTATCTGAAAGTGTTACATAATTCCATGGGTTGTATTCTTGGACAACAAGATGAAACGGGGAAGAAGGAGTTCGGTATTTATCATCTCAGTAAAAAGTTTACTGATTGTGAGTCGTGGTATTCCATGCTGGAAAAAACATGTTATGCTTTTCCCTGGGCAGCAAAGAGTTTGCGGCAGTATATGTTGAATCACACTACTTGGTTTATCTCTAAAATGGATCCAATCAAGTATATTTTTCAAAAGTCTGCTCTTACTGGGAGAATTGCCCGCTGGCAGATGTTGTTATCTGAATATGATATCGAATACCGCACTCAAAAAGCTATTAAAAGAAGTGTGTTGGCTGATTATCTTGCTCAGCAACCAGTTGAGGATCACGAGTCTGTAGAATATGAATTCCCCGATAAGGATGTGATGTTCCTGAAAGTGAAAGATTGTGATAAACTGTTTCCTGAGGAAGGTCCTTACCCTGAATCTCGTTGGAGTATGATATTTGATGGAGTTGTGAATGCTTATGGTAAAGGAATTGGTGCTGTGATTGTCACTCCTCATGGATCGCACATTCCTTTTACTGCAAGGGTAACATTTGATTATACTAATAATATGACTGAATACGAGGCTTGCATCATGGGTCTCGAAGAAGCTATTGATCTCAGAATTAAAATTCTAGATGTGTATGGTGATTCAGCTTTGGTAATAAATCATATTAAAGGAGAATGGGATACTCGTCACCCCGGCTTGATCCCTTACAAAGACTATGCTAGAAGATTATTACCCTTCTTTAATAAAGTCAAACTCCATCACATTCCTAGAGATGAAAATCAAATGGCGGATGCTCTGGCAACTCTGTCTTCTATGTACCAAGTGAATACTTGGAATGATATACCCCAAATTATGGTTCGACATTTGGATATGCCCTCTCATGTGTTTACAATAGAGGAGGTAGCAGATAAAAAACCTTGGTATTATGATATCAAGCATTTTCTTCAGGCTCAGGAATAACCGATTGGTGCATCGAAGAAAGATAGAAAGACATTGAGAAGATTGGCAGGCAGTTTCTTTCTCAGTGAAAATGTGTTATACAAGAGAAATTATGACATGGTCTTGCTTAGGTGCGTGGATAGACACGAAGCAGACGTGTTGAAGCATGAGATTCATGAAGGTTCATTTGGCCCTCATACCAATGGACCTTCGATGGCTAAAAAGATGCTAAGGGAAGGTTATTATTAGCTGACAATGGAGTCCGACTGTTACAAATTTGAAAAGAAGTGCCATAAATTCCAGATTTATGCAGATAAGGTCCATGTGCCTCCGACACTTCTCAATGTGATTTCCTCCCCGTGGCCTTTCTCTATGTGGGGTATTGACATGATTTGGATGATAGAACCCAAAGCTTCGAATGGACACTATTTTATCTTGGTAGAAATTGATTACTTCACCAAGTGGGTGGAGGCTGCTTCATATGCAAATGTTACTAAGCATGTGGTTGTGCGATTGATTAAGAATAACTTTATATGTCCGTATGGTGTGCCGAGGATAATCATCATTGACAATGGCTCGAATTTGAACAACAAGATGGTGACAGGACTATGTGAAGAATTCAAGATTTTCCATCACAATTCATCTCCATACAGGCCAAAGATGAATGGGGTTGTTGAAGCTGCTAATAAGAATATCAAGAGAATTATCTAGAAAATGGTTGTTACTTATAAGGATTGGCATGAAATGCTCCCTTTTGCTCTACATGGGTATCGAACATTTGTCTGCACTTCAACAGGATCCACCCCATTCTCCCTAGTGTATGGAATGGAAGTTATACTCCCAGTCGAGGTAGAGATTCCCTCGTTGCGCGTGATAATGGAAACTAAGTTGACAGAGGCTGAATGGGTCCAGAACAGGTTTTACCAATTGAATTTGATCGAGGAGAAGAGGATGACAGCTTTATGTCATGGGCAGTTATATAAAAAAATAATGAAGAAATATTTTGATAAACAGGTCAAACCTCGTGAATTTAGAGAAGGTGACCCCGTGCTCAGGAAGGTCATGTCTTTCAACGCTGATTCTAGGGCCAAGTCGACTCCCAATTTTGAAGGCCCATATGTTTTCAAGAAAGCCTTCTCTGGCGGTGCATTAATTCTTGAAACTATGGATGGCGAGGAGTTCCCACGTCCCATGAATGTTGATGCAGTCAAGAAATACTCCGCCTAAAAAAATAAAAGAACAACTCGCTAAGTTGAAAACCTGAAAGGGAGACTTAGGCAAAAAAGGAACGTCTTGGTAGGCCGAAAAGCCGAAAGGGCGGTCTAGGCAAAATTTAGAGATCTAAACAGAATAAATTTCCCGCAAAGTTGAAAACCCGCAAGGTCAGCTTAGGCAAAAGTTATGGACTTTCTTGGCAAGTAACTACGTCAGACAAGACTTATTCGTTGAAGCAACAATCTTCTCGGATCCTCACCGTACTTCAACAGAAGCTACTGCTCAGGATTTCAAAAGTTGTTAGAGGAGATAGTGGTCATAGTATCTCAATGTATCTTTTCCATTATATATTACCATTTTCCTAACTTTGTAATCATCTATGGAGTCTCGCCATTTGCAGACTACCATTCTATTAATGAAATTTGAGCTTTTACCCAATTATTTGTATTTCTTATTTTATTTAGCTTGCAAAGACTCCATTTATTATTGATAATAACTTTCAAAGTGAAAAAGATTAAATAACAATATTGATTTTTCAAAAAAAAAGAAGAAGATTTTAGAATCTGCTTTTACTTTGATATTTGTGATGAAACAATGGCAACAAAAATTGTGATCCCAAGAATGGACAAACTCCAGTTGTTTTGAGAAGCTTTTGTTCCCCTCGGGAAGGTTTACTCAGGATGATTCGCCGTATTGGGTTTATGATTCGGATATCCTCGGTCATGTTTGGATTCATTTCTCCTCTTTTTTTAGTTTTCATGATGTGAAGTTTCAATCCGCATTTTCTCCAGTGAATTTTTGTTCGATCGGATGGAAGTTCGTTTTCCAAAGAAGTTGGTATCATAACCACTCTTGAAGAACGCATGTCCTTGGTTTCTCTAGCGAAGGACGTATTTTGGTTTCACCTTTGAGGATGTGGTGTTGACCACTCCAATGAAGTAGGCCTGAATTCCCAGTGAATGTTTTGATGTTTTGGTGTTAGTCTTCTTTACTTGAGACTGGTTTTGCAATCCCCAGTAGAAATGTTACTTTTGAAAACATTTGTTTCCCCAGTGAAGCCTGAAGAAGGATGTTCTATCCTTATATTTGTACTATTATGTCACTATGTTTTACTTCCGGATTATGTTTCTCCCCAATAAAGCTAAAGCAGCCAGTAGGTTTTATTTCCTCAGTTGGCATTTACTTTTTCTTGGAATGATCATCTTGGATGAAGTTTAGCCGAGTGTTGTTAGTGCCCGAGGTGGTTTTGCTTGGTTATTCCCAATGTTGTATATCTGTTTTGTCAGCATACGCACGATAACACTTATACATTCATACATACATCATGCATAGATAAAATTGGAAAATCATTGTTCATTGACATTTGTTAATATTTTTGTTGATATATTATCTTGTTTTGCAGAGTTACGTTGTCCTCTCTTCAATAGAGTGTTGGCCTTAAACAGGAAGATTTTTGCTTTATCCTTCCTGTACAGCACCTTGTTTGGATGGATTTGGTTTTCCCTCTTGAGTTTATTTCTCAAAGGATGTATTCTGGTTGACTGTTTCATTCTAGTTTATTTCTGGTTTGAGTCTGTGGTTCCACGGCAATATTATTTACTTTTGATTTCTGAAAACTTCATGTTTTGGTTGGTTTATTTTGCATGAGAAGACATTATCTCCTCAGCAGGAATATCATGGCATTTCCCCAAGAAGTCATATTTCTTTCCCCAGAAAGTCATTTCTTTTTACAGTCCTCCATGACAACAAGTAGCGGGTCTCTTTATTTGAGTAACATGTGCTTCCCTGTAAAAGTCAACGTAACTTTTTTTGCTATCTCCTCTATGGGTGAATAATTTGCATTTTGTCGTAAGATTACGCCAATGGATGGAAAGACTTTCAATATCACAGAAACAACTCGTTGCAAAATCTTTGCAAGTGGAAGTCTCTTTATTTGAGACAGGTTATATATTATCCTTTCCAGGTGGAGTGCCTTGGTTAAAGAAGAAGTTGAGACCCGTTCTAGTTGAAATGCCAGAATTTTAGGGAAACTTGTTATCTTTTTGCTATCCTCAGTGAACGTTGGTAGTTCATCGTTAGTGAACGGTGATGCTATGATATATTCTCTTTCTACCTTCAGCGAAAGTTGGTAGGACATCGGTAGTGAACGTAGATGTTTGTTATCTTTTTGCTACCCTCAGTGAACGTTGGTAGTTCATCCTTAGTGAATTATGGTGCTATGATATATTCTCTTTCTACCTTCAGTGAAAGTTTGTAGGACATCAGAGTGAACGTCGATGTTTGTTATCTTTTTTCTACCCTCAATGAACGTTGGTAGTTCATCTTCAGTGAACAATGGTGCTATAATATATTCTCTTTCTACCTTCAGTGAAAGTTGGTAAGACATCGGCAGTGAACGTCGATGTTTTTTATCTTTTTGCTACCCTCATTGAACGTTGGTAGTTCATCGTCAGTGAACGGCGGTGCTATGATATATTCTCTTTCTACCTTCAACGAAAGTTGGTAGGATATCGACAGTAAATGTTGATATTTGTTATCTTTTTGCTACCCTCAGTGAACGTTGGTAGTTCATCGTCAGTGAACGGCGGTGCTATGATATATTCTATTTCTACCTTCAGTGAAAGTTGGTAGGACATCAACAATGAACGTCGATGTTTGTTATCTTTTTGCTACCCTCAGTAAATGTTGGTAGTTCATCGTCAGTGAACGGTGGTGCTATGATATATTCTCTTTCAATCTTCAGCGAAAGTTGGTAGGACATCGGCAGTGAACGTTGATATTTGTTATCTTTTTGCTACCCTCAGTGAATGTTGGTAGTTCATCGTCAGTGAACGATGGTGCTATGATATATTCTATTTCTAGCTTCAGTGAAAGTTGGTAGGACATCATCAATGAACGTTGATGTTTGTTATCTTTTTTCTACCCTCGGTGAATGTTGGTAGTTCATCGTCAATGAACGGCGGTGCTATGATATATTCTCTTTCTACCTTCAGCGAAAGTTGGTAGGACATCATAAGTAAACGTCGATGTTTGTATTCTTTTTTCTACCCTCAATGAACGTTGGTAGTTCATCGTCAGTGAACGGCGGTGCTATGATATATTCTCTTTCTACCTTCAACGAAAGTTGGTAGGAGATCGGCACTGAACGTCGATGTTTGTTATATTTTTGCTACCCTCAATGAACGTTGGTAGTTCATCGTTAGTGAACGACAGTGCTATGATATATTCTCTTTTTACCTTCAGTGAAAGTTGGTAGGACATCGACAGTGAATGTCGATGTCTGTTATCCTTTTGCTACCCTCAGTGAACATTGGTAGTTCATCGTCAGTGAATAGTAGTGCTATGATATATTCTCTTTCTATCTTCAGTGAAAGTTGGTAGGACATCGGTAGTGAACGTCGATGTTTGTTATCTTTTTGCTACCCTCAGTGAATGTTGGTAGTTCATAGTCAGTGAATGGCAGTGCTATGATATATTCTCTTTCTACCTTTAGTGAAAGTTGGTAGGACATCGGTAGTGAACATCGATGTTTGTTATCTTTTTTCTACCCTCAGTGAAATTTGATAGTTCATCGTTAGTGAACGGCGGTGCTATGATATTTCTTTTCTCTCTACCATCAGTGAAAGTTGGTAGGACATCAACAGTGTATGTCAATGTTTGTTATCTTTCTCTCTGCCTTCAGTGAACGTCGGTAGCTTCGCCTTTGGTAGAAGTTAGTGTATCCTTTGACCATTCTACCATCCTTTTTGATTCAGGTCTTTTGATCCACCAGTGATATTTTTTCTTGGTTGGGTCGCTCCCTTGTTTCTTTATTATTGTTACATCCCCAATGGTGTTTTGCATCTCTTTGGTCCTGTTCATATGCATTCATGATCATAAACATTTGCATGGAATCTTAAGGCCAAAAATAGGGTTGGTTTTATATTTAAGTATCTTCGATCGTGTCCACACAAAGATTTTTAACCTTTGTATCTCCGGATAGAAGAAACTTAATTAAGGGCAGCTGTTGTACCCTAATTTTTGCCTCTAAGAGCCCTTCATCATACCATGTTGATTTATTCATAACAAGATCACACTAGGATTCTTGGTTCCCATCCCTACATTTAGCTTTTCCCTTTTGAGGAATTACCAAGCACCTTTACTTATGTTCTTTTGTGATCATGAATATTTTTGTTTTGATTTCTTATTTTAACTAATAAAATGCAATGTTGGTTTATCTTTCTTGTTATCCATGTAGGTAAAGGCAATGAGATTTAACAAGTTACCCAATGGGTTCATGAGTTTATGTCTATGCCCTAGTCAATAAAGCTTGAGAAGTTCAAACCTCACCATTGGATTTGTTTTGGAAGAAATGTCATGGCAAGGTTATTTTGGTTCACCACATTTCAAGTTTATTAAATTTGACTCAAAAGTACAAGGGGTTGACTGAAGAAGTTGTCATGTTTGGACAAGGCCTTGTTCTTATTGGACACAAGAGCATATTTCTCTCAATTTTTAAGATATGGAAGTGGTTTTGTGGATATGGGTTCTCATTATAATCCTCAACAACTTCTATTCACAAAGGAAGAATTTTGGTACAAGAAGTTTGTTCAAGTTTGTCAAAGTTCCTCAAGGCATTTTCTTGATCTAGGAGCTAGGGTTTTGAACTTCGAAGGAATATATCTTGCTCATATTTTGGTATTTTGAGTGATTCCAAAGACATAATTCTATTAAAAATGGTTATTAAAAAATCATTTCAAAAGTTTCAAGGAGTTGTCAAGAGGAAGAGACTTAATGAGGAAGAAAGATTACAAGTGCTCCAGATGAATCCCCAATTTTCCATGTGTGACTTCAAATGATCATAACTTGGTCAATTTTTATCACCTTGAGTCCATTCTTTTTCCATAATGATCTTGAGTATGTGAACTTTATGCCTTAATTTATGTGCAAAGTGAGAAAATGGATGGAAGTTGCCTTAAGGATACAAAAGATTATAGGTCATTTCATGATTTTTTGCCAACCTCAAAAATTCATAACTCTCTCAATTTTTGGAGATTTTGAATGGTTCAAGTTTAAAAATGTCATTCTATAGATCTATTTCATGCCATATTTTTTGGTCAAGAGCAAATTCCAAGTGGAAGGCCATGTTTGGATGCAAGACATTATAGTTCATTTTTGAAGAAGAATTTGAAATATTTCTAAGTATGGGAAGTCAACTCTTTTTCTCCAACTTTGTCTCAACACAAAATTCAGCTCAAGCATCCATTTAACTCCATTATTTTTCCATTTCAAATATTTTAACCTCATATTTCTAAAGCATCAATAATCATGCCCTAAGACCCCTTGAGCTGAGAATGCCATTGATTTGAACTTGGTAACTTGGAACTGAAGTTTCTTCAAAAGTCAAATTTTGAAATCATTGGTTTAGCTTCTAAACACTTTGTTTCTGCACGTTTTTTCCTCTACACATGTTTAGTGATCTTCTAGAAGTGATTAGCATAGCAAAACGCGCTTTTTAGATGAGTTTTGATCAAGTTTGAAATCACACTTTTCTTGTTTGCAACTTCACACGATTTCCCTCCAAACTTCATCATTTCACACGCTTGAACATTCCATTTGATTCCCTATAAATAGAGTGTCATTCCCCATTCATTTTCTCAAGCTTGGATAGCCAGAATTACCCTGTCAAACTTGTTCCACAACTTAGAATTCAGTAACTTTGAAATCCATTCCCAAGCCTTTTTCAATCCAATTTTTCCATCAATTCACCTTCCCTGATCTTCCCTGAAGCTAACCAAATAATTACATTCAAGAATCGTGCCATATATTGCTCCATAGAAGTCCAGTTTCAGAGCTCTGCAACTCAACTTCAATAGGTATATTTCTTCATCAATTCTTCAAAACTCTGATATCATTGTGATGCTCTTATTACCCTGGTTCTAGTCGCAACATTTACCTTTTGCTGGAAACACGTTTTGACCCTGAAATTTCAAATCCCTTTTCAAAACATTCTTTCCAAATTGCTTGAGCTATAGTTTATATAAATTTGGTGCGAGAGTGTGGTTGTTTTCGTCTTGAAGAGACGAAGCGATTGGAATAGGTATGAGGTTCTGATTTTACAGTTTCAGAGACCTTTAAATAACGTTGGCTGGAGGTTGAAGATGACCTACGTGTCATCTTCCAACCAATGATGGCACGCCATATGTTTTTTTGAAAATCTGATTTAATTAATGATTCTATGCTTTATTCACTAATGACCATGATATGCACAATGCACCAGATCCCTTGGATTTGATTACTAACACGTTTTGACTCTCATCCAATGGTCCACATATTTTTACTTTTATTTACTTTTCAGATTTTTATATTTTAATTGTTTTAAATTTCAAAAACTCATAGAAAATTCATTTTTAGTCCAAAAAATCTGAAAAAATTATGAAAAAATATTTTGATTATTCTCTTTCTGATTTTTATTTTTTCACAATTTAATTTTGTGTTTTGGTATTTTTTTTAAATTTACACTTTATTTGAATTGTTTTAAATGTTTAAAAATACTTTTATGCATTTTTAAATTCTGAAAAAAATTATGGAGTGATCCAATGATATTATGACAAATATTGGTTACCTTAATTTATTTTTGTTTCTGACTTTATTATTTTTTATCATTTTTGGTTTATTTTACCCATTTTTTTTAATATTAAAAATAGTTTTTGACTTTAAAAAATTACCAAAAAATTTGTAAAATTATTTGAGCCCTTTTCTGATTTTTCTATGGTCTTACTTTTTATTTCTTGATTAATTTGAACATAGTTGATATTTTTCTCTTTATTTTCTATTTTTAAACATTATTTTTAAACCTTTTGTATATATTAAAGTTTAATATTATTTTGTGACTATTTTCTGGCTGATCTTGGGTTAAATTTTGGATCATGAACTTTATTAACATTATTGGATCCATGGTGTTGAGTTTAACTCTACAAAAATGGATGAGTGATTTTAATAATAGTTTGACTAAATTTAATTCAAAAGTGGTTTGTATATTCTCTCCAATCCTTCTTCATCTCATCCCTTTCTTATTGCACTAAATGTTGTTGGAGCATGATCTCTATATCATGTCTAAAAAAAATGGTGCATAGATTGCTATTGACCAACCTCAAAATAGGTGCGACTTCTATATAAGTCCAATTACGATTACTTAAGATAGCGCTAAATTTTGTCCCGATTAAAATAAATGATCATTCGTGGCCCAAACTTAGGTTTGCAAGCCCAAGTATGTTAATTTGATCTCTTTGATCCGATAACCTTAAGATCCATTGTGTGGAGGCTTTGGTTCTACCAAACCTCTAATGGATCTACAACACCTTTGGTCAACGTGGATCACTTAAACATTGTTGATCATTAAATAGCACTTGTGAGAATTCCAATTGGATGATATACTTGACAAAAAAAATGCAACTTTTTGTGTGGAGGATTTGGTTCTACCAATCCTCTAATGAGTTCCAAATGCAAGCTTCAAGATTGACATCCAACTAACCACTAATTATTTACTTGTTTTACTTTATGCTTTTATTCTTTTTATGCTTTATGTACCATTTACTTTTAGCATTTACATTTCATGTCATCTTCATCTTTTCTCATTTGAGCATTTACTTTCTTGTCATTTTTTTTTATTTTGCTCACTTGAGCTTTTATTTTCCTTTTTAAGATACTTAATAATCAACATAAACCCTAAGAAATCTTTAATGGTACTTGGACTATTTGGTTACTATCCTTGGCATTATGGAGTATGGGACTTTTCTTGGACTTAGGATTAGAAATCTTGGCCTATCTTGAAGACCTTGTGATCTTATCTGATTATTTTGTCTAGAGCTCTTGAGGCTTACTTCAAGACATTGGGTTGTTTTTTTGTTTGTGTGCAGGTTATTGTGATTACACTCTTTGTTTGTAATATGGAATTCACCTGTATACAACCGTTACTCTGCCCAATTTTTTGTGAAGAATTAATACACTTGAAGTTTGGTTCTCTTAAGAGGTCTAGTATTTTTTCTGCTTGATTGGTTTCAAACCAAGGAATGAGAATTCTATCTTGGCTCATAATGTCATGTTTTGGCTTCTTGTTGGTTAGATGGTTCTTATCCATAACTTGTACCTTATGCTTTAGGATAGCCTCTTCTTCTCCTCCCATCTTCTTTAATTTCAAAAATCATCTCCCTCTCTTTGAAAACTCTTCTTGTTTTAAACTTGAACCACTTTAATAATAAACTTGGACTTAGGTCCATGCATTTTCAAATATTTTCATAAATAAACTATAATAAACTTAATAATACTTTGAGATTTTTGTGAGAAGACTAAAATTCAATCAATCTCATTTCAAACCATTTTTGCCACTTTGGCTTTTATCTTTGAACTTTTCTCAAAAGATTGAACTCTTGTCAATCCTTGTAGTGATGCAAACAACTATACTTCTACAATATGTAGTTAAGAGAGATAGTTTCCACTTGGGTGTTGAGTGAGGCATTGTTGATTTTAAAATCCAAGCCATATCCTCCACTTTGAGATGATGCAAATTCTCCTTTCTAATAATTGTGGGTAATAGGTATGTTTTCCACACGGATAATGACGATGATGTTTTATCTCATAAAATTAATCAACACATTTATGTTTTAAATTTTTTTAAAAGAGGAACTACTTGTACCCTGATCCCCTATTGCACGAAAAGGTGGTACGTAGGCACTAAAGGTTCGCAACCGCGGCGGGTGCAAAAATCATAAAATAAATATATTTCTTTTCTCACTTCCACTATCCATTTTTATACAACATTTTTTATAGCCAAAATACACAGATTTTACAAAGAGGTTCCTGCGGAGTACCGTAGATGTTTAGGGTGCTAATACCTTCCCTTTGCATAACCAACCCCTTACCTTGAATATTTCCCCTTATTTTTGGGTTATTCACTCTTTTCCCTTTCCTCTGGAAACAATAAAGCACGGTGGCGATTTTTATTTTGATTTGTACAAAGTCTAGTCAATCCAATGTCTTAGTCTTAAACATTTCTACCGCTACAGAAAATAGCGACTTCACTGGGGAGAGGTTGACCTCTTGCTAGTCCATCACTAAGTGGGTTGAGCCTATCTTTGTTTATATCTGTATATGTGTTATTATTTTTTTGTGTGTTATATGTTGTATATATGTTTGTCTGGATTTTCCTGGTTTTTAGGGTGCTTGGTGGTTACTCATAAGTCCTATACCCGGACTTGGGCAAACTTTAAGATAGGACGGGCGGTATAGTCATGTTAACTTTGAGGGAGTAATCCCAAAATAGGAGGCATGAGATCCCTCACTCAGTGGATGCCCCTTTGACTATAGTGTCGTTTACTGAGTAATCGAGGAGACGTACTGCTTTTAACCTGGGAGCCTGCTGAAACTGAGGACCAAAGAATACCAAACCCATATTGGCCTTTTAGGTGTAGTGTGGAAGCTATGACGGAGTAATTCGGAAATAGTTGTAACGCGATACTACACTTGGACGAGTCTTTCTTGAGAATATTGCTAATTACCGAAGTAATCGGGAAGTTTGGTAATATCGGAAGAAAGGATGTAGACTCTGGGAACCTCTAGAACCTTGTTCGGCTGGTGATAAATTTTAGACCAACACCTTATGGGTGGTACCTTCGACCTCATGCTTGTTACGTTGAACCTATGAACCCTATATGTGTGATCTTGTGTGTGATTGCTGCATCATGCATCCATACACTCATAAGCATCTTTTGAAGAAACCATATTTCAAGGGATTTAAAGGTTGACCATTTGTAAATATCTCAGGTACCTTTTGACCATGCATTATGGAAAAAGAAAGACCGGGAAATACATTTTCAAGGATCCCAAGATAGATGAGTTGATAAGTCTAATTCCTGAGGTCGAGTGTTCTGCAGACTTTCGTAAGAAGTATGGATCCATTATTCCTCTCATGAAGCTGAAGATGAAGGAGGGTATTCTCTCGAACTTGGTCCAGTTCTATGATCCGGTGTATCATTTCTTTACTTTCTCGGATTATCAGTTGATGCCTACACTGGAGGAGTATTCTTATCTATTAGATTTACCTGTTACCGATCATGTTCCTTTTACTGGTTTGGAGGGTGAGCCAAAACCACATGAGATTGCTGCTTTGATTCATCTGGGGAAATCTTGGGTGGAAGCCCATATGACTACTAAAGGAGGGATTAGAAGATTACCAGCCCAGTTCTTATTGGAGAAAGCTCGTTACTTTTCCAGGATGAAGAGTACAATTACTTTTGAGTCCATCTTGGATCTACTTGCTTACGGGCTGTTCTTATTTCCTAATGTGGACAAGTTTGTTGACATTAACACTATCAGGATCTTCATGATTGTAAACCCAATTACTACCTTGTTGGGTGATGCTTATTACTCTATTCATCTTCAGAATTCTTATCATGGGGGGATGATTATCTATTGCATGCCTCTGTTGTACCGGTGGTTTATCTCTCACATGCCTTAGTCTGATGCTTTTTGGGATGTCAAGAAAGAACCCCATTAGGCTCCTAAGATCATGACACTTACTCACTCAGATATTGATTGGTATCATCGAGCTTACCAGGATTTAGAGATTATTGACAGTTGTGGTAGTTTCCCTAATGTACCTCTTCTTGGTACAAATGGAGGAATTAACTATAACCCTGTTCTTGCACGATGACAACTTGGTTATCCGATGAGGGATAAACCGAATAATATTCATTTAAGTAGTTTCTTTCTGGAGGAAAGAGAAGACCATAGGGAAGCTAGGGAGCAGATTGCGAAGGCCTGGCATCACATTCATAAGAAAAGTAGGAAGGATTTGGGACCTAGGGGTGTTGTGTCTTTGGAGCGATATCTTTAGTGGGTCCTATTGAGAGCTATTCAGTTAAAGATGTCATATACCCGAGAGAAACCCATTCCTGATCTATTTGTGAAGACCACTCCTCCCTTATTAGATGGTCTAGAAGAGCTGCAACTTGCTTTGGTTAGGATGCAACAAGAAAAGGATGCTTGGAAGAACAAGTTCCAAACTTCAGAGAGTTCCTATAGAGAAGACTTAAAGGAGAAAGACGACTTAATTGATATCCTTGAGAGTCGAGCGGTAGAGTCTATGGAGAGGCAAGGGGATTTATTTTCTCCTAAGCCTCAATCAGGTGTTGATTACTCACTTCCTAATTCAGATGATTGGAAGGAGGTTTCCATCAGACATGCGGAAGAAAACCAGAGGTTGAAGGCTCAGATTGTCAGGCTCACGGGGAAGCACCAGCGTATAGAGTGATCTCCATCAATTCTATTTCTCAGGTTTTCAAATTTTATTTGCATCTTGTACTTGGGATTATTGAGACTTGTAACCCATTTTGAAGTTATTATAATAAAATTTTCAGTATTTCAAATGTGTTATTACTCTGATATTTGCAATGTGTCTATAAATCTATAAATCCCTTGAAATATTAAATAACAAAGTAAAAGTAATCATGTGAGTTACATACCATGCATCATATTGCACATTTTTCTTGCATTTGTTATGCATATCCAGGTGTCTTACCAAGCTTCTTTACTTCGTTCAGCAAGCTGACTCATCACGACAACACTCGGGCTAATTTCAGAAAGAAGATGGACAACTTAGAATAATAGAATCGCGAGCTGCACGTGGAAGTTTCTTCTTTGAGGGCCGGCTTGGCCAATCTGACTACTCTGATGGAAGCTCGGGCGGCTGCTCAGAATCAGCCACTGAGTGTTCAACCTCAACCAACAAGGGCAACTACTAAAGCTCTGACTGTTCCCGTATCTACTACTCCAGCTGTTGTTCAGAATCACATGCCCCAAGGTTATCCATGGGGAATTCCAGAGAATTTTTCACCTGAAGGTTTCAATCTTGGTCCTAAAGATACTCCAGTTGTTCAGACTATTATTACTCCTGCACCTGCTGCGCCTCCTTCAGTGAATATGGTCCCATTAGTTAACAATGATGTGTGTCGTCCTTTCCCTCCACCGAGTGAAGACTTAGGTCTTTATGATAGAATGGATGATTTTCAAGAGCAGTTTGACAAGATGCAGAGAGAGATGAAGGCCCTTAAGGGAAAAGAGCTATTTGGGCAGAATGTGAATGAATTATGCTTGGTCCCGAATGTTAAGATACCTGCTAAGTTTCAGAAGTACAAGGGCAACACTTGCCCTCGTGCTCATCTGGTGATATACGTGAGGAGAATGTCTACCCATACTGATGATCAGTGTATGCTGATTCACTTTTTTTAGGATAGTTTGACGGGTGATGCGCTGAAGTGGTATATGAGTTTGGACAACGCCAATATCCATACTTTAAATGATTTGGGAGAAGCATTCTCTACACATTTCATAAACACGTTTGAACTTCAAAAGTTAGGCCCATTAGCCTAAAAGTCCAAAATTGCTCAAATGTGGTTTCATGCATTTTCTCAAAATTTCTCAACTTGCACTAATCTTATCTCTCTAAAAAAATTTATATGAAGGTGATCTTCGACTTTTTGGAAAGCTCAATATGTCCCCTACAACTCTCATGATGGTAACTTTTTCATTTGAAGTCTTTAACTTGATGGAACTTGCTTTGACAAAAGATGCCTTTTTGTTGACTTTTAAAACGACCTGTAATGTTTTAGCCTATATCTCTCAAATAATGTATTTTCATCCTTGAGCTTAGAGAGACAAAGTTATAGTGAATTGAATTTCCTTCAATACATGCTTTGGTTAAGGAGTTTCTAATGAAGCATGTGAAAGTTATGCTTGGTCAAAGTTCAGTTGACTTCTCCTTAAGAAAACCCTAATTTGGTAACTTTTGTCTTTTGATGAATCTTGAGTTTTCTTAATGAATCATGATCAAACCTTGATAAAATGATAAATATGACTTTAAAATATTGATGTTGACCAAAAATCTTGAAGTTTGACTGTAAGTTGACCAATGTTGACTTTTTATTCAATATAATTAATATTCAATCATCTGAGTAACTGTTTGAACAAATTTGTGATGTAAGGCTTAAAACTTTTCATGAGGATTATTTAAAGCATATGAGGAACCATGAAATCCACTTGAGGCCTTAAAAGGTCAATTTTCCTTGAGAAAAACAAAACCCAAGTTGTAGGTCAATTGCTTATGAGGAGAGTCCATCTGATCAATCCTTGATAAGTCTTGAGTGTTTAAGCCCTTCATGAGTATGAGGAGACCTATTGAAATAATTTATCTTGAAAATGGAATGGAAATTTTGGGGTACAACAACTGCCCCTGTTCAATCTTCTTAAACCAGAAGGGTTAGATTGGCATGTCCTCCGTTCGTGATCTGAAGGTGGAAGAGGATTGAACACTTAAGTGCCAAGAAATTTCCACTCGTCGATGCATGAAGTAACCCTGTTGGTTGATAGTGTTGCTTGAATGGACTTAAATATGCCATTCAGAAAATTGACAGAGTGTCATTTGAGATGGGGTTATAGATGCCATCCAAAGTAATTGTTGATAGGAGTATCAGAATGAGTCTATGTTCGGCGATATATGAGAAGTATACTAGAATGAGTTTGTGTTCGATTTTATATAGCAGATGTGCTGGGATGTGTCAAAATGAATCTCATGTCTTGATTGTATCTGAATTGTGTTCTAGAATGAGTTTATGTCTTGACTATATCTGAATAATTTATCGGAATGAGTATCAGAATGAAATCCATCTGGATCGTATCTGAACCGTATCTAGAAGAGAATATGGAATGAGTTTCAGAATGAAATCCATATCTATATCGTATCTTACCTGTATCTAGAAGATGTAGTGGAATTAGTATCAGAATGTAATCCATATCTGGATCGTATCTGACCTGTATCTAGAATATATATTGGAATGAGTATCAGAATGACATCCATATTTGGATCGTATCTAACCCGTATCTAAAAGATGCACTAGAATGAGTATTAGAATGAATCTGTATCTTGATCGTATCTGAACTGTATCTGGAAGAGATTCTGGAATGAGTGTCAAAATGACATCCATATTTGGATCATATCTGACGTGTATCTAGAATATGTATTGGAATGAGTATTAGAATGACATCCATATCTGGATCGTATCTGACCCGTATCTAGAAGATGTACTAGAATGAGTATCATAATGAATCTGTATCTTGATCGTATCTGAACTATATCTGGAAGAGAATATGGAATGAGTATCAGAATGACATCCATATCTAGATCGTATCTGACCCGAATCTAGAAGATATATTGGAATGAGTATCAGAATGACATCCATATATGGATCGTAGTTGACTCATATCTAGAATATATACTGGAATGAGTATCATAATGAATTTGTATCTTGATCGTATCTGAATTCTATCTGGAAGAGAATCTGGAATGAGTGTTAGAATGAATCTATATCTATATCTTGTTTGAACTGTATCTAGAAGATGATCTAGCACGAGTGTCAGAATGAATATATATCTAGATCGTATCTGAACTGTATCTGGAAGAGAGTCTTTGACTTATTGTATTTGAAAAATGTGTTTATTAGAATGAATCACTATCTGATTGTATCTGAAAGATGATAAAACTGTTGACAATCTCTATCTGTTCGGGAACTAACCTGGAAATACAAAGTAAGTTTTATGCAATGGCATGATGTATGTAATTCATTGTGTAATGATGCTCTCAAAGCAAATGAGAATGTTATGTGCGTTTCATAAGCATATGTTATGATATTTTGTAAATGATGTATGGATGCAATACGTTGTTGAAGTGTATGGTAGCTTCTTATAACAACGTCTAGCTGGGAAAATAAGTCCCTGATTTTTGATGGGGATGAAGAAAGTAATTCTTTAATTTTGTTTAGAACGACCTTACTGGGGATTTCTGCTTCCTGTTTCAGGATACTCCACTGGGGATTTTTTAATTCTGCTTGAGGATAGAGGAATTCAAGGAGATCCAGCCGTTCGCCATTCTTTTTGTTGAAAGATTTGATTTTTACGTACCCTGATTGGAGATGAAAGAGATGGATATACCTCTGGTTTTCTATCTGTCCAAGTTTTAGATATCGTAGCAACTCTTCTGGAGATAGAAACTTTGATTAAGCCCTGCTGGAGAAGAGAATTTTGTTAGGGTTTTACGGTGTTGGAGTAATAAACTCCACTGGGGAATTAAATTCCTGTAAATTGTGTCAAGGGAATAAACGCTGAGGGGAATTGGAATTTTATAGGCGACACTGAGGAAGTCTCCATTGTATGTTTGGGAAATGATAAAACTTCTTATACGCTAGGGGGTCTAATAAGGAAGATGATCATGTCAAGTTATCCATCAGGGATATGGAGGTGAACTGCTGGAAGATGCCCCAATTTCTACCTGAGGGCATATTTGACTTGCTTGGGAATATATCTCTGTTGGGGATGAGATTGTGAAGATAGCTCTATAGAGATAGTTCCATGGAGATTGTTCTGTTGGGATTTGTGGATGACTTGAGCATTATCCCAACTCGTAGAGTCTTTAGTAAATGATGATCACAGTGATAAACAAGTGATGAGATAATTGGACATATTCGTACGCTTTAATCCCTAATTGTTGCCTACATCGTCTTTTTAGATTTTAAGTCCATTGGGATACCCCTTTTTGCCCAAGCCTCCTTCTCAGGTTTTCGAATTGCCGGGTGTACAATTTTATTTATGTCCCTAATTTTGCCCAAAACCTTTTGGTTCGTCACGATGCCCTTATTTTTACATATGCCAATCAACATAGCGAGTCTCTTTTTCATGCTTAGTATTTTTAACTATGTCGTCGTTCACAGGGCGCGGGGAATTTTCACTGTCTGTGGTAGTAAGTGTTGTAGCACTGTCAGAAAATATTTTCTTGATTAGTCTGGTGTACATGATGTTTGAAGTTATTGATCAACCATTAATTACCAGGTTTCTGATAGTCTTGACCTTCCTCAATATTTTCCTAAGAACTGTCACGGCAGAATGACACCATCTGACACTGCTGACATAGACAAGCAATTTGGTGATACCAAAGATTCAATTTTCATAGTGGATTTTGCTAAACTCGTGATCAATGTAACATGCCCCAAGTGATTCAGATGGAGATCTTCCCCTGACTAATCAACACTTTTGAGAGAATCTTTGAATCTTGACTTGACTGCCTTAAATGAGTTGGACAATAACATGTCATACCCCTTGGTTTATAACCAATTGTTTCCATGAAAGGCCTGTTACTGGAAGTTTCTTTCTCTTTCACCCATCCAATGATGTAATTTTTTTCCATTGAGAGGATTTTCATTCATGGAATATTCGGCATGCGAATTTCTCTGTTGTCAAACACTTAGTCATATACAAACAGTGGTATTAAAATACAAAACTTATGTCTGTCTTGAAGTTTAAAAATGAATTTTTTAGTAAAACAAAATTTGTAAGAATGTGATATCAACTCAGGATTTATAGTAAGCCTTACAGGATACCTTTTTGTAACAGTATGTTTTCGAACTAACCCATGCTTCAGTTAGGTCTTTGAAGGGTTGTAACGTGGCCTGGTTCACCGTTTAAGAAATAAAGGATAAAGGCTCAAAGTTTATTTGTACCCAACCCTTTATCCATGATGTCCTTCAGTCCTATACTCAGTTAACTATGCATTTAAGTTCCAATAGAGTTTGGAATTATAGCACTGATACATGGTGATGGTTCAGAAACTGAAAGTTTATTTGAAAAGGTAACCATTTTTTCTTGTAACATCTTTATTTTGTTGAGAATTTTTAGCGACCTCATTTTAAATTTATCATCTCTAACTTTTTCCTGAACTGTTTTATTTGAGATTACAGTCAGAGGGATGCCCCCTTTTTTTCCTAAGTCTCCTTCATAGGTTCGACTTAACGTACTTTTCTTTTGAAAGATAATGAATGCCTGAGTTAATGATTATGGGGAACCATCACCAAATTTTTATTTGGAAGGATGCCTTCGATACTACGTGATGTGTACAAAGGAAAAGCTTGTGATTGAATGCATAATTGAATTAACTGAGAAACTAACCTACCCCAGGTTATGATTAAGGGTTTCAATTTGCCTAAAAAAGAAAACTCCTACTTCTTAGTCTCAAAGGGGTTGACTAGGGATTAACTTCCTTATATCTACACTGTTTAGGAATTGAAGCAACGCATGTACATCGTTAGCAAGGTCTATTCAAAAGCATATTGTATGAGATTATGGTATCGTTTTTGTCATCCTCCCTATAAAGGCTTATAGATTTTAGCAAGAGTTGAATATCATAAAAAGGAAGTAAAAAACACATTTTAAATATAGTGAAAACGATTGGATTAATTCAAGACAAACATATGCAATGCAGTAATGAAAAAAAACAAAGTTTGACATAAATATAAGTGTTCAAACAAACAAAAGAAATTATAACTTAAAATTCAAATGAACTGGACACTCTCAATGTTAGTCATGATTTGGCATGGGAGCAGTAATCTAATTAGGAGTCTCCAGAGGGTCAAACTCATTCTCCTTAGCATAAATCATATCTTGAATCTTGTTCTTCAACCCCTAACAACCGTTCGTATCATTTCCCGGACTATTAGAATGGTATGCACACTTTGTATTGGGATGATAGCTAGGAGCGGAAGTATTGGGATTCCGAGGAGGATCCTTCAACATAATCAACTTTGCCTTTAACATGTGTTGCAATGCTTGAGCCAATGACATGTTGATTTTGGTAAATTTTATTTTGGTTGTATCTTGCTTATGTTGATTATCCTGTTGTCGTTGTTGCAATGGTGCAGGATTAGAGATCAGTACTGCCCCCACAAATTGGTTGTGGTATCTCTTATTACGACCCTTCTGGTTGTACACAACATTGGAATCTTTCTTCCCATTGTATGACTTCTTCTGAGTATCGGAAGAGGTAGGCACCTGGATTTTACCACTCCTGATTCCATTCTTAACATGTTCCCCTGTTAATATCAGTTCATTGAAACCATATGTAGAATTTCCAAGTAGGTGATTATATAAAGGATCTGTCAGCATGCTCATGAACATGTCAACCAATTACCTGTCATCTAAAGGAGGTTGAACCCTGCCTATGATATCTCTCCATTCCTGGGCATACTCTTTGAAGCTTTGATTAGAGCCCATGGACATGCTCTGCAATTGCATATGATTTATTGTGAGATCAGCATTATACTGGTATTGCTTGTAAAAAGCGGAAGCCAAATATTCCCAGGTATGAATATTGGTCCCTTCTAGTTGATAGAACCATTCCAACTGTGTTCCAGATAGGCTCCCTTGGAAGAAATGAACCCGTAATTTCTTGTCAGCAGTGTGTGGTTGGATTTTCCAAACATATGACCTCAAATGCAGCTTCGGGCAAGAAACATCGTCATACTTAGCAAAGGAAGGAGTTTTGAACTTGGGAGGAATGACGACTTCTGAGACGAAACCTAATTCTTCAAAGTCCAAGTTGGGCACCTTTTAGATCTCCGTAGCTTTCAGGCGCTCTTCTAACAACTTATACTTCTCATCAACAGGGGTATATTGTTCATCCAAATAATCTTCTTCCTCTTCAACAGAGTATTTGACAGAACCATGATTGATATTTTCCTCATGCTTATCACTTTCATCATTGTTATCCTGTTTGTTATCATTGTCCTTTGGGATTTCAATCTCCTTAACCTGTTTAGCCGGACCTCTGAATCTTATCCCTATGTTTATAATTCCAATTGGTTTATGTCTTCTTCTTCTTCTCTTTAACGATGAGTGCCTTCAGTTCTTATTTCCCCTTGGCTAAGCTTAGGAACATCTCTTATAACTAAGCATTCTGAGCCTGGAGATCTTTCAATGTTTGTTCGAGAGCCATTTCTGCTGAAATAAACAGCAAGGAGATGAGAAATCTGTTTTGGAAACCTGTTATGCAATGACAGTGTATGTATATGCCTATGCAATATTTTCAAGGATATTTAGGGAATCTAGTTTAAAACATTAGAAATTGAATTTAGTTGCAGCTTGTTCTGAAGAACTTTGAGTTTTCATCTCTGAACGCCCTTCTATAAGAATCAAGGTCACCATATCAAGTGGGTATTATCCTATGACTCAAGAGAACATACTTTGATCTTTGATGGTATCTGGTCAGAGGAAAATAAATCCTCTTGCCCCTTTCTTGCAATCTGGCTTATCATAATCCTGCACCAAAGGTCCCTAAGATCCTTGAAATGGTTAGTAAAAATGTCATGTAATGATGTTTTGATGTTATGTTCATATTTAAAGAAGTAGAAAACACAAACAAATCACACAAGAGCCTTAGGTTTAAAGTCTTACATGAGGTCCATAGGTAAGTACCCTTCTCTATTGAAGTTAAGTTGGCTCAACCTGTCCTAAAATAGGAACTGGGTTCTAGGAATCTCATATCACCGATCTTTCTCACAGGCTTTATTTTAGCACAGAAACTGGCTTGCCGCCAAAATATATCGAGAGTCAAATCTCAATGAGCGTAGCATCGAGTATCAACCAACCTTGTACTGCACCAAAGTCGGTCATCTCACTACCTTCTAATGGCCAAGATGGGTCAATTAAGATTCTAAAATTAAGTTAGTGCTAATGACACCACAAGAAAGCCTAATGTTATCCTTGACTGACTCAAGGATTATTAGTACAATCCGAAGTGTCGCACCAACCGTAGCCATCACTTCAACCATATCGGTCTACACCGTACAGTTTTCATGATCTATTGCTACTTACCTAAGGATTCCCTAGATCCGGGTGTAGAATATTACAAGTAATAAAAACCTAGGCAACCCTTAAATTTAAATAAAACAAAGCATACAATTTAAGCAAGTAAAATGATTTAAACTCTTAAGGTAACCCCTCTTTTAGTTATCCCTAGCAGAGTCACTTGTTATGTAATATGGTGGAAGAACTGACTTTTTTAGCATTTTATTGCAAATATTGCGGATAGCAAGAGTCACCACCGATCTTTCTTCTATCCAATGAGGATAGGTGAAAATAACAGGAAAGACCTTTGATAAATTTTGAGTTCGGGGGTAAGTTATAAAAAGGGAAGGTGTTACTACCCTTTTTATCTGTAGTTATCTACGAGATCTTAATTGCTTAGCTCATTTTAATCTTTCTTTGTGTGTGTGTGTGATTTGAAAATATTTTGAATGCCAATTGTGAGGAAGACTTTGTAATAATTATTGTATCAGTCCTCAAGAATGTATGCAAAGTGTTTTTTTTAGTCTTACCCACTAAAGGCCGTTCTTGTTATTTTCCTTCTCCGTTAGAGATAGTACTATCCACACCATTAGTTGGTAGGTATCCATATCTATTGGATGTGAAGGGACATGCGAAGGGTCATCATATGGTCATAGAATGCAACATGTAAGGATATTTTTAGCAATTCGAATGGACTATCATCATTTTTCTCGTAGGGTCATCGAAGGGACTAGATCATTTTGTAGGCAACTCGAAGGGTCATTGAGTGATTATGATCATTATTCAAAAGTGACCATGATGATATTATTTAACTGAGGGTATTTACTAAAGTATTTATGTTTTCATGGGACGTGACCATTAGTATCGCAAGGCACCGAAGAGAGGTTACCCTAGAGGTGAAGTGTGTAGAGTGTATTGGTTTCAGTTATGTTATCTTGAAAATTAAGGTTATCTATGTTTGATTTTATTCTTATCATACAAGCCTATTCACTAGAAATTACATATATATATATATATATATATATATATATATATATATATACACACACACACACACACAAACATATAAAGGCAAAAGATAAAGCGAGAATTTAAATTTACTCTATTATAGGGCTTTAGGAGAGTTACATAATTAGAAAAACGCGGGGATGTAGACCTAAACTACTACATTAAATTGTGCTACCTATACAATTGTCTAAGAAAATGTTGGAAAAAAGTTTAAATGTCCTAAAAATCTAAGCTAATATTTTTGGTGTTTTTATGAAAATAATTTAAGTTTTAATTAATAATAATTAAAATCCTAATTCTAATTGATTTTAATTAATAAAAAGCCTAAAATCTAATTGTCCAAAAAATCAATTAATTAATTTAGACCCTAAAACTAAGTTTTTATTGATTTTCCTATATGATTTCTTTTTTATTTTTTTATGTGTAAGTTTTGATTAAAAAAAAGTTAATTAATAATAAAATAACTAATAAAAAGAAAGGGAAAATGAAGAAAGTAAAGCAAAAAGAGTTTTGGCATCGCTGGGGTTCGAACCCCCACCCTTCTCTTTACACGCTTGGTTCCAACATGTTCTATATTTCTTGTTTAACACATATGGACATATGAAACTTAATAATAACAAAAGGATTAAGAAATTTGAAATTAGAAAATCCTTACCATCAGTGTGATTGAGGGGAGGAGTTATGTGCACGATTGAGCATGGTTATGGACTTGAGGAGGTTCCTGGGGATGTCAGGATGGTGATTCGAGGCTTCATTTTAGTTGAGAATGGCTGGAAACTGGTATACAATTTTCACCTATTCTTTGAAAATTTTGTGGTTGAGAACTTGTTTCTATGGAAACCAATCTGTGTCAATGTCTTATGGATTGTGTCCTCTATTTTCAATGGATTATTTTTTAAATTAAAATTCTTGGAAGGAAACATGAGCAATCAAATTCATTATTTATTTCCAAAACAATTGCAAAACATTCCAAAACATGAATATATCTTTCCTTCTTCATCCCTCACGGTTGTGTTATGTTGGATATGTGATCTTGGACTTCAAAATGATCCAAAACAAAAGCCCACATGCCTTGTACATTTATTAAATATTTATTTAATTTAATTTTGAATTTAAATGAATAAATTAAAAATAAATGAAATAAAAAATTAAAATAATGCATGAATAGACTTAGGGGTCTCTAAACATTTCATAAACACGTTTGAACTTCAAAAGTTAGGCCCATTAACCTAAAAGTCCAAAATTGCTCAATTGTGGTTTCATGCATTTTCTCAATATTGTTCAATTTGCACTAATCATAATCCTATCAAATTTTGTCATATGAATATGATCATAGACTTTTTGGGAAGCTCAAGATGTCCCCTACAACTCTCATGTTGGTCACTTTTTCATTTGAAGTCTTTAACCTGATGTAAATTGCTTTGACAAAATATGTCTTTTTGTTGACTTTTAAAATGACATGTAATTGTTTGGCCTATATCTCTCAAATAAAGAATTTTTGGCCTTGAGCTTAGAGAGACAAAGCTGTAGAGAATTGAATTTTCTTCAAGATAGGCTTTGGTTAAGGAATTTATGATGAAGCATGTGAAAGTTATGCTTGGTCAAAATTCAATTTACTTCTCCTTAAAAAAAACCCTAATTTGGTAACTTTTATCTTTTGATGAATCTTGAGTTTTCTTGATGAATCATGATCAACCCTTGATCAAATGATGAATGTGACTTTAAAATATTTTTGTTGACCAAAAATCTTGAAGTTTGACTATAAGTTGACCAGTGTTGACTTTTTATTCAATACAGTTGATTTTCAATCATCTGGGAAATTATCTGAACAAATTTGTGATGTAAGGCTTGAAAATTGACATGAGGATTATTTGAAGCATATGAGGAACCATGAAATACACTTGTGGCATTAAAACTCAATTTTCCTTAAGAAAAAAACCCTAGTTGTAGGTCAGTTGCTTATGAGAAGAGTCCATCTGATCAATCCTTGATAAGTCTTAAGTGTTTGAGACCTTCATGAGTGTCAGGAGACCTATTGAAATAATTTGTATTGAAAATTTGAGGGAAAAGTTTTGGGTACAACAACCATGATACAAACGAAATGGCGAAGGTTCATTCCTTAACGAGCAGATCCTCAACCTGATGGGGAGAAATCAAACAAGTTCCCCCTTCTCCGTACCATAATGATAGAACACCCAGCTCGCGATGGGAAGTTCATGCCCTCGAGTTTGGTCTCAGACAACGGGACTCAGACTCAGCTCCTGCCTAGAAAACAACCTCGGCCAATCGACCAATTCCCCACACTGGCTAACATCAATACTGTCGTGCAAATTCCCAAATATCCTTTGTAAAACTCAATCCAAATCAACCATCTTCATAAAATGAGCATACAAACATGAAAAACTTAACAACAACAATAAATAAAATACATGCACGAACATACATAAAGGTAACGAGAAATTCGATCAAAACAATCACAAAGACCACCATTGTCAAAATATTACATAAAGAGGGCCAGAAACCCATCCAAAAATAACTAAATTAATAACCACAAGGATCAAAGTTGTCTGGGTGTTGCATTAAAAATGGGAAAAATCCCCCAAAACAAATTTTACAACTTATCGCACGCAAGCCGAACAATAGAGATTAACGGAGAAGCTGATCAGATGCCACACTGAGGTTGCACTTTGAGGACGGTCTCTTCTTGGCTGAGTTGCACGACCCCTTCTTCTTCTTCGGGCACCTAAAGGAACATGGGGAAAACAATCTTCTCATCCACCATACTGTAAATAAAATTGGTCCCAGCCCTATTGAACTCGACATTGGGGTTCACAACATTGAGCTACGCTACTACATTATGGATATTGTCCTCGACATTGGCTAGACCATCATCCACGGCCAATTGGAGGCGAGAAACTAACTCGTCCTGGGTCTTCAAGCTCTTGACCTCATCATGTTCATCCTTGGCGGGAGCCACTACACCCCTCATTGTAGTGACCATCTCCTCGAGGAACTTTTTCTCCGCCACAAGGACGTCCCGTTCCTTGGTCGCATTGGCCAGATTTTTCTTTGCCTTCACCAACACCTCATTCTCAAAATTTTCCTTGGTAAGCTTCTCCTTGAGAGCCGAATTTGTGGTATGGGCCTTACTTAGCTCAATCTCTTAGGAGGTACCCTCCTCGAGATAGACCACCTCCATCCCCACAACCCTCATCAGGGCAAAAAGATTCTGAGCTAGAATCATCCTCTTTTTCGGACGGTCCATCCCCTCGAGCACCAATGATTCTTCCCGATGAACATGCATAGCGGAGACTTAAAATAAATTCCTTTGGTGGAAGCAAGAGGGCATCTCAAACTGATCTTTACCCTATTCTCTAGTCAAGTCAACATGATCCTTAATTCATGATCGCTTGAACCTTAAAGATACATGTTGAGGAAATGGTTTCCCAACAACCGGGGTTGTTGATGAAGTCCTGAGCCCATCTGAGGTGTCAACTATAACATCCCAATTTTTATAATTATTTATTTAAACAATTCATTATAAATATTCGTGAATTATAGATGAATATGTGATATTGTTTTGAGTGTGATGTGTGATCTAATGTTATGTTCTGGGATAGTGGGAAGTTAGATGAGTAAGTAGTATTTTAGTAATTTAGATAATAATTAACAATTATTTAGATTTGTTTAGAATTAGTATGATTATTAAAATAAAGGAATAATTGGTGTAGGGAGGATAAGGGAAAAGTAGTAATTGGTAAAAGGATTAGTGAGGACAAGATAGGAAAAATATATTAGGGGTCCAAAGGTTAAACAAGGATTCAAGGGAAAATATTTCTATTGGTACGATCATGAAAGAACTGAGGGAAGTAGATAAGAAAGTTATGGCACAAAGAATGTAGAGGAATTTCGGTAGATCGCGAAAGGACAAGGATCAAAGCTAGAAATATAAGGTAAGGGAGACAATCTGTCATTATAATTGATATGGGGTTTAGAGGTATGTAGGGATTTGTAGGGGTTTATGGTGATTTTAATGATATGTTGCATTGTGATGTATTTATGTTGAATTTGATGAAAATATCATGTTGATTTTCTATGAGTTTGTGTATATGATACCTATAGTAATTGTGTGGTTGTTGTATGATGATCTATGTTGAGAAATATGAAAATTTGGACTCTATTGGCATGATATCGTAAGAAGATTTAGGGATGAACTGGTGCAGAATCGCAATAGAGAATTGTTATCTGCTACGCGTCGTCGGGCGAAGGGATGCATCGCCGGGAAAAGGGATGTGCCGTCGGGCAATGCAATGTCGCCTTGTCTTTGCTGGGCGAGACAAGAGGCAAATGAATGGGTGGAAAAGTGGTGCTCCTGAAAAAATGTATGAGAGGAGGAGCTTCGCTCCAGCCTCGCCGGGTGAGCAGGAGGCGAGATCCCGTCGCCTCTGCTCCTTCGGGCGAGCATAAGGCGAAAAACCTATTCGTCATGCAAAGTAGTAGCGAGCATATCTTCTTGTAGAATTTTGTAAATGCCATGATGTTGTTGTTTGAACTATTATGTCTATTATGTATATCCTTTGTAATCAATGTGATTAGTCACCCTTTCTATTTGATTTTTTCCTCCACATGAGTAACGCGCATGTGATCAGGAGTAGTTCATAGAAGCTTAGAAGATAGCTTGGAGTGTATTCTTTTCTTTCTGTTGAGTTTAGAAGGTCTTTCTCTGATAGGTAACATCAGGGTCAGAAACGTTTGATTTTGAACTTTATGTTCTTTTGTTTATTCTGAGATTTTGAACTACTCTTCGTGGTATTTATGTTGTTTTTAATTATGAATTATGAATTATGAATTTCCATGATGTATTTAATAATATGTTTTGAACTATGAATTTCGCTACGAGTAGTTGAAGTATTATGGTTGTTATTAATGAAGTATTTGTCATAAATGATTTTGAAAACCCGTTTTACGGAGTAAGACATGCATGTATGATGCTTTATGAAGCATATGACACCCTTTTGCTGAAATACTATGATTATTTAATTATATTATTCGTGGGATTTTTAGAAGGGTGTTACATTAGTAATATCATAACTTGTTGGTTTCTCCAACCAAGTTGTTGAGTCTGTAGTGTGTGATAGTTAAATATTGTCGAGATAGTTTCTAACAATTATTGATTTTGTTATGTGAACTAGAAGAATGGTTGGGAAGAATGATGTTGTGATTCTTGCTGTTTTGCCAGCTATTGCTCAGGCTGTGCAGAATCTTTCTAACGCTGGTGGGAATAATGATAAAGCTTGTGCATGTGGGAGGTTTCAGAGGAATAACCCGCCGATCTACAAGGGAAGGCACGATGCAGATGTTGCCAAGCATGGCTTAAGGGGATTGAAAAGATTTTCCGAGTGGTGATCTACACGGAGGATCCGAAGGTACAACTTACCACTCACATGTTGGAAGAAGAAGTCGAGGACTGATGGAACAATGTGCGCCAGGGGATTGAAATTTTGGGCTGTATTCGTAACTTTTTTCCTAGATAAGTACTTTCCAGAATAGGTGTGTGGTAAGAAGGAGATCGAATTCCTTGAGCTAAAGCAAGGAAGTTCGTTAGTTACTGAGTATGCGGCTAGGTATGAGGAACTAGTGAAATTTTTTCTGCACTATAACGACACAACAGCTGAAGTGTCCAAGTGAATTAAGTTTGAGAATTGAATACGTCTAGAGATCAAGCAGGGTATTGGATATCAGCAGATTCGTCAGTTTCCCATGCTGGTGAAAAAATGTAGAATCTTCGACCAAGATAGTAAAGACAAATCTTCTTTTATAAGAATTATAATGAGAAGAAGGGGGGGAATCATGATTGTGGTAAATCGTATGCTACTCCTGCTAATAAAGGTAAGCATAAATCTTATGATGAGAAGAAGTCAAGTGGGGGAGGAGCTCTTGCTTATATGAAATGCTACCAGTGTGGCGAGTTAGTCCACCGTGCTGATGCCTACACTAATAAGATGGTAAGCTGTTATAGATGTGGAAAGGTTGGTCATCACGTTACCGAATGTAAGAATGAGGGTTCTACTTATTTTAAATATGGTGAACAGGGTCACATCACTACCCAGTTTCAAAATCCAAAGAAGAATGTTGCTACTGTTTCTCAGACCAGTGGTAGAGTGTTTACTCTGAGTGGTTCAGAAGTTGCCAAGAAAGACAACCTGATCAGAGGTACTTGTTTTATTAACAATGTTGAGCTAATCACTATTATTGATACTGGTGCTACTCATTCGTTTATTTTTCTTGAACATGCTACTATGTTGGGATTAAAGTTGTCTAATATGAATTGGGGAATGGTAGTAGAACATCCTGCTAATGGTTCCGTTACTACTACTCTCGTTTGTTCGAAGTGTCCTATAACAATTTACGATAAAAGTTTTATGATGGATTTGGTGTGTCTACCCTTACACCAAATTGATGTTATTATTGGAATGAACTATTTGGAGTTCAACTATGTTCATATCAATTGTTATAATAATACAGAGAGGTTCCCTAAGTTTGGCGATAGTGAAGAACAAATGTTTTTGTCTACTAAGCAAGTGGATGAAGTCTTAGAAGATGAAGCTTTGATGTTTGCAATGTTTTCATTGTTAAAAGTTAATCGCGAAGCTCAAGTGTGGAAGTACGTGTTGATTATGAATTCTCAGAATTGTTTCCAGATGACATCAATGATTTACCTCAAGAACAAAAAGTTTATTTTATTGTAGGATTGATACCGGGTACAAGTCTGGTTTCGATGGCTCCTTATAGGATGTTAGCTTCAGAGTTGAGCGAGTTGAAGAAACAATTAGAAGAATTGATAGAGAAGAAGTTTGATCGACCGAGCGTCTCTCCATGGGGTGCTCTAGTGTTGTTCTACTAAGCTTTTATGTGGGATGTCACGTGTGAAGAAACTTTTGCAGAACAAAAGAAGAAATTGAGGACTGCTCCGGTATTAATTTTGCCTAATCCGAGTGAGTCTTTCGTGGTGTATTGTGATGCATCTAAGATAGGTCTTGGTGGTGTGTTAATGAAAAATGGACAGGTTGTTACTTAATGCTTCTAGGAAATTAAAAGTTCATGAGAGGAATTATCCAATGCATGACTTAGAGCTAGCAGTTGTCGTTTTTATGCTAAAGATTTGGAGACATTATCTTTTTGGATCTAAATTTGAAGTGTTCAGTGATCATAAGAGTCTGGAGTACTTTTTTGATTAGAAAGAATTAAATATGAGACAAAGGAGGTGGATCGAACTTTTGAAAGACTACGATTTTGACTTGAGTTACCATCCTGGTGAATCAAATGTAATATTTGATGCTTTGAGTAGGAAGTCCTTGCATATGTCGATCCTTATGGTGAAGGAGTTGGAATTGATTGAGCAATTTAGAGATATTAGTTCGGTATGTGAAGAGACATCTAACAGTGTGAAGATGGGAATGTTGAAACTAGCCAGTGCTATCCTTAAAGAAATCCGAGAAGGTCAGAAATGTGATTTGAATTTGGTGGATCGGCTAACGTTGATAAACCAAGGTAACAGTGGTGAATTTTGAGTAGTCGAAAATAATGTGTTAAATTTTAATAATAGGGTGTGTGTTCTAGATGTTCCAGAGTTTAATAAGAGTATTCATGAGGAAGGAAATCGAAGCAGCTTGAGTATTCATCCGGGTGATACGAAGATGTATCAGGATTTAAAGAAATTTTTTTGGTGGCCGAGAATGAAAAAGGAAGTTACCAAATTTGTGTATGCCTGTTTAACTTGTCAGAAGTACAAGATTGAGCATTATAAGCCTATGGGTCTTATGTAATCTTTGAGTATTCTGTAGTGGAAATAGGATAGTGTTTAAATGGATTTCGTATCGGGATTGGAAAAGACTGCCAAAGGCAATGATTCAACTTAGGTGATCGTAGATACGTTGACTAAGTCAGATTATTTCTTACGGGTGAAAATTAATAATTCCATGGACAAGTTGGTAGAGATGTATGTTAATGAGATTTTAAAGTTGCACGGTATACCTTCGAGTATTGTGTCGGACAAAAATCCGAGATTTACATTGAAATTCTAGGAAGGTTTGTAGAATGCTTTTGGTACTAAGTTGAGGTTAAGTTCTGCATATCATCTATAGATGGGCAGTCATACCAAGAGGACTATTCGGTCTTTAGAGGATTTTTTGAGGGCTTGTGTGTTGGAATAAGGAGGCGCTTGGGACAACCACTTGCCATTGATTGAGCTTACATACAATAATAGTTTTCTTTCTAGTATTGGAATGGTGGCATATGAAGATTTATATGGTAGGAGGTTTAGAACTCCATTATGTTGGTATGAGTCAGGCAAGAGTGTTGTACTCAGACCTGAGATTGTGCAGGAAATGAATGATAAGATCAAGATGATCCAATAGAAGATGAAAGCTTCCCAGAGTCATCATAAGAGTTACCATGATAAGAGGAGAAAGGAACTTGAGTTTCAAAATGATGATCATCTATTCTTGAGAGTAACTCTAGTGACTAGTGTTGGTAGAGCACTGAAATTGAGAAAGCTTATGTGTTATGTTGGTCCATATAAGATATCTGAGAAGATAGGTTAAGTGGCTTATGGAATTACTTTACCACCGTTGCTTGTAAATCTTCATGATGTGTTTCATGTTTCTCAATTGAGAAAGTATATTCTGGATCCTTCACATGTGATTCAAATGGATGATGTACAGGTAAGAGATAATCTAACTGTCGAAGCATCACCCATGCGGATAGAAGGTCGGGAAGTGAAGCAATTGCATTGAGAAGATATTTCCTTGCTGAAGGTATTGTGGGGTGGACCAGCTGGTGGGAGTTTGACTTGGGAGCATAAGGATCATATGAGAGAGTCATATCCGACTTTGTTTTCCTCAGGTAATTTTTAGGACGAAAATTATTTAAGTGGGGAAGAGTTGTAACACCACGATTTTTAGAATTATTTATTTAAATGAGTCATTAGAAATATTCGTGAATTATTGATGAATATGTGATGTTTTGTTGAGTGTGATGTATGATGTGATGTTATGTTGTGGGATAATGGAAAGTTAAATTAGTAGGGAGTATTTTAGTAATTTAGATAATTAATTAATAATTATTTAGAATTGTTTAGAATTATTATGATTATTAAAATAAAAGAATAATTGGTGTAGGGAACATAAGGGCAAGGTAGTAATTGGTAAGAGGATTAGTGAGGAAAAGTGATCTTACCGGTTGATCAGAACCTGCAAGTGGGTCGAAGGATGATGATCTTTGACTGGATGAAAAGTTGAAGTGAAAAGGGGGTTGTAACTGTAAGGCACTCTGACGAACTAGTAAGTGTGTGAGAAAATAGATACAAGCAGAATATTAGGGTTTAAGGTGAAAGATAGTAAATACATGGCCCTCATATGTGTGAGGGTTTATATAATGTTCTGCCGACGCGTAGCCATTGGTTCATATTTTTGGGCCTAGATATGCGGGTCCGCAAAAATAGGCAACTTCCCGGACTAGGTCAAATGGGCATTGCAAGAATCATAACATAATAATGAATCAAGCTTCAAACATAAACATCACATAATGCAATTTTAGACACAATAGATTCATATTAGAATCACCTAATTCACTCAACAAAACATTAATCATGTACAATATTTAGAAGGGATAAAACACTCTCACTAGTAATTATGCAAACATCCAGAATAATTCATGAATTCATCTCAACAATCAACAAGAAATCAAGGAAACAAAGATCACTAACAGAATTTTATCGGATGTAACTTGGATTCGGTTAACAAGAAAGGGATATTTATATAAGGCCATTGAATTAAAATGGTTAAAAATATTAAAGAACATGCCACTTTTCACAACACCATCTTGTATGCTCGTAAGTAGATATTTGTTCAGAGGAGGAGGATTACAGGAAGATGGTCGTTTTGGTCGTTTCCTGGGTGCCTGCCCGACTCGTGTCGGGCTGATGGGAGACATTCCTGATCTAGTTAGGCATGTATCTCAGGCATAATTGGTCGGATGATAAGCGCCATAGTTGACCAGGGTGTTGGGTCGCTGTCATCGGGTCATGCCAAGGGTAGGAGCTGATTGGGCCAATTCTAGTCATTGGGCCAGTCCAGAGCAAGAGCCCCCCCAAGTCATCACTCCTAGGAATAGGAGTGGTGACTTAGAACTAGCCGTGAAACGGGGGTGCTTCTGGGTCGACCTTGTTTGTGGATCATGAGGGATGCTTATTGTGTTTTCCTCACGGGGAGGGGAAAAACCGAGCATTCTTTTAGAGCATTTATCGTGTCCTGCGCGCATTGACCCTTGGGGAGAGGAATGGTTTCGTTTCGAAAGCTGAAGAGTTGGCGTGTCACACATGTCTTGAGCTACATGCTGTCAGAAAAAGGGGTGATGATGGTTGGCCTAGGGACTAGGGCGCAATGATGATGCCCTTTAGAGTTCCCTAGATGCGTGCTCGTCCATGCGCTGATAAGCCCATTCCATAAAAGGAGGGGAATGAGCTTCAGTTGCACTTTTCGCTTGCATTTCTTCTGCTCGTTCCTCCCATTTACACTTGAATTCATCGTTTAACTGCCTGACTTCATCAGTCTTCAAAGTTCTTTCTTGAACCGCCGCCAGCAGCCATCTATTCCACCATTTTGATTTGGTAAGTTCTTTGATTCCCTTTGTCTTCATAGATTTGACTCCCTTTATAGCTTAGATTTCCTGGTTTTTCTCCTAAAAATGCACGCGGTTAGGGTTTAGGTCATCTTTTTGCTTAGATATTCAAGTGGAGTATCGGTGGTAGATGGTGGTTTTACTGGGTGAAATCATTTGCGACGTCGTGCATTCTCCCTAGGGAACTTAGAATCATGACTACATTTGATGAGTTGCGGATAACTCTCGGGCGAGGGAGTTTTCGTTGCCTCTTTGTCAATATTCAGGGTAATTTCAGTTTGTTAGGTTAGGGGAGGAAATGGTCGTCCATATGTTTCCTCAGTGAGGGCTCTGGTCATGTATATGGTCCTCATTCTATGGCTCCATTTCACTTGATTATCGGTGGAAGGGAGGATTTGACTTCAACGTCGAATTCACTTCTATCCTATGCTTTTCAGGTATTACGATTGACAGTGTCGAAGTCGAGTTTCTGACTGAGCCCAATGGGTCCTCCTAGAGTTCCACTGATGGAACTTCTACTGAGGTAAGCATCTCGGGGGCATCAGAGTCCATGTCAGAGGGGTTGGAACAAGGGTCGTCCAGTTAACATGTTGTCGTGGACGATGACAAGAGGGTTCCTTTCAACCAAAAGTGGTGCAAGTGTGGCCATGCTCGAGGATGACCCGTTGGACTGGGTTGCGTCTGGCCAACGAGAGCACTCCTCATATTTCTACAGTCATCCAGAATATGATGCTCGGCTAATTCTTATGTATGATATCCTATTCAGTCAGATGGGCCTTCGAATCCCTTTTTCGGATATCAAAGTGGCGGTCTTCAGGGATCTTCAACTCTCTCCCTCCCAGTTGCATCTGAATTTATTCACCTTTCTGCAGGCCTTCAAGATCGTATATGATCATCTACAGGTCGGGGTCATCGTTCCTCTATTCTTCAATTGCTTTCATCTTCAGAGGAGCATGTTTGGCCATCAATTTAGATGGTTTCTTTGAAGCAAGCTAACACGAAACAATTCAAGGCTTATTTGGAATTCGTTCGTTTCTTCAAGGACAAGTATATGATCGCTCAACCTGTTTCCCAGAGAGCTTTGTTGAACATTTTTAGGGTTGCCTTCGCGTACGACAAGGATTGAGCCCCTGTTCGGAATGAGATGGGGGAGCAGGTAAACAGGCTGGTGTCCAAGTTCCCTTTCCAGTGGACTAGAAGGAACTTTGAGAGGGGAACTGACTCTTACGTCTGGAAGAAGAACCAGCTGGGTCCCGATGACCAAGCTAGCTTCGATTGTTTAGTCGCTTTTGTCTTGGGGATCCCTCATGTCCCACGTCTAGGAAGAGGAGGGAGATCAGTCACCGACAAGAACATGGAGGTGGTGTATGAACCGGGTCTGATATATGTCAATGAGCTCCTCGAGAGCGAGGATCCTGTCATGTACTTGGGTATCTTCTTTATTTATATTTCGACTAACTTTGCATGCCCGACATTTTTCTGTTGTCTACTAATTTTAATTTGTTGTTTTCTTGAAGATAAGATGAACCCTGATCAGGACCGTTTGGCCAAGAGCCTTGCTGTGAAGGCAAAGAAAACGCACAAATATGGTAAGGTTTTGTAGGTCGACACGGGAATGGATCCTATGTCAGGATTGGGCAATTGGTCGACGGGCCTGGCGGCCGATGCTCTTTCCCCTCCGCATGTGTCTTCGAGGTTTAAGAGGAAGCATAACGAGGTAAGTATTGATTTGACGAGCGATAAAGAGAAAGGGAGGTACGAGTTGCCTCCTTGTTGGAACAATAGGTCATTCTTTGAAGGTTCCTCCTTGTATCTCCTTTAGGGTGAATCCTTTATGCTCGAGGATCTGGATCGCCCGACTAAGAAGGTTGCCTTGGTGCAGGATGCAGAGGCCGTTATAAGGGTCTTAGAGATGTTTGTTGCTTTTATTGAAGGAAACTCCTCTCAAGAAGTAGTGATGAAGAAATTGAGGGCCAAGCTGGCCAATATCGAGAAAGAACGTGATGACGCAGGGGTCGCCTAAAAGGTGGCAGAGGATCGCCTAGAGAAATTGACTGAGGAGCATAAGGCATTGGTGCTCGAGAAGAGAGCTTTTGTCGAACAAGTGACATCCTTAAGGGCTGAAGCAGCTCCTGCTGAGGACGAGCTAGAAGAGGCTCAAGGTCTGAAGACCCGTGCTAAGTTGGTATTGTTGCGAAGGGAGTTTCGATAATGTTGCGAAGAAGCTACGAGTATTGAATCCTAGCATCGAGTTCAACACGGATGGAATAGGGTTTCATTATTATGTGGGTTCCGGGAAGATTGTGATCCCTAAATTTCTCATGGATTTCGTGAATGTACCCGTTGGAGAGTCATCGCGTCAAGATCATGTCGTTGAGGAAGGGCCCCAACCCGATGTTTAACTGCTTCTTATTATTACTTTCTATTTCTCGGCCTGCGTGCCATATTGATGTAATTTGGTATGTGGGATTTTATCCTGTTTTGATTAAGTTTCGAATAAATGTGGTCTTTGTGGCCGCGTGATTACTTTGTTGGACGGGGGCCTTGCGCTCCCTTTTTGTCAAATTTGCACAAGTTTGGCCTTAATGGTCGTACATTAATTTTTCCGTCGTGGTGGTCGTTTGCTTTAATTCGTGCATGATTGTGTTGCCTTTTCTTTTTGAAGTGTTTGCATTTTTATTGTATGCTCGTCTTCTTGAGACATTTTTTATTGGTTAAGAGTTTTTGTAGGGTTTTGCTCGTTAGCTAGTGAGTTTGCCGATGTAGGGAGACCGAACAAATGATTAGGGCGAGTATCAGGCATGGGTCAGAACTCATTTCTCGTTTCGAGGACCCGAGATCGGTGGCGTGAACTTCCCATCGCGAGCTAGGCATTATGCCGGTGTGGTATGATGACAATGGAGCTCAATCGAGTTATCCTTGTCGGGTTAAGGATCTTCTCGTCAAAAGATTGGAGCCTTTCCCCTTCAAATAATTTGAGTGTCATGCTTGTACCTAGGCACACACGTATGGTCAGGTTTGGATGAGTTTGTCTTGTTGACGAAGCTCGCCGACTTCTTAGTGTTTCAACGGTAATATTACCTTAGTTTTTCAGTGTTCCAAGGTCGAGCAAGTAATTCCCTGTGTAGGTTTTCTATGTAATAGGCCCTATTCCATGTTTTTGCATGAACGCGGTAAGGGCCTAACCAATTTGTGGCGAGCTTGCCTTTCCGAAACACTTTGTGATTTCTTTTTAGGATAAGAATGCCAATTTCGGACCCTAGCTATATGACTTTGGTGTCATATCGCATGGCAATTTTCTATTCGAGAGAGGCCTCTCGTAGGGTCAACCCTGTTTGTATTTCTTCGACCAGGTCTAGTTCCTCCCGTAGTGTGACATCATTCATCTCCTCGTCTAGGGGAGCCTCGGTTTGCCTAGAGGGTTCTTCGATCTCGACAGGGATGATATCCTCGGTCCCGTAGGTTAATCGGAAGGGAGTCTCCCCGGTAAACGAGTGAGTTATTGTTCGATAGACTCAAAGCCTGTTGTGTAGCTCCTCGACCCATCTCTTTTTAATTTCGTCCAACCTTTGCTTGAGACCTCTCAGGATTACCCTATTTGTGGACTCAACTTTCCCGTTTTCTAAGGGTGTTCGATAGAGGCGAAGTGTTGTGTGGTTGGCCAGTAATACCCTGCCCGTAGAGCTTTCCTGGCGAGGGATCTTCCGTCCAGGTGTTGCCTTTTTATCCCCTCATGGATCTCGAGCAAGATGCGAGTTGCGTAAATCTTGTAGACGTATTTGAGGAGAAGAATGGGAAATCCCCTCCTGTATAGTTTTCTTTTGACTAGAACATATGAGCAGGCTCTTCGTCTAATCACGACCGCTTCATTTTGGTTGGTGGGTAGATCTCCTTTCGTGAGGTAGTTATGTATTAGGGTCATCCAGAAGTTGCTATCTCCTATGGAGAATATCTCTAAAGTCGAGGGGGATTTCTAGGTGCTCGGTCGAGGAATGATCTCCTGTATTACCTACTTGTTCCCACCTTTTTGTGCTCGCCAGTTTGGACAGTATATCTGGCCAGGTGTTATGCTCGCGGGGGATATGTTGCATGTATACTTACTTGAATTTCTTATTTCTTTCTCGGACTAGATTCCAATATTTATTGAGATGGTTGTTTTTTACTTAGTATTCTCATCGGACTTGGGACGCCACAAGCTGGGAATTAGTGAAGATTTTCACCTCTCGACTCCCAGGTCCTCGGCTAGGCATAATCCTGTCAAGAATGCATCGTATTTGGCTTGGTTGTTTGAGGTTGGAATAAACATAATGAGGGAGACTTCGATTATAATCCCCTTCTCATTTTCTAATATGATACCCACCCCATTCCCTGTTGAACTGGAGGTGACATCAAGGAAGATGGTCCACCGGCTTGTCCCATCCAAGGGTGCGGGAGATGTCATTTCAGCTACGAAGTCGGCTAGAGCCTGATCCTTAAGGACTTTCCTACTTTCGTATTTGATGTCGAACTCGAAGAGTTCCAATGACCATTTCAGCATCCTTCCCGCCATGTCTGGTCTACTGAGCAACTGTCTTATTGGTTGCTCGGTTCAGATGGCTATAATGTGTGCCAAGAAATAATGTTAGTGCCTCCTCGCTATGTTAATGAGGGCCAAGGCCAAATTTTCAATTTTATGGTATCTTACTTCGGGGCATTACAGGGCTTTACTCGTAAGTTAGATAAAATTATGTCCTTCTAAGGTTTCTCGTATTAGTATGGCACTCATATCCTTGGAGGTAATGGCCATATAGAGATAGATGGTTTCGTCTTTCTATGGTCGAGAGATGACGGGTGGCTGTGATTATGCTTTCTTCAGGTGGGATAGGGCTTGCTCGCACTCGTCCTTCCATTCAAAGGAGGCCTCTTTACGGAGAAGTTTGAAGAGGGGGAGCCCATGTTGGGCATATTTTGCCACAAAGCGAGAGAGCAACGTGAGCATGCCTTTCAGGATCTGCATGGACTTCTTTGAATTATGCGTTGGAAATTCAGAGAATGCTCGACATTTATCAGGGTTTTCTTTGATTCCCCATTCTATTAGGTAGAAACCAAAAAGTTTTTCTGCCCGCACGCCAAAGGATCATTTTTCATGGTTGAAGCGTATTCTGTATTTCCTTTCCTGCCCGAAGACCTTTTTCAAGTGGAGGGCGTGGTTGACTTCTTTCGTGGAATTGACGATCATGTCGTCCATGTAGAATTTGAGCATGTCGCCTATCTCGTTGTAGAATACTTTGTTCATCATGCGCTAATAGGTATCGCCCATGTTTTTTAAGCCGAAGGGAATTTCATTATAGTAATAGTTGCCTGATTCGGTTATCATCGTATAGTTTTTATCCGCTTTTGCAATGGGGATCTGGTTCTACCCAGAATATGCGTCCATGAAATAAAATAATTTGAAACCGGTTGAATTTTCGACCAATTTTTTGATATAGGGCAGGTGGTAAGCATCTTTCGGGCAAGCCTGATTAAGATTGAAATAATCAATCCACATATGCCAGTTTCCATTATATTTTTTCACGAGGACTACATTTGAGAGCCAGGTTGTGTACTGGGCTTCAGAAATAAAATGTGCTTTTAAGAGGTCTTTTATAGCCATCTTGGTAGCCTTCGTCTTTTTGAGAGACTGCTTTCTCCTATGTTGAGAAATCGCCTTGAGGGTAGGGTCTATAGTCAGATGGTGACATGCAATTTTTGGGTCCAGTCCAGGCATTTCAGTTGCACTCCATACGAACAGATCAATATTCTCCTTCAAGAATGATTCTAGTTGACTCTTCTCCAGGTTGGGGATGTCGGCGTCAATCTTTAATCCTCTGCAGGGATCATTCCCGGAGGGGGGTGATCTCGAAGTCCCCGTATGGGACATGTTGCATGGGATCCAGAGGCTCCTTGCTTCCTGCAATCGAGAATGAGTTTTCCCCTTCAACCATGGGCTCTTTCCCTTTTCTCTTTCGCTCTGCAAGGTCTTCCTTGGAGAAGCGATTATCTAGGTCGATGGCATCGACCTTTTGTAGTTGTATGGGTTCCTTAGAGCTGGAGGGAAGAGCAAACCCAATGGTTGTTCAGGGTTGAGCGTTAATGGAACTCAGCCCCTTGGACAAAGCTTCAAAACACCATCTTACTGCTTGGACGTCCCCATGTAGCGTGGCAACCAAACCTTCGGCAATATATTACTTCATCTTGAGATGCACATTGGAGGGCACATCAATCAGCTTGACTAGAGCGGGCCTCCTGAAGATGCATTGGTAGAGAGACGGGAAGTCCACCACTAGAAATTGGGTCTTGATGGCCCTGGTCGTCACCCCTCTTCCAAAGGTGACAATCAGCTCGACTTACCCCGGGGTTTGGTGACTGACCCATTGAAGCTCTGGAGATCTGAGCCTACGTATGGGGTAAGATGGCTCTCGTTCAGCTGTAGGGTGGTGAATAGCTTGGTGTACATCATGTCCACCGAGCCTCCTTGATCGACTAGGATGCGTCGAACATAAACGTTTCACATGCATGCTCATACAAGAAGTGGGATGGTCGAGTTGGGAGATCCATCTAGTAGTTCTTCCTTATAGAATGCGAGAGGGTGAGAGCCTCCTCTGAACTTGTTGAGGGTGGCTTCCATGTCAGAGTTGGATTTTATTAATTGATCGAACCTTCTTTTTACGGAGCCCATTGTGTGGTTATTGAATCCCATGCCAAAGATGACCATCACCGTAGGGAATGATTCCCAGGGACTATGTGAGGAAAAGTATAGTGTAACTTCCTCCATGTCGAGAAAGTATAAATCTCCTAGCCTTGTGATGCTTCTGGCGACCGGTATGATGTCGACGTCGGGGGACTCCTTCCCCTCCTCGACATTATTGGTTTCTTGAGGCTTCTCACGGGCACCATCTTTCTTCTTATGTTGCTTGAGGTTTCCGTCTCAGATCAGTATCTCAATTGCATCCTTGAGATGGATGTAGTCGTCACTATTGTGCCCATGTCTCTTTTGGAACCTATAGTTATTTCTCTTGTTGGTCTCGGGCTTGGCGAGTGTCTGGTGAGGAAAGCGTAACCCAGCCTGCTTAAATTATGAGTTGGCGCATTTGGTAAAAATATGCTCCCTCAAAGTTTTCAAGGGGGTGTAGTCGTGGAATTGGCCAATAGGCCCCTTGTAGTCTTTGGAGTCTCGAAATTTGTCTTCCCAATTCTTCTCCCCCCCCTTGACGGGATGTGGGCTCATCTCTTTTCAAGGACTTGGCATTATCTCTGTGTCTTGAGTCCCTTGCATTGTTGGTAGCTTCCTTCTCTTCTTATTGAAAGTAGGCTTGAGCCTTGAGGAGGAGGGAGTCAAGCGTGGATGGAGTTTCGATGCCCGCAGCCTTTGCAAAGTCGCTACGAGGGCTGATGTAATACAGCGAGATAACTGACTTTTTTGGTATTATCGCAAATGTTGCGGTTAGCAAGAGTCGCCACTGACTTTTCTTTTATCCAATATTTAGGAAAGGTGAAAAGAACAGGAAAGACCTTTGATAGATTTTGAGTTCCAGGGGCAAGTTATGAAAAGGGAAGGTGTTAGCACCCTGTTCATCTATAGTTATCTACAGGCTCTTAATTTCTTAGCTCACTTTAAAAACTTTCTTGTGTGTGTGTGTGATTTGTTTGAAAATATTTTGAAATTCCAATGTAAGGCTAACATTTTTTTAATCCTTGTGTCGGTCCTCAAGAATGTATAAAAACTGTTTTTGAAAATGTTTGTTTTGAAAGTGATGTGTAAAAATGTATTTGTTTGTGAAAAAGGTTGTGAACAAGCATTCAAGAGTTCTTACCCACTAATAAGTCTTTCTTGTTATTTTCCTTCTCCTTTGGAGATAGTATTGCCCATACCATTAGTTGGTAGGTAGTCCTATCTATTGGATGTGAAGGGAGAGGCGTAGGGTCATCGTATGGTCATAGAAGGCAACATGTAAGGATACTTTAGCAATTATATCGAAGGGATTATCAACATTTTGCTAGTAGGGTCATTGAGGGACTAGATAATTTTGTAGGAAACTCGAAGGATCATCTAGGGATTATGATCTTTATTCGAAAGGGACCACGATGATATTGTTGAATCGAGGGTATTTTGCTAAAGTATCCCCACTTTCGAGGGACATGACCAATATTCGTAAAGCAACAAGAGAGGGTACCCTAGAGATGAAGTGTGAAAAGTGTTTGTTTTCACTTATTTAGTCTGGAAAATTAGGGTTATCTATATTGGTTTTAGTCTTGCCATACATACCTTATTTTACTAGCAGATATAAAATATAATGTGCGGAAAGTAAAACCGAAGCTATTACATTCTGTGATCAGTTACATACTTAGAAAAATTGCGAGAAAAGATAATCTACGCTCTTACAATTGAGAGTGCATCCTATACAATTTTCTAAGAAATTAAATAGCAAAAAGATATAAGAAAAATGTTAGAAAAAATGTTTAATGGTTTTGTGTTTTTTGTAGAAAATAATTTAAGTGTTAATAGATAGTAATTAAAACCTAATTCTAATTGATTTTAATATTAAGAAAAGGCTAATTAACTTAATTAATTAATAAATAAAAATATTTCAAAAACTAATTACTAACTAAAACCCTAATCCTAATTTTTTATGTTTTTTTTTAAAAAAGGTTTAAGGTTTGTTAATGGTTAATTAGAAAGTAATTAGTAAAATAGAGTGAAAACAAGAGTTAGTAAAATAAGAAAAAACAAATGCATGGGGTAGGACTTGAACTCACGCCCTCAGCCTCAAAGGTATGCCCTTCTATCCACTGCATCATGGTGTTGTTTATGTTTAAGAATGAGAACCAATCACCATATGATGAATCTGCGTGTTATCCTTAAAAAAGAAAAATTGTTTGACAACAGGGGGGATCAAACCCACACCCTTACCTATATTATATAATGCCCTTACCAAAGGTTCCATTGTTGTTTCGCGTTCATATCACTACCATCAATAAAAAAATAATGGAATTAAATAATAAACTAAATAAAACAAACACGCACGCTTGGTATGGGGTCGGAGATTTGAATCAACCAATAAATGAAGAGGGATTGGCCACGTAGTTTGCGACCAACGTCTGAAGAAGTCAAACCACTATACATGGCGGTCAGCCTCATCTTCTCTGGTGAGGAGATTTTGAAAACCTGTTATAATCAATCAAAAAATGAAAAACAATAACATAGACCAAATATTTGGCCCGCTATAAATCCAGTGGTGCTCTTATGTTTGTCTGAAAGTACCTGTAGCTAGGGTTTCGAAGCTTTGAGAGCTTCTAACCCTGACAATGGTGAATGGTTTTTCCTGAATGAACACTTGAAAACGATGATTGTAAACAAGTCAAAATATCATTATAAAGAGGTATATGTGCATAGAATCAATCAACAATGCATGAATTATGAGTTTTAGTTCAAGAAAGTTCAACAAACTGGTGCAGTTGAGATGTGTTGTTCTCGCGTGCTTCAAGCTTGAGTAAGGATTGGGAACGACTCATGGAGGTCTTAGGAGACTGATGGAATGCTTGGAATCGATTGAGAATGGTTGGAGATAAGGGTTTGAGTTTTCCATAGTTTCTTGAAAATTTGAAGATTTTAAGGTTGCTTCTATGATGCAGCATGTGTGTTTCTGAATGGTCTGAATGTGTTATGCATTTATAGGAGAGAAGATTAGGTCAAATGGGGGGCTTGGACATCTCATAAATCATATATTTTATTTTGTTTGAAAATAAGTTGAAATCTTCCAAAACCAATAAAGATTTTTTTCAATTATAGACCACACGATTTCTTCAGCTTCAAGGTAGATTTTTCGGCCTCCAACATTATTAAAAATATTAACCATGCGCCTTAATCCAATGTTTTTGTTTTTATTTGATTTAATTTGCATGTAAATTAATAAAATCAAAATAAAAGAAATAAAAATCATAAAAAACATGTGAATGGATTAAGGGGTCCTTTATAAGGTTATACATACGTTTGAACCTAAAAACTTAGGCCCATTAGCCCAAAAATTAAACTTTGCTCAAAGTGGACTTCATGCATTTTCTCAAATTTTCTCAACTTGCACCAATAATAACAACTTCAATATTTTTTATATGAAGATGATCTTTGACTTTTTGGAAACCTCAAGATATCTCCTACAACATTCATGTTGTTCATCTTTTCATTTGAAGTATTTATCTATTTCTAAATTGCTTTGACAAAAGATGTGTTTTTGTTTACTTTTAAAATGACCTGTAATGTTTTGGCCCATATCTCTTAAATGAAGATTTTTTAGCCTTGAGCTTACATAGACAAAGTTATAGAGAATTGAATTTCCTTCAAAGTGAGCTTTGGTTGATAAATTTCTAATGAAGTATGTGAAAGTTATGCTTGGTCAATGTTTAGTTGACTTCTTAAGAAAACCCTAATTTAGTAAGTTTTGACTTTTCATGAATCTTGAGTTTTCTTAATGAATCATGATAAAACCTTGATAAAATGATGAATGTGACTTCAAAATCTTGATGTTGAACAAAAATATTAAGATTTGACTATCAGTTTGTCAAAGTTGACTTTTTCCCAATATAGTTGATTTTCAATCATCTGGCTAATTGATTGAGAAAACTTGTGATGTAGGGCTTGAAACTTGACATGAGGATACCTTAATACATATGTAAAGCCATTAAGTCAACTTGAGGCATTAGAAACTCAATTTCCTTTGAGATAAGTAAAACTCTAGTTGTAGGTCAATTGCTTAGGATGAGGGTTTGTTTGGTCAACCCTTGAGTAGTCTAGAGTGATTGAGACCTTCATGAGCATGAGGAGGTATCTTGAACAATTTTGTCTTAAAAGTGGGATGGAAAATTTTGGGGTATAACAACAGAGCCTGCGCTCGAGAAGGTATTTCTTCATAGCATCGTTTGTTGAGAGGCTTATCTCTGCCCTAGATAATTGCTTCTAATGACGCTTCTTATTTCAGATGCCGGTGGGAGGCGGTGAAGTTCCTCGAGAATATCCTTCCCAATTGTTTCCAGGAGGTTATGGACTCGTCGATAAGACTCTTGTACCAAACCATGGCACCTTTCCTTAAGGTGGTTGGGAATAGTCTACACTAGATCGCACTCTTCAATCCTCAGTAATCAAGGAGGACGTCGATATCCTCTATATGGTCATCCGGATCAGTTGTATCGTCATAAGACTCCATCGGGGGTGGCTTCTCTAGCCCGAATGGGAGTCACGCTTCTGTGATATCCCTTGATAACGGGCCGCATGGCTCATCATTATCGCTTCTTCTAGGGACAATGGAAGCGAGTGATGGTTTCTCCCGTGTCAGGCATCATTGTCTCATCGATGGGAAGGGCTCCTCAACTTCTATCTTGGTTTGGGTGACAGTGATTGGTCGTGGTATTTCTTGATAGAGAGTCTTGGTATTTCTTGATAGAGTGATGGTTTCTCCCGTGTCAGGCATCATTGTTTCTTGCAGAAAGACACATCGTGATTCTCTCTTGTTGGTGGAGGGCCATGCCGAGGTGGTGATATATTGAGCGAGTTGTGTAATTGGTGTCTCCGAGGAAGAGATCTTGTCTGTTTTTGCTCCCAGGACCCCATCCTTTTGCTCTGTTGGAGGATGAGGGTGTTAGTTTGGTTAGTGATTATTGCTTTTATGGCCAGGCCGGCGTTCTACGGAACGAGAACCCGTTGTAGAATCTTTGGCACATCTTCAACAGTGTTCTTGGGGTGTTGTCCATCCAAGAACTGGTAGCTATTGCGTTCAACATCGATTGAACGTGGGGATGCATTATATCCGTCTTGGACGTCGAAGTCATCCTCGAGATGAGGATGCTCCTGGATTTCATCGATCTTGTGCATTGAGGAGAACATGGTCTTTCCAGATAGATGGTGATCATCATGGTCGACCATGTTTGATGAACAAAAAGTGTCTTTGGTTTTCAGATTTCAGGGACAAAAAACAGGGAAGATAGTTTACCATATACGGTGCCACTGATCATACCAGTTGATCAGAACCTGCAAGTAAGCCAAAGGATGATCCTTGATTGGATAGAAAGTTAAGGAGAAAATTGGTTTATACCTTCAAGGCACTCCAACGATCAAGTAAGTGTGGGAGCAAAGAGATACATGTAGAATATTAGGGTATAAGGTGAGAGATAATGAAACATGGCCCTCACATATGTGAGGGTTTAACTAATGTTCCCTCAGTGCATAGACATAAGTTCTTATTTTTGGGCCTAGATATGTGGGTCTGCAAAAAATAGATAACTTCTAGGATTGGGTCAAAACAGGTAGGTATGCTCGTAAATAGTTTTTTATTTCAAGGAGAAGGATTACAGGAAGATGGTCGTTTTGGTCGTTTCTTGGGTGTCTTCCCGGCTCGTGTCGGGCCGACGGGAGACACTTACTAATCTGGTCAGGCGTGTATGTTGTGCATAACTGGTCGGAGGACAAGCGTCGTGGTTGCCCAGGGTGTTGGGGTTCTGTCATCGAGTCGTGCCAAGTGCAAGAGCGGATTGGTCTAATTATAGTCATTGGGCCAGTCCACAACAAAAAGATAGGCAAAACATACTAGGGATTCAAATGTTAAACAAGGAATAGAGGGAAAATATTTCATTTGGTACGATCATGAAAGAATTGAGACAAGTAGAGAAGAAAGCTAGGGCACGAAGAACGTTGAAGAATTTTTGTAGATCACGAAAAGACAAAGATCAAAGCTAGTAATCTAAGGTAAGGGGTGATATGTCATTATAATTAATATGGGTTTTAGAGGTATGTAGAGATTTATTGGGGTTTATGATGATTTTGATGATATGTTGCATTGTGATGAATTTATGTTGAGTTTGATGAAAATATCATGTTGATTTGCCATACGTTTTAGTATATGATGCATATAGTAATTGTGTGGTTGTTGTATGATAATTCTATATTGAGAAAAATGAAAATCTGGAATATATTGGTATGAAATTGTAAGAAGATTTGGGGTTGAATAGGTGCATAATTGCAACAGAGAGTTGTTGTCTGCTACGCATTGATAATTGCAAATTATACTTATTTTTGTATATACTTTTTGTTGCACTTATACACTCTTTGGTGTTAATAATCGTTGAATAAACCCGACTTTTGTGTAAATAAGCTTAATTTGTGTTTATTTGTGTTTTTGTGTACATAGTATACCGTTTGATTTTTCCATTTGATTTGTAAGTACTTATTGCATTTGGAGCAGCGAGGAATAAGGTGTCAAAGACACGACTCCGGATGTGCATTTTCGGAATAAAAGACCCAGTTTTGAGATGTTTTACTCAGGGGACCCCGTTGTGTTCATCCTCTAGCACACCACGTGCAATTTTGATTGTTCTGGCAGAATCATAGTTTTTGAGGCCGCTTAGCACGGATAGCGTGCTTAACACTGATAGTGCACTAAGCATAATTTAGGGTGTTTAATGTGTAAATATCAAGAAGCCTGGTTAGCACAGTGAGCCCACTTAGCACGGTCTACTGAGATTTGTTTTATAACTTCATTTTCAGTTCATTTTTAGTTATGGTTTTTGGGGTGTTTTTGTTCCTAAATTGCATCAACCTTTATTTTGATATATTATCTTAGAAGACAACACTAGTGCTTTTATTATGGGTGATTTGAGGTGGATTTATCATCGACTGGTGCTGACAAACCGGAAGATTTGTGGTGTATCTCTTCTCCTCTCTATGTATTTATTTTTTGTTGGATTTTGTTTGTATATTTACTTTGAACTCGTGTATATTTGTCGCCCATGACGTTTTATAAAACTTGCTTTACAAATATTTGTCGATTGTTATCCTTGATTTTTATTCTGTGCTAGGGATTTGAGTTGTTATAGACATATACTGCTTAGATTCTTATCTAGGATGGTTATTGATCAGTGGTTTTTCATCCTTTATTTACAATTGATTTTAGTTATATTTTTTTTATTTTGTCAAGTGTTTTAGTTCATACTTCTATGTTTTATGCGTTGGTTGTGTATTTTGTTGTTTTCAGGCTCAGAGGAATAAAACTAGGAAAATCAGTGGGAAAAGTGCAGAATTCGGAGTTTCGAAGGAAGTCTTGAAAACCAAGCTACACGGCACCTGAAACGGCCACCCGTGTCGCCCTTACACGAGCCGTGTCAGGAGAGGATGCTCAGTAGGAAGGTTTGAGAGAAGACGCAGAGGCTGACACAGGTGCCTGTTTCAGAAGGTCCAGGCAAGAGAGTTATTGGTGCAACGAACAGAGCACGACATGGGTGCTCGTGTCAGGTGACACGGCCCATGTTGACCTGGGTGCATGGTGACTGTTTAAATGAGTTTTCATAAGGAATTAAGGGACTTTTTGGCAATGAAGAATATTTTTACACGATTGAAGATTGGAGAAGTCAAGGTTTTCAGAGAGCGGGAGATTTTCATGAGCAGAAGCAATTGAGGATCAAAGTTCTTCCATATCCTTGTAATGTCTATATTTTTTCTTGTGATTATTTTGAACAATATGAGTAGCTAAACCCCCCAATGCTAAGGGCCTGTTCCTGGTTTGAATATGTAATGATTATGAATTCCTGAGTTCTTTAATAAAGTCTTCTATATTCGATTTAATTGTACAATATTTGTATGCCTTCCTAATCGAACAAATTAGGATTGATTTATGGTTAACAACCAACTGTACTATGGTTGCTAAGGTTTTTTTTTATAATTAGGCTATAGTAGATATCACCTAGGACTAGGGATACCCTATAGTTAATGGACTTAACCCTTAATAAAATAAAGGCTTGACTCCATCAGATATCTCTAAGGACTTAGGATTTAGGATGGATGGTTAAAGGTTTTCCTACTAAGGACTTAGGGGAAGATAATCTAAAGGGCTGGTAATTGAAGGATATGAACTTGTTGAAAAGATTAGGATTCAAGGTTGTTAAAGGGAAAATTATACACCATACACTAGCATACTCCTCATATATGTGAAAAAGCCCTAATTTACATTCTACTTATTTTTATTTCTTCTAAGTGATAATTCCTAAACCAAAACTACAGTTAAAGTTTTTGTTTAATTGAATGTGAATTGAACTCCATAATTGCATGCAGTCCTTGAGATTGATATTCGGGGAATTCCCCATTATTAATGCAAGGAAAAACTAGTACACTTTCTATTTTTCCCATCAATTATCTATTAGTTTCTGGATTTTAGATATAGATTTAGAGCTTACATTCACTTGGGTGTCTGTGATTAATGCCTTTGTGTTGGTTGTGTCGCTCTGAGATATCTTCGACACGATTAGCACAATTGACATTTTTGTTGTTGAGGTTTGTTGAGAGATCGCGGCCAAGATGATACAGTGGGTGTTGTGGTTGATGCATGTTGACAGTGAAGAATATTGTAGGTTAATTATAACTGGTCGATAAGTTTAATTTTGTGACAAGTGGAGTACATTTGAGCCAGATAAGTTTTTCTTTCCTTTTGATACGTTTATTTTCTGTTGATACCTTATATGTTTCCTTTCAACCCATTAAACCCAAACTCATTAATGAGAGATTTGTCGAACATCATTTCAATACACCAACCTCTATGGACACGATACGATATAAACTAAATATCACCCGATAAATTAATACTTTACTTTTTGCTTACCGCTTTACTGCTTCAGCAAAATGGTGTTGTTGTCAGGGAATGGTGTTTATTTTTTCGCATTGCGATAGTTTCTTTGTTTGAGTTTTGTAATTAATGTATATGTTGTATAGAGTTTGTGAATGAACTTGCTTATGTTTAATTGTACAATTATATTTATATGTTTACCAAACTTGTAAATAGTTACATGTTTTCTATACATGTATATTTTTGTTTCTTTTCACGTTTGCCAAAAGTGTGGTTAAATGTGTAGTTATGGTTAGAGTTCGAGGAGATGAGAGCAAAGGCGGGAGCGAAAGCATTCGAATCACCCGAAGCAATGTGTTGGTTTGTAAATAATAAGCGTCGAGCTTAGGACGTAAAAAAAACATGTTTTGTTTTTTTTCATATTGCTGCAAGGAAAAATAATACACTTTCTATTTTTCCCATCAAGTTTTTGGTGCTGTTGTCGGGGACTGCCTAGTTATTGAGTGTAGTTTTAGTTCAATTAGAATTTTGTTGCTCTACAACTAAAATTTCTTTTATGTAAATTTTATATTTTTGTTATTATTGATCTTTCCTAACCTTTGCATGTGAGGAAAGCCCTTAGCTGAATTTCCTTATGACGTAGAAATTGAAAGAACTTTTCATGCAAGGCGCAGATAAGCTCAGTTAGTTAGATAGGAATCAAAAGGTTCATCATTCAGGTTCAGTGTTTGAAAAGAAAAAAAACAATGGTTGAAGACCCACCACCACCAGAGAGACTTCTTGGGGATTACGGAGGAGCAAATGCTACACCAGGTCGATTTACTATTGTGAATCAATCGGTCAATGTTGCAAATTTTCAACTACATCCTTCAACCATCCGCCAGCTCGAGAATAGATCTTTCACCGGAAAGATCTAGGAAGATGCCAATAAGAATTTGAAGAGATTCCTCACGATGAGTACTACTTTGAAGATTGAGGGGCACTCTGAAAAAGCCAAGAAATTAAGGATGTTCTAGTTCATGCTGTTTAAAGATGCTGAAGAGTGGTTTTACTCATTACCTGCTGGAAGTATCACCACTTGGAAACATATGGAGAATACTTTTCTTGATTAGTACTTTCCTTCTTCTGTTTATATTTGAAAAAGATATGATATTGTGAATTTTAAGCAGAAGGAAGGAGAGTCGCTAGGTGATGCTTATAAGAGGTTCAAGAGGTTATTAATAGCATGTGCCACTCACAACATGGGTCAAACTGAGAAAATGAATATGTTTGTAAATGGCCTCAGAATGAAGACAAATCAGCTTATTGATACAGTTGTCGGTGGCTCATCCAACTTTACAACAACCACTGGCGTGGAGAAAATTATTGAAGCCATTGCTGCAAATGAGCATCTGAAGCTATATGAAAAAGTTGTAAGCAAACCAGAGGGAGTGATTGATTTGAAGTTGGAAGTGAACGAGCAACTAAAAATTGAAGAGGCTATTGCTGCAGAAGTGGAGAAAAAGATGAAAGCAATGAACATGGGTACTCAATAGGTAGCTCAAGTTCAAAAGGTACAAAAGGTTGTTTTGTGAAATTTGTAGTGGATCACACCTTACTGTGCAATGTCTTGCAACTTCATAACGAATTGAGGGGATACATTTCTTGAGGAAAAATAACTCATACTCTAACACCTATAATCCTTGGTGGAAGAATCACCCTAACTTCTCTTGGAAAGATCAGCAGCAACAAGCTCCTCAAAAGGCAGAGTGGGAGGTGACTATTGAAAAGTTGGCTGCCCACACCTCTCAACTTCAAGAAGAGACAAGGACTAATAACATGAATACCACATATGCAATCAAGAATTTGGAAGTTCAAATGGGACAGATTGAACAATAGGTGGCTCTCCGAGCACAAGAAAATCAAAAAAATCATGAGAATGGTAATGTTGTCATAACAAGGAACGAGAAAGCTGCTGAAGAGAAGAAAGATGAGGTAAAATTTGATGATAATATCATATAAGTAGAGTTGTAAGTGAGAGAGAACAGGAAAAAAATAGGAAGAAGTGGTATCACCTGTGAAGCCAGTTGAAGAGAAGACTAAACCAGTGATCAAGTTACCGTATCCATCTCGAGTGGCAAAGAAGGACACAAAAGAGAAAGAGTATGATAAATTTTTCTAGTTGTTCAAAAATATAGAGATTAATATACCATTCTTTGAAGCACTCAAGGAAATTCCTTTGTATCAGAAATTCATGAAGGAGAGATTATAAAAGAAGAGATCAACATGAGAGGGATCAACACCATGTGATGAGAAATTGTGTGTAAATGCACCAGAGAGGAAAATACCTGTCAAGCAGAAGGTTCCGGGGTCAGTTGCAATTCCATGCACCATAAAAGACAACTTTTAAGAGGGTTCTAATTGATTCTGGTTCTAGTGTGAGTTTGATGCCATTGTCTATTTTCAAAAAGTTGAGTATTGAGAAGATAAGCGAGAGTTGAACAAAATTGAAATTTTTTTATCACACCATCAAGCAGTCATATGTGATAGTTGAAGATGTATTTGTAGAAATTGACAATTTTGTTTTCCCATTTGATTTTCATATCATGGATATACCTGAAGATGAAGAAACTCCTATCATTTTTGGTCGACCATTTATGTTGATTAGTCTATGCAATTTTGATATCGAGATAGGTAATCTGACACTGAAATCATTTGATGGGGAGATAACCTTGAAGATGTTGGAGATCAAGAAGAAAGGTGTCGGTGGAAAGAATAAATATTCAGTTGGAATGATCAAAGTAGAAGGAGAAAGCAACAGTTTAAAATCACTTCCAGAAGAAGTCTCGGGAAAAATCTCTCAGGTGGCCCCAATAAAAATTCCTAAGCTCAGTTAAGAAGGAAAGAGGAGAAAGAAGAAGGAACACCGAGCTGAGAAGATGGAAGTTGGAAGTGGCTAGAAGCACAACTGGGTTGATACTTTTGATCTGAATGAGTTTTAGATTGCGAAAGAGACAAGCAACAAGGTGTGGAAGAGGAAGTACCCCCAATAAGGGGATGAATCGTCGAGCCATGTAATGTTAAACAGAGCCTTTCGTGGGAGGCAACCCACACTTATAATAACTTAGTTTTTCTTTTTGTTTTATTTGTAGGTAATAAAAAGGGAGTCTTATTGGTGAAAGCTTGGAGGTAACAACATGTGTTGCATTACTCTCTGTGAGTCACCTTCTCAAGCTTGTACCGAAACATTGGGGTCAATGTTTAGTTCATGTTTTGTGGGGGGGGGGGGGGGGGTTATTGGTTTTCTTCTTTTCAAATTATTTTTTAGTTTTATGAGAATTGTTGTGTAAATCCACGAGTTGAAGTCCTCCAAATTTTTCTGAAATTTTTTGTTTTGTTCAAAGAACTTATTTCTCATAGAGTTCAGGAGTAGTATATAGATACAAAGGGATTCTTGTTGGGAGGTAGGAATTTTGAAATAATATGACAGTGATACGATTCTAACGTATAGATTTGTACCATAATGCTTGAATCCTGAGAAGTACTCCTGAAGTAGTTTATCCTTATAGTCTGGCATAACATAGATTCACATGCATGTATGATTGATGGAGAAATAAATAAATTTGACACCAAATGATGAAAAGGAGGTAATAGGAAAATGGATCACTAAGTTGGGTAGCCCTCATCCGGTTATTTAGCCTAAACAGGGTTGATCCCCAAACATCGTCCAAAAGGACAATATATAACTGCAAAGTTTGAAAATTTCATTGGTATTTAAAAGTAGCCAATGCTACTATTTGGTGCCTAAGAAAACTTTCTTGATTGGTATTGTGCATGGGATGATCATCATAATTCTCATTGCCTTAATTTGACTACCCGAATGAAAAAGGAGGAAAATTGGAAAGACACTTAAGTACAAAGCATAGTTAGAGAGGTATTTGAAAGAGGCAGAGGATGACACGAGTGCTTGTGTCAGATGACACTGCCTATGTTAAAAGGTCTTGGCGATATAGTTGTTGGTGTGATGGATAGATAACGACACAGATGCACGCGTCAGGAGACACGACCCGTGTTGGACTATGACGTTGATTTCCTTATTTTGTTTTTCATACTTTTCCACATGTTAAGCTGTGAGGGCATTTTGGAAACTTCACACCAAACTGGATGAATGGTGACTATTTAAATGAGTTTTCAGAAGGAATAAATGGACGTTTTGGTGGCAAAGAATATTTTTACACGACTGAAGATTGGAGAAGTTAGTGTTTTCGGAGAGCGGGAGATTTTCATGCAGGGAAGCAATTGAAGATCAAAGTTCATCCCAATCCTTGTAATGTCTATATTTTGTCTTGGGATTATTTTAAACAATATGGGTAGCTAAAACCCCCAATGCTAGGGGGTGTCCCTGATTTGAATCTGTAATGATTATGAATTCCTAAGTTCTTTAATAAAGTCTTCTCTATTCGATTTAATTGTACAATGTTTTTATGCCTTCCTGATCGGAAAATTTAGGATTGATTTATGGTTAACAACCAGTTGGACCGTGGTTATTAAGGCTTTTGTATAATTAGGATATAGTTGATATCACCTAGGACTAGGGATACCCTATAGTTACCAGATTTAACCCTTGATAAAATAAAGGCTTGACTATATTAGATATCTCTAAGGAATTAGGATTTAGGATGGACGGTTAAAGGCTTTCCCACTAAGGAATTAGGGGAAGATAATCTAAAGGGATGGTAATTGAAGGATATGAACTTGTTGAAGAGATTAGGATTCAAGGTTGTTACATGGAAAATTATACACCATACCCTAGCATATGCCTCATATCTGTGAAAAGGCCCTAATTTACATTCTACTTATTTTTATTTCTGCTAAGTGACAATTCCTAAACCAAAACCCCAGTTAAAGTTTTTTTTTAATTGAACATGAATTAAACTCGATAATTGCATGCAGTCTTTGAGATCAACATTCGGGGAATTCCCCATTATTACTGGAAGGCAAAAATAGTACACTTGTATTTTTCCCGTCAATTATCTGTTAGTTTCTGGATTCTAGAGATAGATTTAGAGCTTACATTCCATTGGATGTCTGTGATTAATGCATTTGTGTTGGTTGTGTCACTTAAAGAGATCATCGACGCGATTAGCATCATTGACTTTTGTGTTGTTAAGGTTGGTTGAGAGATCTCCGCCAAGATGAGATAGTGGGTGTTGTGGTTGATGCGCGTTGATATTGATGAATATTGTAGGTAGAGTATAACTGGTAGATAGGTTTAATTTTGTAACGAGTAGAGTACATTCGAGCCAAATAAGTTTTTCTTTCCTTTTGATACTTTTATTTTCTATTGATACCTTTTACCTTTCTTTTTAGCCCATTAAAACCAAACTCATTAACAAGAGATTTGTTGAACGACATTTCAATACACCAATATTTGTGGACACGATAAGCTATAACCTAAATATCACCTGGTAAATTAATACTTTACTTTTATCTTATCGTTTTACCGCTTCAGCAAAATGGTCTTGTTGAAGGGGAATGGTGGTTATTGTTTTACATTACGATAGTTTCTTTGTTTTTGAGTTTTGTAATTAATGTATATGCTGTATATAATTTGTAAATAAACTTGCTTATGTTTAATTGTACATCTATCTGTATATGTTTACCAAACTTGTACATAGTTATATATTTTCTATACTTCTATATTTTTGTTTCTTTTCACGTTTGCCAAAAGTGTGGTTAGGTGTGTAGTTCCAGTAAGATCTCGAGGAGATGAGAGAAAAGGTGGGAGCGAAAGCAATTGACTCATCTAAAGCAATGTGTTGGTTTTTAAATAACAAGCGTCGAGCCTAGGACGTAAAACTAGGATATTTTGTTGTGTTTCATTGTACTAGTTTAGGCAATGTGTGAATGTTGTTTTAACAAGTTGAAATTGGACCAGTTTTAAAACTTTCAAATCTTGACTTTTCAACTTGTTAATTCACTTTCACCCATTTGTTTTGTCATGTCATTTTGTGTTTTTCCAAAAGCTTGTCGTGTTTAGCTTGAGGAATTTTGTTAATGTTGTAAATATTGTAATTGTTGTAAATTGAGTGTGTATGGTGATTGTGGAGGTTGTTGTGATGCACCAGCTGCTGCTATCCTGTTTTTGCATTGGGTGTAGTGCACTTAGCAGAGTAGAGCTCGCTTAGCACACTCTTCTGAGTTGCACCAGTGAATTATTTTTTATTTCACTTGGCCCTCCTTTTTCCTACTTTCACCAAGGCCTTGTATTAGTAAATAACAATAGTATTATTTTCCTATTTCTTTTGTTGTAGTATCCTAACTTGATTGATTCAACTTGCATATGTATGGTAATGATAGTTTTTGAAGTTGGTACACGCCAGGTACTGGTTTATCGCTTTCTATAACATAACATGTTTAGGAAACTTTATATTTGTATAATTATTATATCATTCATTCTTTTTTCATTACTTGTTTTTGATTGAATCACTTTAGTTCTATTTTTACCCCCAATTGTGAGGAAGCTTTCCATTGTTCACATATGTTAGAGGCCACAATTATTTTTTTAACTTGATTTCATTATGTTTAATATTTTATTTGTGTTGATTGTATGAAAGCATAAAAATGATCAAGGCATTTTGTTTGATTTTAAGCATAACTACCTTGGTCAAATAGTCAATTCATCTTGTGAGTGTGTGAACTTTTTTTAACCTCTTTGAGCCTTTTTGTTTATGTCCTTGTTGTTTTTTAACCTAATGCTTGTCTATGAGTGTTTGATTTTTCTTTTTAAATGTATGTTGGTTCTTTGTTTTCTTGAACCCTCAACTATGATTTTTAGTTGAATTTTTACCTTGCCTTAGAAAGTAGGTAGTATTCACTTTAATGTTGGTTAAACTCAAGTTGGGAAGAGATTTGTTTGTTCACTTATGTTGTTGATTGTTATGAGGTTGTGAAAGAGAAAAATAAGAGAAAAGAAAAGAAAGAAAGTGAAAACCAAAGTGAAAAGAAAAAGAAAGAAAAAAGTGAAAAAAGTTTTGAAAAAGAAAAGCAAAAAGAGTATGAAATAATTTTGTGTTATAAAGTATTGTGATTGGTGTGACAAATTTTGGATTTGGAAGAAGTTTGATTGAAATTGTGTTGCTTTATTCTTCTGTGAATTGATCATCCCCTTAGGTTTAAACAAATTTTTTTTATTAGCTTTAGGAATTATCCCTTGTTTGTTAACCAACCCACATTACAACCTTGAAAAACCCTTGTGATTCTTGCATTTGTATTTTCAATATGAGTTTTCGGATGAATGCATAATTGAGTCTTTTGTTTGCAAGATTGTGGATGTGTGTTTTTTGTCCCTCACTTTTGTGTGTTCTTCATCTACCGATAAATTTTTACTAGGTGTTGTTAATGATTGAGACTATTTTTTTTAGAATGTTTAGTATGATTTTTATACTTAGTATTTGTTTCGTTTACATGTTGCCATTGTAGGATTGTGATAAGTATTTCCCTTGCATGTGCATTTTTGTTTGAACCATACAGTTGTTTTCATTTTTCAAACTTGTTGATTCATGATTCTTTAGTTGATTACTTCTGGTTCTTTAAGTTGTTTGGCCTTGTTTGAGGGCAAACAAGTTGAAGTTGAGAAGAGTTTGATAAGTGAAAATTGTAGCTATTTTTGTATATACTTTTGGTTGCACTTATCGACTCTTTGTTGTTAACAAAATCATTGAATAAACCCGACTTTTATGTAAATATGTTTAGCTTGTGTTTATTCATGTTTTTGTGTACATAGTATACCATTTGATGTTTTTCCATTCATTTTGTAGGTGTTTATTGAATTTTGAGCATCGAGGAATAAGGTGTCAAAGACACGGCTCCAGGGGACCGTGCTAAGCGCATCATCTAGCCTGCTACGTGCAATTTTGACTATTCTGGAAAAACCATAGTTTTTTAGCCTGCTTAGCACGATTTAGGCGGTTTAATGTGTAAATATCAGGCAGCCCGCTTAGCGCGGTCTGTTGAGATTTGTTTTATAACTTTGTTTTTAGATCATTTTTAGTTATGGTTTTTGGGGTTTTTTTGTTCCCAAAATCAATCAACCTTATTTTTGATAGATTAGCTTAGAAAACAACACTAGGGCTTTGCTTATGGGTGATTGGAGGTGGATTTCTCATCAATTGACACTGACAAACTGAAGATTTGTGGTTTATTTCTTATCCTCTCTATGTATTTATTTTTTTATTGGGTTTTGTTTATTTATTTACTTTGAACTCGTGTATATTTGTCGCTTATGGCATTGTATAAAATTTTCTTTACAAATCTTTGTCGATTGTTATCCTTGGTTTTTGCTCTGTGCTAGGGATATGAGTTTCTATAGACATATATTGTTTAGATTCCTATCTAAGATGATTATCTATTAGTTTCTGGATTCTAGAGATAGATTTAGAGCTTCTGTTCACTTGGGTTTTTGATTAATTCCTTTGTGTTGGTTATGTCGCTCTGAGAGATTGTCGATGCGATTAGAACATTTGACTTCTGTGTGGTTAAGGTTGGTTGACAGATCGTCGTCGAGATGATATAGTGAGTTTTTCCGCTGATGCATGTTGACATTGATGAATATGACAGGTTGAGTATAACTGGTTGATAGGTTTAAGTTTGTGAAGAGTAGAGTACATTCAATCCGGATAAATTTGTCTTTCCTTTTGATACGTTTATTTTTTGTTGATACCTTTTACTTTTCCTTTCAACCCACTAAACCCAAACCCATTAAAGAGACATTTGTCTAACGACATTTCAATACACCAATATCTGTGGAAACGATACGATATAAATTAAATATCACCCGGTAAATTAATACTTTACTTTTTGCTTTTCGCTTTACTATTTCAGCATGTATTGTCGGGCGAAGGGATGCATCGTCGGGCGAGGCAATGTTGCTTGGTCTTCACCGGGCGAGACAAGAGGATAAGGAATGAGTTGAAAAGTGGTGCTCTTGGAAAAATTTATGGGAGGAGGAGCTTCGCCCCAGCCTCAGCAGGAAGTAAGACCTCGTCACCTTTGCATTGCCGGGAGAGCATAAAGAGAAAAGACCCATTCTTGGGGAAAAGTAGTAGCGTGAAGGTCGGCTTGCAGAATTTTGTAAATGTTATGATGTTGTTGTTTGAACTACTATGTCTATTCCGTATATCCATTGTAATGGATGTGATTACTCACCCTTTCTATTTGAATTTTGCCTCCACGTGGGTAATGCGCAAGTGATCAGGAGTAGTTCGTAGAAGCTTAGAAGATAGCTTGGAGTGTGTTGTTTTCTTTCCGTTAAGTTTCATTTTGAACTTTATGTTCTTTTGTTTATTATGAGATTTTGAAATACCCTTCATGGTATTTAAGTTGATTTGAATTATGAATTATGAACGATGAAGTTTCCATGATGTATTTAATAAGATGTTTTGAATAATGAATTTCGCTGTGAGTAGTTGAAGTATTATGGTTATTATTAATGAAGTATTTGTTATAAATGATTTTGAAAACCCGTGATACGGAGTAAGACATTCATGTATGATGCTTTATGAATCATGTGACACCCTTTTGGTGAAATACTCTGATTATTTAATTATATTATTCATGGGGTTTTTAGAAGGGTGTTACACCGGATCGACATCACTTGGACGAACCTTGAGGAGTTTTTTCCCTTTCTTCGCTTTGGCAGCAGCTGCCTTAACCATACGCTCCCGAGGACCAGACATTTTTTCTACAAACACAACGAGCTGGAGTTAGCGAACAAAAGATAACAAGATATACATGAAAATTAACTAATTCAAACGAATACCCAAATATTCTTTGGCATCCTCAAAATTTTCACATTCGAGGAGCTCTTTGACATTAATAAGAAGAGCCTCGGGCACAGGCTCCCCAGTTTCATCAACAACAATGGCCCCTCCTCTCTCCATGTGCTAGGAAGGGGAAAATCCCTCCACAAAGCCCACCAGTTTATCATAATTGGCCTGGTCCTCGACATTCATTTGACCCGCGTTGATAATGTAGTGGTTTGTACCCCAGTTATAGTGAGTTTTGCCCCAATAAAAGGGGATCTTCTTCACGAGCTGCCTCCTTACTTCACCCTCCTTGTTTTGTAAGGGCTCCACGTCCCTCCCATACCTATCACACCGAGAGAACACAAAAGTGATCACCTTCTCTGACATGGAATGAACTAGAAAGTAATTGTCCTTGAAATCCAGAACCGACTCTGGATAGGCCTTAAACAGCTTCTTCGGCTGTTTCAAAGAAACCCAACCATACTTCCCGCCAAGGACACAATGTTGGAGGTGAAAGTAATGGAAAAACAGAGGGACCGTGGCCCCAATATGGAGATACTAACACACAATTTCGAATGCTCGGATGAAAGCTATCGAATTCGGGTGCAATTGAGTAGGGGCAAGACACGGATGATTGAAGACGGCCATTTGATGGTCTCTAAAAGATAGTCGGAGTCCCAAGTATCTAACGACAAACTCATACATGGGGAAATGATTGACCTCGTATTCTGAGCATATTTTATCCTCTTCCCTAAGGGAAAATGATATGCCAATCCTCCTCGACGCTTGGCGAGTCTGTTTCATCCGCCACAATCGTGAACGCCTCATCAAGAGATTCGTCGAGAACCGAGTGTCATACTCTAAATTTGTCCACCCTATTTCTAACATTCAAATGATTTTCAAACTTGGTGGTTATAAATTTCTTTGATTTATTTACACTAATATTTTGGGGTTTTCTAGTTGTTTAACTTTAAAAATATATAATAATTTATTTTAAATTATTTGTATTTTTAAATAGTAAATATTTTTCTACTTTTATATACTTTCAATTGACTTGATTTTTTATTTCGAATAAATTAGATAGCACAATTGGTAAAGAGGTGAGGCTTACAAATATAAGGTCATGTGTTTGAATCCCACCTCCCTAACTTTTTGTATTTTTAAATGATTGATTGATATTTAATTTTATTTCCTATTTTGTTGACCTAATTTTCACTATAAGTAGATAAACAATTCAACAACTTTTCACACACATTATCAACAATATCAACAATTATCTACGAATCAACAATCATCCAAATTTCTAAAATTCCTAAATCACTCTCCCAAAGTTGTTGTTCTTGACGAAAAATGACAATTAAAATCCTAAGCTTCCAGTCTATCAACAAAAAAAAATTCTCGTAGCAAAAACAGACAAGAAGAAGAGGAATTGAAAAATGTCGAAAAGAAGGCACGAAGGAATATAGGATCTCTAAAGAAAGGATTTTTTTATTCCTTATTCTCCATGATTAATCTCACTCCCGTAGCTTAGTTTTTTTTCTACTATCTCAATTATAGCTTGTGTGTGTTTTAAATTGTTTAATGTTTTTTGTTTGATAGTTTGCATGCGATTTTTATTGTGGTGAATCATTTGTGTTTTTGTCTTTGATTGATGGCCGATAAAAAAATTGAGATTGATTTGTGGATGATATAGATTATAATCAGGTTACTTGAATAATCTTTTTCATGTAATTAATCTAATTCTTATTTATCTTAGTTTTTCTGCTTAATTTTTAATTAATTTTTAATTATTATTTTATAATGAAAATTTTACAATAAATATTATTTTAATTATAACTTTTATCAGCCAAGCAAGCGTTCTAACTTTTGTATCTTCTTCACGGGAATAATAACAACACAGGCTATTTCATGATTTTCTATAAAGCACTACTTATATTCTTTCTCACATATTACATTCATAAAAATCACAAAAAACAATAAAACACAGAAAAACTAAAAGAAATTGATTTAACTCATTTAATTCAAAATATTTTCTTGTGATTAATTACTTAGTATTAATTTTTTGATAAATAAAATTGTACATATTATTATTAGCCAATTAATCTAATGTCAACCTCTATTTATTTTATATATACTAACTTCTTTTTAATATCTATTGTTATTATTTCCATAACATAATTTAATTTCTTTTTTAGTTGATCATTCTACTTTTAATTATCCTTAAGAAAATTATAAAAATATTTAGATTTTGCTTTTAATTGAAAAATAACATAAAAATACAAAAGACCAAAATAATAAAAATTCACAAACAAACTAGGGTCAAATTTCTTCGTCTAGAGCAATCGAATTCAAATAAGGATTAACTCCTTACCGAAAAGGTCAAATTTCTTTGCCTCGAGCAAATTAACTCTGATAAAGATCAAGATTCTTTATCAAGACTCAATTGAATCAATTACTTCGCATAGAGCGACTAAATTTTGATGAAGACCCGACTTTCTTCGATGATTTGAAACTAATCTAAAACAACTAACCAACAATTCAAATCATTTTTTGACTAACATAATTCAAAATTCAATATCATTTTTCAATAAAGGATTAAGTAACATTTCTTTCAAATCAAAACTACGAGTTACGTCTATAATCACTCTTTTACAAAACCCATACAAGATTCAAGGATAAATTCGAAAGCAATTCTATGCAATCCTATAAATAACACTAGCCAAACATTCTAAATACGAAATGGACTCGGATTTCTTCCCAAGAGGATACGTAGGCACGCGGTTAAAACCAAGGAAAGTACCTTAATTAAACAACTAAACATTTTCTTATGTAATTGATAATACTATGCTTTTAAATAGAAATTCCATATTTACCTTACGATCTAAAAATGGAGCCCCTTGAGAACAAGGGATGTGAAGGGTACCTAACACCTTTCCTTCGTCTAACCAACTCGCAAACTTAGAATCTCTAAAAAATTAGGGCTATCTGTTATTTTCTCATCCTTAGGACAAAAATTAATTGTGGCGACTCAATTTTTTTTACAGTTTCGACAATGAGGAAATAACTTGAGGACTTTAGACAATCCACTCCTTGCTAGAAGAGCGTGAAGCACTTTAGCAGGACCCGTCCTGCTCAAACATAGTCTGGTCGGTCGAACTCTGCTCGCTCATGATCTCATCCTCGCCCTCATTTGCCTTCAAAACCTGAAAAGAAGCAGACTAAAGTGAATTCGACATCAATAAAATCCATCCTTCCACTGCAAGTCAAGTGAAAGGGAGCACAAAGGCACGAGGACGATATCCTCGACCAAAGCCTTTAATTAAACCGCAAGACACAAGCGTAAGGACGATGTCTTCGACGAATAAACTCTTATACTCTCTCAAGCAAGGTCTCCTAGGCATAATACCCAAAAATCCGTTGGACATTCATCAGAAACTTCTTATCTTCGTCGAGATATTCATACATTCGTCGAAAAAACTCATGAGTCCACTGGAAAAATCATGAGGTCCAATGGCGACGAGTCCATTCGCCACCATGACTATGGCACTCAAACGGCCAAAAATCGCAGAAACCCTTAGTATCCTACACACCTTCATTGGTACCGGTGTCCAAAAGTAGCAAAACCACCGTCAAACACCAACACTCGCCGGGAGGACTCCTGTTCTACCTAGATTTATCCTAACTGCGTGCATATCTAAGTAAAAATGAACATAAATCCAACACAAAACAATGAAAAGATAAAGAACTTATGTGATTGGGGAAGGAGGAATGATGGTTGATCGGAAAGGAATAGAGGCAGACGTCAGCGACGAAATCTTCAAGCAGAAAAGTACGAGAAGAGAGAGAAGCAAAAGATTCAAATGAAGCAGTGCCTCTCCTATTTATAGAGAGCCTCACTTGCATGTGCACTTGCACGCATACTAACCTAGGGCACTGTAGGGGTCATCATTATCCCTAGACTACAGACTACCATCATGATGCAGTAACTTTAACACCTCACTTTCCCATATAAATAATTATAATGTAATATATGAAAATATATCAGAGTACACAAGTAGGATGTCACATATTCAAAAATTCATAACATTTAAAATCAATTTATTACTTTATTTCTCATAAAAGGATCATTTACACAGCGGAAATATCCAATTATTCATTTTCATAGCACCACGATTTTAATAACAACATTCTCCACAAAATTTGTAGTTCAACATAAGCATGAATTCAAATATGTAACAATAAAAAAATGCAAAAACATAGCAAGTTCCCAAATCTCATGTTACGTATTAGAGCAAGACCCTCTCTATACAAAAGAAACGCAATAAAGACTCCAAGCTATCCTCACGCTTCTATGAACTGTTCTTGGTCACTTGCGCGTTACCCACGTGGAGGCAACATTCAAACAAAAAGGGTGAGTAATCATAATTCATTACAAAAGATATAAGGAAAAGATATAGTAGTTATAAACAAAATCAATCATGAAAATTGTAAATCATCATTTACCAAGTATTATACTCACACCTTTGTATCATAATAACATATGCACATCTTCATCATAAATCATCGAAAACATATTCTTCATTCATACAACACGATATAAAATCAAGGAAGTGAAATGCAATGCAATTGACAACAACTAAATGGATGTGGTACCAACAAGGCATAAGCCCCCAACATAGTTCCAATTGGGTAACACCCGAGCATAAGCCCTCAACACAATACCATTCCAGGCCAACAATAAAGCATAATCCCTCACCAATGAATGCATGCAACATCAACATGCAACAACACAACTATACAACGGCCAGGAATAAGCCTTCAACATTATGCCAATTTAGGCCATCAACATCATTATTACCATAGCATCATCAAAATAATCATATCATCATCACAACATGATTATCAACATATCATTATAACATCATATCACCATCAAAAACAATCATATCATCATCATTATCATCAACTAATCATCATAGTATCCAAGTATCATCATAACATACAACTCATCATCGTGTCCTCATATTATATAAGGTATCATCATTATTATCTTCTAATCATCTTTTATAAACCATCATTATCATAATCCAACACGGGGAACTTAACTTCATTCTAATCTAGAAATTGGGGATATACTTTATATTCTTCATTTTACTACCCCTAAATAAAGTTCATTGCGTTAGCTATCCAACGCTTAGAATGACACCTCATACCGAGTTCTAAAACTCAAGTTACGACTCTTCTAATAAAGTCCAACTCAACGTCTCAATTCTGGACACCATCGCCCGATGAAGACTCTTGATCGCCCGATGAAACTCCTTTCGCACTTACATCGACCAACGAAGGTGCAAGCGAAGCACTCCAGTAGCCATCCTCTTTTTTTCCTTCAATATCCTTCTACTTTTTCTTGGTGGCGGCCTAGAAAAGTTCCATCGCCCGGTGACGCCTCCTTCATCACCCGAGAATACACCTAGAAAACAATTACCTATTGAGATCCTGCACCTGTTCAGTACCAAATGCTCTTGCGATCTTACGCCAAAACAGCCCAAATCCTCATAGTTTTCAATATAGAGTCACTATACAATAACTATACAATATTAGAAACATTATATACACCAACTCATGGAAATTCAACATAGTACTTTAATCAATTTCAACACGAGTTCTTCACAATACAACATATCACCAAAACAATCATAAAATCACCACAATAGTATGTATTATATTTTCACACACATATCAACAAATTATCATCATGAATCACATTGTTTATGTCACAACAACATCATTAACAAATAACCATGGTAAAACATCATAATCAACATCATGTTTATCATTAAAATAATACATCATGGTATAGCAACATATAATAAATCAATCTCATAAACATAAAGATATTGGAATCATGCATCAAAACACTCATGTAATTCAATCATAATATAGTTCATCACATTAGTTTTCCAACGCTTTGAACGGTGCATCTATCAGACTCCTGAAACTAAAGTTATAGCGTTTTGAAGATTTTTGTTGCATCGCTTCTGCCATCTGCTGCCTGGCGAAGCCTTTGTGTTGCCCAGCAAAACTTGCATCGCCTTTGCGTCGCCCGACGATAGTAACAAGACTGCACTTCTCCTTCTACGATCGTCCATGGTTGGAGGCCTTCCGGACCTCCGAATTTGATTCCGTAAAAAGTTCCAGTTTCAGAATTCGAAATCCTATGATTATATAATATTCTTAACAGCCAATTACAATTATTTTAAGGTCCTAAAATCATACATCCATCAAGGATTCATTCATTCATTCAACACATGTTTTTTTCCCAATTTCATCAATCCTTATCAAATTCAACACACATAACACATATCTATCACACCTTAACTCGATATCAATCATAATAAAAGTGATTAAACCTCTTACCTTATAAATTGTTGCTAGAAATTGAATCCTCTTCATGCTCTACTGAAACTCATATGCTCCTTCTTGCCTCTTTGTTCCCTAGCTCTGCCTCTGCCTCTTTCTCTCCAAAACTATCGTACAAAATGAGCAATCAAAATTCTCAAACCTTTCTTATACCAAACTTAACCTTTAAACCCCTAATATTGGTATTCCCACCATGTCCTCACTTATATCACATTACTTTACCATTTAACCCTTCTGGTTTCTACACCATAATTTCCTTTATAATAATAATTCTAATTATTATTAAATCCAATAAATCCAAAATAATTATTTAAATTCTAAATAATTATAAATTAATCAAATACTCCTCATATATTATTATTCCAACACTACCCCACAACATACCATCACCAAACACTGTGATGCATCATATAAATCATAATAATTCCTAAGTAATCACAAATAACTAATTAAATAATTGATTATGACTTTTGGGGTGTTACAACTCTTCGCCACTTAAATAATTTTCATCCTCGAAAATTTACTTGATGTACACAACTCTTGATATGACTCTCGCATCTTCCTCTCTAACTCTCGCATCACATTTGGCAACATTTCGATCATCACTAATCAACACTCCACATTGTTAACCACAATAATCCAACAAGATGCAATGCTACCGAGTTATGAACGCATAAGTTCATTCACTCCTTGTCCCATCATCCTAGGATCTTATTCACTCTTGAACATGAGCTACTTGAACTCCAAAGCCCGACAACGAGGTAACAACATAATTTAAGAACATAGAGTTTCAAGACAAGAACATCGCATTTATCATTTCATCACATAGCAACACCGTCATAAGAACATAAACATAACCATAACATTGACAACATTGGAACACAACATTAGTACAACAATGCTACAATTTATTAATTAAACATGTAACTCAATACATTTATTGACATGGCGGTGACTCGAATAATTTATAAACCTCTCACTTATCACTTCCATTATGGATTTCCCAATGGTTTGCATCATTCCCATAGGCTTTCGATGTTTAACCCTTAACTCATAACAAGTCACACCCTCATATCGAACTACACCACATCATGCTTCAGCTGCGCTACTCTGATTATCTACCTTAAAGTCATTGTCCTCATTTCAATTTCCATCAACCATCAGATCCACAAGTTTCACCTGTAACCTTTGACTCTCTTTAATACCAACTAGAAAATCATTGTTCACTTTTGATAAGCTCAACTTTCCACTCTGCGACGTTAGCTTGCATACAACCTTAAGTCTTTGAACTGTTCAATAAGTCCCAACTCTTTCACAGTCATTTATTCATTAGGTTCCCCTAAAATGATAAGTGAATATCCTCTTGATAGAACGTCAAACACTTTACACACCATTAAGCTAATAATATAAGTTTATCCCATCCAACACGATCCCTTCTACTATCAATAAGAGATTAAAGGTGATCAGTTCCTCAATTTGTCAATAGGTAGCCGACAACCATGATGGCGCATAAACCACCATTACTAAACTATAATAGAATTTTCTTTAGAACTTATGCTCAAATTTACCTACAACACCATGGCCCGATTAATCTTCGTCACTCTAATCATTCTTATTCAGCATAAGTTTCATCTCCACGTGCATCTCCAATATCTTCACATCCTTCCTAGTACCAAACATCTCATTCCCTCAATTCTTTCATTTACAACATTTCATACTTAACCTCGTCTCAAACAAGCTGTGACACTAAGTAGTTAAGCCCAAGAAGCTTCTTGTCTCCGTAATCGACTTGGGAGTCTCTAAATGTAGAATTGCATCTACTTGGGATGGATCCACAAATATCATCACCCGAAATAGCATGCTCAAGAAAATTCATCATCTCAAACCATGATCTACACCTTGAAAACTTAGCATAAACTTTCTTCCCTTTACACATTGTAATTAAAATCACAATGTTCAACATTCCCTTATTCTGACTTAGATTAACTCATAATGTCCTCAATAAACACCACAACAAACTAATCCAAATATTTTTAATGCTTTTACAAGTTCTAAAATTTTCCCACTAACTATCTCAGAGAAGCAAAAGCTTCTCCCCCACTTGTTTCAAACCAACTCTTGGAGATAAAAAGTTAGAAAAATAAGCAAGTACCGATAGTGTTGCACACACGTGTCGCGTACTAAGGAACAAACAATATTAGACAACCTGGTCGGATAGACCGACCTGCTCTGATACCAGTTGTAACACCCCACTTTCGCATATAAATAATTATAATATAATATATGAAAATATATCAGAGTACACAAGTAGAATGTCACATCTTCAAAAATTCATAACATTTCAAATCAATTTATTACATTATTTCTCATAAAAGAATTATTTACACAGTGGAAATATCCAATTATTCATTTTCATAGCACCACGACTTTAATGACAACATTCTCCAAAAAACTTGTGGTTTAACATAAGCATGAATTAAGATACATAACAATAAAACAATGCAAAAACATAACAAGTTCCCAAATCCCATGTTATGTATCAGAGCAAGACCCTCTCTATCCAAAAGAAACACACTAAAGACTCCAAGCTACCCTCACGCTTATACGAACTATTCTCGGCCACCTGCGCGTTACCCACGTAGAGGCAACATTCAAACAGAAAGGGTGAGTAATCACAATTCATTACAGATGATATAAGGAAAAGATATAGTAGTTATAAACAAAATCAATCATGAAATATATACATAATCACTTACCAAGTATTATACTGACACCTTTGTATCATAATAACATATGCAAATCTTAATCATAAATCATCGAAAACACATTCTTCGTTCATACAACACGACATCAAATCAAGGCATCGCAATGAAATACAACTGACAACAACTAAATGCATGTCGTACCAATAGGGCATAATCCCCATACATAGTGCAAATTTGGCAACACCAGAGCATAAGCCCTAAACATAACGCCATTCCAGGCCAACAACAGAGCATAAGCCCTCACTAATAAATGCATGAAACATTAACATGCAACAACATAATTATACAACCGCAAGGAATAATCCTTCAACACTATGCCAATTCAGGCAATCAACATCATTATCAATATAGCATCATCAAAACAATCATATCATCATCACAACATCATTATCATCATATCATCATAACATCATATCACCATCAAAAACAATCATATCATCATCACAACCTCATTATAATCAACTAATCATCATAGTATCCAAGCATCATCATAACATACAACTCAGCATTATATCCTCATATTATATAAGGTATCATCATTATTATCTTCTAATCATCTTTTATAAACCATCATTATCATAATCAAACACGGGGAACCTAACTTCATTCTAATCTAGATATTGGGGATATACTTTCTATTCTTCAATTTACTATCCCTAAATAATGTTCATCACATTAGCTATCTAACGCTTCAAATGCCACCTCAAACCGAGTTCTAAAACTCAAGTGACAACTCTTCTAAGAAAGTCCAACTCAACGTCTCAATTTTGGACAGACTCACCCGACGAAGACTCTTGATCACCCGACAGAACTCCTTTCGCTCCTACATCGACCAACGAAGGTGCTAGCGAAGAACTCCAGTAGCCATCCTCTTTTATACCTTCCATCGCCTCCTACTTTTTCTTGGAGGCGGCCTAGAAAAGTTCCAGCGCTCAGTGACGCCTCCTTCATCGCTCGATGATACAAACTAGAAAACAATTACCTATTGAGTTCCTGCACCTGTTCAATCCCAAATGCTCTTGCGATCTTACACCAAAACAATCTCAATCCTCATAGTTTTCAACATAGAATCACTATACAACAACTATACAATATTATAAACATTATATACAGCAACTCATGGAAATTCAATATAGTATTATCATCAATTTCAACACGAGTTCTTCACAATACAACATATCACCAAAACTATCATAAAATCACCACAATAGTATGTATTATATTTTCACACGCATATCACTAAATTATCATCATGAATCACATCATTTATGTCACAATAATATCATTAACAAATAACCATGGTAAAACATCATAATCAACATCATGTTTATCATTAAAATAACATTTCATGGTATAGCAACATGTAATAAATCAATCTCATAAACATATAGATATTGGAATCATACATCAAAACACTCATGTAATTCAATCATAATATAATTCATCATGTTATTTTTCCAACACTTCAAACGGCGCATCAATCACACTCCTGAAACTCAAGTTACAACGTTTTGAAGATTTTTGCGCATCGCTTCTACCATCTGTTGCCTGGCGAAGCCTTTGCATCGCCCAACGAAACATGTGTCGCCTTTGCGTTGCTCGGCGATGCTAACTAGACTGCACTTCTTCTTCTATGATTTTCCATGGTTGGAGGCATTCGGACATCCGAATTCGATTATGTAAAAAGTCCTGGTTTCCGAATTTGAAATACTATGATTGTATAATATTCTTAACATCCTATAACAATTATTTTAAGGTCCTAACATCATACATCTATAAAGGATTCATTTATCCATTCATTCAACACATATTTTTTCCCAATTTCATCAATCCTTATCAAATTCAATACACATAACACATACCTATCACACCTTAACCCGATATCAATCATAATATATGAGATTAAACACCTTACCTTAGAAATTGTGGCTAGAAATCGATTCCTCTTCATGCTCTATCAAAACTCCTATGCTCCTTCTTGCCTCTTTGTGCCCTAGCTCTGCCTCTACCTATTTCTCCCAAAAACTATCATACAAAATGAGCGATCAAAATTCTCAAAACCTTCCTTATACCAAACCTAACCTTTGGACCCCTAATATTGGTCTTCCCGTGATGTCCCCACTTATTCCACATTACTTTACCATTTAACCCTTCGTGTTTCTACACCATAATTTCCTTTATAATAATAATTCTAAATATTATTATTAAATTCAATAAATCCCAAATAATTATTTAAATTCTAAATAATTATAAACTAATCAAATACTCTTCATATATTATTATTCCAACACTACCCCACAACGTACCATCATCAAACACCGTGATGCATTATATAAATCATAATAATTCCAAATAATCACAAATAACTAATTAAATATTTGATTATTATTTTTGGGGTGTTACAGTAACTGCAAATTGTGTCTCGATGCAACTGTGAAATGCCACCTTAGCTAAGATCAATTAAATGTTAGGCTCCTCACATGACGGGCATACAAAGCAACACTTCAGTCTCCTCGTACGGACTTTGCCGCTAAAATTCATAAAATGTCCTCGCATTAAAAGAACTAGCTCCACCAGCACTACGTCCTCAGCGCGAGAATACTTTAAGTCATTACACCTCTGCTTAGGAGCAACGACTTCAAGGGCTCCTGTTCTGGACTGGCCCAATGCCTAGATTAGGCCTAATCCACTTCTACATTCAGTATGGCCCAATAGCGTTGGCTCAATAACTCTGACCTAATCAACTAGGATAGGAAGGGTACACTTTTCCTTCAGCCCCTCAGTCGGAGACACTTGGTCGATTGTGTCCCAAACCATGCACCTGCCCGCATCAACAGTTATTCCCTAGTCTACTCGACGGTCATGGAGCAAGATACCAGAAATGCCTTCGGAGGTGTTTTCTCGTAGCCGCACCCTTGGTCGGAGCAGCATCTACTTACGAGCATGTTTTCCCATCATAACGACTCTCTCTCTCTCTCTCTATATATATATATATATATATATATATATATATATATATATATATATATATTGATCTTACCGGTTGATCAAAATATTATAGAAATGAAAAAGTGGTCATAGATTAGAATTAAAATTGTTCGTTAGTTACATAGCTTGTTAGAAGTTATTTAGTCATTATTACTTATTGTAGAAGTTATTGTTAGAATATAGTTTGATTCAACAACCCTTAATTAGAGTTTTGATGATAACAAACACAAAGAACAAATATGCACTCTAAATTTGTGTTATTTTGTATGCAAAAGTTCTGATTGAAACAACATCAAATTAAGCTACAGAGGCTTTCAAGCTGAGGTAATCACAATGTTTTGAAGAATGATGATCAGAATCTGCGTTGAAGTGAAGAATACTCTGATTCTGAACAAAAGTCTAATATACCATCAGATCCTCACATCTGAGTCATCAATGTTTTGAAGAAAAAACAGCATGCAAGATTCTAGTTCTGAAGCATTACTTTTCAATTAAGACAACATCATATGCAACGGCTTCATTCAGACAAGAATCTTCTCAATATGGAAATAACATTAAGTGTCCATTATCACGCTTTGTGTTGGACAAGATTTCCACGCCTATATAAACAAGCTTAAAGGACAAATCGTTTACGATTTTTGATACACACTACTTATACATCAAAAACGCTGCAAACTTTCATATTCACTCATAAACTCAAATTGTGTAACATATCACAATAGTGATACAGGTTTTGTAACGAAAAACAACAGTACACAGTATATCATTTTCTTTTGATTAAGCTAGTTTTCCTTGAGATAAACCGGGTTATGGTTGTACTCAAGAAGACTTTGGCGGTTGTCAAAGTAGTATTGTAATCAGATTTGATTAGTGAATTAAGTCCTCATTGGAGAGAGGTGAAATCACCTTGGAAGGTGGAGTGGAGTAGTTAGAGAACAAATGAACCAGGATAAAAATACCGTGTCTATTGCTTTTGATTTTAAGTTTCAATTCAACCCGCCCCCCCCCCCCCCCCCCCCCCCTCTTGTGTTTTTTACTTCTTCAATTGGCATCAGAGCGCCTGGTTCTGAGTTCATACACTTAACCGTGTCAGTACAAGATCCAAGCATTAGAAAAACACTATGGTGGGACCAAGCCAAAACATCAACAATGACTATTATGAGGACAAGGAAAGAATCAGCGGAAAACCTCCAGTCTTTGATGAAGAAAATTTTGACTACTGGAAATACAAAATTGAGATCTTCTTTCTGGCTCATGATGTTGATTTATGGGACATGGTAATTGGTGGATACACACATCCTGTGGATGAAAGTGGTCAGAAGATATATAGAAAGAGGATGTCTGACCAGCAAAAATGGGATTTCAGAAACCATCATAAAGCCAGAACAATACTTCTCAGTGCCATCTCATACTCAGAATATGAGAAGATCTCAAACAGAGAGACAACCAAAAACATGTTTGAATCTCTGAGAATGACGCATGAAGGCAACATACAAGTCAAAGAAACCAATTCCCTTGCGCTCATTCAGAAATATGAAGCATTCAAGATGGAAGACAATGAATCCATAGAAGCAATGTTCTCAAGATTCCAGATTCTTGTTGCTGGGATGAAAGTTCTTGACAAAGGATATTCTACTGCTGATCACATAAAGAAGATCATCAGAAGTCTACCCAAGCAATGGAGGCCAATGGTCACTGCACTTAAGCTGGCTAAAGATCTCAACAAGTTATCTTTGGAGGAACTTGTCAGCTCCCTCAGAAGTCATGAGATAGAGCAAGAAGAAGACGAGCCTCAAAAGCAAGGTAAGCCTCTAGCATTAAAATCTAACAAAAAATATGATTCTAAGGTTTTACAGGCTATGGAAGAAACCTCTGATGGATCCTCATCAGAAGAAGACAAATTGTATCTTCTCTCCAGAAGGGTCAATTAACTGTGAAAGCAAAGACAAAGAAAATTAAGAAACCTGAGAAGATCAGAGAATCAAAATGAATCCTCCTCTAGATACAGAAAGTTTGAGTCCTTCTCTGGACACAGAAGATCTGAAGCTTCTTCAGGACACAAAAAATCAAATAAAAAAGGCATTATCTGCTATGAGTGCAATGAACAAGGGAACTACAAAAGTGATTGTCCAAGGCTTCAGAAGGAGAAGCCCAAAAATAAGTTCTTCAAGGAGAAGAAGAAAATCCTCATGGCAACGTGGGACGATTCAGACACTTCTATTACTGACTCAGAGTCAGATGATGAAAGAGCCAACATAGCTCTCATGGAAAATATGGCAGCAGACGGCGAAGCTTCTGGTTCAGACTCAAAATCAGACACGGAAGAGGTATTCCCTGATTTCACTATTAATTTTACTAAGGGTGAACTTACAGAAAGTCTGAATGAAATTCTGGAAAGGTATCAGCAGATGAGAGTCAAATTCAAGAACCTGAAAAGGGATCTTTTTTGTGACTCTGAAAAGACTGAGAGTCTTAGATTAGAAAATTCTGAGGTAAAAGAAAAGATTTTAAAATTAGAAAATGATTTACTAAACTCTCAGAAATAAATAATCTCAGAGACTCCCAGTAATGCTGATAAGATCATCAAAGAGTATGATCACAACTTTCAGAAGTTTCTGGCTAAAAACATAGATAGAAGAAAGATGGCTTCAATGATCTATGGAGTTAGCAGGAATGGAAGAAAAGGAATAGGATACCAAGGTAAGGTATCTCCACCTAAGAAAGTCAAGGACCTAGTTATAAAATGCACACCACTAAAATCACACTTCACATACGGGAACACATGACCTAAAATACACTAGTAATGATTACTCTGCCAAACCAAAATTCAAACAAAATGTTGGTAAAACTAAAAAACAAGGACCCAAAAATATATGGGTACCTAAGGACAAAATTATATATGTAGCATATATCTTTATCAGCAAGTCTAAAACACCAATCATAGTACCTGTACTCTGGATGCTCTCGACATATGACGGGAAGAAAGCATATGTTCCAAAGCCTGAAACTTAAACCTGGAGGCTACGTGGGCTTTGGAGGCAAACAAAGAGGGAAGATCATTGGCTCTGGAACAATAGGTAATGGTAATATCCCTTCTATCAATAATGTGCTTTTAGTTGATGTATTAATGCATAACCTGTTATCCATGAGTCAATTAAGTGATAACGGTTATGATATAATCTTTAATCAAAATTCATGCAAATTTGTTAGTCAGAAAGATAGAACTATCCTTTTTAATGGAAAGAGGAAAAACAACATTTATAAGATAAAATTTTCTGAACTAAAAATTCAGAATGTAAAATGTCTTCTCTCTGTTAACAAGGAGCAATGGTTATGGCACAAAAGATTAGGGCATGTTAGTATGAGAAGAATATCTCAGATTAACAAACTCAATCTGGTTAGAGGACTTCCTAATCCGAAGTTCAGTTCAGATGCTCTGTGTGAAGCATGTCAGAAAGGAAAATTTGAAAAACCTGCTTTTAAAGCTAAAAATGTTGTTTCCACCTCTAAGCCATTAGAACTTCTGCACATAGACTTATTTGGACCAGTGAAAACTGCGTCTGTTAGTGGAAAGAAGTATGAGTTAGTGATCGTAGATGACTATAGCAGATGGACATGGGTAAAGTTCTTAAGACACAAGGACGAGTCATATTTTGTGTTCGTTGCATTCTGTAACCAAGTTCAGAATGAAAAGGATCTTAGAATTGTAAAATTCAGAAGTGATCATGATGGAGAATTTGAAAATAAAAAATTTGAAACATTTTTTTAATAAAAAAGGCATCCTGCATGACTTCTCTTGTCCTAGAACTCCCCAACAAAATGGATTTGTAGAATGAAAGAACATAACATTGCAAGAAATGGCCAGAACCATGATCAATGAGACTAATATTTCTAAGATCTTCTGGGCAGAAGCAATTAACACAGCGTGTTACATTCAGAATAGAATCTCTATAAGACCTATTCTGGAAAAGACTCCATATGAATTTTGGAAGAACAGAAAGCCTAACATTTCTTATTTCCATCCTTTTGGATGCACATATTTTATTCTGAATACTAAAGATCATCTGAACAAGTTTGACTTTAAAGCCCATAAGTGTATTATGTTAGGATACTTTGAACGCTCAAGAGGGTACAAAGTATATAATACAAAAACACAGATTGTTGAAGAGTCAATCAGTGTTAGATTTGATGATAAGCTTAACCCTCAAAAGTCAAAGCATAATGAATCTTTTGTAGATATAGAAGTTGAATTCATAGGTACTGAGGATAACTCATCAGAAGTTCCAAACAGAGACGCTCCAACAACTTCAGAAAGAAATGTTACAAGTGATCCAGTACCTTATGTTGATCAACTCCATAAAAGGTTATCCAGAAGCAGCATAGCTCACCCAGAAGATAAGATCCTGGGAAAGAAGGATGATCCAATCAGAACAAGATCAACATTTAGAAACTCTGAAGAATCCCTCATGGGACTGGTCTCACTGATTGAATCAACAACAATTGATGAAGCTCTTCTGGACAATGACTGGATTATGGCAATGTAGGAGGAATTAAACCAGTTCACTAGAAATGACGTATGGGATCTGGTTCCCAAACTAATAGGATTCAACGTCATTGGAACAAAGTGGGTCTTCAAAAACAAACTAAATGAGCAAGGAGAAGTCATCAGAAACAAGGCACAATTGGTGGCACAAGGTTATAGTCAGCAAGAGGGGATAAACTATATAGAAACATTTGCTCCAGTCGCCAGGTTAGAGTCTATCAGACTATTAATCTCCTTTGTTGTCAATAATAACATCACTCTGTATCAGATGGATGTCAAAAGTGCATTCTTAAGTGGTTACATAGATGAAGAGGTATATGTGCACTAACCCCCTGGGTTTGAAAATTCCAAACACCCAGAATATGTTTTCAAACTAAAGAAGTCACTCTATGGTCTGAAACAAGCTCCCAGAGCTTGGTATGAAAGACTAAGTAACTTCCTGTTAGAAAAGGAATTCACCAGAGGGAAAGTGGACACAACCTTGTTCTGTAAGACATTTAAAAATGACATTTTAGTTTGTCAGATTTACGTAGATGATATCATTTTTGGATCCACTAAACCTTCTCTGGGAAGAGAATTTGCTAAGTGAATGTAGGCAGAGTTTGAGATGAGGTTAATGGGGGAACTTAAATTCTTTCTGGGCATTTAGATAAACCAAACTCCAGAAGGAACTTACATTCATCAAAGAAAATATGTCAGAGAACTTCTAAAGAAATTTGACCTCTCAGAATGTAATCCCTCAAAGACAAAGAACAAATATGCACTCTAAATTTGTGTTATTTTGTATGCAGAAGTTCTGACTGAAACAACATCAAATTAAGCTACAGAGGCTTTCAAGCTGAGGTAATCAGAATGTTCTGAAGAATGATGATCAGAATCTGCGCTAAAGTGAAGAATACTCTGATTCTGAACAGAAGTCTAATATACCATCAGATCCTCACATCTCTGAGTCATCAATGTTCTGAAGCAAAATTAGCATGCATGATTCTAGTTCTGAAGCGTTACTTTTCAATTAAGACAGCATCATATGCAACGGCTTCATTCAGACAAGAATCTTCTCAATATGGAAATAACATTGAGTGTCCATTATCACGCTTTATGTTGGACAAGATTTCCACGCCTATATAAACAAGCTTAAAGGAAAAATCATTTATGATTTTTGATACACACTGCTTATACATCAAAAACGCTGCAAACTTTCATATTCACTCATACACTCAAATTGTGTAACATATCACAGTAGTGATACAATTTTTGTAACGAAAAACAACAGTACACATTATATCATTTTCTTTTGATTAAGCTAGTTTTCCTTGAGATAAATCGGGTTGTGGTTGTACTCAAGAATACTTTGGCAGTTGTCAAAGTAGTATTGTAATCAAATTTGATTAGTGAATTAAGTCCTCGTTGGAGAGAGGCGAAATCACCTTGGCGGGTGGACTGGAGTAGTTTGAGATCAAAGGAACCAGGATAAAAATACCGTGTCTATTGCTTTTGATTTTATGTTTCAATTTACCCCCCCCCCCCCCCCCCCCTTCTTGTGTTTTTCACTTCTTTAGTTATTGTATGCAACAAAAACATGGGGATGGTAGCTTACGATGGAACCTAAGCAAGTTATATAAATCAATGTAATTGAAATTAATGAATAAGAAAATAGTTATTTGAATGCTCAATATTTGTATATCATAATACCTTTCTATATCCGGTTAAGATTTACTATCAAGTGATTTTGTTTAAGTTGTTGGAGTTTTTTCAAACACTTTAGGTTATATTAATTTGTAATCTATCATATAAGACAGTGAAATGTTCTTTAAAAGTATAAAATATCCTTCTTTCTCCATAATGAGCCACATGTATAGCCTAACAATTCAGTCTCTAATTCGTATAATCCAATTGCATTTTTCTTCTTCCAATTCTACGACAGTTTCATATTTGTTGCATCCTTCTCCTTCTATGACGGTTTCGCAAAATGGTTTTTCTTCCATATACAAAAACGGTTCCCCCATCCATTACTCTACAACCGTTTCATCTTCCATGCATCAGATAAATAACCCTAAATAATTTAAGTTCCTTTGCATCATCATCGACCTCTCATCTAAAACATAACCTTTTTTTCTTCCAACTCCCATCGATACTTTCTCCGCCGCTTCTACATGGCCAGACCTTTGGAGAAAATATGAGACATCAATGACAACAAGGAGCTATGGAAGGGGCATGGGTGAACGAATGGGCAATGGGCATGGCTTTGGTGATTCTCTTTCACTCATCATTTTATACATTTTTATAGTGATTTGCTACTATGAACAAAATTAATATGTTGATGAACTAATGGTTAATAGTTATTTACTCGTCGGAGTTTTCAAGGGTTGAAGCGGGAAACACCTCCACAAGGCTACGTGGTTTAAAAATTTTAAAATTTGCATCAATTGAGAATGTGGTAAGGTGCATATAAGACAGTTGATAAAATTGTTTGAGCAGTGTTTTAGTAAAAAAATTCAAATCTTACTTCATAAAAAAGACAATACATAATAGAGAAGCCTCTAGGTTCATTATTTCCTTAATTATTTTGTTACTCTGTAAGACATTTTATGTTTCCATGCCATTTATTGGCCAGCTATTTGTTAAGCATCAATTATAGGTTATTTTCAATATCAAATACTGACTTTTCTTCGCGTGTTGGAGCGCCCGGAGAAGGCCTAGTGAGAAGGAATCGCCCGACGATGTTGTTGGCATTCCCGGCGAGGCAAGATATTTTCTTCAACTTGCATGCAATGTTGCTGTCATATGGGCTTGTTAAGTGGGGCTCGCCCGACAAGGCTTTTGGAGCTATAGGCGAAGCGGACTGGGCAGGCCATGTATATATGCTACTTTTTAGATATTTTTTATAACATCTTCCATTCTCTTGCAACATTGTAATCTAGAAACTCTTTTGTGAGAGAGAAAAACACATCTTATTCAGTTCTACTATAAATCAAAGCTTTCAAACATCAATCTTTGAGATATCAAGTTTTATGTTTATAAAGCTTTTTTGTTTACTTGTTGATCAAGCTACCATGACAGTGGGTAGCTAAATCACTATTTGTGTCAAGATTAGAGGTAGATAATCTTCACTTTTATATGTGTTTCTCTTGATATTTTATATATGAACAAGTTGATGATTAATATATGGTTAAAATCCTTGTTTTATGGTTTATGTTTGATTTGAATCATTATTGAGAAATATGTTCAACTCACAACCTAGGTTTTCATTTCTCAACAAACAATTTCTAGACATACTTTTGAGAGTTGATATTCACCTATATCAAGCTTTTAAAGTTATCATATTGATAGTTAGGTAGAGAGATCATCTAAGGATCAATATGATAAAACTCACAAATTATTTTAGAGATGAAACTTATTGAGAGGAAATGTGATTATATTGATTGTTAATAAGTTCACATGCTTTATTAAGAAAATAAGTATGAAATATATTATTGAGCCCTAATCCTTACATGTTTTTACCAAATTTTTTTCAAACCAAAATTCTTTTTACCAATACTTGACACTTTTTATGAAATCAAAACTTTCCGTTACCAAAACATTTGATAAACCCATGCTTAAAACAGTTTCGAATATAAAACAACAGTAATATCACCCAATCCATGTGGATATAATAAAGAAAATACTTATCATGTAAAAGTGTTTCAACAAAATGACGTTGTTGACGAGGATTAGTGTTTGATATTGCAAGCATTGCAATATTTATATTTTTTTAAGTTAATTTGTTACATTATAGTATTTCTTGTTTTTCACTTGTTTGGCTAGTGTTTTTAGACTTTTGTTTATGTGAGGAAGTGTTTCAGAAGATCAACTCCTTTTTGACCCTGAAATCGAAAGGACTTGTAGAAGACTTAATAGAAAGACACGAAGGAGGAGAAAGCTAGATAAAGAAAGGAAATAAAGAGAGGAAGCATCTACTTCTTCACTAATTCAACATCAAGAAGAAGTTATGGGAGATCCAGTACCACCACCTAGAGGTCTATGCACAAATAGTCCAAAATAGAACACTCAGTTTGATCGCCATGCTAACGCGAGGTATTTTAAGATGAAGATTGGCATACTTCAACTTTTTTATGTGAATCCATTCACCGGTCTTGATCATGAAAACCCATATACTCATCTCACGAAGTTTTATGAGATTTCCAGTTCAATGGGAGCTCCTAAAGATGAAGGAAAGCAAGTCTTCAAAAGATTATTCCATCATTATTTGGTTGGGAAGGCTAAGGATTTGTACCTTGACCAACCCATTCAAACAATGATGGAGTGGATTGTTTTAGAAGAGAAATTTCTAGAAATATTTTTCCACAATCGAGATTCATGGAATCCAAAACTGCCATTTTACAAGGTGGAAATTACTCCCTCAATGAAGCTCGGGAGATGCATAAATCAATTTTGAGAAAGTGTCTGAGTCATGGTTTCGATGAGACTACACAAATACTAATTTTTCGCAACGGCCTTCAACCTCAACCAAAACTCTTGTTGGATGTTGAAATACGGTGGGAGAACTGAATTTTTTGTTTTATCGCAAATGTTACGGTTAGCAAGAGTTGGCACCGACTTTTCTTTTATCCAACAATTAGAAAAGGTGAAAAGAATAGGAAAAACTTTTGATAGATTTTGAGTTCGGGGGTAGGTTATGAAAAGGGAAGGTGTTAACCCCCTTCTCATCTGTAGTTATCTACGGGCTCTTAATTGCTTAGCTCACTTTTTAAAAAAAATTGCTTTTGTTTGTGTATGATTTGTTTGAAAATATTTTGAAATGCCAATGTAAGGCTAACTTCATAATAATTCTTGTATCATTCCCCAAGAATGTATACAAAGTGTTTTTGAAAATATTTGTTATTTTGAAAATGTGATATTTGAACATGTTATGAGCAAGCAACTAGGAGTCTTACCCACTAATAAGGTATTTCTTTTTATTTTCCTTCTCCTTTGGAGATAGTACTATCCATACCATTAGTTGGTAGGTAGCCCTCCCTATTGGATGTGAAGGGAAAGGCGTAGGGTCATCGCATTGTCATCGAAGGCAACATGTAAGGATACTTTTGCAATTGCATCGGAGGAACTATCATCATTTGGCTCGTAGGGTCATCGAAGGGACTAGATCATTTGTGGGCAACTCAGAGAGTCATGGATGGATTGTGATCTTTATTCGAAAGGGACCATGATAATGTTGTTAAATCGAGGGTCTTTTGCTAAAGTGTCCATACTCTCGAGGGACGTGACCAATATTCGTAAGGTACCAAGAGATGTTACCCTAAAGGTGAAGTGTGCAAAGTATATTAGTTTTTGTTATGTTATCTTGAAAGTTAGGGTTATCTATGTTTGATTTTAGTCTTGCCATACAAACCCTAATTACTAACTGTTAAAAATATAATGTGCGGAATGTAAAATATAGGAAATTAAACCTAAGTTATTACATCCCGTGAGCAGTTACATAATTAGAAAAAATACGGGAATGTAAATCTATGCTATTACAATTGAGAGTTGCGACCTATACAATTTTCTAGGAAATTAAACAACAAAAGGAAATGATAAAAAAACAATGTTAGAAAAAGAGTTTTAATGTTTTTGGGGTTTTTTAGAAAATTATTTGAGTGTTAAGGATGATAATTAAAATCAAATAACTAATTAATTAAGTTAATAAAAAAACCTAAAACCCTAATTGGAAAACTCTAACGTCTAATTAATTAAGAAGAATTATTTGGCTAAAACCCTAAAGATAATTAATTTTAATTAAAACCTAAGGTCTAATTAATTAAATAATTTAAAGCCAAACCCTAATTCTAATTAATTAAAAAATTAAGCCTAATTTGGTTAAGGGTTAATGTTTAATTAGAAAATAATTAGTTATGAAAATAGAATGAAAATAGGGTTAGTAAAATAATAAAACAAAATGCATGGGGTAGGAGTTGAACCCACACCCTTGAGATCACTGGTCTTTCTTCCTACCATTGCGCCTTGCGCTTCATTTGTGTTTGAGAATAGGAATGAATCAACATATGATGAACTTGCTTTGTATCCTAGAAAATAAAAGAAATTTTCACCAAGGTTGGCTCGAACCCATGCTCTCACATATAATGACCATCACTCTCACCACTGGGACACTTGTTGTTGCGCATTAGTACAATCATGATCATACAATATAATATAAATTTAAAAATAAAAATCAAATTCAATTAAAACAATTACGTGTGTAGTGGTGGGGCCAGGTTTTTATTTGAATTAACCAATCATATTGAGAGGATTGTACATGCAGTAGTCAGCGCCTCGCCTCAAAAACCTTAACCACCATGCATTGTGGTTTCCACCATCATCCTCGATGAGAGATTTTTCAAAACCTGTCAAAATCGATCAAAACAAGAAAACCAATAACCCTAACCCACTAATTGGCATGTTGCGAGTTCAATGGTGGTGTTAGTTTGGACTGAAAACACTTGTAGCTAGGGTTTTGAAACATGGAGAGCTCTGAGTCCTAATAATGGTTTTGTTGTTCCTGCATTAAACCTCAAAGTTAATGGTTCAAAAACATTCTCAACATGATTATGAACATATATGAATTCTTAAAAACAATTTGTATTATGCAAATTAAGAGGGTGAAATTGAAAAAAGTTATCAAACTGATGCAACTTGGTTGGCACGTGCTGGGATGCTTCAAACTTCAGCAATGATTGGGATGAACTCCTAGGAACCTCAGGAGTGTGATAGAATGCTTGGAATGGATTGATAATGGTTGGAGATAAGAGTTTCGAGTTTCCCTAGTTCTTGACAATTTTGAGATTTTTTAGGGTTTTTTCTTGAGATAGCCTGCGTGTTCTTTTGATGTCTAAATATGTTGGGTATTTATAGGGAGAAGATTAGGTCAACAAAAGTGAGATAAATCGTTGTATTTCATTATGTAATATTTTATTAGAAATTTGCATGAAAATCTTCTATGTTAGGACAAATCATATATTCATGATCCACACTGTTTTGGCAAGTTGTCACCAGCTTTTTGGACTTATGATTTGATTCAAAAATATATCCACATGCCTTGTATCATTTATTTGGTATTTTATTTGATTTATTTTTCTTTTATTTGAATATAATCAAAATAAAAAGAAATAAAAACCACAAAAATATATGAATGTATTTATAGATCTAATATGAGGTCATGAACATGTTTGGACCTAAAAACTTAGGCCCATTATCCCAAAAATTCAAGTTTGATCAATTTAGGTTTCATGCATTTTCTCAAAATTGCTTAATTTGCACCAATCATAACTCTCAATTTTTGTCACATGAAGATGATCTTGGACTTTTTGGAAATCTCAAGATGTCTCCTACAACTTTCAAGTTGGTCATTTTTCATTTGAAGTCTTTAACTTTATGTAAATTGCTTTGACAAAAAAATCTTTTTGTTGACTTTTATAATGACTTGTAATGTTTTAGCCCATATCTCTCAAATGAAGCATTTTTGGCCTTGAGTTTAGAGAGAGAAAGATGTAAATAATTGAATTTCCTTCAATATAGGCTTTGTTTGAGAAATTTATAATGAAGTATGTGAAAGTTATGCTTGGTCAAAGTTCAGTTGACTTCTCCTGAAGAAAACCCTAATTTTGTAATTTTTTTTAGTTTTGATGAATCTTGAGTTTTCTTGATGAATCATGATTAACCCTTGATCAAATGATGAATGTGACTTCAAAATGTAAATCTTGACCAAAAATATTGAAGTTTGACTGTAGATGGGTCACAATTGACGTTTTGTCCAATACAATTGATTTTCAATCATCTGGTTAATTGACTGAGCAAATTTGTGATGTAAGGCTTAAAATTTGGTGTGAGGGTACCTTGAAGCATGTGAGAAACCATGAAGTCCATTTGAGGCATTAGAAACTCAATTTACTTTTAGATAAGCAAAACCCTAGTTATAGGTCGGTTGCTTAGGAGGAGAGTTTGTTTAGTCAACCCTTGAGTAGTCTTGAGTAATTGAGACCTTCATGAGCATGAGGAGATATCTTGAATTAATTTGTTTTGAGAATGGGAGGGAAAATTTTTGGGTACAATAAATGCTAATGTGGGTGGTTCATTGATGGAAAGGACTTCATAAGAGGCAATTGAAATCATTAAGAAGATGGCAAGAAATGATCTTCAAGTTCAACATGACCGAGGGATTTTATAAAGGAAACTAGGGGTTCTTGAATTGGGGACCAATAATGCTATCTTGAATCAAAATAAATTACTCTCTCAACATGTGGAGGAACATACTAAGCAAATGGCCAAACATCCTCAACAAATTAAAGAAATGAAAGAACTTCAGAGCAAGCAAATACAACAAGTAGCTTCTTGTGAGTTATACTAAGGAGATCATCAAATGGGGTTTTATCCTCCAGTTGGAGAGGAAAAGAATAACATGAGGAATCAAAACCAGAATTAAGCCTATCAACCAAGACAACAACCTTATCAACCTCCACTCGACCTCACAACCTCAAAGTGGAAGTTCAAAGTTAGAAGAAACTCTTACTCAATTCATGCAAATTTCGATGGCTAACCAAAAGACCAATGAAGCGGCTATTAAAAATCATGAGAGCTAAGTTGGACAAATTATAAAGTAAATAGCCTAACAACAAACGGGGCCATTCTTTTCTGCTAACACTCAAACCAATCCGAGGCAGCATTGCAAGGCCATTTTAACTAGGAGTGGAAAAGAGTTTGGTGGTGGAGAAGAAAATGCAAAGAAGTAGTAGAAATTTTTTTGAGGGGGACTTAGTTGAAAAGGATAAAATTGAGAAAGAAGAAGTAGACAAAAAATAGAGAAGAGAAAATGAGAAAAAGTAAGAAAGGGAAGGGGAAAGAGAAAGCGAATACTATTCTAGTTCAAAATTTGCCTTATCCTCATGCTCCTTCCAAGAAGGACAATGCTAGGCCCTATGCTCGTTTTATAGATATATTTTGTCAATTGCAGATCAATATTCCATTTTCCGAAGCCATGGAACAAATGCCTACATATGCAAAGTTCATGAAGGACATCCTTACATAGAAGATAAGATCTAGGACCAAGAAATAATCACTTTTGATGAAAGTTATAGTGCAATCATTCAACAAACTCTACCGAGGAAGAAAAGTGATCCTGGATGAGTTACTTTACCGATTACGATTGAAGATATCTATGTCGGTAAAGGTTTGATTGACTTGGGTTCTAGCATAAATTTGATTCCAATATCTATTGTGAAAAGATTGGGAAACACTGAGTTAAAAACATCAAGAATGACATTGAAATTGGCCGACATGTCTACAACTCATCCTTATGGAGTAGCGAATGATGTGCTAGTGAAGGTTGACAAATCCTTGCTTCTGATTAATTTTATTGTTACTGACATGGAGGAAGATCATGACGCACCATTGATTCTTGGGCGACCTTTTATGAAGACCGTTGGGATGATGATTGACATCGATGATGATTTAATGAAAGTTAGAGTTCAAGATGAAGAGTTTTTTTAAATATTTTTGAATCCATGAAGCATTCCAAGGATACAAAGGATAGTTTTCAAATCGATGTAACCTTAGAGGAGATAATGGAAGTAACAAAGGAAGTTCTATGTACACTCCCCTTGAAAAAGCTCTTGACGATTCATTTGAAGTTCTTACCAAAGATGAAGAAAGATAAATTGAAGCTTTCTTGAATGAACTTGAATCATTGGAGGAAGTTAGTCCTTTTAGTGCAAAGGTCAAAGAGTTGGAAAATGGGAAAAAGATTGAAGAGTCCAAACTTGAACTGAAGATGTTTCCTTTTCACTTAAAATATGTGTTTCTTTATGACAGTTATAATAAACTAGTAATCATAAGTATTACTTAGTAGGAAAAAGAGGAACATTGTTTAGTTCAAGTTTTGAAGAAAAACCAAAGAGCAATGGGTTAGGTCTTATCATATTTGAAAGGAATTAGCCCAGCCTATTGTATACACAAGATTATGATGGAGGAAGAATTCAAGTCGGTTGCACAACCTCAAATGCGCTTCAATCCTACCATGAAAGAAGTGGTGAGAAATGAGGTGGTGAAACTATTAGATTCCAAGATGATCTATCCTATTTCTGATAGTGCGCAGGTGAACCCTGTTCAAGTTGTTCCAAAAAAGGGAGGCATGACGGTAATTCGAAATGAGAAGAATAAGTTAATTCCCACAAGAACCATCATCAAATGAAGAATTTGTATTGATTATCATAGGCTTAAGCAATCTAGGAGGAAGGATCATTTTCCATTACCATTCATGGACCAAATTTTAGAGAGATTGTCAGGCCAAAACTTTTATTTCTTTTTAGATGGATATTTGGATTACAATCAAATTGTTGTTAACCCGGAGGACCATGAGAAAACTGCTTTTACATGTTCTTTTGGTATATTTTCTTATCGGAGAATGCCCTTTGGTTTATGTAATGCACCAGAAACTTTCCAATAGTGCATGCAAGCTATTTTAATAAATTTGATCCAAAAGAGAATTGAAGTATTTATGGATGATTTCTCTAATTTTGGAGCTTCCTTTGAATTGTGTTTGAAAAATTTGGATACCGTGCTTGAAAGGTGTGTGGAAACCAACTTGGTGCTTAATTGGGAAAAATGCAAATTCATGGTTACAGAAGGAATTATGCTTCACCACAAAGTCTCCTCCAAAGGCCTTGAAGTTGATCAAGCAAAGATTGAAGTCATTGAGAAGTTTCCACCACCAACAAGTGTGAAGGGAATCCGAAGATTCTTTAGTCAAGTAGGATTCTATCATAGATTCATCAAAGACTTCTCGAAGATAGCAAAGTCTTTGAGCAATTTGCTCAACAAAGATAAGTCTTTTATCTTTGATGATGATTGTTTAAATTATTTTAATACTTTGAAATAAAATTTGATCACCACACCCATAATCATTTCTCCTAATTGGAATCTTGAGTTTGAACTAATGTGTTTTGCGAGTGATTATGTCATTGGTGTAGTTCTTGGTCAAAGAAAGACAATACATTTTCATGCCATACACTATGCTAGTAAGGTTTTAAATGAAGCTCAAGTAAATTATGCAACAATTGAAAAATATATTTTAGCAATAGTGTATGCTCTTGAAAAATTTAGGTCTTACCTCATTAGTTCGAAAGTTATGGTGTACACTGGCCATGCAGCGATAAAGTATCTTCTTACAAAGCCAGATTCAAAACAAAGACTTACTCGGTGGGTCCTTTTGTTGTAAGAATTTTATTTAGAAATTTGCGACAAAAAGGGTTCCAAGAATTTGGTGGAGGATCACTTATCCTAGTTGGTCAATGTAGAAGTCACAATCACAGAAAGTGAAGTTAGAGAAGAATTTCCCGATGAAAAATTGTTTATGTTAAAAGTTAGATCGTGGTTTAATGATTTGTATAATCACAAGGCATCCGGATTGATATCGGAGATCTAACTTAGGACCGAAAGAGGAAATTCTTGTCGGATGCAAAATTTTATGTTTGGGATGAACCTTATCTTTTTTGGCTTAGAAGTGGTAATATTTTAAGAGGGAGTGTCATGGAGGATTCTAAGAGCATTCTTTGGCATTGTCACAATTCTTCGTTTAGAGGTCATTATAACGGTTTGCGTATGACAACAAAATTCCTTCATCCGGGCTTTTATTGGCCGTCTTTATTTAAGATGCTTACTTGCGTGGTAATAATTGTGATAATTGCCAAAGAAGTGGAGGAATTCGGAAACAGGATGAAATCTCTTTTTGTATAGTATGTTAGAAGTTGAAGTTTTTGATTGTTGGGGCATATATTTTGTTGGACCATTTCCTCCATCTTTTTTAAATGAGTATATTCTTGTTGTGGTTGATTATGTTTTGAAGTGGGTAAAAGCAATCACTTCACAAAAGGATGATGGCGAAACGGTAATTAAGTTCTTGAATAAAAATGTTTTTCCCTATTTTTGCATACCTCACATGTTAGTAAGTGATGGTGGATCGCACTTTTGCAATGCACCACTTGAAAATGTTTTGGAAAATTATGGTGTAAAGCATAAAGTGGCGACACCATACTACCCAAAAGCGAATGGCCAAGCGTAGATTTCAAATAGGGAAGTGAAAAGAATCTTGGAAAAAATCATGTCAAGTTCGAGAAAGGATTGGTCTCTTAAGCTTGATGAGGCTTTGTGGGTGTATCATACCGCTTACAAGGCTCCATTTGGACTAATGCCTTTTCAAATGGTGTATGGTAAAACATGTCATCTTTCGATTGAATTAGAATACAAGGATCTTTGGGCTTTGAAATTTTTAAATTTTGATTCTAACTTGGCCAGAGAAAAGAGAAAAGTTCAATTTCAGGGGTTATAGGAAATGTGCCATGATGCCTATCATTCTAACAAGTTATACAAAGAGAAGGTGAAATTCAACCATGACAAGAAGGTTCGACAAAATGATTTCGAAGTTTTCCAAATGGTGTTTCTTTTCAATTCTCGGTTAAAGCTTTTTCCGGGAGAATTGAAGTCAAAATAGTCAGGTATATTTTTTATTATAGAGGTAAAGCATTATGGAGAAATTATGTTGGAAGATCCGATTTCAAAAGAAAAGTGGACAGTGAATGGGTAAAGGTTGAATATTCATCTTAGTGATTCTTAAAATCACCATAGACCGTCGAGCTCTAACGATGTTAAACAAAGCGCTTATTGGCAGGCACCCAATATTGTAAGTATTCCATTTTTTTATGGTTGTTTAATTTAAAATTGTGTATAAAATATTGGTTAAATTTTTTGATGTGTTGCACATTGTGATACAGTTGTAGAACTGACTGTTAATACTGGTTTTACGTTTGTGTTTGCAAATTTTACAGTAAGCAAGAGTCGCCACCGACTTTTCTTTTATCCAAATTAAGGAAAGGGTGAAAAGAACAAAAAAATACCTTTTCTAGAATTTTCTGAGTAAGGGGGGTAGATTATGGAAAGGAAAGGTGTTAGCACCCATTCTATCTGCAGTTCTCTATGGGCTCTTGGATGCTTAGCTCATTTTTGAAATACCTTGTGCTTTGTGTTTTTGAAAAGTATTTGAAAATGTCTTAGTGTGGCGATTTGCTTTATGATAACTCTTGTATCAGTCTTCAAGAGTGTTGATAAAGCAAATGTTTTTGAAATGTGTAAGATTAAAAAGCTTGTTTTGAGCATAGCATCTATGAACAATCTACTTATACTCGAAAAGGTTCGTTCTTTTCCTTATATCTTTTAGACGTTGCTATCCTACTATTAGTGAGTAGGTAGCCCTATCGTTGGATGTATGAGGGACGTTCGAAGGGACGTACAGTAATAAAGGAAACAGAGGGAGACACTTTAACAATTTTGTTCAACGGACTAGATCATTTACCGAAAGGCAACTGTAGGGTCATCGAGGGACTATGATCTTTTGATTTATGGGTCTTTACTAAAGCGTCCCCGTTTCGAGGGACATGACTGTTTTTCCGAAGGCAACCAAAGTGGGTTACTCTAGAGGTATATATGTGAAAGTGATTCAATTCAGTTATTTTATTCTTTTTGTTAGGTTTGCTAGCGTTTTGTTATCAGTCTTTCCATACAAGTCTAGTTACTAACAATAGTACATACAGTAATTTAAAGTGCAAAAATGTAAAGTGCGAGAATGTAAATTTTACGCTATTACATGGCTTTGTGAGAGGTACATTATAGAAATGAGAAAAGTAAAGTCGTAGTTACTATTACAAATTGAGAAACAGTTACAATAAGATGAAAAAAATGCGAAAGTAAATAAATGCACAAACGAATTAAAAGGGACGTCTAAATCCTAAGGAAAAGAAATATTTTTGTTTGTTTTGTTTTGTTTTATTTTTAGAAAATACAACCTAAGTCTATTTAATTTTAATTTCAAGAAAAGGTTAAAATGATTAATTAATTTGTATACGAGTTAATTTAATCAATAAAAACTAATCTAATGTTTTTTTGTGATTTGTTTTTTTTGATTTAAAGTTAATATAAAATCAATAGAGAAATGAATAAAGAAAAATTAAAGATAGAATAACCCTCCTTCGATTCAAAGGGAACACATGGCCTTTCGATTCAGGGAAGAATAATGGGCTTTCGATTCAGAGGAAGGTGCCTTTCGGTCCAGGGGAAAATAACTATCCTTCGATCCAATGGACGAATATTACCCTTCGATCCAATGAAGAGATGTGGCTTTCGATCCAGAGGGGACTGTTGAAAGATCCTGATGGATCACCTGTGAGGGCACTGAATCTGCAAAGATACATTAGCAAAATAAAGACGCAGGACCTAGGTATCGAACCCAGGTCCTTCGATCATGTGTGCGTTTGGTCTATTCAGGCTGGATTTGCAACAAGTGTTAGAAACAAAACAAATGCAGACCTGGGTGTTGAACCCAGGTCCTTAATCTTGAATTCAAATTGAATGAACTACAAGTGGTAATGTATCATGCAAATGGAAAGTTTGATCTTTTACCAGTTCTTACAAACAATGATGTATGAATCTGTGGCTTCAAGTGTGGGTACCCTTGTTTAAGGGTTGCCTCGATTTGGCACTTCTGGATATGGATGGGCTTGGAATAGACTCTTAGGAGCCTCAGGAGCACAAATTTAGTATTTGTGTGGATTGGGGGTACCTGCAATACTAGCTTCGAATTATAAGATTTTTTATAATTAAGTATTCTTTTTTGAGGCAGCGTGTGCGTGTGTGAGCTAGTCTCTCCTTTTTTCGTGTGTTTTCTCTCCGTATTTATAGGGATGTGATGGTGCAATAAAATGGCAAGGGACAACCATTTTACTAGGATTTTAAAGCCATGAGACAAGAATCATACATATTAGAATATTTCCTTTTTTTGAAATATTCATGCCTCTTTGGAATCTTGAATGAACCTGGACACCTTTGTCTTTTGAATGCCATCCAGCGTTGCTCTTCGATTGGCCTAGAGTATTGGTTCGAAGTGTTCAAAAACCTCCTTATTATAGCTTCTTTGATTGAGTCTGTCTACTTTCCCTAGCTTCTTGATTCAAACAAATCAAACAAAAACTTCATTCTGGCCAATCGAAACCTCCTTTGTCACCACCTTCGAATGCCATTGCACAAGAGGCCTGGGCCTGGCCACATGTAGGACCAAGACCCATCATGATACAAGCTTGTACTTAGTAACCATGTGTCCTTCAAATGGACCAACGAATGATTCTTCATAGGGATCTCATGAATGCACCTTCGAAGGGGCTAACATGCGTGTTGAAGTATGAAAAACTATTTCAAAGAGGACCATTGCCCAGTCAAAGCTAGGACAAAGGCAGTCAATGCCTTATGGGTTGAAGGGAGATTTTTTCCTGGTGGATTGAAGGCAAATCTGAAGGAGTCTTGTCCTTGTATGCTGAAGGAAAGCTGAAGAGGGGACCTTTGCCTTGTGAATTGAAGGCATGTCTGAAGCATCCCTTTGTTTTGTGAATCGAAGACCAGTGAAAGGGGCCTTTTTCCTTGTAGATCGAAGGCAAGGTGATGGGTCTTTGCCCTGTCAAACCGAGGCAAGCATGAGGAAGCTTTGTGAATTAAGATTGATTGGATGAGATTCAACGCCCAATCGAAGCTTGTATGTAGGAGTTCACTGCTGGTGAATCGAAGCAAAATTGTAGGGGATTCTTGCTTGTGAAGCTTGAACCAAGGCTTGTTCGAAGGGGAACCAACTCACAATCGAAATTGATGGGCCAATGCTTGGTCGAAGGGTTTTAGGAGTCCAATCGAAGCTTGTTGTTATGCCAATCAACGGACACTATTTAGATACCAATCGAAGGATACTGTTTAACTGTCAATCGAAAGACACTTTGCTAACATTCAAAAATTTCATTTTCTATAGGCAAGTGTTTGTAACAACCCATATAAGAGAAAAAACCTTGGGAAACATCAGAGGGAAAATTTTGGGGTACAACAGCTGCCCCTGTTCAATCTTCTTAAACCTGAGGATTTAGATTGGCTTGTCTGCATTTCGTGATCTGAAGGTGGAAGATGATTGAACACTAGAGTGCCCAAAAATTTGCACTCGATGATGTGTCAGTTGATTGTGTAGGGAATGGGCTTACAAATTCCATTTGGAGAATATGACTGGGGGTTGCCGGAGATAGGCTTAAAGATGCCATCCAAAGTAGATGTTTACTTCCTAAGAGGTCTCCTTTTGGGGAATTCCTATTCCTGCTGTATGAAGAGAACTCCGCTGGGGAATGTGGGTTTCTATTGTTCTCCTGTTTGAGGAAAATATGTGGGGAATAGAGTCTAGGAACTTCAGTTGTCCAAGGCTCTACTGAAGAGTTATCTCTGGAGAGATGAAAGTTTGTTATTTTCTGGTTGAAATCCAGGCTTCACGGTATCTTGCTGGGGATAATGGAATTAATTGTTACCTGAAAATGTATTATAAAGAGACTGTGTAGGATTGTTCTAGGATGAGTCCGTGTTAGTCTACACCCGGAGATATATGAGAAGGAACCCATGTAATATTGCTTCATCTGGTCGTGTAGATAGTTTTCCAGTCTAGTTTCAGGTATTAATCTACAAATCAGTTGTTCGCAGATAGTTGTCATGTATAGTTTCAGGTATTAATCTGGAACTTGAAAATTGTTGGTCGCTGAGAAAGTTGTCATGGCTTGTTACAGGTATTAATCTCTAACCTGAGAAAGAAAGACAGTTTTCTGGATTGTTACATGTATTAATCTTAAAATTCCTTATGTAGATAGTTTTCCTGGTTTATTACAGGTATTAATCTATAATCAGTCGTCCACATATAGTTCTCCTAGCTTGTTACAAGTGTTAATCTGGAACGTGAAAGTTGTCGGTCGCTGAGATAGTCTTCCTGGATGGTTACAGGAATTAATCTTTTACCTCAGAAAGAAAGATAGTTTTCCTGGCTTATTACATGTATTAATCTTCAATCTCCTTATGTAGATTGTTTTCCTGGCTTGTTACAGGTATTAATCTACAGTCGGTCATCCACAGATAGTTGTCCTGGCTTGTTACAGGTATTAATCTGGAACTTGAAAGTTGTCGGTCGCTGAGATAGTTGTCCTGGCTTTTTACTGGTATTAATCTCTGACTTGAGAAAGAAAGATAGCTTTCCTGGCTTGTTACAGGTATTAATCTTCAATCTCCTCATGTATATAGTTCTCCTGGTTTGTTACAGGTATTAATCTACAATCAATCATCCACAGATAGTTCTCCTGGCTTGTTACAGGTGTTAATCTGGAAATTGAAATTTGTCGGTCACTGAGATAGTGGTCCTGGATGGTTACAGGTATTAACCTCTGACCTGAGAAATAAATATAGTTTTCCTGGCTTGTTACTTGTATTAATCTTTAATCTCCTTATGTAGATAGTTTTCCTAGCCTGTTACAGGTATTAATCTGAAACTTGAAAGTTGTCGGTCACTGAGAAAGTTGTCCTAACTTGTGACAGGTATTAATTTATGACCTGATAAAGAAAGATAGTTTTACTGGCTTGTTACAGGTATTAATCTTCAATCTCCTCATGTAGATAGTTCTCCTGGCTTGTTACAGGTATTAATCTACAATCGATCGTCCACAGATAGTTGTCCTGGCTGGTATCAGGTATTAATCTAGAACTTGAAAATTTTCGGTAGCTGAGATAGTTGCCCTGGCTTATTACAGGTATTAATCTCTGGCCTGAGAAAGAAAGATAGTTTTCCTGGCTTGTTACAGGTATTAATCTTCAATATCTTTATGTAGATAGTTCTCCTGTCTTGTTACATATATTAATCTACAGTCGGTCGTCCACAGATAGTTCTCCTGGTTTGTTACAGGTATTAATCCGGGACTTGTTTTTTTGGTCACATAGATAGTTTCCACGTCCGGTTTCAGGCATTAATCTGTGGCCTGCTGTATTTCTTGGTAAACCCGTCTTGCTTCGGGAGTTCATAGCACTAGTCGTGTAGATAGTTTTCCCGTCTGGTTTTGGGCATTAATCTTTGACTTGTTGTATAATTTGATAGTGTTTGTCTTTCTGCAAACTCAACCTAGAAAGGTAAAGTCAGTTTCATGTGATGAATTGCATGATGCTCTCAAAATAAATGAGATTGTGATATATGCATTTGTGTTGCATATGCTATGACGTTTGTAGAATGATGCATGAATGCAATGTATGAATGTATCAGTTATTCTATTGCAGTATTATTGAACCAGGGAAAATAAATCCCTCATTGTTGCTAGGGGAGAAGAATGTAGGTCTTCAAATGTGTTGAAGTTAAAACTCTGGGATATAAACTTCCGTTGTTAGAGAAGTAAACTCTGTTGGGGAAGGTAAACTCTGTGAACCGAACTGTTGCTAGAAGATAGTATAGAATAAGTATCAGGATGACATCCATCGTTGGATCGTACTTGAACCATTTCTAGAAGATGATCTGAATAAGTATCAGGAGGACATTCGTCTCTGGATCGTACCTAAACTGTTGCTAGAAGATAGTCTGGAATAAGTATCAGGATGACATTCGTATCTGGATCGTACCTGAACCATTTCTAGACGATAATTTGGAATAAGTGTTAGGATGACATCCGTCTTTGGATCATACCTGAATTGTTTCTAGATGAGAATCTGGAATAAGTGCCAGGATGACATCCATCTTTGGATCGTACCTGAACCATTTCTAGGTAAGTGTCAGGATGACATCTGTTTTGGATTGTACCTGAACCGTTTCTAGATGAGAATCTGGAGTAAGTGTCAGGATGACATCCGTATTTGGATCGTACCTGAACCATTTCTAGATGAGAATCTGGATTAAGTGTTAGGATGGCATCCGTATTTGGGTCATACCTGAACCGTTTCTAGATGAGAATCTGGAGTAAGTGTCAGGATGACATCTGTCTTTAGATCGTACCTGAACTGTTTCTAGATGAGAATTTGGAGTAGGTTTTAGGATGACATTCGTATTTGGATCGTGCCTAAACCATTTTTATAGGAGAGTCTGCTTTATTTAGAATGTTTCTGTTGGGGATTCATGTTTTGTTGTTTTGAGAAGAAATTCGTTGGGGAAGGGAAACCTCGTAATACGCTTGGGGATTTTGTGAGATCTTGTTGGGGAATCCTGAGAAGCTTGGCGACTTCACTAGGAGATCTTAGATGTTGGAACAGTAATTGGAGATTCTTACTCTACCGAGAGTATGAGAACATCTGACATCAATAGGCTGCATGCTAAGAACATGGCAGTGACCTTGTAGTAGAATACCCTTGCCTCTGTACCTGCTGGAGAAGGTATCTGTTGGGATTTTGTAGATGGTTTGACTGTTATCTCAACTCTTGGAGTCCTTGGTGAATGCAGATCAGGATAATAAACCTTCTACTGCTAGACAAGTGACGAGATGGCGGGACGTAGTCGTACGCTTTAATCCCTAACTTTTTCCTGGACAGTCCTTTCAGTTTTTTAGTCCATCGGGACACCCTTTTTTTCCCAAGCCACTTTTTCAGGTTTTCGACTTGTCAGGTGTACAGATGTTTTCATATGTATATCCCTAATTTTTTCCCGAACTCCTTTGTTTCGTCTGGATGCCCTTATTTTTTCCTAGGCCAGTCAACCTAGCGGGTCTTTGTTCATGCATAGTATTTTCTAACTATGTCCATGTTCATAGGGTACAGAGAATTGTCACTGTCCTTAGTAGTAAGTGTTGCCACACTGCCAAAAGATGTTTGTTTGAGCATACAAGATTCATTGCTGGAATTCATGTCCAATTCCCCAAGTTATTCAGATGGAGATCTGCCACTGGCTATTTGGCATTTTTGAGAGATTCCCCGAATCTTGAATTGACTGCCCCATATTAGCTGGACACCATGCTATGGCCCTTGATTATGAAAGGCCTATCACTGGAATGTCTTTCCATCTGAGGTGATTCTATCTATCGAGAGGATTTTTGTTCATCGAATATCCGTCGTGTGAATTTCTCTACTGTTGAATAAATAGTCATATGCAAATAATGGTATTTTAAGAATGCAAAGCTTATGTCTGTCTTGAAGTTTGAAAATTTATTTTTTAGTAAAACAAACCAATTTTATAAGTGTGATATCAGCTCAACATTTATAGCGAACCCTACAGGAGTCAGGATACCTTTTGTAACAGTATGCTTTTGAATCAACCCATGCTTAAGCTAGGACTTTTAAGGGTTATAATGTGGCATGGTTCACGGTTTAGGAAACAAAGTATAAATGCTTAAATTTTATTTATATCCAACCCGTTCTTCGTTATGTTCTTCAATCCTATGCTCAGCTAATTGTGAGTTTAGATCCTAATTGAGTCTGGAATCTTTGCTCTGATACTTGGTGATCATTCAGAAATTGAACGTTTGTTTGAGAACACGGTCATTTTTGTAACCTTTTATTTTGTTGTTGAGGATTTGTAGGACCTCTTTTTTATTTATTTTGTTATCCCTACCTTTTCCTGAATTGTTTCTTTTGTGATTACAGTCAGCGTGATTCCCTAGTTTTTTTCTTAAGTCCTCTTCATAGGTTTTGACTTAGCGGGCTTTTCTTTTGAAAAATAATGACTGCCTGTTTTAATGATTATGTGGAACCATCGTCGTTTTCTATTTTAGAATGATTCCCCGGACACCACTTGTCATGTATGAAGGGGAAAGATTGTGATTGAATGCACCTTTGAATTAATTGAGAGACTACCCTACCCCATGTTATGATTAAGGGTTTTAATTTGTGTGAAAATAAAAAACTCCTACTTCTTAGGCTCAAAGGGTTTGACTAGGGATTATCTTCCTTATAACTCCATTGTTTAGGATTTGAAACAACGCATGTACATCGTCAGTAAGGTCTGTTCAAAATCATACTGTACGAGATGGTGATATCTTTTTCGTCATCCTCCCTCTAAAGGCTTAGAGCTTTTAATCGAGAGTTAAATATCACAAAAAGGAAGTAAAAACACAGTTTGAACATAGTTGATACGAATGAAATAATTTAAGACAAACATATGCAATGCATTGATGAAATAATAAAGTTTGGCATAAATGAGTGTTCGAACAATTAAAAGAAAATTACAGATTGATAAATCAAATGAACAAGAAGCCTCTTCGTCTGAACTTGTCACTTCAGATGGTCTGCCTTGGAGGGATGGCAGAAGAATTCAACTTGACGATCTTGTGTAAACTCTAGCACTCCTTCGTCGATCAAGTCATGAATCTTATTTCTCAATGTCCAACAGCTATTAGTGTTATGTCCAGGACTGTTGGAGTGGTACGCACACCTTGCATTTGGATTATACATTGGGGAAGCGGTGTTAGGATTATGAGGAGGATCCTTCAACATAATCAACTTGGCCTCCAACACGTGTTGCAATGCTTGAGCCAATGACATATTGATTTCGGAAAAGTGTCTTTTAGATGTATTCCGCTTACGCTGATTACCATGTCGTTGCTGGCGAGGTTGTGACGTAACAACAATTTAGAAAGGTTTACTCTCCACCAAGCCAACTTCTTGTATCATTAGGGGCTGATTAATGAGCTGATCCCCAATCTCGACTGTTTGCTTCATACGGTTGCATCTGTCTTGATGAAGCTTTCTGATGAGAAACCTCAACTCTTCTTGTTCCCAAGCTAAACTGTGGATAAGAGCCCTTTGATTACTCATCTGGATTCTCATCCTTTCCGTTTCAGCTTGCAGTTGTTCCAACTGGTCATCCTTATTGTTGTCGGGACGTTTCTTTGTCAAGTTCCCGTTGAGGAGTGTTTTCAATTCTTCCTGCCCCTTAGATAGGTTCAAGAACATTTCCTTGACTTGAGCATCCTGAGTTTGGAGATCTTGATTATTCTGTTTGAGAGCCATTTTCCTTTCTGAAATAAACAGCGAGGACATGAGAAACTTGTACTGGAAGACCTGTTAAGTAATGACATGCGTGATGTATGGATGCAATGTTTTCAGGGACCTCACGGGGTAAACACAAGAAAATATCAGAAGTTGAATTTTGACTGCATAACTTTGATTGGAGAACTTCCTATCGTTGAAATGTCCTCCTACGAGAATCAAGCTCACCATATCAAGTGGATCATAGCCCCTGACTCAAGTTATTGTGTTATGGTCATTTTGACGGTATAGGCTAGAGGAAAATAAATCCCCTTGCCCCTTGCTAGACGTCTTGTTTATCATAACCTTACAGACGCTTAAGACCCTTGAAATGGTTAAGGAAATGCTATGATATGATGTTATGTTGTGTATGTTATGCGTTAAGAAAAAATGTAGGGTGATGAAGACAAGTATGTCTTGCTAGAAATCTGGGTTATTGGATAATGACTCATATCATCAGATAATAAACAAAACCCTGCAAAGAGTTCAAGTCGTTAGATAATGAAAGCAAAAAAATCACACAACTAGCCTTAGGTTCAGGCTTGCATGGATTCCATAGGTAAGTACCCTCTTGAAGTTTAGTTGGTTCAACTTGTCCTATTAATAGTAATCGGGTTCTAAGGAGTCTCATATCACCGACCTTCCTTTTAGTCAATGTTCTAGCTCAAGCACCAAAGTATTGCGGCCAGAATATCCCAAAAGTCCAATCTCAATGAGTGTAGCATCAAGTATCAACCAATCTTTGGTCGGAACCAAAGTCGACCATATCACTAATTTCTAATGGCTTATGATGAGTCAATTAAAGATTCTAAAGGTTATTTAGCGATTAATGATACTAAGGAAGCCTAATGTTATCCTTGACTGACTCAAGGAACATTAACACAAACCAGAGTATCACGCTAACATAGCCATGACTTCTTCCATATCAGTCTACACCATACAACCTCCATGATTTATTTCTACTTACCTAATAAGGTGCCCCAGATCCGGGTGTAGGATCTTTAACAATAACCCAAGCAACCATTTAAAATAAAGCAAGAAAAGCACACAAGGAAAGCAATTAAAATGATCTAAACTCTAAGGTAACCCAACTTTTTATAAATCCCCAGCAGAGTCTCCAGTTCTGTGATACACTAGCAAAATCGACTGTTAATACTGGTTTTGCGTTTCTGTTCATAAATGTTGCGGTAAGCAAGAGTCGCCACCAACTTTTCATTTATCTAAATTAAAGAAAGGGTGCAAAAACAGGAGAAAAAAACCTTTTCGAGAATTTTCTAATTAAGGGGGTAGATTATGGAAAGGGAAGGTGTTAACACCCTTTCCATCTGTAGTTCTCTACGCGCTCTTAGATGTTTAGCTCATTTTTGAAATACCTTGTGCGTTGTGTTTTTGAAAAGTATTTGAAAATTCCTTAGTGCGGCGATTTTCTTTATGATAACTCTTGTATCAGTCCCCAAGAGTGTTGATAAAGCAAATTTTTTTGAAATGTGAAAGTGTAAAAAGCTTGTTTTGAGCATAGCATCTAAGAACTATCTAGCGTTGGATGAACGATGGATGTTCGAAGGGACGTACAGTCATAAAGGCAACAGAGGGAGACACTTTAGAAATTTTGTTCAAGGGACTAGATCATTTACTGAAAGGCAACTGTAGGGTCATCGAGGGACTATGATCTTTTGATTTATGATTCTTTGCTAAAGCGTCCCCGTTTCGAGGGACATGACTATTTTTCCGAAGGAAACTAAAGTGGGGTACCCTAGAGGTATATATCTGCAAGAGATTCAGTTCAATTATTTTAGTCTTTTTGTTAGGTTTGCTAGCGTTTTGTTATTAGTCTTTCCATACAAGTCTAGTTACTAACAGTAGTATATACAGTAATTTAAAGTGAAGAAATGTAAAGTCCGGGAATGTAAATCCTACGTTGTTACATGGTTTTGTGAGAGGTACATTATAGAAATGCGAAAAGTAAAGTCCTAGTTACTATCGTAAACTGAGAAAAAGTTAAAATAAGATGAAGAAAAAAAGCGAAAGTAAATAAATGCACAAACGAATTAAAAGGGACGTCTAAATCCTAAGGAAAAGAAATATTTTTGTTTGTTTTGTTTTATTTTTAGAAAATGCAACATAATTCTATTTAATTTTAATTTCAAGAAAAGGTTAAAATGATTAATTAATTTGTTTACAAGTTAATTTGATCCATAAAAACTAATCTAATGTTTTTTTGTGATTTTTTTAATTTAAAGTTAATTTAAAATCAATAGAGAAATGAATAAAGAAAAATTAAAGATAGAAGAACTCTCATTTGATTCAAAGGGAAAACGTGGCCTTTCCATTCAGGGAAGAATGATGGTCTTTCGATTTAGAGGAAGGTGCCTTTCGATCCAGGGGAAAATAGCTATCCTTAGATCCAATGAACGGATATTACCCTTCGATCCAGTGAAGGGATGTGGCTTTCGATCTAAAGGGTACTACTGAAAGAGCCTGATGGATCACCTGTGAGGGAACTAAATCTTCAAAGATACGTTAGCAAAATAAAGAGACACGACCTGGGTATCGAACCCAGGTCCTTCGATCTTGTGTGTGTTTGGTCTATTCAGGTTGGATCTGCAACAAGTGTTAGATACAAAACAAATGCGTACCTGGGTATCGAACCCAGGTCCTTAATCTTGAATACAAATCGAATGAACTACAAGTGTTAATGTATCATGCAAATGTAAAGTTTGATCTTTTACCAGTTCTTACCAACGGTGATGTATGAATCGGTGGCTTCAGGCGTGGGTACCCTTGTTTAAGGGTTGCTTAAATTTGGCACTTCTAGATATGGATGGGCTTGGAATAGACTCTTGGGAGCCCCAGGAGCACAAATTTAGTATTTGTGTGGATTGGGGGTACCTGCAATACTAGCTTCGAATTATAATATTTTTTATAATTTAGTATACTTTTTTGAGGTAGCGTGTGCGTGTATGAGCCAGTCTCTCCTTTTTTCGTGTGTTTTCTCTCCGTATTTATAGGTTTGTATGGATGCATGAAAATGTAAGGGACAACCATTTAACTAGGCTTTTAAATCCACGAGACAAGAATCAGACATATTAAAAGATTTCCTTTTTTTGAAATATTCATGCCTCTTTGGAATCTTGAATGAACCTGGACACCTTTGTCTTTCGAATTACTTCCAGTGTTTCTCTTTGATTGGCCTATAGTCTTGATTCTAAGTGTTCAGAAACCTCCTTATTATAGCTTCTTCGATTGAGTCTATCTACTTGCTCTAGCTGCTTTATTCAAACAAATCAAACAAAAACTTCATTCGGGCCAATCGAAACCTCCTTTGTCACCACCTTTGAATGCCATTGCACAAGAGGCCTGGGCCTGGCCACATGTAGGACCAAGACCCATCATAAGACAAGCTTTTATTCACTAACCATGTGTCCTTCGAAAGGACCAATGAATGGTTCTTCGAAGAGATCTCATGAATGCGCCTTCAAAGGGAATAGCATGTGTGTCGAAGTATGAAAAATGTTTCAAAGGGTACCATTTCCTAGTCGAAGCTGGCACAAAGGCAGCCAATGCCTTGTGGGTCGAAGGGAGTTTTTTTCCTGGTGGATTAAAGGAAAATCTGAAGGAGTCTTATCCTTGGGTGCTGAAGGCAAGATGAAGAGGAGGCCTTTGCCTTGTGAATCAAAGGCATGTCTAAAGCAGCCCTTTGTCTTGTGAATCTAAGACCAATGAAAGGGGCCTTTTTCCTTGTATATCAAAGGCATGTTGAAGGGTCTTTGCCTTATGAAACTAAGGCAAGCATGAGGAAGCTTTGTGAATTAAGCTTGATTGAAGGAGATTCAATGCCCAATTGAATCTTATATGCAGGAGTTCACTGCTGGTGAATCGAAGCAAAGTTGTAGGGGATTCTAGCTTTTGAAGCTTGGACTAAGGCTTGTTCGAAGGGGAACCAATTCACAATCGAAGCTGATGGGCCAATGCTTGGTTGAAGGGATTTAGGAGCCCAGTCGAAGCTTACTATTATTCCAATTGAAGGACACTATTTAGATACCAATCGAAGGACATTGTTTAACTTCCAATCGAAAGACACTTTGCTAACATTCAAAATTTTCATTTTCTTTAGGAAAGTGTTTGTAACCACCCATATAAGAGAAAAAACCTTGGGAAACATGAGAGGGCAAATTTTGGGGTATAATACACACCATTTCTGTTTTTCTAATTCTGGTATGGCTTGCTGGATGAGTGTGGGGAGAGGGCTTTTCACCTGAACCTCGTGTCTACGTTATCGGGCGAAAGAGTCTGAACAACACTTCTTTGTTTTGCATTTGCTGACCTGGATAAGTTTTTGACCCATTTTGTTTGGGTCCACTTTTGGGACCATCTTTTTGAACCACCATATTTAAGTTACTTGGTCCATATTTCATCATTTTTCTTGCTTTTGTCATTCAACATCCCAAATCCTAACAACTTGTACTCTCTTGCTCTCTCAACCTCAAATCCTTGCTTTGTCAATCTTATTTCAAAAATTGAAACAAAGTGTTTTGATTCTCTTTATTTTTATCACGCAAGTGTTTTAAGGTTGTTTCTTAGAGTAAAATTCTTAGAATGCATGTGGTTAGGGTAGTGTTTTAAAACCTCATTAGATGAACTGATATGAACATGAATGGGTTATGTTGTCATGAAAAGAAAAAGTTGGAAAAAATTTGATTCTGAATCGCATATGTCTTTCAAGAAATTTTTTTCTCGCGACTACCTCGTTCAACGAGGCAGAGGCGAGGCCTCACTTGCGAATCATCGCCTACTGCAGGAGCGACTGACCTTTTTTTCCCTGCTCTGTTGTATCAGTTCTGTTTTGATGTATCAATTTTCTTCTTTGTTTTTCTAACAACTTGGTGTTGTTCTAGTTTTGTGTTTTGTCTATTTATTGTGCATATGCCTCCTAAAACTAACATCAGTTCAAAGAAGCAAAAGACTACTGCAGCAAGTGGCTCAAGTCAACCCAAAAATTTTGACGAGCATTGTTTCATCAGTGGTGAACATGAAGCAAGGTGTAGTATGCTGGAGGGAAGTAAAATTATGTCTGAGAAGAGATTTAAAATTGATCCAAATGGCCCTTACGGGAAGGTTGCGAGGATTTTTGCAAGCAAGAGTTAGGAAAGTATAATCAACCTGGTTTGACAATATAAGTTACGAGTTAGTGAGGGAATACTACGCAAATGCTCTGGCTCTCGAAGGGGAAACTTTTCGGTTTGATACTTTTTTCCAAAGGAATGAAATTAGGTTTGACAGGGAGGAAATCAATAGGCTTTTGGGTAGCCCAAGTTCTTTGGGTATTCTTAATTTGGATGAGCATACAAAGGCTCTCGGTAAAACAAAGGACCATAATTTCATTGGCCAATCAATCCTCTTGGAAGGAAAAACTATGGAGCTTAACAGTGTAGGGGAACCAATCAAGTATCGAAGGGAGAACATGACACCCAAAGAACATGCCATCCTCTTGATTATTCTCAATAACATTAAGCCTAGGTTGCATATATCAATGACACTAATTGATGTATCTTTGCTTGTTCATTTAATCATTGAATATAAGGAGGTATATGTTGCTCGAGTCATTGCAACTGAGATGAAAACATTCATTGAAAGCACTAGACGACCTGGGTTAAACTTTCATAATCCTTTAATCTTTCCATGTTTGGTTACTATGTTGTGCTTGAAAAAGTGGATTCTTATGTTGGACGTGATTAATAAAAAAGTGAGGGGGTTGATTGATGACAACTACATCGGAAGGCACTGTTTAGGAAAAATGGCCTTGAAAAAGAAAAAAAACGGTAGTTGTGGTGAGTCATCAGGTGCAGGTGCGAGTGAGGCTTTTGAGCCTCTTGATTATTCTGATTTTAATCCGAGACAAAGGGATATTTGAAGGTAGATAAAAACATAAGAAAGGGGGGGTTTGAATTGGGTTTTCAAAACTTTTCCCTTTAGATAAACTATTTGATAAAAACTATGAAATAATATAGAATGCTATAAATATAAATAGACACATTCAGTATATCCAAGTTCACCTTCAACAAGGCTAGATCTTGTCCACTTTCCTCAGATGATTTTGCATTAGACAATGACTTAATCCACTAGTATCGACATATTACATATGAACGGGCTCCCCGTTGGTGACTAACAACAACAATGATCATAAAGTTAGTGATCCCTCAAGAATTATGACCTACCCGGTCCCCTTAAGAGATATAATGATCATTGACCCCTCAAGGACTTCATCTACAATGACCAGCTGTCAAAGTCTTCACAAGTATATAGATCTTCACTCGATCACTTAAGGCATCACCAATTCTAGAACGAATTGTTTCTGGAGATTACAAGAATGATTCTTAGTAATAAGATTACTCCTAGTTTAAGTACACGATAAAACACAAAAGTCTTTAGCAAGATATGAGAAACAACTCATTGATTTTACATAATTCTACAAAGATAAATTTAAATCTAATTTTGAGTGCAACATCTTGCAGTCTTCTTCATCTTCATCTTCTTTCTTTTCATATCTTCTTTTTATCTTTCACTCTTTTTGTTTGTGGACTTCATCATCGTCAATATCATCGACTTTGTCAAACTTGCAATTAGTCCATTGTTCTTCTTATATATCCATCAAACAGAGTCGATGTAAGGGTAGAAAATTCATTTCTCCTTCCAACGGTTGATTCCCAATGGATAAATTCAAGAGGGGTTTGGAATATTATGAAAACTTTCCTTAGCCCGCTGCTTTCAATTGTTAGCATAAGATCGTGGGAGACAACTTCTGTGAATAGTACAACCAATATTATCATAGTGGAATTTGTGGTGTACTATTTGTATTGTATTCTTTTTTACTATGTTTCTTGATCTTTTATCTTCTGATGATATACTTCTAATTTTGAAGTATTAAGATTGGAAGATATCAATTAATTTTTATTTGTTATTTTGATGAATAAATGATGATTAGTTCAGAAACTACTTTGTTGTCGTAGAATGGGAATATCAGAGTTGTCAAAACAATGACTTGTCTTCAAAAATAATAACAACAACTTTTCTGAAACACGAAGCTTGACTTCTGATCTTAGAAATAGCCTTGAAGGCGCATATCTTATTTTATCTAAGAGATAAAGATTAAGGGAGAAGATGTTTCATTTAAAAGTCTTTCCTTAGTGGATTCTTGTTTTAAGATATATAAGCAACAAATTATCTGAAAAACAAGTCTTGTCGTTGTAGGATAAAGCTTTTCTGAAGTTGATATCAAAAGCTTCTATGATGTTTGGATCTTGAAATCAGATATTGTGGCAACAATCTTTCTGATTCTCAAGTCTTTGAATTATGAGCTTTGATTCTTTTCTGCTTGCTAGATTGATTCTAATATAAGAATGATAGTGATCCAAAACATACTTCTTTGTTGTAGAGTCAAAGTATTTCAGATATTTGAACATTGTCTTCAGATATACAAGCAACAACTAATCTGAGGAACAACTTCTTTTTTTGTTAATGAAAGCTTTTCTGATCCACTATGTCTTGATCTGATCTTGATTTGTGATGAAAACATTTCTGAGATACATATCTGATGTCTGATTTCTAAAGCAATAACTTATATCAGTACATCTGATTTTGACGTTGAACTCTTTCTTTATGATCTCTTGAATTATGATCTTTGAATTGAGCTGAAAGAAACAACTTATGTCAGATAAATCTTGGTTTCTGATCTTGAATTCTTTCCTTTATGATCTTTTGAATTTTGATCTTTGGATTGAGCTGGAAGCAATAGCTTATGTCAGATACATCTTGGTTTTTCTGATCATGAATTCTTTCTTTTTGACATATGAGATCTTTGTTTCTGATATCTTCACTAATGATATCTTGACTTCATAGCTCTTGATTCTGATTGATAAGCTGATCTTTGAATATTGACTTCTTAGCTCTTTGATTTCTGATCTTTTGAAGCTTGAGTTCTTCTTAGAAACTCCCCAATATTATTTTATTGTCCAACATTCAGCATTGAACATAACTACCGATGTTTCATTAGAAACAAACTCAATGGTTCTTCTTTTGAATACGAAAGTGATTCTGATGATATCTTAATTAAGACTATCCAGAAATCTAATATTTGCACACTCAATGAAACCATTAGAAATAAAATTGTTCTTCACAAAATATATGCATTTTTATCATCAAAACATAGAGATCTAAACACATATCCAAATATTATTCTAACAAGATTTGTAATTACAATTGGGACATGATGGAAGTTACCAAAAGATCTTTCAACAACATGAATGCTTCCATGGCTCAGATGCAACTCCAGTATCAAAAACCCAATGAAAAGCTATCCTATCCCTTCTTTGAAAGAACTTCAGGTGCTTTGTAATTGGCTTGTGGATAAGCGCCCTTTGTTTTCGGAAGGGGTAGCAGCTGGAAATGCTGGTATTGATGAGGATTTTGGTGATGGTGGAGATGGTGAGAAATAGTGATGGGTGTAGATGACCAAATACAAACGTTAAAGTGAAGATTTTTTTTCTTTCGTCAATTATTTTCAGTTTTATCTTGATATTTATTTATTTTTAATTTCATTTTTGTTGGAACAATTTATTTTGGGTTGTTGTATAACTTATTTTGGATCTTGTACCTCTTTCTTTGTACTTTTGGTTGGTGTTGTACACCAAAGACCTTTATGTTTGGTTGTGTGTTTTAGTTAAGTTTTAAATTAAGTCATTTGAATTTAAAATTAAGTAGTATTTTATTTTTGTTGTGTGTACAAAGAATTTTGGTTGGATGTTTGTCCTTAACAATTATTTTGTTTTAAGTTCTCAAGGAGCAAGTTTGGCTTGAAAAGAGGATTTGTCAACTCAAAATTTAGGTGGTGATGATAAAAGTCTCGATATTGTGAAAGAAGGTATTATTTAATCGCTTTGTAGAATGATAGCACGATAATAAAATTAGTGCTTTATGCAAAAATTGTGTTATGCATTGTTTGTAAATATGTGCTCATGTTGTAATCATTATGAGAAAGCTACATAAGTGAGTAACTTCCATTGTTCACCAAATATAGTTGATTTCTAGTGATTGTTGTTTTAGCTCATGTGATTCATGTTTAATCTTATTTTCTATTTGAAATATTGGGAACATTGAAATGATCAAGGCATTATTTGTTAATGAGAAAAACCACCAATCAAAAAATGCTTTATTTTACCTTGTAATAAGTGTGAGCATTTGCTAACAATTTTAAGCATTAAAGATTTGAGAAAAACCATGTTTCATATGAAGACAATCATCATTGTCAAAAAAAAGTTATAATTCTATATTGAATCTCGGCAGTAGATTCCCCTAGTTATTCTCGGTAGATGATTATCTAGAAGACCACAACATAAGGTAATTGTACGTTAAATCTCGGAAGTAGATTCCCCTGGTTAATCTCGGAAGTTGATTATCCAGAAGACCTCGGTAGAAGGTAATTCTATGTTAAATCTTGGCAGTAGATTCTCCTGGTTTATTTCCGCAGATGATAATCCAGAATACCTCAAAAAAAGGTAATTCACAATTGAGTCTCGGTAGAAGATTCCTATGGTTAATCTTAGTAGACGATTATCCATAAGACCTTGGCAGAAGGTAGTTCAAAATCGAATCTCGATAGTAGATTTCCGTGGTTGATCTCGTCAGACGATTATCTAGAAGATCTCGGCAGAAGGTAGTTCACAATTGAATCTCGGCAATAGATTCCCCTGTTTGATCTCGATGGATGATTATTCAGAAGACCTCGGTAGAAGGTAATTCACAATCGAATCTCGACAGAAGATTACCTTGGTTGATCTCGGCAAATGATTTTCCAGAATACTTTAGTAGTAGGTAGTCACAACTGAATCTCGATAGTAGATTCCTTTGAAATCCCGGTAGTAGATTTCCCACTAAGAGCCTCATATCAAGCATGACGTACACATAACCATATCAAAGTATCAAGGTTATTCATAACGTCTGGGGAATATATAGACACGCAATGCATATCACTCTAGGTTCATATCATTCTAAGACATCATGCATATACGTCATACATGAAATTTTTCCAAACATGCTTTGGGCGGAACCAATATCTTTAGACCCTTCATTATATTATTACCTTGTTTAAGAACAGACACAACTGGTAGAAACCCAATCTCATCTCCGATTTAGTTATCTAAAACTCGATCATCAAAGACATTTCTTTCTATGATGAAACTCATAGCATCAGTCTCCACGGAGTGATATGTTTCCCCATCTGCGATATAACTCGTTGTATCAATCTCCATGCATCGATGTGTTCTCTCCTTAGTGATATAACTAATTGCCTCAGTCTCTATGCTGCAATGTAGTTATCAACTTGTTTCCAATTATCTATCCCTTAGGTTGTGATAGATATGTGAATAAATCTGTGTAATCCATTGCATTAGTCTCCATGCAGCAATGTTATTATCAAGCTTTTTCCGCGATATAAACCATTGCATCAGTCTACATGCAGTAATGTTATTATCAAGCTTTTTACATGGTATATCCCATTACATCAGTCTCCATACAACAATGTTATTATCAAGCTTTTTCCGTGATATAGCCCATTGCATCAGCCTCTATGCAGCAATGTTATTATTAAGCTTTTTCCGTGATATAGACCATTGCATCAGTCTCTATGCATCAATGTTATTATCAAGCTTTTTCCGCTATATAGCCCATTGCATCAGTATCCATGCAACAATGTTATTATCAAGCTTTTTTTGCAGTATAGCCCATTGCATCAGTCTCCATGCAGCAATGTTATTATCAAGCTTTTTGTGATATAGCCCATTGCATCAGTCTCCACGTAGCAATGTTATTATCAAGTTCTCTGCGATTTAGCACATTGCCTTAGTCTCCATGCAGCAATGTTATTATCAAGCTTTTTCTGCTATATAACCCATTGTGTTAGTCTCCATGCAACGACGTGGGAAATCTACGATATAACTCATTGTGTCAAGATTCATGCAGTGATGTAGTTATCAATATTTTTTCAATTATCTATCTTATAGGTTGCAATAGATATGTGAATAAATATGCGCAATCTGTTGCATCAGTCTCTAGGCAGCAATGTATTATCAGACTTTGTTTTATTCATCCCCTTGGTTACGATGAATAGACAAAATCAAATCAAAACTTGATATATTAGTCTCTAAGCATTAGTAAGTCAGCTTTTCAAACTTTTATCATTTACCTCCTAGGTTACGATAAATATGCAAACAATCTCTTCTTAGATATTGACGAGTTACTTGCGTTGACATGTCTAAGTCAAATCAAATTTGTTTCAAACGCAGATTAGATAATACATCATCATATATGCTTACTCTTCATACCCATGGAAACGCTGTACAACATATCCTTATAATCTTTTGGACAAATTTTGCGGTCTTCCAATATTTAATAAACTTCCGATCAGAATGTGTGAGACCTACATTTTCTCGCATTATTCAATCAAAAGGCAATTAAATAGGGGCAACTGTCATACCCCAAATTTTCCATACTTGTTCCTTCTTTTTTTTTTAATTCCTATTGCTAAAAATTACTTTACTTTATAAAATATTATTCATATAATTATGGGAGTTTATAATTTATAAATAGGGGTTTATCTTATAAAAAAATCAATGGGCCTTTCTAAATCAGAAAAGCCCATGTAAGTTTTTTTGAGCCAACTGCATTTTTGGGTATGATTTTGTTCAAGTTTCAGTCCATTTTAAATATTGAAAGGAGTTATACTATTTTGAAAAATCACGGACCTTTCTAAATCAGAAAGGGCCCATGTAATTTTGTTAGTCCATTTCAAATATTAAAAAGGAGGTGTATAAAGCAATTCATTTTCTTGTTAAAGCCCAATAAATTGAAACAGTATGGCCCAATTCAGTTTTTGATTTTCGTTTTAAAAAAATGTTTTGTTTAAATTATAACATTATTATTATTATAATTATTATTATTATTATTATTATTATTATTATTATTATTAACGTTATTATTAACATATTATTAATCTTACTATTTTTATTATAATAAAAACATAAGCAAATATGTGCATTAACTTTCCGGAAATAATATCGTACCAAAATAAAACTAGGTTAAGGCACATAATCAAAACATGTTGCATTATTCAAACAAGATTAATACTAATATAGAAACTAATCAAGGATATCACAGATTTACAGACAAAATCAAATTCATATTCATAACGTAATTAAAATCCTATAACAAATTACAGACATATTAATCTATTTCCTAATATACTAAACTCATAAAACACTACAAAACCTAATTGTTAAAACAGAACAAAGGACCAACAAAAAAATAAGAGAGGAAATAATTACAGAGAATAAAATTATTAGAAGGATGAAAATTCGTAACAAAAGAAGGACATGGAAGCCTCGCTGTTGTAATCCCCGTTCACCACCGCCTAGGGTTTCAACATCTGAAAACCTAGATCCAGTTGTCACGCTACGGCCGCCATCAAATCACCGCCTTAATCATCATCACTGGCTTCCACCTGCGAATCGAAAAGAGGGAGTTTGGAAAGGGAATCGAAACAAATAAATTTAAGGTGTTGGAAGGTAATCTCTAACTTAGCTTGATGGTTAATCGATGCTTTACACACCCCCGAGTTTTACTAACACACTCAAAAATGTACCCCTTGTCTTATTGGGCCTGAATTCAATATCTGAATTCAAGGCCCTAATATCTGCACCCCCAATTTTTACTAGACTAGTATTATTTGCACCCCCTTGCATTTTATTTAAGTTTCTTTATTATTTTTCTATTTTATATTTTCTAATTTCTTTTTATAATTATAATATTGTATTTATTATTATTATTATTATTATTATTATTATTATTATTATTGTTATTATTATATCACACAATTATTGTTTTCTAATTTCATCCAAAATATTATTTATTTTTATTTCATAAAAATATTTTTAATCATGCATTTAAATAAAGATGTTTTCTACAATTAACACATAAAAATATTCAACCAACAATAAATCATTTTTCATAACTAAATTAATTCAACAATTAATTTTAGAAAAGGATTACAAAGCATATTTTAATTAACTGTGTGCTTTGTCTAAATATCTCCGCTATTCACACACCTAGACTAAGTATGCCGGAAATTCAAACATCTTCGTAATCTCTAAAAACCACAAACCAACTGTGAACTACGAATTGGGACTCTGATTCCTCATAAGAGGGTACATTGGCATATGATTAAAATCGTGGCGAGTTCCCCTAATAAAAATTAAAACCCTATTTCCTAAGATCGAGCTTCTAACCCTAGTATCCTTGTGAACAAGGTAGATGAATGGTGTCTAACACCTTCCCTTCATCTAGAACCGAGTCCAAAAAACCTATAATCTCTAACTTTTAGGGTATCCTTTATATTCCCTTCCATAGGAAAAAAATTAAGGGTGACGGCTCTCAAATTTAAAATCAATTACAACAAATAACAAGTAAGATCCCAACATCCCTATTATAACAAAAAGACCATTCCTCGCCACCACCGGAGCTATCATAGATGTAAAAAGAGGTAAGCTCACATTTGAGGTTGGCGAAGAAAAAGTTGAATTCATCCTCTCAAAATTATTCAAGGCACCAGCTATGGATGATTTGTTCTAATTCTTGGACATCATTGATGAATACGTTAAAGAAATGGAGAAAAACAGACAAAATGTTCACAAGCTTTAAAAATTCCAATACCTTCAATCCTTGAAGACGATAATTGGTACGATGAATATAGAGATGACAATCTAAGTGAATGTCTCGCACTAACTCCTGACCCTATGCCTTGCCTGAGGAAATAAGTTGTTGAACTTAAAACATTACCAAAAGATCTAAGACAGAAACTCGAACAACCCGTCATAGTCAATGCAGATTTAGGACAGATAGAAACAGAAAAATTACTACATGTCCTAAGGAAATATCTGACTGCTTTAGGCTATAACATCTTAGATCTAAAAGGAATAAGCCCCTCAAATTTCATGCATCAAATTATACTTGAGGAAGACTGCAAGACCTCGAGAGAACATCAGAGAAGAATAAACCCAGTTTTGAGTGATGTAGTTAAGAAAGAAGTACAAAAGTTATTAGAAGCAGGAATCATATATCCGATATCCAACAGTAAATGGGTTAGCCTGATGCATATTGTACCAAAGAAGAGAGGTGTTACAATTGTCAGCAACACAAAAGGAGAATTCATGGCACAACATACTCAAACCAGATGGAGAATGTGCATTGACTATAGGAAATTAAGCAAAGCTACTTGAAAAGATCATTTTCCCCTGACTTTCATTGATCAAATGCTCAAACGACTTACTAAGCACTCCCATTTTGCTACCTAGATGGTTATTCGGAATTTTTTCAAAACCCTATACACCCCGAAGATCAATAAAAGACTACATTCACTTGTCCTTATAGTACATTTGCCTATAGACGAATGTCGTTTGGACTATGCAATGCTCCCGCAACATTCCAAAGGTGCATGATGTCAATTTTCACTGATTTTATAGATGACATCATGGAAGTATTTATGGACGATTTCTCAGTCTGTGGGCAAAGCTTTGAAGGATTCCTATCAAAATTGGAAATGGTACTTAAACGATGTGTAAAAGTTAATATCGTATTAAATTGGGAAAAATGCCATTTCATGGTCCGACAAGGAATCGTACTTGGACACATAGCATCCGACAAGGGGATTGAAGTTGACAAAGCGAAAATAGAAGTTATAGAAAACCTTCAACCTCCAAAAACCATAAGAGAAATACAAAGTTTCTTAGGACACGCTGGTTTCTACCGAGGATTCATTAAAGATTTCTTTAAAATTACCAAATTGCTAATTGGCCTGTTAGTGAAAGACGCTGAATTCAATTTTGATGACAAATGCTTAAAAGCATTCGAACAATTAAAAACAACTCTTATTACCACACCTATTATGCAACCACCTGATTGGAGATTACTATTTCAAATCATGTGTGATGCTAGTTACTATGTTGTAGGCCTAGTTTTAGGATAACAAAAGGATAAAAAGATTAATGCAATTTATTATGCCTGTAGAACCTTAGATCATGCACAGATGAACTACGCAAAAATTGAAAAAAGAACTTTTAGTTGTCTTCTTCACTCTAGATATATTTTATTCTTACGTAGTATGAGAAAAGATAATTATCTATACCGATAATGTTGCAATTAGATACCTCTTAATACAAAAGGACGCCAAACTAAGATTACTCAGATGTATCTTACTCCTACAAGAGTTTGATTTAGAAATCAAGGAGAAAAAGGGAACTGAAAAATGTAGTAGCTGATCACTTATCTAGAACGGAAGGCATTAAGCCTGAACAAGTACCTACCAACAATGATTTCCCTTACGAACAACTCATAGCCTAATTAGAAAACAACACCATTGAACACCCCGTAACTTTTAATACTAAGACAAATGAAGTTGTGGAAGCGGTCTACACAAAAACCACATTGCCATGGTACACCAACTTTATTAATTACTTATCTGTTGGAGTGCTTCCACCGGATCTAACCTATCAACAAAAGGAGAAGTTCTTCCATGATATTAAACATTATTATTGTGATGAGCCTCTTCTTTTCAGGAGATGCGCCAATGGTATTTTTCGTCGATGTGTCCTTGAAGATGAAATAGAAACAATAATTTCCCATTGTCATGCTGCTCTCTATGGTGGACATGTAAGAACTTCAAAGACATTGTCTAAGAATTTACAAGTTGGCCTCTATTGGCCTTACTTATGGAAAGATGTCCATATTATAGTCATAAATAACTACTAATACCAACACACTGGCAACATCTGCAGACGCGGCGAGATGCCTCAAAAAGGAATTTTAGAGGTAGAAGTATTTGATGTGTGGGGAATTGATTTCATGGGACCTTTCCCATCCTCCTTTAGAAATAAATACATACTCGTTGTTTTCGATTACATATTAAAATGGATCGAGGATGTAGCTTTTCCAATAAATGATGCACGAGTAGTAATCAAGCTCTTCAAAAATATAATTTTTCCTAGATTCGATGTGCGAAGACATGTCATTAGTGATGGTGGCTCTCATTTCATTTCGAAAATGTTTGAAAAACTATTAGTGAAATATGGAGTTTGACAACGTGTAGCAACACCATATGACCCACAAACAAGTGGGCAAGTAGAGGACTCCAACAAAGAGATTAAGCAAATCTTATAAAAAACAACTACCACTTCTAGGAAAGATTGGTCGTCCAAATTACACGAGGCGCTATGGGCATATAGAACAGCCTATAAGACACCCATAGGAACCACACCATTCAAACTAGTTTATGGAAAATCGTGTCATCTGCCGGTAGAACTCGAGCATAAAGCTTATTGGGAAATCAAAACCCTCAACTTAAGTTACACTACCACAGGTGAACATCGAATCTTAGATACCCATGAGTTAGAAGAACTTAGTCTAGCTGCATATGAAAATGCCAAGATCTATAAAGAAAGAATAAAAAATTGGCACGACAAGCGCATATCTAGGAAAGAGTTCCATGAGGGCGACATAGTACTACTATTTAATTCTAGACTTAAATTGTTCCCAGGGAAACTTCTTCCTAGGTGGTCCAGTCCGTTTTAAATAACTAAGGTTTTCCAAGTGGAGCTATTAAAATTAGAGAAAAATCTAGCGAACTTTTTATCGTAAACGGGCAGCGCTTAAAGCATTATCATTGTATATAAAATAGTGACTATTTCGCTAGTTTCCATCTTGCAGAGCTACCCGGTCACTCCCAAATTTAATCTCCTATAATAGTTATGTCGATCTTACGACATAAAACAAAGCGCTTGGAGGGAGACACCCCACTTTCTAGTCTTTTATTTTGATTTACTAATTTTTATCTTTTCATTTTCTTATTTTTCTTTCTTTTTCTTTTCATAATAGTTAAGCAGCATTGTTCTTTAACATTAACCACTACTAACTTGATTCCAATTGTCAACTTACTTATAGGCTAACTTATTTTAGCTAACCAAACTAATTAACGATGCAAGAAGTTAACACTATGGGAGTTGCTTTCAGAGGAAGAGCCCAGATGAGGCGTTTTGAGGCACTGGCTACAAGAGAAATGGCACTAACGTTCTACTCTTTTGGCCCTACCATGACCACTTTAGGTATTAGGGATAGTGTAATGTTTTTTTCTGAACCAAATAGGTTGGGATACTTATCCCTTGAGAAGGAGATTTAGCTCTTATCATCAACTGACTTTAGAATTTCTAAGCTCACTCATCTTTTTTCCTGAGCATGGTTTAGGATTTAATCGAGGCCTCATTACCTTTAGAATGTTCGGCATTGAATACCAGTATAATAATCGTGAATTTGCTAATCTGTTAGGATTCCCTAGTGGCCCACATGTCTTTACTTGTACCAAAGAGGACCTTCTTTTGGACCGTGAACTTGAATATTTATGGGATAGTATAACCGGAGATAGCAACCACGAGCCTAATAACATGTTTTCTGAAAATATCCATAACCCTGCTATCCGTTATTTCCATAAATTTCGTGATCACACCCTATTCGAAAAAGAACAAAACCTTACCTTTGTGTCCAAAGATAAAATTTTCATGTATTGTGCCTCCAGAAATCGCCCCGTTAATGTTGCTACCTTTATGATAGCAAACATTGATCGTATTACACAGACTGATCATGCACCTATATTGGTGGGAGGCTTAGTGACCATGATAACCAATGCTATTTTATTGCGACAACCACTTCTTAGACTCCACCCTCTAGGTAAATTCCATCCCATTAATATAATGTTTTGTTTCAACACCAGCATAATTAGAAACCTAGGCCCTAGCAAATTTTAACTTCTCATTAACAACTAGGTTATGCAACTCTTCACCTTGCCAAATCCAAGAACTAGTATTCATAACCGAAACAACTGGCTATATGATTTTGAAGTACAACACGCTTCACCTCCAGTTTCTCCCGAGACACCACAAATCTATGATCACAATGATGCTTTTCTCTTTGATAACGAAACAGATCCCAAAACACCTCTATTCTATCACCATTTTCCATCCACCGACCAACCTACCCCTTCATGTACCTCTGTTGCTCAAGTGTCCTCTGCACCTTCCTTTGTTGATCAAGTTACTTCCATGCATGCTTTGCAAACTAAGTTAAACTGCTTGAGAGAAGAAATCACTAAAATGTGTGTCGAGCTTCATGGTTTTATAGATTTAGTGAAGGAGCAAGTGGATCACATTTTTCAGTACATATACTCCTCTGCTCAGAATACTAACAGTAGTTGCTGACATTTCTAGACATTCGGCATTTCTAGATTTTATTGCTTTGTGTTTACTTTCTGTTTTTACTTCTCAGACTATTGTTTAAAAAATTCTAAATTTCTGAATTCAACTAAATTGTTTGGCATTATTTCTTTCTGATGTTTACATCTACACTGTGTTTTAATGTTGCACTAATTACTACATACTTGCTGATATAATTATCTATGTCTGTGCCTGGACGTATCGCTCTATAACCATTTAATGATGTTTATGGAAATTAGGATTTTTTGTATTGTGTCGCTCGCCACACATTCTATGATGATCGCCAGGCCCTTATAAAGTGTGTCGCTCGGCACACACTCTTTGCCCCTCGAAACGGGATAAAAACATGTGCGTGTATTTGTCTTTACAGATAGCAATTTCATTCTTTTTCCTTCATCTTCTTCCACTATCATTATAAACCATTAAAATCCACTCCTTGCATACTATATTATTCTGTTATTTAAGCACTTGAGAAACAAAAATCAAAACCCACAACCTTCTGTCAATTTCGTAACCAAACCCATTCACCTTCCTTGCATCTAATTATGTCTCGAAGAGTTCAACACCCAAGAGGAGAGCCTGGCTTTTTTGGAATCATAATCAAAAACTGTGAAGTTGTGGAACATCAGGAAGCTCAGTATCAGAAGTTTTATCAACATTTGGTTACGTCTACAAGGTATGTTAATTGTCTGCGTGAGTTTGGAATTTTATACAGTGTGCAATGGCTACTTCAAAAATCTGACATGTCTTATGTCTGCACACTGAACCACCCAACTTATGAATCCTTGAACTTGGAATTTTTGAGCTCCTTCTCCTACAACACACCGGTAGATGATAACATGTACCTCACTGGCACTACAAACTTTAGATTTTTTAACGATGAATATTCTATAAATCAAGAAGATTTGAGTGATTTGTTACATTTCCCTCGTGGAGGAGAAGTGTACTACTGAATCCCTTTAGAAGCAGATCGGGCATCAACAACATTCGGTCTATGGCACGCTTTAACTGGTGAGCAACCTTATAGTTGGGAGGGACTTTTTTCATCCTCTATTCATAATCCTTACATCTTCTATTTTCATCGCATCCTTTCCAACACCATTTTCGGGAGGGAAAACAACAATAAATTTATTTCCAAGGAATTCTTTTTCCTGCACTGCATCTTCACGCCTAATTGGAAGATCGATTCTAGTTCATTCCTCTTGGCACATATCTAGTTCTTTTGTGCAAGAGAGACTACCCTTTTTTGTATTGGAGGGTTAGTCACCTCCATAGCGCTTGCTTTGAACTTGGGGGATAAACTATAAAATTTTCCTTCACTTCCAGCTTTATTTATTGATGTTGACAATTGTCGTGCTGGGAACCTAATCAAGGCTAGAGAGGATGGAAGATACAATCTTATGGTGCAGAACAAAGTAGTTCCAAGTATTATTTTGCCGAATCCCTCAATCACTAATGTAACAAATATGGAGAGGTGGTGTTATGATCAAAGTGCTCCTGCTCCTAGTGAAAATGTCCAGAATAATCAAGGTGGTCCGAGCAATACTGAGCCTGATGAAATGGAGAAAGTTCTAGAACAAGAAGCTCAACAACCTGACAACCACCCACATGCTGCATAAATTCCTTCCAAGAATCCTGCAGGTTCATCATTCGGGCACAAGCCCAAAAGAAGATGAAACCAGGGGCAGTCAGCTTCTCTAGATGACATTTATGCTGAAATGCTATGACATAATGAAGTTGAATCTCAACACTATCAAAGAATGGAAGCACAACATAATGAGATGATGCAAGAGGTCCGACAACTTCAGCGAGATCAGCACCACTGTGCCTACTGGAACAACCGTAGTATGTCAGAACTTATAGAAGAGATGTAAGCATTGAATTATCGGGTTGATGGCCTGCATGATTTTGTTACTCATGTTAGACTACATGGATATGGTGTAGATCCTTTTCAAATCATAGATGATGCACGTGGACGAGCACAAGCATGGGCACATCGCGGAGCACGTGGCCGAGGCGAAGAGTAGTAATCATCTCAGTTATTCCTTCCTTTCTCACATTACATCGTTGCATTGGGGACAATGCTCAGTCTAAGAATGGGGGAGGAAGCTTTACCGCTTTCATTTACCGTTTTCTAAGTAGATTCACAGTATCGCAAATTTCCCTTTAATAAAAAATTTATGTACTATCAAATCTTTATATGCAAATTTTCGTTCATTATTTGACTTCCTCACTTTCTTGATCCATAATAAAAAAAAATTTACGTGACACTTTAGAAGAGTATATAGGTTGCTCACTCTTAAGATATGTTATAAATTTAGAGTAAGATATAAACAAAATTTATACTGTTTTAACACTCTAAAACCCCCACTTATGTGAGACCGATTTAAGTACCTATTATACCGAAACCTCAATCTTTAAAGTAACCCCGAGTAGTTTTTATAAGTAGTCAGCATCATCTTTAAAAAAACTACGTAGAGAGTCGATAAATATAAATGAATGGTCTTAAAACATTTTCCAAAAAAAAGAATCTTGTAAAGATGAATTGAAAATAGGGAATACACTAATTAAGTTAGTTGACCCTCACCCATTTACTTAATCCAACAGTTGTGGAACCTAAAAAATATGTTATAACTACCCGATGTAAGTTGGTTTAGAGGTTTCTGGTTCTAAACTTGGTAGGGCGGACTACAGTTTGATCCCCCGCATCTTGCAATCATATTAATAAAGGGGTTACCAAATTTATGTACCTGAACCCCGTGCTTAAAATTACCATCACTAACCGGCTACTCTACTATGTGCGTGCAATAAGATAAAGGGCTTAATGTGATTGCACTCGAACAAAACGGGTGAAACAAAGCAAGTGAATTAGGTTGAGCTATAGTAACATGACTGGAATTGGTCTGCATAAGATGGGATTATTTAGTGTCATTACTGTATATTTGGTGTTGATATTGAGCTTATATTGTTTTAACTAAAACACCATGCAACTGCGTACAAATTGATTTGTGTCTTGTAATTGCATTTAACTTGTGCTTAAAAGATTACCATACTGATTATTTTCTTGAGGACAAGCAAAGTTTCAAGTATAGGGGAGTTTTATAACGCGAAAATACATAGCATATTCGACCCGTTACATAAATAAAGTTACCATTATGTCTTGGTTTTGTTGCATTACGTTGGTATTTCGAGTTTGTTTATGGTAATTATTTTCCACAAGGCCTACTTGAAAAAAGGAGAAGAAATGGAAAAGAAAAGGACTGAAAATTGTAAAGTGGCAGAAAAACAATAGAAAATTCTTATCATAAGGTTAGGACGATCATCACACCTCCCGCACGCTCGACACAAGTCAAATATGTGTGCCCCTCGGCATACATGGCATGACAATCAGCACGTAATGAAACTATGTGTGGCCCACAGCACACAATGCATGCCACTCTTCACATGATACTTTAGTGTTTGATACAAAGTTTTGTCCATGATATCTCCATGTTTCCAGTACCAACCACGTCTCTTGCATTTTCTCCTGGATTCTCTCCATGCACGGATTTTTCTGAGGCTAGGCCATGAAGTCACGAATCCTACATTCTCTCAAAAAATTTGTTATAGAAGAGCACTATAAAAGGATGAAAGTTTACAACAGAAGGGCACTGGCTACCTCTCAGTCTCTCGCCCATTATTCCAAATTTTCAAGAGTTCAGAAGTTTCATTTTCAGTAATTTAAGCAGATAAAACCTTCACCTAAACAGGCAATAGTTTTCTAAACCGAAAAGTTATTGCATCATTAGTTTCTTTTCATTGTCTCCTGAATTTTTCTTAGGTTTATTATTTTTATTTCTGTTTTTGAATTCATTTTCCGCGAAGCAAATCCTGCCGACCTATGGAGGATTGTTTTCAGTACTAGAAGTGTTGTAGAAATTGCATTCTATTATTTAATTCTAGGTTTTTAATTCAATTATATTATTGTCTTTTTATTTATTAATCATGGTTGAATCACAATATGCTTGCTATTATTTTGTGTTGGTAACAAATAATATGTCCGACTAACTTCCCTGATACCGGTATGTAAGGTCATAAACCGAAGGTGTTCAGTAATAAATTGGCATGAATATTTTATAAAATACTTTTCTGGTTTGGTTTCCGACTTTTAATATAAAATTGTTTTGTTATGAGAGTAAGAGACAAACAAAGGCTAAAATCAATATAACAAGAGTTTGAGTTTTTAACTGGATAGTGGTAATCAAACATTAGTTTTAAATACAGCGAGAGCGGTTTAGGCTAAATTATATTCTATTTGTTTTCAAAAAGTATTTTTAGATTTTAAATGAGACAGCAAGAGAAAGCATTTAAGTTTAATAGTATAGTCAAAATCGATAATCACGAGAGTGTGAGATAAAGGTTTTTAAACTGATAGTTTTTATTGAAACAGTGTTTTGAATACTCAAAGCTATGCAATCGATTTACTGAATCTCCGAAGTCATATGTATTACATACCGGTGTCCCATTATCAAATATTTCATTTAAGTCTAGCTTATTTTCGTCTACCCCAAAACCTAAGATTAATTATTAGCCTTAGCTTTACACAGTAACTTTAGATAGCATTAATTCGATTATCAGTCCTTGTGGGTTCGATATTTCGCTCTTCCTTTGTTGGGTGCTCCAACACGCGAAGCAAAGTCAGTAGCTACTAAATTTAGAAACTTGCCTCGCCCCTGGCCTCGTTTCTCCCTTGTTGAGTGAAGCTTCTTATTATCGCCTCCCCTTCGCCGAGCGAGGCTTCCAAATCAATGACACTAAGCTTTCTTTGTTTCTTTATCTATGAGCCCTCTTTAAGCTTAAACATTTGAACATAAAATGTTGAAAAACTAACAAACACATTAAAAATGCTAAGATTATATACATTGATGCAATAATCACTTAAAATAAGTTATTTTCATAATCAAAAGCATAGAAAAGAGCTTAAAACTGCCAATATTTGATAATGAAAATAACCTATAATTGACACTTAACATCTCTCCCCAACTTCCATCTTTGTTTGTCCCCAAATAAAGGTAAATTTCTAAAGGCATCAAGAAAAAACTCAAAAGAACAAACTCAACCGGAAAAAAATGGATCGTTCAAACTCTATAATTGCATGCATAAGAAAACTTCATCACTAAGGATTCGCCCGACGATGTTGTTGGATTTCTCAGTGAGGCAACACATTTTCTTCAGCCTGCATGCTCTGTTGTTGTCACGTGGACTTGTTAAGTGGGGCTCGCTCGATGAGGGTTTTGGAGCACCGGGAGAAGCAGACTAGGCAGGCCATGTATATATGCTACGTTTTAGATATTTTTTGATATCACCTTCCATTCTCTTTCAACTTTGTAACCTAGAAATACTTTTGTAAGAGACAAAAACTCATCTTCTTCATTTCTACTCAAAATCAAAGCTTTGAAACATTAATCTTTGAGACTTCAAGTTTGATGTTCGTAAAGCCTTATTGTTTACTTGTTGATCAAGCTACCATGACTATGGGAAACTAAGTAACTCTTTGTGTTAAGAATAGAGGTAGATAATCTTCCAATTTCCATGTATTTCTCTTGATATTTTGTATGTGAACAAGTTGATGTTTAATATATGGTGAAAATCCTTGTTTTACGGTTTATGTTTGATTTATATCATTATTGAGAAATATGTTCAACTCTTGACCTAGATTTTCATTTATAAACAAATAATTTCTAGACATAGATTTGGGAATTGATATTTACCTATATCAAGATTTTAAAGTTATCATATTGATATTTAGGTAGAGAGATCATCTAAGGATCAGTATGATAAAACTCACAATTTGTTTTAGAGATGAAACTTCTTGAGATGATATGTGATTATATTGATTTTTAATAAGTTCACATGCTTTATTAAGAAAATACGTATGAAATAGATTATTGAGCCCTAATCTTGACATGATTTTACCAATCGTTTTTCAAACCAAAACTCTTTTTATCGATACTTGACACTTTTTATGAAATCAAAACTTTATGTTACTAAACCATTCAATAAACCCATGCTTAAAATAATTTCGACAATAGAACACTAGTAATATCACCCAATCCTTGTGGATACGATAAAGAATATACTTATCGTACAAAGTGTTTCAATAATTTAAGGATCAATACGATAAAACTCACAATTTGTTTTAGAGATGAAACTTATTTAGAACATATGGGGTTTATATTGATTTTTAATAAGTTCACATGCTTTATTAAAAAAATATGTACGAAATAGATTATTGAGCCTTAATCTTGACATGCTTTTACCAATTGTTTTTCAAATAAAAACTCTTTTTATCGATACTTGACACTTTTCATGAAATCAAAACTTTCCATTACCAAAACATTCGATAAACCCATTCTTAAAACAATTTCGATTATAGAACGATGGTAATATCACCAAATCCCTATGGATACAATTAAGAAAATACTTATCCTATAAATCTGTTTCAACAATCTAAGGATCAATTTGATAAAACTCACAATTTGTTTTGGAGATGAAACTTATTGAGAGGATATGTGATTATATTGATTGTTAATAAGTTCACAAGCTTTATTAAGAAAAGACATACGAAATAGATTATCGAACCCTAATCTGGACATGCTTTTACCAATCATTTTTCAAACAAAATCTAATTTTATCGATACGTAACACTTTTCAGGAAATCAAAACTTTCAGTTACCAAAACATTCGATAAACCCATGCTTAAAAATATTTTAACCATAGAACGACAATAAAATCAGCCAATCCTTATGGATACGATAAATAAAATATTTATCATATAAAAGTATTTCAATAATCTAAGGATCAATATAATAAAAGTCATAATTTGTTTTAGAGATGAAACTTATTGAGAGGATATGTGATTATATTGATTGTTAATAAGTTCACATGCTTTATTAATAAATACGCACAAAAGAGATTACCAAATCCTAATCTTAACATGCTTTTACCAATCGTTTTTCTAAGCAAAACACTTTTATTGATACTTGATACTTTTCATGAAATCAAAACTTTCTGTTACCAAAACATTCGATAAACCCATGCCTAAAATAATTTTGACTATAGAATGACGATAATATCACCCAATCCATATGGATACGATAAAGAAAATACTTATCCTATAAAAGGGTTTCAACAATCTAAGGATCAATATGATAAAACTCACAATTTATTTTACATATGAAACTTATTGAGAGTATATGTGATTATATTGATTGTTAATAAGTTTTCATGCTTTATTAAGGAAATATGTATTGTTGTTGCGGTATATAGTGGAAAGCAAAAAGTAAGTTATTATTTTACCAGGTGGTATAGGTTATATCGTATCGTATCCACAAAAATTTGTTATTCAATCATCGTTCGACAAATCTCTTGTTAATGAGTTTGGGGTTTGAATGGTATAGTATGTATAGAAAGGAAAATAAATGAACATAAAAGTTATACACACAAGAAGAATTTCATCATTCAAATAGGATAGAACTCTCGAATTTGTATTTCGTCTACTCCATCAAATACTTAAACGTACTACCCAGTTGCACTTAACCTTAACTACTCATTAATATCATCGTGTATTGCTCACACATAGGTCATTTCTAACGCAAAGCGAGATATCAATCGTGTCGCTCCATGTCGACGATCTCTCAGCACAACAAAGAGGCATTAAGAGTCGATACATAAGTGATTATTAATCCTAAATCTATCTTCAGACACTTAACAAGAAAACAAGGATAAACATCAATAAAGATTTGTAAAGAAAGCTTCATACAATGCCATGAGCAATAAATATACATATAATCAAGGTAAAGTTACATAGAAAATCCAACAAATAATGGCTACAAAGATAGAAATATGAGTATAAACAAGATTTCCCGTGGTGTCAAACACGATCCATCAAGCTCCCGACCCTTAATCATCCATTTTCAAGCCACAACATTGTTGACTAAGCTCTAACTATCAAAAATGAAGGTGATGGAATTTGGGAACAAATATCCCAAAAAACATCCACCCAAAAATGAAATGAAAAGGAAACATAAAGAAATGATGTTCTGCTACAATCATTCGGCGACATAAGGAATCACCTATCGAAATCTCTTATTCACTTGGCCCAGGATAAGCCACGTCCTCAGCAGGTAAAAAATATCCTTCATCCCTCGGTGACAAAAACATTCGCCTGACGATGCCTTTATTCCTCGTCAGGCGACGCGGTTGCGAAGCAAAGCAGGAGGCAACAACAAAAATGGATCTTCAAATTTTTCCCAGCAACGGTGTTTTTCTCCTGGTGATCCATGATAGTCAACCAACTTCTATTGCTTTCCTGCATAACTTCTTCTGGCTCCAATCTTCCGCCTTGTTCCTTTATTGATCCAAAAATGCATCTTGGATCTTTATTCCTCTTGCTCCAACAATGCTTAAATACCTACAAAATGAACACAAAATTATCAAACGATACACTTTAAACAAGAAAATTCATTATATATAAACTAAACGTATTTATACACAAAGTTGGGTTATTCAACTGCTATTAACAACCAAGAGTGGATAAGTGCAACAAAAAGTATATACAAAAATAACTACAAATTGCACTTATCAAACTCTCCCCCAACTTGAATTATTGTTTGTCCTCAAACAAGGCCAAACGACTCAATGAACGAAAAAACAAAAAAAACATTTGATAAACCCATGCTTAAAATAATTTCGACTATAGAACGACGATAATATTACCCAATCCATATGGATACAATAAAGAAAATAATTATCCTATAAAAGTGTTTCAGCAATCTAAGGATCAATATGATAAAACTCACAATTTGTTTTAGCGAGGAAACTTATTGAGAGTATATGTGATTATATTGATTGTTAATAAGTTCACATGCTTTATTAAGAAAATACATATTGTTGCTACGGTATATAGCGGAAAGCAAAAAGTAAGTTATCATTTTACCAGGTGATAAAGGTTATATTGTATCGTGTCCACAAAAATTTGTTATTGAATCACCGTTCGACAAATCTCTTGTTAATGAGTTTGGGGTTTGAATGGTATAGTATGTATAGAAAGGAAAATAAATGAATATAAAAGTTATACACACAAGAAGAATTTCATCATTTGAATAGGATAAAACACTCGAATTTGTATTTTGTTTACTCCATCAAATACTTAAACTTACTACCCAATTGTACTTAACCTTAACTACTCATTAATATCATCATGTATTGCTCACACAAAGGTCATTTCTAACGCATAGCGAGATATCAACTGTGTTGCTCCACTAAGAGTCGATACCTAAGTGATTACTAAGCCTAAATATATCTCCAGACACTTAGTGAGCTAACAAGAATAAACATCAATAAAGATTTGTAAAGAAAGTTTCATACAGCGCCATGAGCAATAAATATACATATAATCAAGGTAAAGTTACATAGAAAATCCAACAAATAATGGGTTACAAAGAGAGGAAGATGAGTAGAAACAAGATTTCCCGTGGTGTCAAACACGATCCATCAAGCTCCTGACCCTGAATCATCCATTTGCAAACCACAATGTTATTGTCTAAGCTCTAACTATCAAAATTGAAGGTGATATAATTTGGGAACAAATATCCCAAAAACCATCCACCCAAAAACGAAATGAAAAGGAAACGTAAAGAAATGATGTTTCGCGATAATTGTTTAGAGACATAAAGTGTCGCCCGGTGACATCTCTTATTCACTTGGCCCGGGATAAGCCACGTCCTCTGCAGGTACAAAATATCCTCCATCGCCAAGCAACAAAAAGATTTGTTCGGCGATACCTTTATTCCTTGCCTGGCGATACAACAGCGAAGCAAGGCAGGAGGCAACAACAAAAATGGCTCTTCAAATTTTTCCCGTCGACGGTCTTTTTCTCCTGGAGATCCATGAAAGTCCAACAACTTCTGTTTCTTTCCTGCATAACTTCCCCTGGCTCCAATCTTTGGCCTTATTCCTTTATTAATCTAAAAATGCATCTTGGAGCTTTATTCCTCTTGCTCCAACAATGCTCAAATACCTACAAAATGAATACAAAACTATTAAATGATGCACTTTATACAAGAAAACACATTATACATAAACTAAATGTAAATAAAAACAAAGTTGGGTTATTTAACTGATATTAACAACCAAGAGTCAATCAGTGCAACAAAAAGTATATGCAAAAATAACTACAATTTGCACTTCTCAAACTCTCCCCCAACATGAATTATTGTTTGTCCTCAAATAAGGCCAAACAATTCAAAGAACAAAAAAACAATAATCAAAGAATCACGAATCAACAGGTTTTTAAAACAGAAAACAAATGTATGGTTCAAAATAAAAACGTACGCACAAGGAAAAAACTTACCACTACACTACAACGATAACATGAAAATGAAACAACTCCTAAATTCAAAGCGCATGTCAAAAATTCTAAAACAATACAATGTTCAAAAGTGAATCACACCTAGCACACACTTCATCAGTAGATCAAAAACACAAACATGAGGTGCTCAACTCTCTCCCAAAAATATTTTTAACAACAACTAAATTATGCATTAATCAAAGCAAATTCATATTGAAAAGCACAAAAGCAAAATCACAAAGGCTTCAAAGGATGTAACATGGCCGGGTGAACAAATAAGAGATAATTACGAATGCTAATTGAAACAAAATCATGTCTAAACATAAGGGAGTGATCAATTCACCAAAGATTCAAACAAAAAATTCCAATTAAACTTCTTCTGAATCCCAAATTTCACACCAAAGCACCATACTTATTAACACAACATTATTCAAACTCTTTTTATTTTTATTTTTCAAAGTTTTTTTTTCATTTTTTCTTTTTTTTTCTCCTCTTTCTTTTTTTTCACTTATTTTTATTCATCCTCATAGAAATCGACCAATAAGTACACAATAATTTTTCTCGCTAACTTGAATTCAAGCATATCATTATGTGAATACTCCTTACATTTTAAGGCAAGGGAAAAATTCATACAACAACACAAATTTGAGGGCTCAAGAAAAAACAACAATCAAAATCCATTCAAAAAGTGAATTCAACACTCATAGACAAGCATCAAGTTCAAACAACATGGATAGTGCCAAAAGGCTCAAATGGGTTATAAATGATCACACACTAACAAGGTGAAATTGACTATTTGGCTAGGTGGTTGTGCTCAAAATAAAAAAAAAGCCTTGATAATATCATGCTTTCATACGAATCAACATAAAAGCAAGAATAAATATAATAAAATTGAGTTAATACAAAATTGTCGTTCTCCTGTGCATATAGTAAACAATGGAAAGCAACCTCGCAATGGTTTAGTTCTAAAGTTATTCAAAAGTGAACACAATTTGCAAAAGAATGAATGACATGAAAATTGTACAAAAGAAAAGTCTCATAAACATTCTATATTCTAGAAAGCGATAAATGAGTACCTGATGTGTACCAACTTCAAAACACTATCATTACCATACATCCCAAAGTTGAAACGTTCAGACTTGGAAAATCGCTTCTAAATTCCTCAAGGTATCGGACCAAAATTGGAGTCTAAACAACAATCAAAATAATTAGAAATATAATACTCCTACAAAATTTCAATGTACAAAATTTACAATATATACAACGAACAAAACTCTTCAAGCTAAACACGACAAGTTTCAGAAAACACAAATTGACATAACAAAACAAATACGAATAACGATATCAAAACCGGGTGAAAATGAATTAACAAGTTGAGTAGTGAAGAGTTTAAATTTAGAATATTTCCTTGTTTCAACTTGTTAAAACACAAATCACTACACAAATAAACAAATACAAACAAACATGCTTGTTTTACATCGTAAGCTCGCCGCCTCTATTGTGCAAGCTAGTAACCTCTTCTCGTCATGCGATGGTATTTTCACACCGCGCAAACCTAAAGAAAGTGTCCTAACAATCACATAACAAACGTTACGAAAATGAGACAATTAACAACAATACGTGAAAATGAAGAAAAACACATATATGCACAAGTATCATATACAAGTTAAAATACAACTTATATACAACATATACATTAATTACAAAACTCAAAAACAAAAGAATTATTGCAATGTGAAATACATAGAACCAATCCCCGGCAACAGCGCCATTTTATTATTGCGGTATATAGCGGAAAGCAAAAAGTAAATTATTTTTTTACCGGGTGATATAGGTTATATCGTATCGTGTCCACAAAGATTGGTTATTGAATCGCCTTTCGACATTTCTCTCGTTAATGAGTTTGGGGTTTGAATGGTATAGTATGTATAGAAAGGAAAATAAATGAACATAAAAGTTATACAAACAAGAAGAATCTCATCATTCAAATAGGATAGAACTCTCGAATTTGTATTTCGTATACCCCATCAAACTTACTACCCAGTTGTACTTAACTTTAACTACTCATCAATATCATCACGTATTGTTCACATCGAGGTCATTTCAAACGCAGAGCGAGATATCAATCGTGTCGCTCCATGTCAAGGATATCTCAACACAACACAAAACAACATGGAGGAATTAAGAGTTTATACCTAAGTGATTACTAAGCCTAAATATATCTTTATAATCTAAGCCTAATAGATATTCATCCTAAATCCGGATTCAATACATCCATCTCTGCAATGACTCAAATCCAGACACTTAGCGAGCTAACAAGGATAAACATCAATAAATATTTGTAAAGAAAGTTTCACACAACACCATGAGCGATAAATATACATATAATCAAGGTAAAGTTACATACAAAATCCAACAAATAATGGTTACAAATAGATGAAGATAATAAGAAACTAGATTTCTCGCAGTGTGAAACACAGTCCATCAAGCTCCCGACCCTGAATCATCCATTTGCAAGCCAAAATGTTGTTGTCTAAGCTCTAACTATCAAAAATTGAAGGTGATGGAATTTGGGAACAAATACCCCAAAAACCATCTACCCAAAAATGAAATGAAAAGGAAACATAAAGAAATGATGTTCCGCGAGAATCATCCTGCAACATAAAGTGTCTCCCGACGACATCTCTTATTCACTTGGCCCAGGATAAGCCACGTCCTTAGAAGGTCAAACATATCCTTCATCACTCGGTGACAGAAAGCTTCACCTGACGATACCTTTATTCCTCTCCTAGCGACGCAGCAGCGAAGCAAGGCAGGAGGAAACAACAAAAATGTCTCTTCAAATATCTCCTGGAAACGGTTATTTTCTCTCGGTGATCCATGACAGTCCAGTAACTTCTATTGCTTTCCTGCATAACTTGATCTGCCTCCAATCTTTCGCCGTGTTCCTTTATTGATCCAAAAATGCATCTTGGTGCTTTATTCCTCTTGCTCCAACAATGCTCAAATACCTAGAAAATAAATACAAAACTATCAAACGATACACCTTATACAAGAAAATGCATTATACACAAACTAAACGTATTTATACAAAAAGTTAGGTTATTCAACTAATATTAACAACCAAGAGTCGATAAGTGAAACAAAAAGTATATACAAAAATAACTACAATTTGTACATATCAAACTCTCCCCAACTTGAATTAGTTTTTGTCCTCAAACAAGACCAAACAACTCAAAGAAAAAAGAAACAATTATCAAAGAATCACGAAACAACAGGTTTTTAAAATGGAAAACAAATGTATGGTTCAAAATAAAAACGTACACACAAGACAAAAACTTACCACTAAACTACAATGATAACATGAAAATGAAACAACTCATAAATACAAAGCACATGTCAAAAATTCTAAAACAATAAAATATTCACAAGTGAATCACACCTAGCACACACTTCATCGGTAGATGAAAAATACAAACATGAGGTGCTCAACTCTCACTCAATAATCTTGCTAACAACAAGTAAATTATGTATTCATCAAAGAAAATTCATATTGAAAAGCACAAAAGCAAAATTACACGGGCTTCAAAGGTTGTAACAAGGTCGGGTGAACAAACAAGAGATAATTCCTTAGGCTAATTGAAACATAATCTTGCCTAAACATAAGGGAGTGATTAATTCAACAAAGATTCAAACACAAAATTTCAATTAACCTTCTTCTGAATCTCAAATTTCACACCAAAGCACCATACTTGTTAACATAACATTATTCAAACTCTTTTTATTTTTCTTTTTCAAAGCTTTTTTCATTTTTTTTCTTTCTTTTTCTCCTCTTTCTTTTTTTTCATATTTTTTATTCAGTTTCATAGCAATCAACCAATAAGTACACAATCATTTTTCTCCCCAACTTGAATTCAACTGTATCATTATGTGAATACTCCTTATATTCTAAGGCAAGGCAAAAATTCATATAACAACACAAAGTTGAGGGCTCAAGAAAGAACAACAATCAAAATCCATTTAAAAATTGAATTCAATATTCATAGACAAGCATCAAGTTCAAACAACATAGATAGTGACAAAAGGCTCAAAGGGGTTACAAATGATCACACACTCACAAGGTGAAATTGACTATTTAACTAGGTGGTTATGCTCAAAATCAAACAAAATGCCTTGATAATATCATGTTTTCATACGAATCAACATAAATGCAAGATTAAACATAATAAAATTGAGGTAAGACAAAATTGTCGGTCTCCCGTGCATATAGTAAACAAATGAAAGCAACCTCGCAATGGTTTAGTTCTAAAGTGATTCAAAAGTGAACACAATTTGCAAAAGAATGAATGACATGAAAATTGTACAAAAGAAAAGTCTCATAAACATGCTATGTCCTAAAAAGAGATAAATGAGTACCAAGCGTGTACCAATTTCAAAACACTATCATTATCATACATCCGCAAGTTGAAACGTTCAGACTTAGAAAATCGCTTCTAAATTCCTCAAGATATCAGACCAAAATTAGAATCCAAACAACAATCAAAAGAATTTGAAATATAATAGTCCTACAAAATTTCAATGTAAAAAATTTACATTATATACAATGAACAAAACTCCTCAAGTTAAACATGACAAGCTTTGGGAAAACACAAATTGACATAACAAAACAAATACAAATAACAATATGAAAACCGGGTGAAAATGAATTAACAAGTTGACAAGTGAATATTTGAATTTCAGAATATTTCCTTGTTTCAACTTGTTAAAACACAAATCACCACACACATAAACAAATACAAACAAACATGCTTGTTTTACGTCGTAAGCTCGACGCCTCTATTGTGTGAGCTAGTAACCTCCTCTTGTCATGCCATGTTATTGTCACACCGTGCAAACATAAAGAAAGTGTCATAACAATCACAGAACAAACATTACAAAAACGAGACAATTCACAACAATACGTGAAAACAAAGAAAAACACATATGTGCACAAGTATTATATATACAACATATACATTAATTACAAAACTAAAAAACAAAATAATTATCGCAATGCAAAAACAATAGAACCAATCCCCGACAACGGCGCCATTTTGTTGTTGTGGAATATAGCAGCAAGCAAAAAGTAGTTATTATTTTACCGAGTGATATAGGTTATATCGTATCGTGTTTACATAGATTGGTTATTTAATCATCGTTCGACAAATCTCTCGTTAATGAGTTTGGGGTTTGAATGGTATAGTATGTATAGAAAGGAAAATAAATGAACATAAAAGTTATACACACAATAAGAATTTCATCATTCAAATATGATAGAGCTCTCGAATTTGTATTTCATCTACCCCATAAAATACTTAAACTTACTACCCAGTTGTACTTAACCTTAACTACTCGTTAATATCATCACACGTCGCTCAGACAAAGGTCATTTCTAACATAGAGCGAGATATCAACCATGTCGCTCCATATCAAAGATCTCTCAGCACAACACAAAACAACACGGAGGCATTAAGAGTCGATACCTAAGTAATTACTAATCCTAAATTTATCTCTAGAATCTTAGCTCAATAGATATTCATCCTAAATCCAGATTCAATTCGTCCATCACTGGAACGACTCAAACCCAGACACTTAGCAAGCTAACAAGGACAAACATCAATAAAAATTTATAAAGAAAGTTTCATACAATAACATGAGCAATAAATATACATATAATCAAGGCAAAGTTACATGAAAAACCAACAAATAATGGTTACAAATAGAGGAAGAGAAGAAGAAACCAGATTTCCCGCAGTGTCAAACATGATCCATCAAGATCCCGGCCCCGGATCATCCATTTGCAAGCCACAAATATTGTTGTATAAGATCTAATTATCAAAAATGAAGGTGATGGAATTTGGGAACAAATACACCAAAAACCATCCACCGAAAAATGAAATGAAAAGGAAATATAAAGAAATGATGTTCCGCGACAATCGCCCGATGACATAAAGCATCGCCTAGTGACGTCTCTTATTCACTTGGCCCAGGATAAGCCATGTCCTCAGTAGGTCAAAAATATCCTCCATCTCCCGGTGACAGAAAGCTTCGCCCGGTTATACCTTTATTCCTCGCCCGGAGACGCAGCAACGAAGCAAGGCAGGAGGAAACAAAAGAAACAGCTCTTGAAATTTCTCCTGATGATGGTCTTTTTTCACCCGGTAATCCATGACACAACAACTTTTGTTGCTTTCCTTCATAACTTCCGCTGGCTCCAATCTTTCGCCTTATTCCTTTATTGATCCAAAAATGCAACATGGAAATTTATTACTCTTGCTCCAACAATGCTCAAATACCTACAAAATGAATACAAAACTATCAAACGATACCCTTTATACAAGAAAATGCATTATACACAAACTGAATGTATTTATACACAAAGTTGGGTTATTCAACTGATATTAGCAACCAAGAGTCGATAAGTGCAACAAAAAGTATATACAAAAATAACTACAATTTTCACTTATCACATACGTAATATATTATCGAGTCCTAATCTTGACATGCTTTTACCAATATTTTTCAAACCAAATCTCTTTTTATCGATACTTAACACTTTTCATGAAATCAGAACTTTCAGTTACCAAAAAATTCGATAAAACCATGCTTAAAACAATTTCGACAATAGAATAGCAGTTATATCACCTAATCCTTGTAGATACGATAAAGAAAATATTTATCCTATAAAAGTGTTTCAATAATCCAAGGATCAATATAATAAAACTCACAATTTGTTTTAGAGATGAAATTTATTGGGAGGATATGTGATTATATTCATTGTTAATAAGTTCACATTCTTTATTAAGAAAATATGCACAAAATAGATTATCGAACCCTAATCTTAACATGCTTTTACCAATCGTTTTTCAAAGAAAAAATCTTTTTACCGATACTTGAAACTTTTATGAAATTAAAACTTTTCGTTACCAAAACATTCGATAAACCCATGTTTAAAACAATTTCCACTATAGAGCGACGGTAATATCACCCAATCCCTGTGGATACGATAAAGAAAATACTTATCCAATAAAAGTGTTTCAACAATCTAAAGATCAATATGATAAAACTCACAATTTGTTTTAGAGATGAAAATAATTGAGAGTATATGTGATTATGTTGATTGTTAATAAGTTCACATGAGTTATTAAGAAAATATGTACGAAATACATTATCGAGCCCTAATCTTGACATACTTTTACCAATTGTTTTTCAAACCAAAATTCTTTTTACCGATAGTTGACACTTTTAATGAAATCAAAACTTTTTGTTACCAAAGAATTCGATAAACCCATGCTTAAAACAATTTTGACTATAAAACAAGAGTAATATCACCTAATCCTTGTGGATATGATACAAAAATTACTTATCCTATAAAAGTGTTTCAACAAAATGGCGTCATTAAGTGTCAATTATAGGTTATTTTCCATATCAAATACTGACACTTATAAGTTCTTTTTATGCTTTTGATTATGAAAATGACTTATTTTAAGTGATTGTTGCAACAATGTATATAACCTTGACATTTTTAATGTGTTGGTTAGTTTTTCAACATTTTATATTTAGATGTTACAGCTTAAAGTAGGCTCAAAGATGAAGAAACAAAAAAAACCCAGTGTGAGTGTTTAGGAAGCCTCGCCTAGCGAAGAAGATGCGAGAAATAGAAGCTTCTCCCGACGAGGGTTAAGCAATTCCAGCGGCGAGACAAGTTTTAAAAGTCAGTAGCTACTGACTTTGTTTCGTGCGTTGGAGCGTCCGATGAAGGCCAAACGAAAAAGATTCTCCTGGCGACGCTGTTGACTCGCCTGACGAGGCAAGATATTTTTTTCAGCCTGCAGGCATTGGTTCTTTCATAAGGGCTTGTTAAGTGGGACTCGCCCGACGAGGCTTCTGGAGCAATGGGCGAAGTAGACAGGGCAGGCCATGTATAAATGCTACTTTTTAGATATTTTTTGATATCATCTTCCATTCTCTTGCAACTTTGTAACCTAGAAACACTTTTATGAGAGTGAAAAAAGCATCTTCTTCATTTCTACTCAAAATCAAAGCTTTCAAACATCAATCTTTGAGATTTAAAGCTTTGTTGTTTGCTTGTTGATTAAGCTACCATGATTATGGGTAGCTAAATTACTCTTTGCGTCAAGATTAGAGATAGATAATCTTCACTTTTGTATGTATTTCTCTTGATATTTTGTATGTGAACAGGTTGATGATTAATATATGGTGAAAATCCTTGATTTACGGTTTATGTTTGATTTGAATCATTATTGAGAAATATGTTTAACTCTTGACCTAGATTTTCATTTATCAACAAACAATTTTTAGACATAGTTTTGTGAGTTGATATTTACCTATATTAAGCTTTTAAAGTTATCATGTTGATAGTTAGGTAGAGAGATCATCTAAGGATCAATTTGATAAAACTCACAATTTGTTTTAGAGATGAAACTTATTGAGAGGACATGTGATTATATTGATGGTTAATAAGTTCACACGTTTTATTAAGAAAATACGTACGAAATAGATTATCGAGCCCTAATCTTGACATGCTTTTACGAATCGTTTTTCAAACAAAACTCTTTTTACCAATATTTGACACTTTTTAATGAAATTAAAACTTTTCGTTACCAAAACATTCGATAAACTCATGCTTAAAACAATTTCTACTATAGAATGACAGTAATATCACCTAATTCATATGAATACGATAAAGAAAATACTTATCTTATAAATTTATTTTAACATTATTCTAATGTCTGTTGGGCTAAGCCCTGCCAAAATGGTATATGGCCATCGATTCTTAAACATGAAAAGAAATAATAGTAATTATATTGTTTTTGTTAAATAACCTTAATGCTTTATCTATGCAAAAAAATTACAGCGATATAAATTTGTTTCAGAAGACCAGACCAGAAACTACATTAAGCATTTTGTGATTAAGCAAAATTTTATAAATATGTTTCTTATTTAAATTTTATTTCATGCAGCGATACTTTTTATTTTGAAAAATGTTAGGATGGCATGAAGATGGGCAACTCATTAGGAAATACGTTTGATGGATGAAGCAGAAATGGATTTCTACAAGTGGTATGTTTCTCTTTCATTTTACTCAATGTGACGTTATTTGGATTGAGCTAATTAATATGGATTATGATTTATATGTAAGCTGAGATACAATTTCCTTCTCCATTAGTGCATGTGTGACATTACAGTTTCCTAAGGTGTTGCAAGCAGTATGCTCAAGATGTGTGGGATGTGGTTGATATTTTGCTCGACATCGGTCGTAATGTTGCAAAAGGAAACCCTTACATGAGCTGCATGAGACTTCCTTCTGGATGTATTTTGCCAGATATGCCCAGTGGTTTTTGCACCAACGGCTTTGTTTGAGATTAGTTTATCAGGCTGTTGTGTATTTGCAGCTTTAGGTGTATATCATTTTGGCTTTGTAAAGTTGGTCCTATTGTTGTTCTATTTTTTCGTTGTACTTTTACTGTCAAAGTGTCAAGTCATATGGATGGTTGGATTAGCCATATTTCAATTATGTTCTGATATTTGGAGTGGTAATTGTATCCGTAAGTTTGTACTTATTGCATAACTTATGCCTTGCTTCTAATAAATTCTATTTAGCCTTTCAAAAAAAAGAAGTTCCTTCACTATAATGAAGTTGTTCAGTTCTTCTTAATTGTTTAGGTCTAATACCAAATTGATTTGATTTCTCACTAATCAAAATTTATATATTAATATTTTATTTTAATTATAATTTATTTTCTCAAATATTAAATAGGTGGAGGATCCCTGTCAACCTTTATTAATAGAGTGAAACATGAACTTTTGAGAATAAATAATGTAGGATTCAATTTAGTCTGTAATAAAATATATTTTAGTTTTAAATTTTGTAAAATTTAAATCACTCCACATCATAGTTTTTATATGAACTTCGATAAAATACAAATTTTGTACAACAATAGAAGGCAAGCGAGCAACAAGTTGTGCCACTACTCTTTTTTGGATTGCAAAACCAATCCTCTTAAAAACTATATCCATAGACCTAGGAGATACAACATTGTTGTTCATAAGTCTTTGAACTCTCTGTAAAAGATCAACTTCTTCTAGTGCTAGGAAACCAAAAGTGTAAAAGAAAAATGGTATAAAAACATGTTGATTTTCAGAACACGCTCTCTCATTGACCACTTTACTTGGAAGAGGTTTTTCAGAGCATTCTGTCCACAGTAAAACCATTGTCCCTCAAACTCACCAGTGGAGAAACTCTTGTCAAGTCCACACAAGCATGTTTCCCCCCTACCCACTCATACACCAAAACATCTGCTAGCCTAAGTATCGATCTCCCCTCAAGTGGGTCAGTAAAAAAATTCATAGGTGCCTATTTCTTCACAAATACTCCAGCACGTCGCAATATATCAAACAAGACATCCCTAACAAGGTCATGTCGATATTTGAAACCTGGAAGCTCCCTATAATGAATCACATGTTTCCCAAATGTATCCCAGCATGTCTTATGACAAACTGACAAACCTCATCAATAGGAAATAAAGGAACTATAAGGAAATATCTTAGGGTAGTACAATACTCCACCGGTGACATATGTTAGCCTAACCCGTCAATAGAAATCACAAGGAGAAAGTGTTGAGCATGTGCGGCTTGCAAACAACCCAAAACTACCTTTTGCCTTGTGGTCATGTCAAAGTTCACATTCATATCCTTAACAATTTTACTAAAAAGGACACTCGTCAAAACATGTTGTGATTTAGGAGGAACTGTGTCCTTACTAGTAAAATTTCTAAGGTCAAAATTTGGAATCGCAACACTAAGACCATCCAAAGCTCTGTCGAAATCTGAGTCCATACCATACACCCCACTGTGTCTTAATATATGATGCTGCAACACCCGAGATTGGGTCCTACAAGCTAGAAAGGCGTATGAGGAAGCCTTTATAGCTGAGTACAAACTCAAACCCCCAACTCTAATGGGTAATGAATTCACCCTCCATTGAAGGTCCCTGAAGAAAGAACCTCCACCAACCATGATGTCTTTAACCTCCTTCCATAACTCTTTATCAAACGAAACAACTGCTTCCTCTATAAGAGTATGCTGACACGTTCTTAGGCTAAAAAACAATTTGGCAATACCCATGTAGGATCAAAGTAGAAGAAGATCACTCTGAGGATCCCTTAGTTGTGGTGTGTGATACGGTGGAAGAACTGACTTGAAGTTTTTGCGTTTCGTTCGCACTTGTGCGGTTAGCAAGAGTCGCCACCGACTTTTTTTTTATCTAAAAGGAATGGTAAAAAAGCACAGGAAAAACCTTTCGAGAATTTTCTCGATTTCGGAGGGTAGATTATGAAAAAGGAAGGTGTTAGAACCCTTTTCATCCATGGTTTTCCATGGGCTCTTAGTTAATCGTTTAGATCACTTGCTTTTGTTTAATTGTGTGCTTGTGGTGTGGGTTTTGAAAGTATTTTGGAAAGTTTCTTTGTAATGGTTCTCGTCTCTATAAGAACTTATACAAAGTTTTGTTTCGAAAAATAGTTCAAAGAGGTGTTTGTGAATCGTGTTTCGAAAAGTGTTTTGAAAAGAGGTTTTGCCATGGTTCTCGTTTCTATAAGAACGTATGCAAAACGTTTGGTCTTTTGAAAATGTTTTGAAATGGAAGTGTAGGTGTGAAAGTTTTTGTCGTGAGCAAGCGAGTAACTAAGAGCGAATCTATCTACTCAAAAGGTCATAAGTTGTTCTTTTCTTCTTCCTTTTAATGGTGCTATCTTACCATTGATTTGGTAAGAAGCCCCATCATTGGATGTAAAGGGACAGGCACAGGTCAATTTTACAATCATTGAAAGCAACTTGTGAGACGCTCTTGCAATTTTGTAAGGGACGAGATCGTTTTATCGAAGGTAACATCGAGGGTCATCGAGGGACTACGATCTTTGTTTATCGAAGGGTCATTTGATAGAGTGTCGCATATTCGAGGGACATGATTGTATTTCCGAGGCAACAAGCGGGGTTACCCTAGAGGTGCGCGTTTGAGAAGTGTGTTGATTTCAAGTTATTTATTCTTGGATTAGGTCATCTAGCGATTGATTTTTGAATCTTGCCATACACGTCTAGTTACTACACAGTGTATAGAAAGCAATATATTGCGGGAATAAAAATTCTAAGTTATTACAAAAGTATCAGGGAATGGGGGTACAATTAGTACAAATGGGGATGAATCAAATAGCAATAGCAATGTACAAATATCAAATAATACAACCAAATCGAATTGCTGTGCGATTTAACATAAAGCTATGAAAAATTATGAAATAAAGAAATCAATAAAGTATGAAATGCAATGTATTTACTTAAAAAGGAAAAATAAAACTTAATCTAAAGAAAAAATGATTCAAACTAAAATCTTGTTATTATGTTTTTGTGTATTTTATTAATTATGTAAACTATCTTTAAAGAAAGAAACTAAATTAAATTAAAATGTTTTTTTTAGTGTTTTTATTAAGTGTAAGAAAATTAATAAAAAGAAAATGATAAAAGAAAACTAATTAAAAAAAATTAAATTAATTTTACAAAATGAAGTTTTAAAAATCATTATTAGCATATTATTAACACAAAGAAATAAAACAAATTAAATTAAATTGAAAAAATAACAAAAGAAAATGGGCTTAAGGGATTTGGATGGAAGGCCCAAAGAGAAAATAATTGATGCCTTGGATGTTTAACAAAACGAAACAGAAAAAGGAAGGATGCTAGCAATCGTATGGGCCTCAGGGCAAACAAACGGAGCCCATTGCCTTAAGGCTTTCATAATTGTTTGATTAGGGTGAAACGGAAAATTAGGGTTTGTGATCTTTTACGCTCACAGCGGTGCCCTTCGTCCCTTCATCCTTCTCTTGTTCATCTTTCTCACTCTATCCCTACCCCTCTTCCTAATTCACGAGCAAAACGCTCTTTTTGGCCTTTTGATCTCATCCTGATTTACATTTTTTTCAGGAAATTCCTAAGTTCTAAAATGAAACTAACTAAAGGGTTTGAAATGAATTCTCTCTGATCTTTCTCTCGCCTTCTGTTACCGGAGTACCCCTCGTTCTCTTCCTAACCATGCTCAGATAATTTCTTTCATAAAAAAGGTGATGTTTTGTCTTGATTTGAATGTTTCACCGTTGTTGTTTTATCTTGTTCGTATTTTTCTGTTAATCAATTTTATTGTACCTTGAGATGCAGGAAACGATTTATGGGAAATGTGACGAAATCATACCTTTGGAATTTTTGGAAAATGGACATGAATGTGAGATTTGAGCTGATGGTGCTCCTTGGTGACAGGCTTGGCAAGGAGGAGAGAAGAAATGATGACGAAGGACGCACGCTTCTGGTAACTTTTTCTTTTTATGTCCTTTATGTTGAATGATGATGATGATGCTTCTGAGTCTCTTTCTGTCCTTAGCCCCTTTGGCTCTTGAACTATTTTTTTGGATTGATACAGTTTGTGAAAGTTTGAGATTTTGTGGCTTTGTATTGAAAATTGTTTTTGAGAATGGTTGGTAATGGTTGGACAGTTTTTGTTTTGATGAGGATGTTGGATTGTTGGGATGTTAATGGTAGTTTGTGATACTCGGTTCTGTTTGTTTTGGTTACAGTTTGAATGTTTTGTGAGTTACAGGATTTGGCTTTTTTGTGAGTGTCTTGTTGACTGTTTGCAGGTTTTGGTTGTATTTGGTTTGATGACTTTGAAAACTGTTTTTTATAGTTGGGAGGATGGTTTGAACTGGATTTTAAGTGTTTTGTGATTGTTGTTATTGTTACATGTTTGAAATGTTTTGCAGTTTGGTTATGCAGATTTGAAATGTTTTGAGAGTTGGTTTACAGATTTTGGTTGTTTGTTGTTGGAAGTTTGCAAGCTTTTTGTTTTCTTGGTTTGGCCCTGTTTATTACAGTTTTGTTTTTAACTGTTTGGACTTGGATGCTTTTGATGGTTATGTTTGTTTAAATGGTTTTGGAGGTTGAAGGATCTTTTAACTATTCTGGTTTGACAGTTTGCAAGCTTTTTTTTTGTTGGGCAGGTTTTGACTTGGGATGTTACACGCTTGAGAGTTTTTGTTTTGCTATGCAGTTTTTTTTTTTGCAGTTTGACAAAATATTCCCCTCTTCTTCTTACAGTTGGCCTACTGTTATATCTTGGTTGCTTTTCTCTTTGACAGCCCGTGGGCAGAATAACAAAGCTCTACAATTCCAGTAAAATTTGGTGACCTCTTTCCTCTCTCTCCTCTCTCAATGATAAAAGCAAAATGATTTTTTCACCTTTTTCTGAAAAGTTTGCCAAAAATCATGGAAAATGATGAAAAGCTTTTGAAACAAGCCCCTTGCTTGTTATTTGGTTTACCATACTGTTGTACTTTCTCTTTTCCTGCTGTTTGTATGCTACTTTGTTTTGCTTGCTTGTATTGCTTGCACTGCTGTCTAGTTTGCCATGCTACTGTCTAGTTTACCATGCTGCTGTCTAGTTTGCTGCATTGTACTTTTTTTAGTTTGCTACATTGTTTGGAATATGTTTTGGCCATGCATTTCTTGTTTATGTTGTTTGGACAGCATGCTGCAGTTTGGAATATATTTTGGCCATACATTTCTTGTTTGGATAGCTTGCCTCTATTTCTCTTGTTTGTGAACCAAGAAGAATAATATTCTTGTGATTTGAAAATAAGAATGTCATGAATATAGCCCTCTGATTCCAAGTCGCAAACTTTAATGATGAACATTTTTCTCTTTTGAAAATTCTTAACCATGTCCAATTAATTATACTAATCATTTTTTTGTCTTTTGTTTTTCATGTGAGCGCAAACTGGATGGTGGCAAAGCAGAGGAAACAAGAGATTCTTTGGCAAGAATGGGAGCAATGGAAGCTTAGTCATCCTTGGGCTTAGATTTCTTCTTTGTAATTTAGAGAGAAATACTCAAACAATTATACTAATTTATTTTTTCAAATACAATAAGTTGTAATACTTAAAGCACTTAAATAATAAATTGTATTGTAACAATTTTTGAAGTAAATGAAAAAGTCTTTATGAGATATTCTGATGTTAAATAAAATCCATTACCGTTGGTAACTTGTAATTCTCTCTTTGTGTCTTCACTGATTCTTAAAGATTCTTGCTTAAGATAATTGAAACTGCACTCCAATAATTCCAATCAAGATAACTTAAATTCCAAGTAATCCAATAACTCTGTAATCTTGCAACTGTAATCGAATCAAAATATGCACTGTGTATTTCATAAACAAACAAATTTTTATTCCATAAACAAGAGAATGTTTTTAAAATACGCAAATTATCTGGTTAACCTGAATCAAACAAACACTGCCTTTTTCCAGTAATTTTGAGAGAACATGAAAACATGTAAAAATCAATTGAATTTCTGAGAACTCAATTTCTTCTGAGAAATGCGAGAAAAACCATAGTTTTCAAAATTAGGTTTCTTGGTGAACAAGTTTCATGTTTTGAAACATCTTGATGAAAAATGACCCTTGGCACTTGATTTTGACCAAAAAGTCAGAATTTGACTTTTCAGTGTACAGTTGATTTTTAGGTCAGTTGATTGGAAAATTCATTTGTCAATCCAATGCTTTTGAGATCTTTTGAACCTTTTGATTAGGTCAAGATGATGCCATTGAGTCCTTGAATCCATGATTAAACCCAATTTGCCATTGGGTAGGTTAAAAATCAGAAATTACCCTTCTGCAATCAAAACCCTAAAAATGACCATTTTGGCCTTTTGAAGATCAGATCAAATTTCTTGAGGAGTTGTGGTCCAAACTTGATCAAATGGTTCATATGAGTCTAAAATGTTTTTGTGGATAAAAAATTATGAGGTTTGACTGTAAATTGGCCATAGTTGACTTTTTCCCCAATATAGTTGATTTTTAGGTCAACTGTCCAATTGACAGGGCAAAAATTTGATTCAAAGCTTAAAACTTGGTATGGGCAATCTTATAAGTCCAACATGAAGTATGAAAGTCACATAAGGCATTGGAAGTCCAAAAATCCCTGTGCGAACTCAAACCCTAATTTCAGGTCATCAGTGCAAGTTGATGTCTTGAGCTGAGCAAACCCTAATCCTGTCTGGAGTCCACAGAGTCTTGTGAGGAGAAATCTTGATAAAATGAGAGGGAAAATTTTGGGGTACAACAGTTGCCCCTGTTTAATATTCTTGAACCTGAAGAGTTAGATTGGCGAGTTTGTCGTTCGTGACTCGAAGGTAAAAGATGATTGGACACTAGAGTGCCCGTAAATTTGCACTCGTCAAAATGTAGTTGAGGAAATGGGCTTAAAGACACCATTTGGAGAGGTGACAGAATCTTGCTGGAGATGGGCTTAAAGTTGACATCCAAGAACTGTTTGTTAAAAATCCGGAGAATGAACATCAGAATGGTATCCGTATCTGGAACGTATCTGAGTTGTATCTGGAGACTGAATTTTGTATGAGCATTGGAATGGCGTCCGTGTCTGGAGTGTATCCGAGCTATAACTGGATTTGATTCTTGAATGAATAACAGAATGACTGCCTTGTCTGGAGTGTATCTGTATTGTATCTGAATCTGAAACTTGAATAAGCGACAAAATGGCATCCGTGTCTAGAGCATCTCTGGGTTGGGGATAAGGTTAGAATGAGTGACAGCATGACTATCGTGTCCTGAGTGTATCTGGACTGTATCTGAATCTTGTATTTGAATAAGCGATAGAATAGCATTCGTGTCTGGAGCATCTCTGAGCTGTGAATCTGAATAAGCAATAGAATATCATCCGTGTCTGGAGCATCTCTGAGCTTTGAATCTGAATAAGAAATAGAATAGCATCCGTGTCTGGAGCATCTCTAAGCTGTTTCTGAATTCTGCATTTGAATAAGCAAAAGAATAGCATCCGTGTCTGGAGAATCTCTAAGGTGTATCATGATTGTATATTAGTAGCTTGTTAATCTTATCCTGAAAAGGGTAAAATGTTACCTGGAACACAAAGTTATGCTGCATGAAATGTATGATGCAATAAAATGTTTTTTATCAGTGTTTATGATATATGAATGTAATGTATGTGCATGTAAGCTGATTCGTTGTCTTGCTGAGGAAAATAAATCCTTGATAGCTGGAGATAATAAAATCTTTGACTGCTGCCGGGGAAAATAAATCCTTGACCGCCGCTGGAGATTCAAAATCTTTGACAACTTTTGTGGGGATGTAAGAATCCTTCACGACTTTCCTGGGGATATAGGGATCCTTTAAGTCTTTGGAGTTGGAATATGATAATCATTCTGTTGACTGGGAAATGTCAAACTGTTGTTTGACAAACCTGCTTGGGGAATATGAGAACTTTGATGACTATGGTTGGATATTTCACAATGGGAATCCTTACTCGGCTGGGGAATAGGGAAAACTCTGACGATCTCTACCGGGTATCAGACAAAGGAAAAACATTGATCTGTTGGAGATAAAGGAAGACTCTGATGGCTTCCGCAGGGAATTAAGAATGAGAATCTTCAATCGGTTGAGGAGTGGTGAATGCGAATCTTCGATCTGAAGGGGATTACAAATTCTGACAAATTCAATCTGGGGAGTAATGAAGACTTTGGTAACTTCATCGGGGAATCAAGAATGAGAATCTTCATTCTGTTGGGGAGTAAAAACTATGTGGGGAATAGCTATATTGCTGGAGAGTAAGCTTAGGACACTGGGGAAAAGCTTATTCCTGTTTGGAAAAAGTTCAGGAGTTTGGGTCGTATGCCACTTTAAGAATGAGAATCTTCATTCTGTTGGAGATATTAGGAGCTTGGGTTGTATGCCACTTTAAGAATGAGAATCTTCATTCTGTTGGAGATATCAGGAGCTTGGGTTGTATGCCACTTTAAGAATGAGAATCTTCATTCTGTTGGAGATATCAGGAGTTTGGGTGTATGCCAATCTTCTGGGAGTCAAGAATGAGAATCTTCATTCTGACGGGGATATCAGGAGTTTGGGTGTATGCCAATCTTTTGGGAGTCAAGAATGAGAATCTTCATTCTGACGGGGATATCAGGAGTTTGGGTATGTCAATCTACTGGGAGTCAAGAATGAGAATCTTCATTCTGACGGGGATATCAGGAGTTTGGGTGTATGCCAATCTTCTAGGAGTCAAGAATGAGAATCTTCATTCTGACGGGGATATCAGGAGTTTGGGTGTATGCCAATATACTGAGGGATTATCCTTGGTTGGGGATAAAACAAAAGTTAACTGTTATATAGTTAATTCTCAGATTTTAAGGTAACTTGCTGGGGAATCTGGAAAAACCGGATGATTTTCGCTGTGGTTGATAGTTTGAGCTCCGCTGGGGATTGGTAGTTGGTAATCTCTTTTCCGCTAGGGATCTTAATGACGTGCTGTAGAGATTGTGTATGGAAATGGTTTTAAAGATGTCATCCAAAGGTGATTGTTGACGAAAAGTTGAGCTGGATCTGAAACAGTAAGCATCTGGAAAAGAATCAGAGTAAATCGTTGAGAGATTTATTTAAACAGTAAACATCTGGAGATGAATCAGAATAAACCGTCGAGAGATTTATCTGAAACAGTGGAAATCTGTGAGTGAATCAGAATAAACCGTTGAGAGATTTATCTGAAACAACAAAATCTGGAAGTGAATCAGAATAAACCGTTAAGAGATTTATCTGAAACAACAAAATCTGGAAGTGAATCAAAATAAACCGTTGAGAGATTTATCTGAAACAATAAAATCTGGAAGTGAATCAGAATAAACCGTTGAGAGGTTTATTTGAAACAGCAAAATCTGGAAGTCAATCAGAATAAACTGTTGAGAGGTTTATCTGAAACAGCAAAAATCTAGAATATCTTCAACTGGAATAAGAATCCGGGAGATCTTAATGTCGATCTGACTGAGCCAGAGAAGGTCTTGAATTAACTTTGACTAGATAAGAATCAGAAAAATCTTAGAACCGATTTAACTGAGCCAGACGAAAGTCTTGGAATATCTCCAACTTCAACAGTTGCTAGGGAAAATAAATCCTGGACTGCTGTTGAAGAGTATGTGTGCCTTTAAACCTTGCTTAGAATGTTTCCGCTGGGGGTTCCTGTTTTGTTGTTTGAGGAGGACTCCGCTGGGAAATGTTGATTTTGTCTTGAGAGAAATGGAATTTTAGGAGCTTCAGTTGTCCGTTATTCTACTGGGGTACCATCTCTATTGAATTTTGGGAACTTCGATTGTCCGTTATTCTTCTGAAGAATCATCTCTGTTGAATTTTGGGAACCTCGATCGTCCGTTATTCTGTTGAGAAATTATCTCTGTTGAATTTTGGGAACTTCGATCGTCCGTTATTCTGTTGAGGAATCATCTCTGTTGAAGAGGGAAGTTGGATGAACTACTATCTGGTCGTGGTCCAGGCTTCATAGCTTGAATTTCGTGAGAATTTGATTGCATCTTTTCTGAAAGGTAAAGGTTAGTTGCATGACATATATCAAACAATGACGTTCTCAAAATAAATGAGATTGCGTTGTATGGTGTCTTGATGTACGGATATGCAATGTTTTCAAGATGATCTCTCGCTGGGGAAAATAAATCCCGAATTGGTGCTGGAGAAAAGAGCTGAATTCTTCGTTTCCGATAGTTAAAATTTTGGCGACTTCAATGGGAAAAAATTCTCAGGAATTCTTGAGGTCGACTTAGCTGGGAAGAGGACATCAGAGATTGAAACTCTGGCTGGGATTTCTCTTATGAGAAGCATTTTAGAGAGATTTGTCACTGCCCCAAGTAGTGGGTGTTTATGGCTTTTCCAGGAAATGTTCGACTGTATGCAACCCTTTGTTGGGATTGACGTTCAATGCCCCAAGTGACGGGGACAGAGGCTTGCCCCTGCTTACTCTGCACTTTGAGAGATTTCTTGAAATCTTGACTGGACTGGACTGCCCCAGGTGTACTGGACAATGACATGTCATGTCTCTTTGTTGATAGGAGATTTTTGAAATGAAAGTGTCATCCCACTTGAAGTGATTTTGTTCACTGAGAGAGCTTTTGTTCATCGGATATTCACTGTGTGAATTTCTTCACTGTCGAACAAATAGCCATATGCAAACAATGATATTCAAATAATGCAAAGTTTATGCTTGTCTTGAAATTTTGAAATTGTGTTTTTTAGCAGAAAACTTTTGTAAGAAAAATTCAACTCAGGATTTAGAGCAAAGCCTTACAGGAGTTAGGATACCTTTTATAACAATATGCTTTCGAACTAACCCATGCTTCAATTAGGACTTTTGAAAGGTTGTAACGTGGTTTGGTTCACGGTTTAAGAAACAAAGGATAAAGGCTCAAAGTATATTTGTAACCACCCGCTCTTCGTGATGTTCTTCAGTCTTAAACTCAGTTAATCGTGCGTTTGAACTCTAAATGAGTTTGGGATGACATTTTGGTGATGTTTCACACAAGTTGAATTTGTTGGAAGGCAGTCATTTTTGCAACATTATTTTTGTTGAGGATTTGTAGTGACCTCTTTCATTCGGTTTATTGTCCCTAATTTTTTCCTGATTGTTCCTGTTTTTTGAGATTTACAGTCAGCGGGATGCCCCAGTTTTCTTAAGCCTCCTTTGTAGGTTTCGACTCAGTGGGCTTTTCTTTCTGAGAGATAATGACTGCCTATGTGATACGGAAACATCACCGTCTTTTGATTCCAAAGGAATATTTTTGATGTCGTTCATTGTATTACAAGACGAGAGTTTGCGACTTTAACATGCTTTTGAATTAACTGAGAGACTATCCTGCCCCAGGTTTTGATTAAAGGTTTCAATTTATGTTAAAACAGAAAAACTTCTACTTCTTTGGCTCGAAGGGGTTGACTAGGGATTATCTTCCTTATAACTCCAGTGTTTAGGATTTGAAAGAAACGCCTGTACATCGTCAGCAAGGTCTCTCCAAAAGCATATTGTATGATATTATGCCATTGTTTTCGTCATCCTCCCTCTAAAGGTTTGTGTCATAAGAGGAATAAAAAGCATAGTTTAAATATAGTGAAAACGAAAAGATGAATTCAAGACAAACATATGCAATGCATTAATGAAACAGAGTTTGACATTAAAAGATAATTGTTTGAGTAACAAAAGAAATTACGAATGGAAATTCAAAATGAACAGAAGCCTCTTTGTTCGAACTTGTCATTTCAGGTGGAGAGCCCTCAGCGGAAGATTTTCATCTGGCCATCTTGTGTGAACTCCAGCGTTGTTTCTTTAATCAGATCCTGAATTTTGTTTCTCAATGCCCAACAGCTATTGGTGTGATGTTCAGGACTGTTGGAATGATACGTACATGTTGCATTTGGATTGTACCCTGAAGAGGATGTGTTGGGATGCCGAGGGGGGTCCCTTAATACAATCAGCTTAACTTCCAACAAGCATTGCAGCACTTGGGATAATGCATGTTAATCTCAACGAAGCGCTTTTCAGATGTATTTTTCTTACGCCGATTACCCTGTTGACGTTGGTGAGGTTGCTGTTGGGCTTGTGACCCTGAATCAAACTGGTGATGTTTTCTCTCGGCTTCTTGTCTCAAGGGAGGCTGAATGATGACTTGATCTTCAACCCTAGTTGTTTGCCCCATTTGGTTACATCCATCCCGATGCAGTTTGTTAATGAGGGCCCTTAGTTCTTCTTGTCCTTGTGCCAAGTTTTGGATGAGAGCCATCTGGCCCACCAATTGTCCCATCATCTGGATTTTCATTATGGCTATCTCAGTTTGGAGCAGCTCCAACTGATCATCTTTGTTTATCTCAGGATTCCCCATGATCATGCCCCTAGTGAGGAGAGATTTCACTTTTTCCTGCCCTTTGGATATGTTCAAGAACATCTCTTGAAGTTGAGCGTTTTGAGCCTGGATGTCTTTGATAGTCTTCTCTAGAGCCATCTCTACTGAAATAAACAGTAGGAAGATAAGGAGACCGGAAAGGGAGAAACCTGTCATGATATGTATGATATGTGGATGCATGTGTTCAAGGATCTCGCGGGGTAAACACAAGAAAATGTTAGAAATTGAGCATCCTTGATTGGAGAACTTTGTATTGGTGGATGTCTTTCCATGAGAATTAAGCTCACCATATCAAGTGGGTCATAGCCTTTGACTGAAGTTGTTGTACTTGATTTTTGACGGCGTTTGTTTAGAGGAAAATGAATCATCTTTCCCTTTGGTAGACGTCTGGTTTAACGTGACCCTGCATCAAAGACCCTCGAGATCCTTGAAATGGTTATTGAAAATGCTATGGTATGATGTTATGATGTTATGTACAGATATGCGAAGTAAGCAAGTTTATATACAAATGAATCATATTCACACAAAGCAGACACATCCTTAGGTTTAGGCTTGCATGGAGTTTGTAGGTAAGTACCCTCTTGAAGTCTAGTCGGCTCAACCTGTCCTAGAAATAGTAACCGGGTTCTAAGGAGCTCAATATCACTGGATGGTTTCCTTGTTCATTGTTTCAATTCAGCCTCTTACCAGCGACCAAAATATTCCAAGGAAACAACCCTCAATGAGTGTAGTATCGAGTATCTATCATTTTTTAGCTCTACACCGAAACCGGTCATCTCACTACATCCTAATGGCCAAGTTGGTCAAGTAAGGTTCTAAGGTCAGTTGATACTTCACGACACCACGCGGAGTCCCCGTACTCTTCTTGATTCAACTCAAGGGTTACCGGTACCAACCAAAGTGCCACATCAATGTAGATACTGCTTCAACCATGTCGGTATACCTCGCACAGTTCCCTCGTAGTTTATTGTTACTTACCTAAAAGGTGTCCCCAAATTTGGGTGTAGGATTTAAAGCAAACCCAAACAAGGAACCAAAAAATGTAAAGCATACAAATAAAACAAGATAAGCATGTAAAGGTGATCTAAAACCCTAAGGTAACCCCACTTTTATAATAATCCCTAGCAGAGTCGCCAGTTTTGTGATGCGGTGGGAGAACTGACTTGAAGTTTTTGTGTTTCGTTCGCACTTGTGCGGTTAGCAAGAGTCGCCACCGACTTTTCTTTTATCCAAAAGGAAAGGTAAAAAAGCACATGAAAGACCTTTCGAGAATTTTCTCGGGTTCGGGGGGTAGATTATGAAAAAGGAAGGTGTTAGCACCCTTTTCATCCATGGTTTTCCATGGGTTCTTAGTTACTCGTTTAGATCACTTGCTTTTGTTTGATTGTTTGCTTGTGGTGTGGGTTTTGAAAGTATTTTGGAAAGTTTCTTTGTAATGGTTCTCGTCTCTATAAGAACATATACAAAGTTTTGTTTCGAAAAATAGTTCAAAGAGGTGTTTGTGAATCGTGTTTCGAAAAGTGTTTTGAAAAGAGGTTTTGCCATGGTTCTCGTTTCTATAAGAACGTATCCAAAACATTTGGTCTTTTGAAAATGTTTTGAAATGGAAGTGTAGGTGTGAAAGTTTTTGTCGTGAGCAAGCGAGTAACTAAGAGCGAATCTATCTACTCGAAAGGTCTTAAGTTGTTCTTTTCTTCTTCCTTTTAATGGTGCTATCTTACCATTAATTTAGTAAGAAGCCCCATCATTGGATGTAAAAGGAGAGGCACGGGTCAATTTTACAATCATTGAAAGCAACTTGTGAGACACTCTAGCAATTTTGTAAGGGACGAGATTGTTTTATCGAAGGCAACATCGAGGGTCATCGAGGGACTACGATCTTTGTTTATCGAAGGGTCATTTGATAGAGTGTCGCATATTCGAGGGACATGATTGTATTTCTGAGGCAACAAGCGGGGTTACCCTAGAGGTGCGCGTGTGAGAAGTGTGTTGATTTCAAGTTATTTATTTTTGAATTAGGTCATCTAGCGATTTATTTTTGAATCTTTCCATACACGCCTAGTTACTACACAATGTATAGAAAGCAATAAATTGCGGGAATTAAAATTCTATGTTATTACAAAAGTATCCGGGAATGGGGGTACAATTGTTACAAATGGGGATGAATCAAATAGCAATAGCAATGTACAAATATCAAATAATACAACCAAATCGAATTTCTTTGCGATTTAACATAAAGCTTTGACAAATTATGAAATAAATAAATCAATAAAGTATGAAATGCAATGTATTTACTTAAAAAGGAAAAATAAAACTTAATCTAAAGAAAAAATGATTCAAACTGAAATCTTGTTATTATGTTTTTGTGTATTTTATTAATTATGTAAACTATCTTTTAATAAAGAAACTAAATTAAATTAAAATGTTTTTTTAGTGTTTTTATTAAGTCTAAGAAAATTAATAAAAATAAAATGATAAAAGAAAACTAATTAAAAAAAATCAAATTAATTTTACAAAATGAAGTTTTAAAAATCATTATTAGCATATTATTAACACAAAGAAATAAAACAAATTAAATTAAATTGAAAAAAGAACAAAAGAAAATGGGCTTAAGGGATTTGGATGGAAGGCCCAAAGAGAAAATAATTGTTGCCTTGGATGTTTAAAAAAACGGAACAGAAAAAGGGGGGATGCTAGCAATCGTATGGGCCTCAGGGCAAACAAACGGAGCCCATTGCCTTAAGCCTTTCATAATTGTTTGATTAGGGTGAAACGGAAAATTAGGGTTTGTGATCTTTTGCGCTCACAACAGCGCCCTTCGTCCCTTCGTCCTACTCTTGTTCATCTTTCTCACTCTATCCCTACCCCTCTTTCTAATTCACGAGCAAAACGCTCTTTTTGGCCTTTTGATCTCATCCTGATTTACATTTTTTTCAGGAAATCCCTAAGTTCCAAAATGAAACCAACTAAAGGGTTTGAAATGAATTCTCTCTGATCTTTCGCTCGCCTTCTGTTACCGGAGTACCCGTCGCTCTCTTCCTAACCATGCTCACATAACTTCTTTCATAAAAAAGGTGATGTTTTGTCTTGATTTGAATGTTTCACTGTTGTTGTTTTATCTTGTTCGTATTTTTCTGTTAATCAATTTTATTGTACCTTGAGATGCAGGAAACGATTTATGGGAAATGTGACGAAATCATACCTTTGGAATTTTTGGAAAATGGACAGGAATGTGAGATTTGAGCTGATGGTGCTCCTTGGTGACGGGCTTGGCAAGGAGGAGAGAAGAAATGATGACGAAGGATGCACGCTTCTGGTAACTTTTTATTTTTATGTCCTTTATGTTGAATGATGATGATGATGCTTCTGAGTCTCTTTCTGTCCTTAGCCCCTTTGGCTCTTGAACTATTTTTTTGGATTGATACAGTTTGTGAAAGTTTGAGATTTTGTGGCTTTGTATTGAAAATTGTTTTTGAGAATGGTTGGTAATGGTTGGACAGTTTTGGTTTTGATGAGGATGTTGGACTATTGGGATGTTGATGGTAGTTTGTGATACTCGGTTCTGTTTGTTTTGGTTACAGTTTGAATGTTTTGTGAGTTACAGGATTTGGCTTTTTTGTGAGTGTCTTGTTGACAGTTTGCAGGTTTTGGTTGTGTTTAGTTTGATGACTTTGAAAACTGTTTTTTACAGTTGGGAGGATGGTTTGAACTGGATTTGAAGTGTTTTGTGATTGTTGTTATTGTTACATGTTTGAAATGTTTTGCAGTTTGGTTATGCAGATTTGAAATGTTTTGAGAGTTGGTTTACAGGTTTTGGTTGTTTGTTGTTGGAAGTTTGCAAGCTTTTTGTTTTCTTGGCTTGGCCCTATTTATTACAGTTTTGTTTTTAACTGTTTGTACTTGGATGCTTTTGATGGTTATGTTTGTTGAAATGGTTTTGGAGGTTGAAGGATCTTTTAATTGTTCTGGTTTGACAGTTTGCAAGCTTTTTATTTTGTTGGGCAGGTTTTGACTTGGGATGTTACACGCTTGAGAGTTTTTGTTTTGCTATGCAGTTTTTTTTTTGCAGTTTGACAAAATATTCTCCTCTTCTTCATACAGTTTTCCTACTGTTATATCTTGGTTGCTTTTCTCTTTGACAGCCTGTGGGCAGAATAACAAAGCTCTACAATTCCAGTAAAATTTGGTGACCTCTTTCCTCTCTCTCCTCTCTCAATGATAAAAGCAAAATGATTTTTTCACCTTTTTCTGAAAAGTTTGCCAAAAATCATGGAAAATGATGAAAAGCTTTTGAAACAAGCCCCTTGCTTGTTATTTGGTTTACCATACTGCTGTACTTTCTATTTTCCTGCTGTTTGTATGCTACTTTGTTTTGCTTGCTTGTATTGCTTGCACTGCTGTCTAGTTTGCCATGCTGCTGTCTAGTTTACCATGCTGCTGTCTAGTTTGCTGCATTGTACTTTTTTTAGTTTGCTACATTGTTTGGAATATGTTTTGGCCATGCATTTCTTGTTTATGTTGTTTGGACAGCATGCTGCAGTTTGGAATATATTTTGGCCATGCATTTCTTGTTTGGATAGCTTGCCTCTATTTATCTTGTTTGTGAACCAAGAAGAATAATATTCTTGTGATTTGAAAATAAGAATGTCATGAATATAGCCCTCTGATTCCAAGTCGCAAACTTTAATGATGAACATTTTTCTCTTTTGAAAATTCTTAACCATGTCCAATTAACTGTACTGATCATTTTTCTGTCTTTTGTTTTTCATGTGAGCGCAAACTGGATGGTGGCAAAGCAGAGGAAGCAAGAGATTCTTTGGCAAGAATGTGAGCAATGGAAGCTTAGTCATCCTTAGGCTTAGATTTCTTCTTTGTAATTTAGAGAGAAATACTCAAACAATTATACTAATTTATTTTTTCAAATACAATAAGTTGTAATACTTAAAGCACTTAAATAATAAATTGTATTGTAACAATTTTTGAAGTAAATGAAAAAGTCTTTATGAGATATTCTGATGTTCAATAAAATCCATTACCGTTGGTAACTTGTAATTCTCTCTTTGTGTCTTCACTGATTCTTAAAGATTCTTGCTTAAGATAATTGAAACTGCACTCCAATAATTCCAATCAAGATAACTTAAATTCCAAGTAATCCAATAACTCTGTAATCTTGCAACTGTAATCCAATCAAAATATGCACTGTGTATTTCATAAACAAACAAATTTTTATTCCATAAACAAGAGAATGTTTTTAAAATACTCAAATTATCTGGTTAACCTGAATCAAACAAACACTGCCTTTTTCCAGTAATTTTGAGAGAACATGAAAACATGTAAAAATCAATTGAATTTCTGAGAACTCAATTTCTTCTGAGAAATGCGAGAAAAACCATAGTTTTCAAAATTAGGTTTCTTGGTGAACAAGTTTCATGTTTTGAAACATCTTGATGAAAAATGACCCTTGGCACTTGATTTTGACCAAAAAGTCAGAATTTGACTTTTCAGTGTACAGTTGATTTTTAGGTCAGTTGATTGGAAAATTTATCTGTCAATCCAATGCTTTTGAGATCTTTTGAACCTTTTGATTAGGTCAAGATGATTCCATTGAATCCTTGAATCCATGATTAAACCCAATTTGCCATTGGGTAGGTTAAAAATCAAAAATTACCCTTCTGCAATCAAAACCCTAAAAATGACCATTTTGGGCTTTTGAAGATCAGATCAAATTTCTTGAGGAGTTGTGGTCCAAACTTGATCAAATGGTTCATATGAGTCTAAAATTTTTTTGTGGATAAAAAATTATGAGGTTTGACTGTAAATTGGCCATAGTTGACTTTTTCCCCAATATAGTTGATTTTTAGGTCAACTGTCCAATTGATAGGGCAAAAATTTGATTCAAAGCTTAAAACTTGGTATGGGAAATCTTATAAGTCCAACATGAAGTATGAAAGTCACATAAGGCATTGGAAGTCCAAAAATCCCTGTGCAAAGTCAAACCCTAATTTCAGGTCATCAGTGCAAGGAGATGTCTTGAGCTGAGCAAACTCTAATCCTGTCTGGAGTCCACAGAGTCTTGTGAGGGGAAATCTTGATAAAATGAGAGGGAAAATTATGGGGTACAACAGTTGCCCCTATTTAATATTCTTGAACCTGAAGAGTTATATTGGCGAGTTTGTCGTTCGTGACTCGAAGGTAAAAGATGATTGGACACTAGAGTGCCCGTAAATTTGCACTCGTCAAAATGTAGTTGAGGAAATGGGCTTAAAGACGCCATTTGGAGAGGTGACAGAATCTTGCTGGAGATGGGCTTAAAGATGACATCCAAGAACTGTTTGTTGAAAATCCAGAGAATGAACATTAGAATGGTATCCGTATCTGGAACATATCTGAGTTGTATCTGGAGACTGAATTTTGTATGAGCATTGGAATGGCGTCCATGTATGGAGCGTATCCGAGCTATAACTGGATTTGATTCTTGAATGAATAACAGAATGACTTCCGTGTCTGGAGTGTATCTGTATTGTATCTGAATCTGAAACTTGAATAAGCGACAAAATGGCATCCGTGTCTAGAGCATCTTTGGGTTGGGGATAAGGTTAGAATGAGTGACAGCATGACTACCATGTCTGGAGTGTATCTGGAGTGTATCTGGACTGTATCTTAATCTTGTATTTGAATAAGCGACATAATTGCATTCGTGTCTGGAGCATCTCTGAGCTGTGAATCTGAATAAGCAATAGAATATCATCCGTGTCTGGAGCATCTCTGAGCTTTGAATCTGAATAAGAAATAGAATAGCATCCGTGTCTGGAGCATCTCTAAGCTGTTTCTGAATTCTGCATTTGAATAAGCAAAAGAATAGCATCCGTGTCTGGAGCATCTCTAAGGTGTATCATGATTGTATATTAGTAGCTTGTTAATCTTATCCTGAAAAGGGTAAAATGTTAGCTGGAACACAAAGTTATACTGCATGAAATGTATGATGCAATAAAATGTGTTTTATCAGTGTTTATGATATATGATTGTAATGTATGTGCATGTAAGTTGATTCGCTGTCTTGCTGAGGAAAATAAATCCTTGATAGCTGGTGATAATAAAATCTTTGACTGCTGCCGGGGAAAATAAATCCTTGACCGCCGCTGGAGATTCAAAATCTTTGACAACTTCTGTGGGGATGTAAGAATCCTTCACGACTTTCCTGGGGATATAGGGATCCTTTAAGTCTTTGGAGTTGGAATATGATAATCATTCTGTTGACTGGGAAATGTCAAACTGTTGTTTGACAAACCTGCTTGGGGAATCTGAGAACTTTGATGACTATGCTTGGAGAGTTCACAATGGGAATCCTTACTCGGCTGGGGAATAGGGAAAACTCTGACGATCTCTACCGGGTATCAGACAAAGGAAAAACCTTGATCTGTTGGAGATAAAGGAAGACTCTGATGGCTTCCGCAGGGAATTAAGAATCAGAATCTTCAATCGGTTGAGGAGTGGTGAATGAGAATCTTCGATCTGAAGGGGATTAAAAATTCTGACAAATTCAATCTGGGGAGTAATGAAGACTTTGGTAACTTCATCGGGGAATCAAGAATGAGAATGTTCATTCTGTTGGGGAGTAAAAACTCTGTGGGGAATAGCTATACTGCTGGAGAGTAAGCTCAGGACACTGAGGAAAAGCTTATTCCTGTTTGGAAAAAGTTCAGGAGTTTGGGTCGTATGCCACTTTAAGAATGAGAATCTTCATTCTGTTGGAGATATTAGGAGCTTGGGTTGTATGCCACTTTAAGAATGAGAATCTTCATTCTGTTGGAGATATCAGGAGCTTGGGTTGTATGCCACTTTAAGAATGAGAATCTTCATTCTGTTGGAGATATCATGAGTTTGGGTTGTATGCCACTTTAAGAATGAGAATCTTCATTTTGTTGGAGATATCAGGAGTTTGGGTGTATGCCAATCTTCTGGGAGTCAAGAATGAGAATCTTCATTCTGACGGGGATATCAAGAGTTTGGGTGTATGCCAATCTTTTGGGAGTCAAGAATGAGAATCTTCATTCTGACGGGGATATCAGGAGTTTGGGTGTATGCCAATCTACTGGGAGTCAAGAATGAGAATCTTCATTCTGACGGGGATATCAGGAGTTTGGGTGTATGCCAATCTTCTAGGAGTCAAGAATGAGAATCTTCATTCTGACGGGGATATCAGGAGTTTGGGTGTATGCTAATATACTGAGGAATTATCCTTGGTTGGGGATAAAAAAAAAGTTAACTGTTATCTAGTTGATTCTCAGATTTTAAGGTATCTTGCTGGGGAATCTAGAAAAACCGGATGATTTCCGCTGCGGTTGATAGTTTGAGCTCCGCTGGGGATTGGTAGTTGGTAATCTCGTTTCCGCTAGGGATCTTAATGACGTGCTGTAGAGATTGTGTATGGAAATGGTTTTAAAGATGTCATTCAAATGTGATTGTTGACGGAAAGTTGAGCTGGATCTGAAGCAGTAAGCATCTGGAAAAGAATCAGAGTAAATCGTTGAGAGATTTATTTAAACAGTAAACATCTGGAGATGAATCAGAATAAACCGTCGAGAGATTTATCTGAAACAGTGGAAATCTGGGAGTGAATCAGAATAAACCGTTGAGAGATTTATCTGAAACAACAAAATCTGGAAGTGAATCAGAATAAACCGTTAAGAGATTTATCTGAAACAACAAAATCTGGAAGTGAATCAAAATAAACCGTTGAGAGATTTATCTGAAACAACAAAATCTGGAAGTGAATCAGAATAAACCGTTGAGAGGTTTATTTGAAACAGCAAAATCTGGAAGTCAATAAGAATAAACTGTTGAGAGGTTTATCTGAAACAACAAAAATCTAGAATATCTTCAACTGGAATAAGAATCAGGGAGATCTTAGTGTCGATCTGACTGAGCCAGAGAAGGTCTTGAATTAACTTTGACTGGATAAGAATTAGAAAAATCTTAGAACCGATTTAACTGAGCCAGACGAAAGTCTTGGAATATCTCCAACTTCAACAGATGCTGGGGAAAATAAATCCTGGACTGCTGTTGAAGAGTATGTGTGCCTTTAAACCTTGCTTAGAATGTTTCCGCTGGGGGTTCCTGTTTCGTTGTTTGAGGAGGACTCCGCTGGGAAATGTTGATTTTTGTCTTGAGAGAAATGGAATTTTAGGAGCTTCAGTTGTCCGTTATTCTACTGGGGTACCATCTCTATTGAATTTTGGGAACTTCGATTGTCCGTTATTCTTCTGAAGAATCATCTCTGTTGAATTTTGGGAACTTCGATCGTCCGTTATTCTGTTGAGAAATCATCTCTGTTGAATTTTGGGAACTTCGATCGTCCGTTATTCTGTTGAGGAATCATCTCTGTTGAAGAGGGAAGTTGGATGAACTACTATCTGGTCGTGGTCCAGGCTTCATAGCTTGAATTTCGTGAGAATTTGATTGCATCTTTTCTGAAAGGTAAAGGTTAGTTGCATGACATATATCAAACAATGACGTTCTCAAAATAAATGAGATTACGTTGTATGGTGTCTTGATGTACGGATATGCAATGTTTTCAAGATGATCTCTCGCTGGGGAAAATAAATCCCGAATTGGTGCTGGAGAAAAGAGCTGAATTCTTTGTTTCCGATAGTGAAAATTCTGGCGACTTCAATGGGAAAAAATTCTCAGGAATTCTTGAGGTCGACTTAGCTGGGAAGAGGACATCAGAGATTGAAACTCTGGCTGGGAGTCCTCTTATGCGAAGCATTTTAGAGAGATTTGTCACTGCCCCAAGTAGTGGGTGTTTATGGCTTTTCCAGGAAATGTTCGACTGTATGCAACCCTTTGTTGGGATTGACGTTCAATGCCCTAAGTGACGGGGACAGAGGCTTGCCCCTAGTTACTCTGCACTTTGAGAGATTTCTTGAAATCTTGACTGGACTGGACTGCCCCAGGTGTACTGGACAATGACATGTCATGTCTCTTTGTTGATAGGAGATTTTTCAAATGAAAGTGTCATCCCACTTGAAGTGATTTTGTTCACTGAGAGAGCTTTCGTTCATCGGGTATTCACTGTGTGAATTTCTTCGCTGTCGAACAAATAGCCATATGCAAACAATGATATTCAAATAATGCAAAGTTTATGCTTGTCTTGAAATTTTGAAAATGTGTTTTTTAGCAGAAAACTTTTGTAAGAAAAATTCAACTCAGGATTTAGAGCAAAGCCTTACAGGAGTTAGGATACCTTTTGTAACAATATGCTTTCGAACTAACCCATGCTTCAATTAGGACTTTTGAAAGGTTGTAACGTGGTTTGGTTCACGGTTTAAGAAACAAAGGATAAAGGCTCAAAGTATATTTGTACCCACCCGATCTTCGTGATGTTCTTCAGTCCTAAACTCAGTTAATCGTGCGTTTGAACTCCAAATGAGTTTGGGATGACATTTTGGTGATGGTTCACACAAGTTGAATTTGTTGGAAGGCAGTCATTTTTGCAACATTATTTTTGTTGAGGATTTGTAGTGACCTCTTTCATTCGGTTTATTGTCCCTAATTTTTTCCTGATTGTTCCTGTTTTTTGAGATTTACAGTCAGCGGGATGCCCCAGTTTTCTTAAGCCTCCTTTGTAGGTTTCGACTCAGTGGGCTTTTCTTTCTGAGAGATAATGACTGCCTATGTGATACGGAAACATCACCGTCTTTTGATTCCAAAGGAATATTTTTGATGTCGTTCATTGTATTACAAGACGAGAGTTTGCGACTTTAACATGCTTTTGAATTAACTGAGAGACTATCCTGCCCCAGGTTTTGATTAAAGGTTTCAATTTATGTTAAAACAGAAAAACTTCAACTTCTTTGGCTCGAAGGGGTTGACTAGGGATTATCTTCCTTATAACTCCAGTGTTTAGGATTTGAAAGAAACGCCTGTACATCGTCAGCAAGGTCTGTCCAAAAGCATACTGTATGATATTATGGCATTGTTTTCGTCATCCTCCCTCTAAAGGTTTGTGTCATAAGAGGAATAAAAAGCATAGTTTAAATATAGTGAAAACGAAAAGATGAATTCAAGACAAACATATGCAATGCATTAATGAAACAGAGTTTGACATTAAAAGATAATTGTTTGAGTAACAAAAGAAATTACAAATGGAAATTCAAAATGAACAGAAGCCTCTTTGTTCGAACTTGTCATTTCAGGTGGAGAGCCCTCAGCGGAAGATTTTCATCTGGCCATCTTGTGTGAACTCCAGCATTGTTTCTTTAATCAGATCTTGAATTTTGTTTCTCAATGCCCAACATCTATTGGTGTCATGTTTAGGACTGTTGGAATGATACGCACATCTTGCATTTGGATTGTACCCTGGAGAGGATGTGTTGGGATTCCGAGGGGGGTCCCTTAATACAATCAGCTTGACTTCTAACAAGCATTGCAGCACTTGGGATAATGCATGTTAATCTCAACGAAGCGCTTTTCAGATTTATTTTGCTTACGCCGATTACCCTGTTGACGTTGGTGAGGTTGCTGTTGGGCTTGTGACCCTGAATCAAACTGGTGATGTTTTCTCTCGGCTTCTTGTCTCAAGGGAGGCTGAATGATGACTTGATCTTCAACCCTAGTTGTTTGCCCCATTTGGTTACATCCATCCCGATGCAGTTTGTTGATGAGGGCCCTTAGTTCTTCTTGTCCTTGTGCCAAGTTTTGGATGAGAGCCATCTGGCCCACCAATTGTCCCATCATCTGGATTTTCATTATGGCTATCTCGGTTTGGAGCAGCTCCAACTGATCATCTTTGTTGCTCTCAGGATTCCCCATGATCATGCCCCTAGTGAGGAGAGATTTCACTTTTTCCTGCCCTTTGGATATGTTCAAGAACATCTCTTGAAGTTGAGCGTTTTGAGCCTGGATGTCTTTGATAGTCTTCTCTAGAGCCATCTCTACTGAAATAAACAGTAGGAAGATAAGGAGACCGGAAAGGGAGAAACCTGTCATGATATGTATGATATGTGGATGCATGTGTTCAAGGATCTCACGGGGTAAACACAAGAAAATGTTAGAAATTGAGCATCCTTGATTGGAGAACTTTGTATTGGTGGATGTCTTTCCATGAGAATTAAGCTCACCATATCAAGTGGGTCATAGCCTTTGACTGAAGTTGTTGTACTTGATTTTTGACGGCGTTTGTTTAGAGAAAAAAGAATCCTCTTTCCCTTTGGTAGACATCTGGTTTAACGTGACCCTGCATCAAAGACCCTCGAGATCCTTGAAATGGTTATTGAAAATGCTATGGTATGATGTTATGATGTTATGTACAGATATGCAAAGTAAGCAAGTTTATATACAAATGAATCATATTCACACAAAGCAGACACGTCCTTAGGTTTAGGCTTGCATGGAGTTTGTAGGTAAGTACCCTCTTGAAGTCTAGTCGGCTCAACCTGTCCTAGAAATAGTAACCGGGTTCTAAGGAGCTCAATATCACTGGATGGTTTCCTTGTTCATTGTTTCAATTCAGCCTCTTACCAGCGACCGAAATATTCCAAGGAAACAACCCTCAATGAGTGTAGTATCGAGTATCTATCATTTTTTAGCTCTACACTGAAACCGGTCATCTCACTACGTCCTAATGGCCAAGTTGGTCAAGTAAGGTTCTAAGGTCAGTTGATACTTCACGACACCACGCAGCGTCCCCGTACTCTTCTTGATTCAACTCAAGGGTTACCGGTACCAACCAAAGTGCCACATCAATGTAGATACTGCTTCAACCATGTCGGTATACCTCGCACAGTTCCCTCGTAGTTTATTGCTACTTACCTAAAAGGTGTCCCCAAATTTGGGTGTAGGATTTAAGGCAAACCCAAACAAGGAACCAAAAAATGTAAAGCATACAAATAAAACAAGATAAGCATGTAAAGGTGATCTAAAACCCTAAGGTAACCCCACTTTTATAATAATCCCTAGCAGAGTCGCCAGTTCTGTGATGCGGTGGGAGAACTGACTTGAAGTTTTTGTGTTTCGTTCGCACTTGTGCGGTTAGCAAGAGTCGCCACCGACTTTTCTTTTATCCAAAAGGAAAGGTAAAAAAGCACATGAAAGACCTTTCGAGAATTTTCTCGGGTTCGGGGGGTAGATTATGAAAAAGGAAGGTGTTAGCACCCTTTTCATCCATGGTTTTCCATGGGTTCTTAGTTACTCGTTTAGATCACTTGCTTTTGTTTGATTGTTTGCTTGTGGTGTAGGTTTTGAAAGTATTTTGGAAAGTTTCTTTGTAATGGTTCTCGTCTCTATAAGAACATATACAAAGTTTTGTTTCGAAAAATAGTTCAAAGAGGTGTTTGTGAATCGTGTTTCGAAAAGTGTTTTGAAAAGAGGTTTTGCCATGGTTCTCGTTTCTATAAGAACGTATCCAAAACATTTGGTCTTTTGAAAATGTTTTGAAATGGAAGTGTAGGTGTGAATGTTTTTGTCGTGAGCAAGCGAGTAACTAAGAGCGAATCTATCTACTCGAAAGGTCTTAAGTTGTTCTTTTCTTCTTCCTTTTAATGGTGTTATCTTACCATTAATTAAGTAAGAAGCCCCATCATTTGATGTAAAAGGAGAGGCACGGGTCAATTTTACAATCATTGAAAACAACTTGTGAGACACTCTAGCAATTTTGTAAAGGACGAGATCGTTTTATCGAAGGCAACATCGAGGGTCATCGAGGGACTACGATCTTTGTTTATCGAAGGGTCATTTGATAGAGTGTCGCATATTCGAGGGACATGATTGTATTTCTGAGGCAACAAGCGGGGTTACCCTAGAGGTGCGCGTGTGAGAAGTGTGTTGATTTCAAGTTATTTATTTTTGGCTTAGGTCATCTAGCGATTTATTTTTGAATCTTTCCATACACGCCTAGTTACTACACAATGTACAGAAAGCAATAAATTGCGGGAATTAAAATTCTATGTTATTACAAAAGTATCCGGGAATGGGGGTACAATTGTTACAAATGGGGATGAATCAAATAGCAATAGCAATGTACAAATATCAAATAATACAACCAAATCGAATTTCTTTGCGATTTAACATAAAGCTTTGACAAATTATGAAATAAAGAAATCAATAAAGTATGAAATGCAATGTATTTACTTAAAAAGGAAAAATAAAACTTAATCTAAAGAAAAAATGATTCAACTGAAATCTTGTTATTATGTTTTTGTGAATTTTATTAATTATGTAAACTATCTTTAAAGAAAGAAACTAAATTAAATTAAAATGTTTTTTTAGTGTTTTTATTAAGTGTAAGAAAATTAATAAAAATAAAATGATAAAAGAAAACTAATTAAAAAAATCAAATTAATTTTACAAAATGAAGTTTTAAAAATCATTATTAGCATATTATTAACACAAAGAAATAAAACAAATTAAATTAAATTGAAACAAGAACAAAAGAAAATGGGCTTAAGGGATTTGGATGGAAGGCCCAAAGAGAAAATAATTTGGATGTTTAACAAAATGGAACAGAAAAAGGGGGGATGCTAGCAATCGTATGGGCCTCAGGGCAAACAAACGGAGCCCATTGCCTTAAGCCTTTCATAATTGTTTGATTAGGGTGAAACAGAAAATTAAGGTTTTTGATTTTTGCGCTCACAACGGCGCCCTTCGTCCCTTCGTCCCTTCGTCCCTTCGTCCTTCTCTTGTTCATCTTTCTCACTCTATCCCTGTCCCTCTTCCTAATTCACGAGCAAAACACTCTTTTTGGCCTTTTGATCTCATTCTGATTTACATTTTTTTCAGGAAATCCATAAGTTCTAAAATGAAACCAACTAAAGGGTTTGAAATGAATTCTCTCTGATATTTCTCTCGCCTTCTGTTATCGGAGCAGCCCTCGTTCTCTTCCTAACCATGCTCAGATAATTTCTTTCATAAAAAAGGTGATGTTTTGTCTTGATTTGAATGTTTCACTGTTGTTGTTTTATCTTGTTCGTATTTTTCTGTTAATCAATTTCATTATACCTTGAGATGCAGGAAATGATTTATGGGAAATGTGACGAAATCATACCTTTGGAATTTTTGGAAAATGGAAAGGAATGTGAGATTTGAGCTGATGGTGCTCCTTGGTGACGGGCTTGGCAAGGAGGAGAGAAGAAATGATGACGAAGGATGCACGCTCCTGGTAAATTTTTCTTTTTCTGTCCTTTATGTTGAATGATGATGATGATGCTTCTGAGTCTCTTTCTGTCCTTAGCCCCTTTGGTTCTTGAACTGTTTTTTTGGATTGATACAGTTTGTGAAAGTTAGAGATTTTGTGGCTTTGTATTGAAAATGGTTTTTGAGAATGGTTGGTAATGGTTGGACAGTTTTGGTTTTGATGAGGATGTTGGACTGTTGGGATGTTGATGGTAGTTTGTGATACTTGGTTCTGTTTGTTTTGGTTACAGTTTGAATGTTTTGTGAGTTACAGGATTTGGCTTTTTTGTGAGTGTCTTGTTGACAGTTTGCAGGCTTTGGTTGTGTTTGGTTTGATGACTTTGAAAACTATTTTTTACAACTGGGAGGATGGTTTGAACTGGATTTGAAGTGTTTTGTGATTGTTGGTATTGTTACATGTTTGAAATGTTTTGCAGTTTGGTTATGCAGATTTGAAATGTTTTGAGAGTTGGTTTACAGGTTTTGGTTGCTTGTTATTGGAAGTTTGCAAGCTTTTTATTTTCTTGGTTTGGCCCTGTTTATTACAGTTTTGTTTTTAACTGTTTGGACTTGGATGCTTTTGATGGTTATGTTTATTGAAATGGTTTTGGAGTTTGAAGGATCTTTTAACTATTCTGGTTTGACAGTTTGCAAGCTTTTTATTTTGTTGGGCAGGTTTTGACTTAGGATGTTACAGGCTTGAGAGTTTTTGTTTTGCTATGCAGTTTTTTTTTTCTTTTCAGTTTGACAAAATATTCTCCTCTTCTTCTTACAGTTTTCCTACTGTTATATCTTGGTTGCTTTTCTCTTTGGCAGCCTGTGGGCAGAATAGCAAAGCTGTACAGTTCCAACAAATTAGGTGACCTCTTTCCTCTCTCTCCTCTCTCAATGATAAAAGAAAAATGCTTTTTTCACCTTTTTCTGAAAAGTTTGCCAAAAATCATGGAAAATGATGAAAAGCTTTTGAAACAAGCCCCTTGCTTGTTATTTGGTTTACCATACTGCTGTACTTTCTCTTTGCCTGCTGTTTGTATGCTACTTTGTTTTGCTTGCTTGTATTGCTTGCACTGCTGTCTAGTTTGCCATGTTGCTGTCTAGTTTGCTGCATTGTACTTTGTTTACTTTGCTGGATTATTTGGAATATGTTTTGGCCATGCATTTCTTGTTTATGTTGTTTGGACAGCATGCTGCAGTTTGGAATATATTTTGGCTATGCATTTCTTGTTTGAATAGCTTGCCTCTATTTCTCTTGTTTGTGAACCAAGAAGAATAATATTCTTGTGATTTGAAAATAAGAATGTGATGAATATAGCCCTCTGATTCCAAGTCGCAAACTTTAATGATGAACATTTTTCTCTTTTGAAAATTCTTAACCATGTCCAATTAACTGTACTAATCATTTTTCTGTCTTTTGTTTTTCATGTAAGCGCAAACTGGATGGTGGCAAAGCAGAGGAAGAAAAAGATTCTTTGGCAAGCATGGGAGAAATGGAAGCTTAGTCATCCTTAGGCTTAGATTTCTTCTTTGTAATTTAGAGAGAAATACTCAAACAATTGTACTAATTTATTTTTTCAAATACAATAAGTTGTAAAACTTAAAGCACTTAAATAATAAATTGTATTGTAACAATTTTTGAAGTAAATGAAAAAGTCTTTATGAGATATTCTGATGTTCAATAAAATCCATTACCGTTGGTAACTTGTAATTCTCTCTTTGTGTTTTCACTGATTCTTAAATATTCCTGATTAAGATAATTGAAACTGCACTCCAATAATTCCAATCAAGATAACTTAAATTCCAAGTAATCCAATAACTCTGTAATCTTGCAACTATAATCCAATCAAAATACGCATTGTGTATTTCATAAACAAACAAATGTTTATTCCATAAAAAAGCGAATGTTTTTAAAAGACGCAAATTATCTGGTTAACCTGAATCAAACAAACACTGCCTTTTTCCAGTAATTTTGAGAGAACATGAAAACATGTAAAAATCAATTGAATTTTTGAGAACTCAATTTCTTCTGAGAAATGCGAGAAAAACCCTAATTTTCAAATTAGGTTTCTTGGTGAACAAGTTTCATGTTTTGACACATCTTGATGAAAAATGACCCTTGGCACTTGATTTTGACCAAAAAGTCAGAATTTGACTTTTCGGTGTACAATTGATTTTTAGGTCAGTTGATTGGAAAATTCATCTGTCAATCCAATGCTTTTGAGATCTTTTGAACCTTGTGATTAGGTCAAGATGATGGCATTGAGTCCTTTAATCCATGATTGAACCGAATTTGCCATTGGCTAGGTTAAAAATCAGAAATTGCCCTTCTGCAATCAAAACCCTAAAAATGATCATTTTGCCCTTTTGAAGATCTGATCAAATTTCTTGAGGAGTTGTGGTCCAAACTTGATCAAATGGTTCATATGAGTCTAAAATGTTGTTATGGATAAAAAATTATGAGTTTTGACTGTAAATTAGCCATAGTTGACTTTTTCCCCAATACAACTTATTTTTAGGTCAACTGTCCAATTGACTGGGTAAAAATTTGATTCAAAGCTTAAAACTTGGTATGGGCAATCTTATAAGTCCAAAATGAAGTATGAAAGTCACATAAGGCACTGGAAGTAAAAAAATCCCTGTACGAACTCAAACCCTAATTTCAGGTCATTAGTGCAAGGAGATGTCTTGAGCTGAGCAAACCCTAATCCTGTCTGGAGTCCAGAGTCTTGTGAGGGGAAATCTTGATAAAATGAGAGGGAAAAGTTTGGGGTACAACATGGTGGAAGGTGGATTAAATCAATAGCCTTGGTAGCTCTCTTCTTGGACAACTCCTTAATGAAACTGGCATCCCGACTAACAGCCCTTCCAAGCAACTTTATTCATAACAGTTAAAACAATCGGCCGGACAAATCATCGAGAGAAAACCAATGAAGTCGCCACCGAAATTTTTTTATCCCACCGGAAGAGAAAGTTAAACATTGAGTAAATTTGAGAAGGGTGAAATCAAGGTCAAACGACCGAGAGATACGGGTCAGGGAGTTAATTACGTAAGAGTAAGGTATTATCACCCCTCACGTTTGTGGTACTCCACGTGATCCACTATTGTTGTTCTAATCAAAGAGTTTGTTCTAATCTAAAGCTTACGAGATAAGGACAAAATGCAAGAGGGAATGCATGCAAAAGAAAACACGGAGAAAAGAAGGAATATTTACAAAGTTTTGCTCGCCTGGGCCCCATGACCAAATGCATACGTATCACTTTTAAAGAATCAGTGCATCGTAGTTCAGCTTAAAATTTTCCATTTGTTTTGTGTTTTTTATGAACAATATTAATTTCGCTTCCTACCGTAACTCGGCCGTTTGAGACTCACACGTTGGCACATGAATGAATTCACACGTTCTATCTGGAAAGATATTTTCAAAAGAAAAATGCCCGAAGGCGGATAATGCTACATTCGTGCTCTAGCAAGTAGACATGGTACTACCCAACCCTTGGGGATTTACGCGTCGTATTGCGCATAGTAGAATTAACACATCCTTTTGAGAATTTCAAAGAAAGGCCCGAAGGCGAAAGAAGTTTGCATTGGTTTATGTTTTTTACATCGAAAAAGGATTTAAGAGATATTAGATGTTTTATGCATTTGCCAAAAAAAGGTTTTAGTCTTAAGAATGCAAAAGGAAAAGAAAATGTCTAAGGGAAACTATCTATCTCTATCATTAATGTTATCATACAATTATTGATCCCTAGGTTGAGGTTTGAAAAGGAAATCTCTACCTATGCTAGCATGCATGGATTACGATCCTAATGTCTAACTTGCATCGAAATGAAACAAAAAAATCCTAAGGGAGCATACAAAGGTGACAACCTAATGAAAAGAATAAGCACAAATGCCTTCAAACAAAGTCGAGTCGAAGCCAAAACAAAACTGAGTGCGAGCTAATAGCAAGGAAAATATCCAATGGATCTCAAAGTGGGAGTAAGGAACTCTTTCCACTTGATTTGCTTGAGAATCGACATCGAGTAACAAATCGGAGCATCAATATCGAGCAACATGAGCTAACATCATTGAAACGAATGATAAAGTGTGGGGGATAATTTGGTCCATTTTCCACTTTATTTGACTCAATGGAAAAGAATAGGCACGGTCCAAAGCATCAATGCGTAACGTGAGCTAAGAATGACACTGACTAGAATACGTGGGGGTCGATTTCATATCCTTTTTTCCACTTATTTAACTCGATAGCAAGCATAAACTAAAAGGGAAATGGGATGGGAGTGGAATTTGCCTTGATCGAGGTCTTTTTCACACAAGAAAACACAAACATAACTTCTTTTTGAGGACTTTGTGCAAACACAGACATCGCCTCCTTTGAGGAATTTAAACAAATTTCCCATCTAAAGTAGGGACTCCCAGTAAAGCACCTCTATTCCTACTTCTCATGGCAAGGAAAGCGGTAAATGATACAAAAAATTAAACTAGAAATAGAATAATACCAAACAAACAAAATTTCGTAGAAAGCAAGCAAAAGAAGAGGAACTCGAAAAACTTTGAGCAAGCTAGCATCAACAACACAATAGTCAGAATCAATATTCAATATAAGAATCAAATTCCATAATGCAAAAATTAATCGCAAGCGATTAGTGCATCATGTCAAGCTACACAAAACAATGCTACACAAGAAAAGAATAATCTGAAAAATATGTCGTGTGATGAATCACCTTCCTAAACTTGCACAAGGCCACAAGATGAGTTAGCAAATAACAAGGAAAATTAATTGTAATAAAACATTCAATATCACAACTCAAAATGATATATTATCATGAATGAAGCAAAATCGAACAAGCAATGAAGTCACAAAACTAATTCTCGGGCAGCCAGGACATCATCTCATGAATCACATAAAATATCAGTTTAAAATCGTCACAACTCAATGCACATGTCCCACAAATACCATGGAAAGTATAATCATGCATGAGTAAACAATTTGATCGCACTTGAAGCTCAATTTACAAAATCGAGCAGCATGGTATTGAATCATGTAGCCACTTGAATAATCGCGTTAAAAGTGATAAAACTCAAATTCAATGGTCAACAATCGAACAATTAAGCGTAAACATGCATTATATGAATATTAAATCACAAGGTACATGTTAAAAGGAAAACCGGATGACATTGTTTCCATTCACAAAATGCATGAAAAGTTGTTTCAAAATCAACTGAAATTGATACCAATGCACCTTAATCATCCAATTAAAGACAAATATGCATTAAGCACGAATTAAATCTCAATCAAAGTGAATTTTCACAAACGGGACAAAACTACACCGTTTCACAAAATTTCTCAGAAAATCGTATCGAAATCGATAATTCTCATCACTAATGATCAACAAACGCATAAATACTATCAAGTAAGCATCAAACGATATTTGAAATGCAATATACAAGGTACTTGTACTATTCAGGAAGCAATGGGCACATGTATCGATATCAATCAAAAATTAAATTCGAAACTCACAGATGGATACAAAAATATGTTCACTGATTCATGTAACGCCGCTTAAATACCACAAGTACTTTGTATCAATTAAATCTGTATTAATGCAATAGTTTTTTATCACAAATAACACAATTCATGAGTTGACACAACTAATTGAATCAAAAGTTTTAATGTCGAAAAAACTTAAACCATCACCAAACCGATTCAAAAAACTTAACACATGAAACTCATTAATCCTCAACAAACATTTGATCGAAAACGAAATCGACACGCAAAATCAATTGAACAAAATCAACACATTATTTCTACCCACAATACCTATCGAATCCGCACAATTATCATCAATTCAACAAAGATCTATCAAACTCCATATTTTATCATCATCATCAATGTCAATTAAACTCCAATTTCAAGATCTAAAATAATATTCAACTCCTAAATTAAATTAAGCATAAACCTAAAATCAATTATCAAGATAAGCACTTAAATCAAATGGAGATTCAAGAACTATTATAGGAAAATAGATCGGATCAAAGAGTGGAGGAGATTACCGGAAATATCGACCGAAGACAGAAGGATTATGCGGGGAATATGACGGGAAAAAATGATTATGTTGCGCTCATGGTGCAAGCTTCAAGCGGGGGGGGGGGGGGGGGGATTAGCGCCGGAAGTTGCGGCAGAGGAAGGAGAAGACAGATGACTGTAGATCGATAGATAGTGGTGGCGAATAGAAGGTGTAAGGGTGGAAGTCGGCAATCTGGTGGTGTAAGGGTGATGACTGGTTGGTTTGAGGGAATGGCGGGCGCAAGCTTGGGGGAAGAAAAGAGGAGCTTCTTGAGTCTTAGATGGAGAGAGCAATTTGAATATCTTATGCAATTTGTGGTTTTTTATGAAAAATGAACTCTGCCCCTTCTCAATTTTTGATCTCAAAAATATATGGACACCTCATTAAGCCCTGTTTGGATTGTATAATTGCTGATTTTTCAGCTTATTTTGTGCATAATGCAAGATCGAACCCCAAGCTCATCACAATCGGTGCGAAATCTTGACGTGTGACTTGAAACAAAGATATCTATGACGAAATTTATGACGTGGTATCGAAAGAATCATTCTGTTATGATGAAAATCGAGAAAGTTATAGTGCCCTGAATGGTGAGAAATCAGTACTAAAATTTACAGTGCGGATTTTTATAGCTTATTTTGTGTCGGCGTGCAAAGAAACCACAAGCTCATGACTTTCAATGCGGATTCCTGACGTGCAATCTGAAACCAAATCTCCAGTGATGAAATGTACCACATCGTGCCTAAATAATCATTCCGATACGATAAAAATTGAGCAAGTTATGATTTTTCGAATGGCGAGAAACAACGTACTTATTTTTCCGTATTGAAATTTTCAGCTTATTTTCATGTGCACTTTGGGAAACAAGCCATAAACCGGAGCCTTCGAAGCATAATCCAAACATGGGACCTGAAACAAAGTTGTAGGTCATAAAAATTTTCATCTCACACTTCAAGAATCGTCCAAGTATGATAAAAATCGAGAGAGTTACAATTTTTACAATATCAAGAAACAATCTGGTGGAAACCCAATTCAGAGTGCAGTGTTCTCTAGTAATTCGCACTTTCGGAGATCTTTTTGCAAAGAATTAACTTCTAACCCTAACTTATTAATTGAAGATAAAATCAAGGATTTTTTTCAAAGAGCCATCCAAAAATGTTGAACCAAGCGAAAGTTATGATTTTATGAACATCAGATAAACAACAGTCCAGCACAATATTTTCATTGTTTTTGCACCGTATTTCTTCAGAGTACTCGCACATTTGTAGATTTTCCTCAATGAATTAGCTTCCGAGCCAAACACGAAGATTGAAGGAAATAACAAGACAGTTCAAATGCTCCAAGAACCAATCAAAGATGATTTTCCAGTCAGGAGTTATGAATTTTTAAGCATCCAAAAACCGATGAAGCGGTAAATCCACTGTACAATGCATTTTAGCTATTTGGCGATTTAGAAAATCTTCCTCACAAAATTAGCCTTTGATCTGAATAGATGAATTAGAGAAGATCTAAAGAAGGTTATGAGGACTGAAGAATCATTCGTAAACCATTTTCCGATCTTAAGTTATGAATTTCTGAGCTTAAAATGCACAATACTAAATTTTTGTCTGCATTGTCTCAAATCAATTGAAACACTTGACTTTCTGCACAATCCAGAGCATGTTGGAACGCATAAGAACTTGATATGATAATGACTCAATTATTTGTTGATGGGAAAACTAGGAACGCATGTGGCATGCATTTGAATGCGAAAAACCTTGAATTCTACTTAACAGAACAATCAATTTGCACAGTGCTTTTCATAGAGAAAAACCTTGATTACATAAGTATAGACCCTATGACATGTATGTATGCATATGATGATGAAGTATAAGAAAATTAGGGTTAAAATGAAGAGGAAATTTTTTTGGGTGTAACACCCGCCTTTATGCAATCTTCTTTAACCAGAGGGTGAAATTGGCGGTAGCCTTTTGAACAATCAAGGTAAAAGAGGATTGAATACTTAATAGAACCGTAACATTTACACTCTGAAGACTGTCAAATATTATTATATATTTTTTTGTATCTTTTATTTTTATTTTTTAATAGTGGTTATCGGGGGTGAATGTATGTTCGATCAGTATTAGACACATAAAAGAACAAAGATTAGATGTACATGTCCAATAAAGATTTAGGACACATACAACAAAATACTTGGTTAATAATAGACTCTAACAACCAACACTCGAAAAGATCGTCAGGCGAAGGTGAAACATACCAACAAAAAGAAACATCGGGTGAAGGCGAGCCTAAATAACATGAGAGAACGCCAGGTAAAGGTGAAACTTATCAAACAAAAGAAAGATCATCGGTCGATGGTAAACCTTAACAAAAGAAAATTTCATCGGGAAAAGGTGAAACTTAACACACGGAGGGAACGTCGGGTGAAGGCAAAACTACCAAGCCAAAAGAACTTTGGGTGAAGGCGAACCATACAAATGAAAGAAATGCCGGATGAAGTCAAACCTCATCAAAAAGAAAGGACTTGGGGTGAGGGTGAACTTAACAGATGAAAAGGACGCCGGGCAAAGGCGAACATAACAAGCCCAAATAATTTAAGGTGAAGGCGAAGCTTAACAAGCCGAAGAACTTCGGTGAAGGTGAAGCTTAAAAATGAGAAGAATGTCGAGCAAAGGTGAACCATGTAAGAACAAGATTCGGTTCTGAAATATCATCTCTGAGTTTGATGATAACAAATGAGTACGTTTGCATGCACAATTTTGATACTCTAATGTTTGTTATTGTTGAGTACTTAACAAACAAGTTATGCTTCTGATGGATGGCGTGGCCAAGACATTGGAAGACAATTAGTTTCCCTTTTGCGCTACATATGTTTTGTGGAACAGTAGAAAGACACACCAGAAAGATCTGAAGTGTAAGCTCTGATGTTTCTCTAAAGAAATCAGTCACAAGATTTAAAGCTAAAAGTTTCTACTCAGGTCCAGATGCTGAAGACTCATGTTTCTGAAGACAACGGGTTCTAAAGAAACAGTCAGAAGATCTGAAGACATAAGTTTCTACTCAAGTCCAGATGCTAAAGACTCGAGTTTATAAAGACCCGAAGTTATAAAGATAAGGGTTCTAAAGACCAATTGCCGAAGACTCTAAAGACAAAAGTTCTAAAGATTCTAAAGACTTGAAGTTATAAAGACCCAAGGCTCCAAAAAACGATTCTCACAACCAAGTGCTGAAGACTCTGGATACTTGAAGTTCTAATGACCTTATGTTATGTTATTGCTTCTAAACTCATGCTCGCAGAAGCCTTTGAAGTGCAGAAGGAAAGAAGATAACGTTAACATGGTACAAATAGTACATGGTATAGTCAACGTTTCATTCCACAACCATGAAAGGACGGACGCGTCGCACGATCTTATCCCCCACGTTACTATTCAAGCTGCCAATGTTTCTGGAAAGCCAAAGATTACCCCTCAACGGATATATTGTTTTATTGTATATATAAAGGCTTGAAGACTAAGAGAGAAATCTGTCAATTAATTGAATAATCACACGCAAACGTTGTTCATATATTTCATATTATTAAGTCACTGTTCTTAAAATAGTTTACATATTTAGCTTGTGTAGAAGTAAGAAATTAGTAAACTAAACTTGTATTCAAACGATTGTTTGATTTTCCTTAAGGGATAGGTTAGGTTTGTATCCTTAAAAAGTCTAGGACTTGTGAGTTTTAGAGATTGTTAGTCACTTGCGGGTAGCTTGTGCATTATAATAATCAAGTTGATTATTGTTTGATATTCCTTAAGGGACCAGGTAGGCATGTATCCTTAAGAAGTCTAGGACTTGCGAGTCTTAGAGGTTGTTAGTCACTTGTGGGTAGCTTTAGAAAATGGTAATCAGTTTGGTTATAGTGAATTAAGTCCTCGATTTAGTGAGTCCAAATCACCTTGACGGGTGGATTAGACTAGCTTGATAATTTTCAAGTGAACTAGTATAAACATACATTGTTCTTTACTTCATGTTCTTACTTATTGTTATTATCAAGAGTGAAGGAAAAAGGATTTTAACTTAAAGGGGAATATTTTTAAAGAAAAGTTTTTGTTTTAAAAACCCAATATAACCCCCTTCTTATGTTTTTCACACCTTCAATTGGCTTCAGAGCTCCAGTTCAGAGGAGATAAAAAGTTTAAAGTTTTATCAACACTTAACAGTGTCCAACACCGATCCATTGTGTGTGAAAAACTAATGGCTACACCCACTTCTACTATTGATAATAGGGATAATGATAGAGATCACTATAGTTCAAAACCTCCTATGTTTGATGGGGAGAAATTTGACAATTAGAAGGATAGAATAGAAAGTTATTTTCTAGCATATGACTAGGATCTGTGGTACTTGGTAGTTGATGACTACACTCACCCAGTAGTCGATAAAGGTCATAACATTGCAAGAAGTGCAATGACAGAAGCACAGAAGAAAGTATATATAAATCACTAAAAAGCAAGAACCATTATTCTAAGTGATATTTCATATCATGAATGTGAGAAAATCACAGATAGAGAGACTGCAAAGTCTATCTTTGATTCTCTTGAGATGACACATGAAGGCAGCACACAAGTAAAAGAAACAAAGGCTCTAGCCTTAATTCAAAAATATGAAGCCTTCAAAATGGAAGACGACGAATCGGTGGAAACAGTGTTTTCAAGATTTCAGACTCTTATGGCAGGACTTAAGGTTTTGAATAAAGGTTACTCCACTGCAGATCATGTTAAAAAGATTATCAGAAGACTGCCTGTCAAATGGAGACCAATGGTAACTGCTTGAAAATTGGAAAAGCATTTGAACAACACCTCTCTTGAGGAGCCGATTAGCTCTTTAAGAAGTGATGAAATAGAGATGGAATAAGATGAACCTCAGAAGAAGGTAAAATCAGTTTCTCTAAAGTCTACTTCTTGGAAAACCATTTCTTTTCAAGATAAGGGAGAATCAAAAGAATCTTAAGAAGATTTAGATGATGATGAACTCTCTCTGATATCCATAATAATAGGTCAAATCTGGAAGCAAAGATAAAGAAATTCCAGAGGTCAACAAAGGACATATGGAAGAGGTGAATCCACTTCCAGTCAGAGTAATGCTTCTGGAAAAGAATTTACTTGTTTTGAATGCAACGAGCCTGGACATTACAAAAATGATTGTCTAAAGCTTAAGAAAGACAAGAAGCCTAAGAAGGTTTACAAAGATTAGAAGGGTCTCATGGAAACATGGGATGTTTCAGAATCAGAAGATGAAGATTCTTATGAAGAGCACGCAAACATGGCATTCATGGCCAAGACTAGTAAGGGAGAACAACATCAAAAGACAAACTGACACTTAACTATGAGTCAGACTTTGATGACAACAAAAAGGTACTTTCTTTCTTATTTCATTCTGAACTTGAAATTGGTTTATCTGATTTAATGAAAAGGTATAAATCCCTTCTAAGTAAACACAAAATCTTGAAAAAGAGTTTTGTAGCTACTTTTGAGAACACTACTATATATGAGAAAAATATTTCTGACTTAAATGGAAGACTATTTGTTTTAGAAAAATTAAACATCACTCTGAAAAGTAAAGTGTCTAGATTAAAAGAAGAGATTTTCTCTAAAACATATGTTACTGACGAAGTAATCAGATATGATAAATATTTTCAACACTTCCTTGCTAAAAGCATATATATAAGCAAAATGGATTCAATGATCTATAGTGTTAGTAGAAATAGAAGCAGAGGCTTGGGATATTCAGGACCATCAAAGAAAATTGATGAGACTCTGAATGTTAAACCAAAATCTCTTTCTGATCATTAGTGCTTGTTGGCAGAGATTTGAAATGTCCAAAACATGAAGGTTATGATACTACTGTAGCACAAATACAAACACAAAAGGAAACTTCTAAGCCAAAGTATCATGCACAAATTTCCCATGATCATCCTGTTGCACAAAAGTCCAAAGGTGTCAGAACCTCTGGAACATCTAACAAAAGAGGACCTAGAAAGTGGGTACCTAAGGATCAGATAATCTACATTACAGATTTCCTTGAAGGCACCACTGAAACACCAATCATGGTACATGGATAGTGGATGCTCGTGACACGTGACAAGCAAAAGGAATATGTTCCAAGACTTGGAACATAAGTCTGGAGGCATTGTTGGGTTCAAAGGAAATTAGAAGGGAAAGATCATTGGCTTCGAAATGATTGTCAAAGTCGTGTGAAAAGCTTGCAGATGTGACTATAAGGTTCACTGATCCAAAGGAGAAGATTCAAGAAGATAAAGAATCATAAGCTCCTTCTTCTGATGTTGTTGATAGTCTTTCTAATCAACCTCAACCAAGGAAGAACATAATCACATCCTCTTATCCTAAAGATCTCATTCTTGGAAGTAAAGATGCTCCTGTCAGAACAAGATCGACTCTCAAACCTTCTGATGAAGTGCTTCTGGGTTTAGTTTCTTTAATAAAACCTACATCTATTGAGGAATCCCTTCTAGATAAGGATTGAATTTTGTCTATGGAAGAAGAACTGAACCAATTCTCAAAGAATGATGTATGGGATCTTATTCAAAAACCTAAAGGTGTCCACGTCATTGGAACCAAATGGATGTTTAGAAACAAGCTCAATGAGAAGGGTGGAGTTGTCAGAAACAAAGCACGACTATTTGCACAAGGTTATAGTCAACAAGAAGGAATAGACTATACATAAACATTTGTACCAGTCTCCAGGTTAGAAGTTATTCGCTTGTTAGTTTCTTTTTCTGTAAATCACAACATCATCCTTTATCAGATGGATGTTAAAAGTGCATTTCTGAATGGTTATATTTCAGAAGAAGTGTATGTCAAACAACCTTCTGGCTTTGAAAACTCTAATAAATCAGACTTTGTTTTTAAACTAAAGAAATCTCTTTATGGCTTGAAACAAGCTCCCAGAGCTTGTTATGACAGATTGAACAATTTTCTTTTAAATAATAAGTTTACCAGAGGAAAGGTTGACACTACACTCATCTACAAAAAATTCAAAAATGATATTCTAATTGTCCAAATTTATGTTGATGATATTATTTTTTGTTCTGCTAATCCATCCCTCTGTGAGGAATTCTCTAAGTTAATGCAGGCTGAATTTGAAATGAGCACGATGGGGGAATTAAAGTATGACATATTTCATTGTAGCAAAGACTCCAATGCATCCAACATGTATTCTGGGGAAAGAAGAGGTAAGTGGAAATGTATGTCAGAAGCTCTATCGTGGTATGATAAGCTCTTTTCTATATTTGACTGCATCTAGACCTAATATTTTATTCAATGTCCATCTTTGCACTAGATTCCAATATGATCCTAGGAAATCTCATTTAACTGATATTAAGAGGATTATAAGGTATTTAAAAGGAACCACTAACCTTGTCTTGATGTATGAGGAAACATCAGAGTATTCTCTTTCTGGTTTCTATGATGCAGACTACGCTGGAGATCGACTAGAGAGGAAAAGTACTTTTGGAAACTGTCAGTTTCTAGGCCAGAATTTGATCTCATGGTCAAGCAAGAGGAAATAAACAATTTCTCTTTCGACAGCAGAAGCAGAGTACATATCAGCAGCACTGTGTAGTACTCAGATGCCATGGATGAAGAATCAGCTAAAAGATTACCAGATATATGAGAGTAACATTCATATCTTTTGTGATAATATTGCCGCTATTTTCTTTAGTAAGAATCCTATCCTACACTATAGGGTTAAACACATAGAAATAAAACATCATTTTATTAGAGATTATGTTGATAAAGGGATCCTATCTTTAAAATTTATAGATACAGACCATCAGTGAGATGATATTTTTACAAAACCCTTAGCCGAAGATAGATTTCTGTTTATTCTAAAGAATCTGAAAATGGGTCTATGTCTAGAGTAAGATTTCATTATAATCAAAGATGTTTTAGTCATAGTCTAAATGGATAAAATTCGGACTTAAAAAAAATACTTCTAATTTGTTTTATCTCAGTCTTCAGAAGATGTTTCAGTTAGAAATGTTCCTAATCAGATGGAAATCTTTGTGATTTTCCAGATGCTGAGAATATCAAACGCATTACCTAAATAGACTTAGTGTATATCACACTCTACCTAGGTTATACATGAGCAATTATTGTTTCTTTAAATTGATTAATCATGATTACATTTATTAACTACTCCTCTCCAATATGTCTTGGGAATAGTCGTTTCATGTCATACTCCTATGCCTTTGTCTGATATTCCCTGTCGTGTTCCTATTAAATGTTTTTGTGTTATTTCACCTTAACATTTGATCTACTTCTTATTTCATTTCCTTCTTTTATCAGTCCTTGATGTCATTTGAGTGTTTCAATTGTCTTACTTCGTGAACTGCTTGACTGACTATTTATATCTCTTGTCATCTATAGTCATTCATCAAGTCCTTATCCTTGTATCATCTTCAACTATCTCTTCTCTTTAAACTTGTCTGCATACCATGGTTGTTAGAACCTTTCAAGGAGATGAAAATCTTTTGGAGATAATCAAAGAGAAAAGACCCAACTAAATATCCAACGATGGTTTCCTCAATGGGTTTATTGAAAATTAATGATGGTATGGGTATGAAACAATACTGATAGGTCATATTTAACCTAACCTCTTAAAGATTTTCTGGCTTCACGTTTCTGTCAGTCCTGATGAAAACGTCATTCATACTTAAATCTTTAGCATTCTGATTACCATCACTCACTCCTCCATTGGTGAAGCCATCCAGATTCCACCTTTACCCAACTCTTGCATGAATGTTAATATGTTTCCAAATGTTCGTAACTCTTCATTTGGATATGAGCCCCTTAATTTAGATCATTTGAAACCACTTGCAAAAATCTGGTTTCAGTTCCTATTGAAAAATCTTTATCCCAGAGGAGAAGATCTTGATAAAGTGTTTCCTAGGGATATGTGTCTTCTTTATTTCTTCCGCAAGAGTATTCCAATTCATCTTTCGGTAATAATATTCAATCATTTGAAGCTATCAATCTTAGCATTCAGGAACTCTAAAAAATAATTCATTTTGTATGGACATGTATTGGTTGAACTGTTTGAGTTAGCAGGTATAATTGAAATTGTTCAAAGAAATATGTTCATTAGAGGAAATGCTCTATTTTATGAGAGTTATGATGTGTTTGGAGTTTAGATAGATTTCCTTGTCTATGTTCATTCTGTTGTGATCTTCTTCGAATATCAATGAAACTTCTTATCTTTTCTGGTTATTTCTTCTGGTTTTTATGTTTTTCACACATAATTACATTTTGATTATGACAAAAGGGGGGGGGGGGGGGGTAATTAAATGAACTTAATTTTGATTTCAATAATCAAGTTCTGGAAAATGTTCTCTAAAAATAGTTGCTTACATTCTAACCTAGTTAAACTTATGTTTCTGTTAGAATTGTTTTTCTTTTTCAGGAATCATTAGAACTTTGATTAAAGAAAAAGATCTGAAAGAATTATGCATGGCTTATGTCTAACCTATTGGCTTCAGACTCTAAAGATGTTTTTCAATTCATAATCAAACTCCAAGAAGTGAAGTCTGGAATCAGATTCCAAGAATTGAGAATCTGGAAGCTATCTTAGTGACATTAAAGTTTCAAAGATTTCAATTTGATTTCATTCTCATTGGCATATAAAGTCAATACTCAATAATAAGAATTTCTAATAAATCAAGATCTCAATTGTTCTATTGTAATCAAGATCTCAATTTTACCATTGGAATCCAAAGTCAAGATCTCGATATTTGATCTATCGAAACCAGGGGGAGTTTTACTCAAATGGTTTAGAGTCAGGATATTCGATCTTCATCAAGTCATTGACTCAGGGGGAGTGTCATAAAAAGGAAAAGTATTCCTTACCTTTCTATTTTCACTTTTTCTGATTATAAGAACAAAATTGTGTCATCAAAATACATAGTTTTGTCATCATCAAAAAGGGGGATATTGTAAGAACAAGATTTGGTTCTGCAATATCATCTCTGAGTTTTGATGATAACACATGAGTATGTTTGTATGAACAATTTTGATACTCTAATGTTTGTCATAGTTTAGTACTTAACAAACAGGTTCTGCTTCTGATGGATGGTGTGGCCAAGACATTAGAAGAGAACTAGTTCCGCTTCTACGCTACACATGTTATGTTGAACAGTAGCAAGACATTCCAGAAGGCTCTGAAGTGTAAGCTCTGATGTTTTTCTAAAGAAACCAGTAAGAAGATATGAAGACATAAGTTTCTACTTAAGTCCAGATGCTAAAAACTCGTGTTTCTGAAGAAAAAAATTTATAAAGAAACAGTCAGAAGATCTGAAAACTTAAGTTTCTACTCAAGTCCAGATGCTAAAGAATCAAGTTTGTAAAGACCCAAAGTTCTTAAGATAAGGGTTCTAAAGACCAAGTGATGAAGACTCTAAAGACAGAAGTTCTAAATATTCTAAAGACCCAAGGCTCCAAGAAAAGGTTCTCACAACCAAATGTTGAAGACTCTGAAGACGCAGTTCTGAAGACTCTGAAGACTTAAAGTTCTGATGACCTTGTGTTATATACTCGCTTCTAAACTCATGCTCGCAGAAGCGTCTGAAGTACGGAAGGGAAGAAGATAATGTTAACATAGTACAAATAGTACATGGTACAATCAACGTTTCATTCCACTACCATGAAAGGACAGACGAGTTGCACGATCTTGTCCCCCACATTATTGTTCAAGCTACCAATGTTTCTGGAAATCCCAAGAGTGCCCCTCAATGGATACATTATTTTAGTGGATATATAAAGGCTTGAAGACTAAGAGAGAAAGCTGCCAATTCATTGAATAATCACGCGCAAACGATGTTCAGAGCTTTCATATTCTTAATTCACCGTTCTTAAAATAGTTTACATATTCAGCTTGGGTAGAAGCAATATCTTTGTAAACTAAACTTATATTCAAACGGTTATTTGATTATCCTTAAGGGACCAGGTAGGTATGTATCCTTAAAAAGTCTAGGACTTGCGAGCTTTAGAGGTTGTTAGTCACTTGTGGGTAGCTTATGCATTGTTATAATCAGGTTGATTATTGTTTGATATTCCTTAAGGGACCGGGTAGGTCTGTATCCTTAAGAATTCTAGGACTTGCGTATCTTAGAGGTTGTTAGCCACTTGCAGGTAGCTTATATAATTTGTAATCAATTTTGTTATAGTGAGTTAAGTCCTCGATTGAGTGAGGCAAAATCACATTGGCGGGTGGACTATACTAGCTTGATAATTTTCAAGTGAACTAGTATAAACATACATTGTTCTTTACTTCCTGTTTTTACTTATTGTTATTATCAAGAGTGAAGGAAAAAATATTTTAACTTAAAGGGGAACATTTTTAAAGAAAAAAGTTTGTTTTAAAAACCCATTTCAAACCCCCCATTTCTTGTGTTTGCATAACTTAACACACTGAGGGAACGTCGGGTGAAGGAGAAACTACCAAGCCAAAAGAATATTGGGTGAAGGCGAACCATACAAATGAAAGAAACGTAGGGTGAAGGCAAACCTCATCAAACGGAAAGGACGCCAAGTGAGGGAGAACCTAACAGACAAAAAGGACGTTGGGTGAAGGCGAACCTAACAAGCCTAAAGAACGTCGGGTGAAAGCGAAGCTTAACAATCCAAAGAACTATGGGTGAAGGCGAAGCTTAAAAATTGAGAAGAATGTCGAGCGAAGGCGAACCTATCACACGAAAAAATGTCATGTGAAGGTGAAACTATCAAATGAAAGAACGCTAGGTGGAGGAGGACTTAATAAGCCGATAGAACACCAAGCGTAGGCGAAAATCAACCAACGAAACGGATGTCGGGCGAAGGGAAACCTTATCTAACAAAAAGAAACGTTGGGTGAAGGTGAAACTTAACAAGCGAAAATAGTGTTGGGTGAAGGATAAATTCATCAAAGGAAATAAACGTTGGGTGAAGGCAAAACTTAAGAAGAGAAAATAGTGTCGGGGGAAGGCAAAACTTAACAAACGAGAGAACGTCGGGTGAAGGCAAAACTTACAAATGAAAGAACGTCGGGTGAAGGCGAACCTTGGCAAAAGAAGGAATGTTGAGTGAAGGTGAACCTATCAAACAAAAGAACATCGGGTGAAGGTAAACTTACTAGAGATAAAAGATACATGTCTGGTCAGAGTTAGACATATACATGAAAGAGACCAACCAAAGATGTCTATAACAAAAGATTCCCGAAAAAAGGAGAACCTATAATGACAAGAAGACTGGCCGAATATAGACTCTTGAGGGAAAAACACTAATCAGGAGAGGACTTATTGGGGATTCCCATATACACTAGACCTGGATAGACTGTCGATCAAAGGCGAACTTTAAAATGGAAAAGCAACCAACTGAAAGTGCTCTAGACAAGACTTTCCAAAACACATTAGACTTTAAGGGGTCTTGCATAGGAAAAGGGGAAATTTACAATTCACTAGGGAAAAGGGAAATATCAAAGACCCGATTGGTGGTAAACCAAAACAGACTCCATTGGGGAAACTGGTCAAGACTCCCACAAGACAAGACACGTAATATGAAGTGAATATCTGGGAACACATCAATTGCAAAAAATCCTAGGGAATAACATCACGAGGATTATTCAGCTTTGAGTACATAACATCTGGTTATGTTAGGTGCATAGCATAACTGGCTTATACTTTAATGCATGTTTGAATTTTTACAGTGTAATGCTCTATAAAATGGAAATGCTACGTGTTTTGGTAGATGCAATGTAATGATATATGTCCAGTGATGCATGTTTAGTGTTTCACTGGGGGAAAGCACAACAATAACCAACTATTGGTAAGACAAAGAACTTTTGAACAATTATCCTTGCACATCGGGTCTTCTAATGAGAATAATTAACCTGAACTTAATTGGGAGATTGCAAATTTGCAACATCAACTTCCAAGGACCGAGATCACCGGGAAGAAAACTCTTGGGAGGAATACTAAAAAAATAAATTCCAATCCATAAAGGTTCTTGAACTCTGATTAAATTCTTAATTTCCTGGGGAACATATCCATTGTCTCCTATTAGGACGAGGAGAGCTTCGTTGGGAATGGAAACTTTCTCTCGTAGAGTTTCTTGATGAAGATAACTTCTACTAAGGATAATGAGAATTCTTGCATCAAAAGAAAACCAATATCAAACCACATTGGGGACTCCACCGCTGGGATAAAAATCTTCACTTGGTGAAGATGAAATAATCTCTGAACTAGAAACTTGAGGTTCACAAGTCCACCGAGGAATATCTCAACAATCTTCTATCACTAGGGATACAAAATATTTTGACTAGTACTCCTATGTATACACCACACTGGGAAAACATGATCTTGGATGATTTTCATCACCACCATGATTTACTGGGAAAAAGAAAACTTTCTCCGATGGAGAAAAGAGGAAATTTAATCAAGATAATCCTCAAAACTCGGCACCAACTAGGGAGAATGCCACATTTTCCACTGACGAACTGAAAAGCTCTTAATAGTAATCTCGCTAGTACAGGCTACACTGGGAAAGTTATCTTTGCAGAATTCATGCCAACTAGGACTTATACTGGGGAAAGAAATCACTTCCCAAGGCATAACAACCTCCTTCATGGGGAAACTAATCAGAATCTGCCATGGGTAAACGAAAATCTCCTCAAGAAACCTTGACATGGGGAAGAAGATGCAAACTTCAAGGAGAAGATGAGTTCCAACCTCATTGGAGAAGTAGATGCAAACTTCACGGAGATATATTCAGAACCTCCAATCAGTAAATAAAGTGATTCTTCCAATCTCTGAAAGAAACAAATTATGCTGGGAATGGAGACTCTGTTTAGGCAGGGTTACTCCTTAACTGGGGATAAGGAATTTTGTTTTAAGAAAACAACCATATCATTAAGAAACTCGTGTTGGTCACAATCAGACATTTCTTTGTACATTTACGGGTATGCTCCTTGTCATGAATGGCCAACACTACCTACAAAAAGGGAAATTAAAACAATAACATGCCCCAGGTATGAAATGGAAAACTTAGTCATCATCCCAGACACCAAAACTCAAGAAATTTTAGATATTTATATCATGTGCTATAAAGCTTTAATGATTTTAAATGCTAAGTTTATCAAAAATGTTGGACGTCTTTTGCAAACAAAATAGTAAAAATAAAAAACCAAGAGGCATAATTCAGACAAAAAGAGTTTTATTGATTGATTGGCCTATAAATAGGCATTTACATCAAGAAGAAATTCCTGAAAACAAATAATCGCATACAAAGCATACAAAGGGAGATTACAGAGATGACAATGTGAAGGCGAATTTATCGGGTTCCGACTATGTTATGACTCTTATAACCTCAAAGATCCTTAGTATCTTACTTTCTGAAAAATCTTATTGGATTAATTCCTTACCCTTCCAAGCTAGCCAACAACAGTATGGAATGATAACACATATGCAAAACAGACCGTAGTCATTCGCTTTAAATCCCTAACTTTTTCCTGGATCGCCCTTTCGGGTTTTTAATCCACCAGAATACCCTTTTTTGCCTAAGCGATCTTTTTCAGATTTTCAACTAAGAGGGTGTACATAATTCTATTGGAGCACCAGAGCTTCCTTAGATTGGGACATCAGAGCTTCCTTCGATTGGAGTATCAGAGCTTCCTTCGATTGGTGCATCAGTGCTTCCTTCGATTGGTACATCAGAGCTTCCTTCGATTAGAACATCAAAGGTCCTTCAATTGGAGCATCAGAGCTTCCTTCGGTTGGAGCATCAAAGCTTCCTTCTATTGGAGAGTTCGAGCTTCCTTCGATTGGGACATCAAAGATTCCTTCAATTGGAACATCATAGCTTCCTTCGATTAGAGCATCAGAGCCTCCTTCAATTGAAACATCAAAGCTTCCTTCGATTGGAGCATCAGAGCTTCCTTCTATTGGAACATCTGAGATTCCTTCGATTGGAACATTAGAGCTTTATTCGATTGGAACATCAGAGCTTCCTTCGATTGGAGCATCAGAACTTCCTTCGATTGGAACATCAGAGCTTCCTTTGATTGGAACATAAGAGCTTCCTTCGATTGGAGCACCAGATCTTCCTTTGATTGGAGCATCAGGGTGTCCTTCGATTGGAACATAAGCGTGTCCTTCGATTAGAACATCAGAATGAAGTGTCCTTCGATTGGCATACCCAGGTAGAGTATCCTTCAAATGGCATATCAATGAAGAGATGTCTTAATCCAAAATGTTCTGATGAGGGAAGTTCTGAATACTTTGAATCAAAACACAGGACCATCGAAGGGAACAAGGGTTGGTTGAAGGGGCTTTGAAGAGGGAAACTCTGAACATTTTCAAATTCGAACAAGGCGCCAAGTTGACATGTCCAAGTTCATTAAGAATCCCAGAATGGCATGAAATGTCTCAAAATGAAAATATTTTAATTTTTCTGATTCTGTTTTCAAAACCCTTTTAATAGATGGTCTTTAATGTTATGTTTCTTTGTCTCCTCCACCTCCTGTAAATACATGACACATATTGTATCACAGGGAGATACATTTTTTCACACAAATAGATCATGTTGCCACATTGCTCAAAGAAATCCCAAAAGTGTCCCAATCGAAGCACTTTTTTTTGCAAACACCTTTAGCCCAAACGAATACTAGATTCGTGTTCCTGAGCCATCCAGGAGTCCACACCAACTCCTAAGCCAACGTTTCCACACCTAAAGCTGCAGATCGAAGCATACCAGCCATAGGTATAATTCTAAAGTTCAATTTCTTAATCTAAGCGCACTTATTCATTCTAATGTGTTTGTGCGTGTTTGTAATGAAGCGTTAGACATGTTACAATCCTCACAGACCTGTCATTGTTAGGGCACATGAATTTGGTTCCTTCGAATCTTAGGATTCTTAGTGTTTCAGCACAAGGTGAACCCAGATTCGAATTAAGGAGAGTTTTGAATTAGGGAGTTGTTCAAGATAGGGGGTAAGGTCCCCCCTAGATCTCTAATATTTGTTCATTTTGCAGGAACATTGTTTAGGGCTTCGAAGCAGTAAGCTTCGAACTAGGTGACATAAGAACCTTCTACCATTTTTAAACCTAGATCTGAATCTCAGGATTTTTGGTATTGCAGGACGAAATAACTTCAGATTACTTCGATTGGAGAGGGAATCGAAGGACCTGGGTTCGACACCCAGGTCGTACGTTTTGTGTTCTTTCTAACAAACTTGCTTGCAGATCCAATATCCCAGATCGAAAGAGTTTATCATGTACCATAATTAGACACCTTCGATCAGCCTTTTCACTTGGATCGAAAGGCAGCCTTAGGCCTTTCGATCCAGGCCTACATCCTGCAGATTACTCTTTTTCTTTTACTGCTTTTTTCCATTTAGTTTATCATTTTCATTACTTTGTTTTTAATCAAAAAAATCAAAAATCACAAAAAAGGATTAAACTTTATTTTTTACTATTAATATTAATTTTTTCAATTAATTAATTAATTAATCATTTTAATACTTTTTCTTAAAAAAAACTAAAATTGAATAAACTTAGAATTTTTAAGTTAATTTCTTTTCATAACAAAAACAACAAAAAGAATTTTATTTAATAGTTCTTAGGTTTTTTAGACGTAATATTTATTTCGCGCGCGTTATTTTTATTCTTTCATTTTATATGAATAATGTAACTGATTATGGGATGTAATAGTCTAGATTTAAAATTCTGCATTTTATTTTCTTACACTTATAATGTATCTCTCCCAAAGCCGTGTAATAACTTAGGATTTATTTTTCTGCATTTTATTTTACGCACATTTATTGCTTTATTATTTTACTATATTACTATTAGTAAATAGGCTTGCATGGAAAGACTGTAAATTAAAACGTTAGCTATCCTAAAAAAAAGACAAAAAATAACTGAATCTCAACACATTTTCACATGCTCACCCCTCGGGTATCTCCCACTTCGGTTGCCTTCGAAAACGGTCACAATTCTCGAAACGTGAGAATATTTAGTGGTTGTCCTTTAGTTCAAGAGATCAAAAGTCCCTCGATGACCCTTTCGATGTCGCCTCGGTTAAAAAGTGATCTTAGAACTTTAGTACAATTAATAAAAGTTCTTGCCCAATTTCCTTAGTGACCGCAAAATGTCCCTTCGATAGTCCCCTAACATCCAATGATAGGGCTACCTACTCACTAATAGTAGGATAACTCTATCTAAAGGAAAGGAGGAAAGTAACACCTTTTTTGAGTATAAAAGTAGATAGCTGTTAGAAGTTTGCTCAAAACATTCTGCACTTACACCAAAAAAAGGTGGTGGAGACTCTTGCTTACCGCACATTGCCAATACAAAAGGCAAACCAGTATAACAGTCTATTCTGCCACCGTATTACAGAACTGGCGATTCTGCTGGGGAGTATTTTAAAACGTAGGGTTTACCTTAGGGTCTAGTTCATTTTAAAATTGATTTATTTGTTTGCTTTTATTGCTTTATCTTTGTGGGATTGTTGGGGGTATTCTTGTAAAGATCCTACACCCGGATCTGGGGAACCTTTTAGGTAAGTAGAAATAAATCATGGAGGTTGTACGACGTAGACCGATACGGACGAAGTGGTGGCTACGTTAGCGCGATACTCTGGATTGTACTAATGTTCCTTAAATAAGTCAAGGACAACATTAGGCTTCCTCATAGTGTCACTAAGCTCTAAATGACCTTTAGAACCTTTAATCGACTCATCCTAGCCATTAGGAAGTAGTGAGATAATCGACTTTGGTTCCGACCGAAGATTGATTGATACTCGATGCTACACTCATTGAGACTGGACTTTCAGGATTTTTTTGCTGTAATATTATGGTGCGTGAGCTGAAACAATTCCTAGTGGGAAGGTCAATGATATTGAGACTCCTTAGAACCCGATTACTATTAATAGGACTGGTTGAGCCATCTGAATATTCAAGAGGGTACTTACCTTAAACCTCATGCTAGCCTTTAAACCTAAGGTCTATTGTGTGATTTTCTTGTGTTTATCTGTGATTTAAGCATAATCATGACATCATAAATATCATGACATTCATATATACTAACCATTTCAAGGGCCTGTTGGATTTACCTCTTTGCTGTTTTGTATGATATAAATTCAGGTCGCAGAAAAACCATCCAGATTAACTTCACGGAAATCCCTTCCAAGCTCAAGGAATTGGTCTTGAAAGTTCCTGAGTGTTGTACCCCAATTTTTTCCCCTAAGATCCCTTCATCATACCGTGTTGATTCATTCACAATAAGATCACACTAGGATTTTTGGTTCCCTTCCCTATATTTAGTTTTTCCCTTTTGAGGGATTACCAAGCACCTTGACTTATGTTCCTTTTGTGATCATGAATATTGTTTTTGTCTTGATTACTTCTTCTAACTAATAAAATTCAATGTTGGTTTGTCTTGCTTATTATCCATGTGGGTAGAGGCAATGAGATTTAACAAGTTACCCCATGGGTTCATGAGTTTATGTCCATTCCCTAGTCAATAAATCTTGAGAAGTTCAAACCTCACCATTGGAATAGTTTTGGAAGAATTGGCATGGAAAGGCTGTTTTGGTTCATCACATTTCAAGGTTATTAGATTTGACTCAAAAGTACAAGGGGTTGATTGAAGAAGTTGTCATGTTTGGAAAAGGGCTTGTTCATATTGGTCACAAGAGCATATTTCTCTCAATTTTCAAGATATGGAAGTGGTTTTGGTGGCTAAGAGTTCTCATTATCACCCTCATTAACTTCTATTCACAAAACAAGAATGTTGGTACAAGAAGTTTGTTCAAGCTTGTCAAAGTTCCTCAAAGCATTCTCATGATCTAAGGAGTTGGGGTTTTGAAATTCAAAGGAATATATCTTGCTTATCTTTTGTTATTTTTGAGTGATTCCAAAGACATCCTTATCTTCAAAGGGTTATCAACAAATCTCTTCAAAAGTTCCAAGGAGTTTTCATGAGGAAGAGACATGATGCGGAAGAAAGATTACAAGTCCTCCAGATGAACCCCCAATTTCTCATATGTGACTTCAAATGGCCATAACTTGGTCAATTTTTATCACCTTAAGTCCATTCATTTTTGATAATGATCTTGAAGATGTGAATTTTATGCCTTCTTTTATGTGCAAAGTGAGAAAATGGATGGAAGTTGCCTTAAAGATGCAAAAGATTATAGGTCATTTCATGATTTTTTTTCCAACTTCAATAATTCTTAAATCTCTCAAATTTTGGAGATTTTGAATGATTCAAGTTTAAAATTATCATTCAAGAGATCTACTTCATGCCACCTTTTTTGGTCAAGAGCAAATTCCAAGTGGAAAGCCATGTTTGGATGCAAGACATTTTAGGTTATTTTTGAAGAAGAATTTGAAATATTTCTAAGTATGAAAAGTCAACCCTTTTTCTTCAACTTTGGCTCAATACAACTTTCAGATCAAACATCCATTTAAATCCATTCGTTTTCCATTGCAAAGCTTGTAACCTCATATTTCTAAAGCATTAAGAATCATGCCTTAAAATCCCTCGTGCTGAGAATGCCATTGTTTCAAAAGTGGTAACTTGGAATTGAAGTTTCATTGCAAGTCAGAATTTGAATTTCATGTTACAACCTTTAAACCTCATATTAGCACACATTTTGGGTCTAAACATGATTAGCCAACTTTCCCAAGTGGATTAGCGCATCAAAACGCAAGAATTGGATGAGTTTTGGTGAAGTTTAGATCACACTTCACTCGTGCATCAGGTTTGCACGAATTTCCTCCAAAATGCATCATTCACTCTTCCTTTTGATCCCATTGGCTTCTCCTATAAATACATGAACTATCCCGTTCATTTTCTCAAGCTTGGATAGCCAGAATCACCCTGCCAAACTTGTTTCATAACTCAGAACTTAGTAACTTCAAAATCCATTCTCGAGCTTTTTTCAATCCAATTTTTCCATCAATTCACCTTCCTTGATCTTCCCTGAAGCTAACCACATAATTAAATTCAAGAATCGTGCCCTATACTGCTCCGTAGAAGTTTAGTTTCAGAGCTCTGCAACTCAACTTCAATAGGTAGATTCCTTCATCAATTCTTCAAAACTCTGATATCATTGTGTTGCTCTCATTGCCCTGGTTCTAGTTGCAACACTTACCTTTTACTGGAAACACGTTTTGACCATGAAATTTCAAATACCTTTTCAAAACTTTCCTTCCAAATCGATTGAGCTACACTTAATATAAATTTGGCGTGAGGGTGTGGTTGTCTTCGTCTTGAAGAGACGAAGCGAATGACATAGGTCTGAGCTTCTGATTTTACAGTTTGAGAGACCTGAAATTTGTGTTGGCTGGAGGTTGAAGAAGACCAACGTGTCATCTTCCAACCAATGAAGGCGCGCCATCTATTTTTTTTAAAACTGATTTAATTAATGATTTTGTACATTATTCACTAATGACCATGATATGCACAGCGCGCCAGATCCCTTGGATTTGATTACTAACGCGTTTTGACTCTCATCCAATGGTCCACATATTTTACTTTTATTTTCTTTTTCTGTTTTTTATATTTTAATTGTTTTAAATTTCAAAATTTCATAAAAAATTCATTTTCAGTCCAAAAAATCTGAAAAAATTATGAAAAATATTTTTGATTATTCTCTTTCTGATTTTTATTTTTTCACAATTTAATTTTGTGTTTTGGTATTTTTTATAGATTTACACTTTATTTGATTTTTTTAAATGTTTAAAAATACTTTAATACATTTTTAAATTCTGAAAAATTTATGGAATGATCCAATGATATTGTGACAAATATTGGTGACCTTATTTTATTTTTTTTGACTTTACTATTTTTTTAAATCATTTTTTTGTTTATTTTACCCATTTATTTTAATTTTAAAAATAGTTTCTGACTTTAAAAAATTACCAAAAAGTTTGTAAAATTATTTGAGCCCTTTTCTGGTTTTTCTCTGGTCTTACTTTTTATTTCTTGATTAATATGAACATAATTGATATTTTTCTCTTTATTTTCTATTTTTAAACATTATTTTTAAACCCTTTTGTGTATATTAAAATGTGATATTATTTTGTGACTATTTTCTGGCTGATCTTGGGTTAGATTTTGGATCATGAACTTTATTAACATCATTGGATCCATGGTGTTGAGTTTAACTCCACAAAAATGGATGAATGATTTTAATAATAGTTTGATTAAAATTTAATTCAAATGTGGTTTGTATATTTTTCCCCATTCGTCTTCATCTCATCCCTTTCTTATTGCACTAAATGTTGTTGGAGCATGATCTCTATATCATGTCTCAAAACAAATGGTGCATAGATTGCTATTGACCAGCCTCAAAATAGGTGCGACTTCTATATAAGTCCACTTACGATTGCTTAACATAGCCCTAAATTTTGTCCCGATTCGAATAAATGATCATTCGTGGCCCAAACTTATGATTGCAAGCCCAAGTATGTTAATTTGATCTCTTTGATCTAATAACCTTGAGATTCATTGTGTGAAGGCTTTGGTTCTACCAATTCTCTAATGGATCTACAACACCTTTGGTCAACGCGGATCACTTAAACATCGTTGATCATTAAATGGCACTTGTGAGAATTCCAAATGGATGATATACTTGACAAAAAGCAAATGCAACTTGTTGTGTGGAGGCTTTGGTTCTACCAATCCTATAATGAGTTCCAAATTTAAGCTTCAAGATGGTCATCCAACTAACCACTAATCAAGAGGCTTTTATTATTTTTTATGCTTTATGTACCATTTACTTTTAGCATTTACATTTCATGCCATTTTCATCTTTTCTCATTTGAGCATTTACTTTCTTGCCATTTTTACTTTGCTCACTTGAGCTTTTCTTTTCCTTTCTTAAGATACTTAATAATCAACATAAACCCTAAAAAATCTTTAATGGTACTTGGACTATTTCTTTACCATCCTTGGCATTATGGAGCATGGGACTTTTCTTGGACTCAGGATTAGAAGCCTTGGCCTATCTTGGAGACCTTGTGATCTTATCTGATTATTTTGTCTGGAGTTCTTGAGGTTTACCTCAAGACATTGGGTTGCTTGTTTGTTTTTGTGTGTAGGTTTTTGTGATTACACTCTTTGTTTGTGATCTAGAATTCACCCGTATACAGCCGTTACTCTGCCTAATTTTTGTGAAGACTTAATACACTTGAAGTTTGGTTCTCTCAAGAGGTCTAGTATTTCTTTTGCCGTATACACTTGATTGGTTTCAATCAAAGGAATGGGAATTCTATCTTGGCTCATAATGTCCAGTTTTGGCTTCTTGTTGGTTAGATGGTTCTTATCCCTAGCTTTTACCTTATGTTTTAGGATAGTCCCTTCTTCTCCTTCCATATTCTTTAATTTAAAAAATCTTCTTCCTCCTTTTAAAAAAACTCTTCTTGTTTTTAAACTTGAACCACTTTCATAATAAACTTGGACTTATGTCCATGCATTTTCAAAATATTTTTATAAGTAAACTCCAATCAACCTAATAATACCTTGACATTTTTTGTGAGAAGACTAAAAGTCAATCAATCTCATTTGAAACCATTTTGCCACTTTGGATTTTATCTTTAAACTTTTCTAAAAAAAGATTGAACTCTTGTCAATCCTAGTAGTGATGCAAACAACTATACTTCTACAATATGTAGTGAAGAGAGATATTTTCCACTTGGGTGTTGAGCGAGACATTGTTGATATTAAAATCCAAGCCATATACTCCACTTTAACCAACACATTTGTGTCTTAAATTTAAAAAAAAAGAAAAGAGGAACTACGTGTACCCTGATCCCCTATTGTAAGAAAAGGTGGTACGTAGGCACTAAAGGTTCGCAACTGCGACGGGTGCAAAAATTATAAAATAAATATATTTCTTTTCTCACCTCCACCATCCATTTTTTATATACAACATTTTTTCATAGCCAAAATATATAGATTTTACAAAGAGGCTCCTGCGGAGTACCGCAGATGTTTAGGGTGCTAATACCTTCCCTTTACATAACCAACCCCCTTACCTTGAATCTTTCCCCCTATTTTTGGGTTATTTTCTCTTTTCTCATTCCTTTGGAAACAATAAAGCGCGGTGGCGATTTTTATTTTGATTTGTATAAAGTCTAGTCAATCCAATGACTTAGTCTTAAACATTTCTACTGCTACAGAAAAATGACGACTTCACTGGGGAAAGATTGACCTCTTGATGTTCCATCTCTAAGTGGGTTAAGCCTAACTTTGTTTATATCTATATATGTGTTATTACTGTTTTTTTGTGTTATATATTGTATACATGTTTGTTTGCATTTTCCTGGTTTTCAAGGTGCTTGGTGATTACTCATAAGTCCTATACCCGGACTTGGGAAAACTTTAAGATAGGACGGGCGGTATAATCATGTTAAATTTGAGGGAGTCATCCAAAAAAAGGAGGCATGAGATCCCCCACTCAGTGGAGGCCGCTTTGACTGTAGTGTTGTTTACCGAGTAATCGAGAAGACGTACTGTTTTCGACCTGGGAGCCTGCTGAAACTGAGGACCGTAGAATACCAAACCCATCTTGGCCTTTTAGGTGTAGTGCGAAAGCTATGACGGAGTAATCCAGAAATAGTTTCCACGCGATACTACACTCGGACGAGTCTTTCTTAAGAATATTACTAATTACCGAGTTAATCGGGAAGTTGGTAATATCTAAAGGAAGGATGTAGATTCTGGGAACCTCTAGAACCTTGTTCGATAGGTGATAACTTTTAGACCAACACCTTATGGGTAGTACCTTCGACATCATTCTCGTGACGTTGAACCTATGAACCCTATATGTGTGATCTTATGTGTGATTGTTGCATCATGCATCCATGCACTCATAAGCATCTTTTGAAGAAACCATATTTCAAGGGATTTAAAGGTTGACCATTTGTGAATATCTCAGGTACCTTCTAACCATGGATTCTGGAAAGAGAAAGACCGGGAAATACAGTTTCAAGAATCCCAAGATAGATGAGTTAATCAGTCTAATTCCCAAGATCGAGTGTTCTGCAGACTTTCAGAAGAAGTATGGATCCATTATTCCTCTCATGAAGTTGAATATGAAGGAGGGTATACTCTCTACGTTGGTCCAGTTCTATGATCTGATGTATCATTGCTTTACTTTTCCCAACTATCAGTTGATTCCCACACTCGAGGAGTATTCTTATCTATTGGATTTACCTGTTACCGATCATGTTCCTTTTACTGGTTTGGAGGGTGAGCCAAAACCACATGAGATTACTGCTTTAATTCATCTGGGGAAATCTGAGTTGGAAGCCCATATGAATACTAAAGGAGTAATTATTGGATTACCAGCTCAGTTCTTATTGGAGAAAGCTCATTACTTTGCCAAAATGAAGAGTACAGCTGCTTTTGAGGCCATCTTTGTTCTACTTGCTTACGGGTTGATCTTATTTCCTAATGTGGACAAGTTTGTTGACATTAATGCTATCAGGATTTTTATGATTGGAAACCCAGTTCCTACATTGTTGGGTGATGCTTATTACTCTATTCATATTCAGAATTCTTATTATAGGGGGATGATTATTTGTTGCACGCCTCTGTTGTGCCGGTGGTTTATCTCTCATATGCCTCAGTCTGATGCTTTTTGGGATGTCAATAAGGAACCCCATTGGGCTCCTAAGATCATGGCACTTACTCACTCCAATATTGATTGGTATCATCGGGCTTACCAGGATATAAAGATTATTGACAGTTGTGGTAGTTTCCCCAATGTACCTCTTCTTGGTGTAAATGGAGAAATCAACTATAACCCTGCTCTTGCACGACGACAACTTGGTTATCCGATGAGGGATAAACTGATTAGTATTCATTTGAGTAGTTTCTTTATGAAGGAAGGAGAAGACCATAGGGAAGCTAGGTAGAATATTGCGAAGGCCTGGCGACACATTCATAAGAAGAGTAGGAAGGATTTGGGACCCAGGGGTGCTGTTTCTTTGGAGCCATATCTTCAGTGGGTCCGATCGAGTGCCATTCAGTTAAAGATGTCTTATACCTGGGAGACACCCATGCCTGATCTATTTGTGAAGACCAATCCTCCCTTATTATATGATCTAGAAGAGTTGCAACTTGCTTTGACTAGGACGCAACAGGAAAATGATGCTTGGAAGAACAATTTTCAAACTTTAGAGAGTTCCTACAGAGCAGACTTAAAGAAGAAATACGACTTGATTGAGATCCTTGAGAGTCGAGCAGTAGAGTCTATGGAGAGGCAAGGGGATTTATTTTCTCCTAAGCCTCAATCAGGTGCTGATAACTCACTTCCTGATTCAGATGATTGGAAGGAGGTTTCAACCAGATATACGGAAGAAAACCAAAGGTTGAAGGCTCTGATTTCCAAGCTCACGGGGAAGCGTCAGCGTATAGAGTGATATCGATCAGTTTTATTTCTCAGGGTTTTGGATTTTATTTTCTTCTTGTACTTGGGATCATTGAAACTTGTAATCCATTTTAGAGTTGTCATAATAAAAATTTTCAGTATTTCAAATGCGTTATTACTTTGATGTTTGCAATATGTCTATAAACTTTGAATCCCTTGAAATATTAAATAACAAAGTAAAAATAATCATGTGCATTACATATCATGCATCGTATTACACATTTTCTTGCATTTGTTATGCATATCAGGGTTTCTTACCAAGCTTCTTTACTTCGTTCAGTAAGCTGACTCATCACTACAAAACTCGGGCTAATTTCAGAAAGAAGATGGAAAACTTAGAAGAAGAGGATCGCGAGCTGTGCGAGGAAGTTTCTACTTTGAAGGTCGGCTTGGACATTCTGACTACTCTGATGGAAGCTCTGGTGGCTACTCAGAATCAGCCATCAAGTGTTCAACCTCAACCAACAAGGGCAACTACTAAAGCTCCGACTGTTCCCGTATTTGCTACTCCAACTGTTGTTCAGAATCGCATGCCTCAAGGTTACCCATGGGGAATGCCATAGAATTTGGCACCTGAAGGTTTCAATCTTGGTCCTCAAGATACTCCAATTGGTCAGCCTATTATTACTTTGGCACCTGTTATGGTGCATGCTGTTCCTGTTACACCTCTTTCGGTAAATATGGTTATGTTTGTTAATGATGATGTGTGTCGTCCTTTCCCTCCACCGAGTCAAGACTTGGGTCTTTATGACATAATGGATTATTTTCAAGAGCAGTTTGACAATATGCAAAGAGAGATGAAGGCCCTCTGGGGAAAAGAGCTATTTGGGCAGAATGTGAATGAGCTATGTTTGATCCCGAATGTTAAGATACCAGCTAAGTTTAAGGTCCCAGAGTTTGAGAAGTATAAGGGAAACACTTCCCCTTGTGCTCATCTGGTGATGTACGTAAGGAGAATGTCTACCCATACTGATGATCAGCGTCTGTTGATTCACTTTTTTCGGGATAGTTTGACCGGTGCTGCACTGAAGTGGTATATGAGTTTGGCCAACGCCAATATCCATACTTTTAATGATTTGGGAGAAGCATTCATCAAACAATACAAGTACAACATGGACATGGCGCCTGACCGTGATCAACTCAGGGTAATGGTTCAGAAAGATAGAGAATCTTTCAAAGAATATGCGTAGAGATGGCGTGAGGTAGCCGCCCAGGTGATTCCTCCCATGACAGAAGGTGATGACTAAGATTTTCTTGAAGATGCTGGGTGCTTTCTATTACGAGAGGATGGTAGCAAGTGCACAAAGTGACTTTACTGAAATGGTAGGAATGGGTATCCACTTAGAAGAGGCTGTAAGAGAAGGTCGTTTGACGAAGAGTGAAGGATCCAAAGTTGTGAATAAGCCATCTTATGGGTTTACCAAGAAGAAAGAAGGATATGCAAATGTTTTTATACAAGAGAGGAGGGTAAACACTCCTAGAAGGAATTATCAGCGTCATCAGCAAGTCACCTCAGTTACTCCTGTTATGAATGTCACTCCAACTACCATTGCTTATCAGAGACCATCCCAACAGGGGAATCGAGGGTATAATCAGAGAAGGGAGAGTTATGACCCTATTCCCATGAGCTATACATATCTACTACTGGCATTGATTCATAAGAAGTTGGTTCAAACCCGACCACCTCCCACCATACCGTCACCATTGCCTTGGTATTACAAGGAAAACCAAACATGTGCTTTTCATCAGGGAGCACCAGGGCATAATTTTGAGAATTGTTATCCTTTGAAGACTGAGGTATAGAAATTGGTAAAGTCTGGTGTTTTATCTTTCAAGGACGTGGGACCTAATGTGAAAGATAATCCTCTACCCAAGCACGGGGGAGTAAATGCTGTGAATATGGTGGTCGGTTGTCCAGGCGACTTCCAGATTTTTGATGTTAATCAGGTTAGAGGAGATTTGGTAAAAATGAATGCAGACCTTTGAATTTAGCTACTATACGCATGACCATGCCGGTTGTGCTACTTACAGTACAAACATACAGGGTTGCGATAAGATAAAGGCTGATTTACAGGAGATGATGGATGAGGGCCTAATCCATATAATCAGGACTAGGGCAGAGTATGAAAAGGAAGTGAATATGGTTTATGGATGTCCTGGTGAATTCATAATTTTTGATGTAGAGTATATGAATGAGGACTTCGTACAGTTGCATGCTACCTTCTGCCATACAGCTGGTCAGGTGGAACACTAATATAGATCTTGCCTAGTTTGATGTCGAGAACCCCGAGGATGTTCAATCATGAAGAAGGGTGTTCAGTTGTTGTTAGAAAACGGAACTATCAAGGTCACAAGTCAGAGGAATGATTACCATGAAGTTGATATGGTTGAGGTTTGTTTGACTGAAGAAGAGTTAGATGAAGAGTATGCCTCCGCATATGAGTATTTCTCTTCAGACGAAGATTTGTTTTCCAGAAATGACTTATTAATGACTGATTGTGTTGAAGAAGGGGTAAACGTCATTTTGCCTTGTTTTGGTGCACCCGCCCATTTTGATGTTGAGTATCATAGCAAGCCAATTGTTACCCCATTGGTGATTAGTTTGCCGGGTCCTATCCCCTACAAGTCGGATAAGGCTATGCCTTACAAATACAACGCTACAATCTTAGAGGATGGAGTGGAAGTTCCCATCCAGCCAATTCCTGATGTTGAAAATATAGCTGAAAATAGCAGGGTGACCCGTAGCGGTCGTGTGTTTGTGCCAGTTGTTCGAAGAGATGTTGGTGCTGGAAAGAAAATTGCTGAGAATGATGAACCTAAGAAGGCTACGGGTAAGACTAGTGGAGCTACATTAGAGAAAGAAGTGGATGATATTTTGAATATCATTAAGATGAGTGACTACATAATTGTAGATCAGCTACTGCATACTCCTTCAAAAATATCTATCTTAACTTTATTGATGAACTCCTCTGCTCACAGAGAATCCTTAATGAGGGTAGTGGACCAAGCTTTTGTGGAGAGTAATATGCCAATAGACCAATTCAACAGCGTAATAGGAAACATTACTTCATGTAATAACTTGAGTTTTTGCGATGATGAATTACCAGATGAAGGGAGGAATCACAACCTGGCCCTTCATATCTCTATGAACTTCAAGAATGATTCAATATCCAATGTGCTGATTGATAATGGATCTACTTTGAATGTTATACCGAGGAGTACGCTTATGAAGTTTAAATATCAAGGAACACCTATGCGCCCTAGTGGCATCATTGTGAAAGCGTTTGATGGGTCAAGGAAATTTTTCATTGGTGAAGTGGACCTGCCTATTCATATAGGATCACATTTGTTTCAGATAACTTTTCAGGTCATGAACATTGTTCCCGCTTATAGTTGTTTTCTAGGACGACCATGGATACATGAGGCAGGGCTGTCACTTCAACTTTACACCAGAAGCTAAAGTTTGTACGTGAAGGGAAAGTAGTGATCATAAATGGGGAGCAGGCATTGTTGATATCTCATTTGTCCTCTTTCAACATTGTAGAAGCAGATGAAGCTACTGTTGGAACCCAGTTCGATGCCTTATCCATTGACAACATAAGAGGAAATGAGAATTCCATGGTTTCGCTGAAGGACGCGCAACAGGTTGTGCGTAATGGTCATAATGAAGTTTGGGGACGAATTGTGGATCCACCCGTGAACAAGAACAAAACTGGCTTGGGGTTCTCTTCGAAGAATGACAAAGGTAAAGGCATGAAGCCGAAGTCTGCTACAGGAAAATATCAAGACATTTTCCGTAGCGGGGGTTATCTTCATCCGACTATTTCCAAGGTTAACGCCATTGTGGAAGATGAAGCAGCACAAGAAATGTCGAATTATGTGATGCAGAGTTAGGGTTCAGAACTGGATCACCATTGATGTTCCCTCTTGCATACTGTTGTACCCCAAAATTTTCCCTTCCATATTTCTCAATACATGTCAAGAATAATCTCCAAATGGCTCAAAGTTGCTCAAGAGTTGGACAGTCAAATCATCTCCTAAGGCAGTCAACCTCAAATTAGGGTTTTGTGTTGCATTAAGGTCCTTACATCAAAATGACCTCAAGTTCTCCCCAATGTCCTAATATGTTCTCATCTTCATCCATGTCAAATTTCAAGCCTTGCAGAGAAAGTTTGGTCAGTCAATTGCTCAAGAGGTCCAAAAACCGACTATGCTAGGGCAAAAGTCAACTATGACCCAAATACAGTCAAACCTCAAGATTTTTTGTCAACATTCTCATTTTGAAGGATATTTCGTCATTTGATCAAGGGTTGTTCATGATTCATCAAGGATTGCTCAAAATTCATCAAGATTCAAAAGTTGCTAAATTAGGGTTTTGTAGGAAAAGTCAACTCAACTTTCACCAAGCATAACTTTCTCATACGTTATGATAAATGACCCATACAAAGCTCATTTTTAAGATAATGCAATTTCCTACAATCCATCTTCAGACTCCAAAATCAAGAAATGCACTCACAAGAAGTTACAAATTTGGACATTATAGGTCATTTTTGAAAGTCTACAAAAACACCTTTTTTGACAAAGCTTATAACATGAGCATGGAATATCAAAATGGGATGAGATAAAAAGGGTTGGTTAGAGGACATCTCAAGGTTTATAAAAAGTCGAAGAACACATCCAAAAGTTCAAAATTGAAGAAGTTATGCATTGTTGAAGTTGGGCATTTTTCCAAAATTGCCAAAAATCAACTATCCCCAAAACTTCAAATTTTGCCAAAAGGGCCCACTTTTTACCACTTGATTTGATCTTCTCACACCACACACGTGTCCTATCTTCAGGCTTGTGTCAAATTATTAATTTTTCTATTTTATTTGATTTTTATTGAATTAATTCATTTTAAATCAATTTAAATCAATTTAAATCCAAATAAAATCTAAATATTGATAACTTGGTATCTTTTTGATTGATACAGGTTTTAATTATCATCATGGACAGGATCAAACTCGTATCAAGCCATATCATGCACAAAATATTGGTTTTTGGATAAATTTGGAAGCTTTTTCATGGAGGATCAAATCAAATCCAAAATCATCAATGCATAAAGATTCAAGTCCAAATATTTGACCTAATTCATTCCATGTTACTTATACAACACAAAGGCACGAGAATTAGAACCTAGAGGCTGCACAATCAGAAGAAAAAAACTTGAAAAAAAGGCATAAAAAGCTTGAAACTGAAATCTGTTTTAGAGGCCGATTCAAAGCAAAATCTCAATGCTATCCTCTTACTGGACATCCATTGAGTCTGTAGCAATCAAAAGCAAGGTCATTCACCTCCTAAATCGCGATGTAAGTCTCCCTGAAAACGACCTTGTATTTGAAATCGCAATTTGTTATTCTGGCATTTTCTTGACAAAACATTGACATATTCATGATTCTTGAGTGATTTAGAAACTTTCTGCATCATTTGATTGTGTTTTCATGAGCCATAACCCCATACCCGAACCTAGGGTTTTGGAAGTTTGTTTTTGGGCGTTTTCTTTGCAGGAAAAATTGGAACCAATAATGGACATGGATGAAATCAGGAGAGGAAGACGAACATGGTTGTGGTCTTGGAATTAATTTCCATGGCCTAGAGCTTGTTTTAGGATGGACCTATGGATTTAGCTATGGATAAAAATCTGCAGGTAAATAACCAGGGTTGGGCGAAGAAGATGATTACGTGCCCCTTTCCCATTTGTCCATTCATAATTTCGCGCTTTTTATTTTTTAATTCTGGCATTTGTTTTGTTTTCTAATATATTAATTGTTACCTAATCCATTAACAAACAAAGTCCAGTGGTCCGGTGGTGAAGGCGTTAGTGCATAGTCCAACAGGACCTGGGTTCGAATCCCAGGTCCTCATATTTGCATATTATTGTTTTTCTTCAGGAGATCTAACGCGCCTCAGCAATTATGGTACATGATACACCATCACCTAATCACTTGCCAGATGGCCCCAGGCCAGATCTGGTGGTCCATAATGAATGCCCATCATAAGACCAAGTCAAAGGCGTACAGGTGATCAGGAAAGTCAACCAGGCTTGCAATGTTAATGGGCCACAAATTGCTGATTTCACCCCCAAATCAGGCCCAACACCTCTTGGTTATTTCTTTCTTCCTTTTATTTATTTATTTATCTGTTTTGTTTAATTATTATTTTTATTATCCCTAACCAATTAAATTTTTTTTCCTTAATAAAATCAAAAGAAAACCAAAAAAATATATTTTATTTATTAAAATTAAATTCATCACTTTTATTTTTGTAAATAAATATTAATTAATTAACTTAGTTTTAATTAGGTATAATTTCAATATCTTTTGCAAATAATTAAAATTAATTTAGATTATTAGGTTTTACTAACTTTGGCCAAATTTATTTTATTTCGTTAAATACTCAAAAATCCAAAAAAATATCTTTTTTCTTAATTAATTAATTTATTTAATTATTAACTTAGATATAACTTTCTTTTAATTCAAAAATAAATTAAAAAAAATCACTTCTTTCAAAAAAGGGTCAAAACCCTAAAAATTTCGCATCCGATTTAATTTCTTGCGCGCGATCTATTTTACCATATCGATGTAACTGTTTCCCGGGATGTAATAGCTTAAATAGGACTTTATTTTATCGCTTTATTTTATTTTCCGCATTTTAAATTCAAGGGTTGCTTTTGGCAATGTAAATACCTGACGCCTTGTATAGTCTAGATTTAATTTCCGCAATTTAAATTCCGCAACTCATAAACTGTTAGATGTTTGGTAATAAGGAATGCATGACAAGATCGAATGTATGAACTTAAAATCAACATAGCTCACCATTGACATGTACAAAGATAAAATTAACCGAAATAACACACTCGCACATTCACACTCTTAGGGTACACCTCACTTGGTTGCCTTCGAACGTGGTCATTAAGTATATGAAGTTTTAGAGGTTGCCCTCTTGTCCAAAGATCATAGTTGCCTCTAAACGGTTTCCTCGGAAAAATGATCTTAGACATTAGGGTTACCGCTAACGCATTCTAACATTGCTTTAGTGACCACACGTCCCTTAATCGAATTGACCCTAAAACTCCAACGACGATGCTAGCTACTCATCAATAGTGGGATAGCATTGTCTAAAGGACATTAGCACATATTGATTCCTTTTTCGAGTAGGTAGATGGTTCTTAAGTACTTGCTCTCTCCAAAACAAAACAAAACTTTTCGCACTTACACCTTTCAAACAAAAACTTCTTTCAAACCCATTAACACAAAGAAAAGCAATTTTTGAAAACACTTTGAACAAGTACCTAAGTGCCCGTGGATAACCACGGATAGAAAGGGTTCTAACACCTTCCCTTTCTATAATCTACCCGCCGCACCCGAGAAATATCTCAAAAAAGGAATTTTTCTGTGCTTTTTTCCTTTCCTTGTTGGATAAATTAAAGGACGGTGGCGACTCTTGCTTAACGCGACATTTTGCGAATACAAACGCAAAATGCAAACCAGCATTCCAAAAATAGTCATTTCTCTCCCACCGTATCACACATACATGTTTCAAACTAATTTAATTTGTTAATCTTTTTGAAAAAGCTTTCACTCTTCCCAAGGTGGAAGTATTAAGGTTGTGGGGCTTATCTGTTTGTTGTGACTTTTAAAATCAATAATAAAAGTTTTCTTTGCTTCCCAAATTATGTCTTTATTTTCTGCTTTTTCTTGGAAAATGGTAATCAGAAAAAACCTTTCAAAATAAATAATAACTAAAATTCAATCTGCATGATCACTTGTTATATGTGTCAGTTTCTAAATGCAATCACAAATCATATGTGCAGATTAATTAAAAAATCCGTTGAATACAATGACCCTGCACCCTCTCCAAACTTTGAATGTCCTGTGTATGGGACTGAAGAAGAAGATTATGATGAGATTCTAGAAGAGGTCTCACGGTTGCTTGGGCACGATGAAAATACCATTTAGCCATATAAAGAGCCATTTGAATTGATCAATTTGGGTTCAGGAGAAGATCCGAAGGAAGTCAAGATTGGAGCATTGTTGCATCCCGATGTGAAGAGAAGATTGATTGAGTCGTTGAAAGAGTGTGTGGATATTTTTGCTTGGTCTTACCAAGATATGCCTGGTCTAGATATAAAAATATCGTAGAGCACCATTTGACGTTGAAGCCAGAATGTCCGCCAATCAAACAGAACTTTAGAAGAACTCACCCAGATATGGCAGTAAAAATCAAAGAGGAGGTTCTAAAGCAGATTAATGTTGGTTTTCTTGTGACGTCAGTGTATCCTCAATGGATTGCCAATATTGCCCTAATACCAAAAAAAAACAGAAAAGTCTGCATGTGCGTAGATTACAGAGATCTAAATAAAGCTAGTCCAAAAGATGATTTTTCGTTACCACACATTGATATGTTAGTGGATAACACAATAAAATTCAAAGTATTATCGTTCATGGACGAATTTTACGGGTATAATCAAATAAGAATGGCTCCAGAGGACATGGAAAAAACAACGTTTATCACACCCTGGGGAACATTCTGTTACAGAGTAATGCCCTTCGGGTTGAAGAACGCTGGTGCAACATACCAGAGGACTATGTAAACCCTATTCCATGATCTGATGCACAAGGAAATTGAAGTATATGTTGATGATATGATCACCAAATCACAGACTGAAGAAGGGAATATAGAAGATTTGTTGAATTTGTTTCAACGTTTGAGGAAGTATCGTCTCCGCTTGAATCCAAATAAATTAACCTTCGGTGTTCGATCAGGGAAATTGTTGGGTTTCATTGTTAGCCAGAAAGGAATTGAAGTTGACCCTGATAAAGTCAAAGAAATTCAAGAAATGCCAGCCCCAAGAACTGAAAAGCAAGTCAGAGGTTTCCTTGGGCGTTTGAATTATATTTCCAGATTCATTTCCCATATGACTGCAACATGTGAACCGATCTTTAAGTTGTTAAAGAAAGATCAAGTTTATGTGTGTACGGATGACTTCCAAAGGGAATTTGAAAGTATCAAATAATATCTGCTTGAACCTCCTATCTTGCTCCCTCCTGTAGTAGGAAGACCATTGATTATGTATCTTTCAGTGTTAGATAAATCCATGGATTGTATTGTGGGACAACGTGATGAAACAAGGAAGAAGGAGTTCGCCATTTATTATCTCAGGAAAAAATTCACTGATTGTGAGTCACGATATTCCATGCTGGAAAAAACATGTTGTGCTTTGGCCTGGGCGGCAAAGCGTTTGCGGCAGTATATGTTGAATCACACTACTTGGTTGATCTCCAAAATGGATCCAATCAAATACATTTTTGAAAAGCCTGCTCTTACTGGGAGAATTTCCTGCTGGAAGATGTTGTTATATGAATATGATATCGAATACCGCACTCAAAAGGCTATTAAAAGTAGTGTGTTGGCAGATTATCTTGCTCACCAACCAGTGGTGGATCACCAGTCTGTAGAATATGAATTCCCCGATGAGGATGTGATGTTCCTGAAAGTGAAGGATTGTGATGAACCATTGCCTGAGGAAGGTCCTGACCCTGAATCTCGTTGGAGTATGATATTTGATGGAGCTGTGAATTCTTATGGTAAAGGAATTTGTGTTGTGATTGTCACTCCTCATGGATCACACTTTTATTTTACTTCCAGTTTAACATTCGATTGTACTAACAATATGGTAGAATACTAGGCTTGCATCATGGGTCTCGAAGAAGCTATTGATCTCAGAATTAAAATTGTAGATGTGTATGGTGATTCAGCTTTGGTAATAAATCAGATTAAAGGAGAATGTGATACTCTTCACCCCGACTTGATCCCTTATAAAGATTATGCTAGAAGATTATTACCACTCTTCAATAAAGTTGAATTCCATCACATCCCTAGAGATGAAAATCAAATGGCGGATGCTCTGGAAACTCTGGCTTCTATGTACCAAGTGAATACATGGAATGATATACCCAGAATTACGGTTCGACGAATGGATAGGCCCACTCATGTGTTTATAGCAGAGGAGGTAGCAGATGAAAAACCTTGGTATTATGATATCAAGCATTTGCTTCAGACTCTGGAATACCCGATTGGTGCGTCGAAGAAAGATAGGAAGACATTGAGAAGATTGGCAGGCAATTTCTTCCTCAGTGAAAATGTGTTGTAGAAGAGAAATTATGACACGGTCTTGCTCATATGCGTGGATAGACACGAAGCAGACATGTTGATGCATGTGATTCATGAAGGTTCATTTGGAACTCATGCCAATGGATATTCGATGGCTAAAAAGATGCTAAGGGTAGGTTATTATTGGCTGACAATGGAGTCTGATTGTTACAAATTTGCAAAAAGTGCCATAAATGCCAGATTTATACAGACAAGGTCCATGTGCCTCCGAAACTTCTCAATGTGATTTCCTCCCCGTGGCCTTTCTCTATATGGGGTATTGACATGATTGGGATGATAGAACCCAAAGCTTTGAATGGGCACCGTTTTATCTTGGTAGCAATTGACTACTTCAAGAAATGGATGGAGGCTGCTTCATATGCCAATGTTACTAAGAAGGTGTTTATGCGCTTCATTAAGAATAACCTTATATATCGGTATGGTGTGCTGAGCAGAATCATCACTTACAATGGCTTGAATTTGAACAACAAGATGATGACAGAACTGTGTGAAGAATTCAAAATTGTCCATCATAATTCATCTCCATACAGGCCAAAGATGAATGAAGCTGTTGAAGCTGATAATAAGAATATCAAGAGAATTATCCAGAAAATGGTTGTTACTTATAAGGATTGGCATGAAATGCTCCCTTTTGCTCTGCATGGATATCGAACATCTGTCCTCACTTCAACAGGAGCAACCCCGTTATCCCTAGTGTATGGAATGGAAGTTGTACTCCCTGTCGAGGTAGAGATTCCCTCGTTGCATGTTGTGATACGGTGAGAGAACTGACTTGAAGGTTTTTGCATTTGATCGTAAATGTTGCAGTTAGCAAGAGTCGCCACCGACTTTTCTTTTATCCAAAAGGAAAGGTGAAAAAGCACATGAAAGACCTTTGAGATTATTTCTTGAGTTCGGGGGGTAGATTATAAAAATGGAAGGTATTAACACCCTTTTCATCCATGGTTATCCATGGGCTCTTAGTTACTTGCTAGATCACTTACTTTTGTTTGAAATTGTGCTTTCTGTGGTTTTTGAAAGTATTTTGTAAAGAGGCCATCGTTTAGGCAATCTTTGTAATGATTCTCAATCGTAAGAATGTATACAAAGATGTTGATCTTTTTTGAAAATGTTTTCAATTTTGTAAGATGTTTTGAAATGTGTAGGTGTTGGTTTTGAAAATAGCAAGGATGTTTTGTTTAGAAATGAATCGAGTAACTAAAAGCAATCTACCTACTCAAATATCTTTCTTGTTCATTTTCTTTCCCTTTGACATTGTTGTCTTACCATTGATTTGGTAAGCAACCCTATCTTTAGATGTAAACGGGATGGGCGTGGGTCATCGTATAGTTATAATTAACAATGTTGCAAGGTATCTTAGCATTTTTTGAGGGACTAAGATCATTTTGTAAGGCAACTTTGAATAACTTCATTGAGAGACTATGATCTTGTATTTGTTTATTTTTGCTAAGACACCTTACATGCGTAATATGGCCATTTTGTATGAGGCAACCAAGTGGAGTAACCCTAGGGGTGCTTGTGTGCAAGTGTGTCATTTTCATGCTTGATTTTGTCTTAAATTAGGGTTTTCTATTTGATTTATTTTATCTTTCCATACAGACCCTAATTACTAGCATGTTATATAAAAGCGATAAATTGCGAAATTTAAAGTTACTACGCTATTACAACATTTGTGGGAGGGGGTATAAATTTATGAATGGGGATTGCAATAATATAAACCTAATTAATCTATTACAACCAAATTGAATTTGCATAAATAATTGGAATAAATAGTATACAAGATGAATTAAATATGCAAAGATATGTAAATGCAAAGAAGATTTTTGTTTGGTTTTTCTTATGTGAAAGCTTTAACCTAAAACTTAATTAGAAAATAAGTAAATCAAGATTAACTTAAATTAATTAAGGAAAGGAATTATCTAAGAAAAGTTTTTTTTGAATAAACCCTAATTCTATTTGATTAAAAGAAAATAAGTTTCTTTATGAAAAAAGTTTTTTTTTTTTGTATTTTTTTGTCTTTTTTGTCTAGAAAATAATATATGACATTATGAGGTATTTTGGTCTTTTTATATATATATATATATATATATATTAAAATAAATATATAATGGATATAAAGAAAAAAATAAATATTAAGGTAGTTCTAATTTAATTTAAAAAGTTATTTAATGAAAATAGATAATATATAACTAAATAAAAATATTTTACATGAGAAAAATAACATAAAATGAGCCAAAATACAAATCTATCATTTTTTATATTTTTTAGGATTTTTAATATTAAGAAAAATATATTTAAGAAAATATAATGAAAATAAAATAAATAAATAAAATGATATTGGGCCAGGGGTGTCACAAGTAAACATGATGCAAAATTTTATCAAAAAAAACATAGGCCCATGAAGCAAAAAGCCCAGCTCTGCAAAGTGTCAAACAAAATGGAAAAAATGTGAGAAAATGCAAAAGGCAGCGCGCTAAGGCTCGAACCCGTGACCTCTAGCATTTACGCACGCTGCCTTACCACTGGGGTGGCTGTACATCCATTTATATAAACACAAATATAAATATATATTAGAAAATTCCTTCTGAAGGAAACTTCATCTTCAACCTTGAACCATGGCCGGATCACCTGTATCTTCTTCATTTCTCTATAAAAATGGAAAGTTCAAACATGAAAGTTATGGTGTTTCTTCCCACGAGTTCAACCATATAATTTATGTAAACTAAAAGTCAAAGATAAGATCTAATTTTACTGGCCCTAATTTGAAACCTAATTTTTGCAGAAATTTCAAATCCAAAATTCTCTCTATATAGTTAATATAAATGAAAACTATGAACATGGTTAGCTTTGGAGTAAGGATATCTACATTTTGCTTTCACAAATCAAAAACAATGATGCTTGTACAAAGAGATAGAAGTTTGAATTTTTATCTCTTGCAGCTGAAATCGTGAATGGAGTTTGAGCAAGTTTTGAGAAGGCCTGAGGATCTGTTTAGCTTGCCTGGACCTCCCTGAGTGTATTCCAATCCTTACTTTGTCTTGAAAGTCTCTGAATCTCTCTACTCAAGTCAACCTGCAAGCTTGATATTTGAAAATGGTGGATGGTGGAGGAGGAGTTACAATGAGGGAATAAGGGTCTGGATCACTTAGGTATGATGTATATTAAGTGTTTGGGTGGTTAAAATTCAATACGCACGAGTGGATTTGGATATGGCTATGTAAGGTTCAAAACTGTTAAGCTATGGCAGATTTTCATTGCAAAGTGTTTAGGGGTGTTTTAGAGTCTTAGAATTCGTGTGTCAACTTGCAAATAATGTGTTTACTTATAAGCAAAAGGTCTTAAATCTTGTAACAACTCAGATTTCAAAAACTCACATGTTTGCTTGGTTTCTTATTTGTGAAGCAAAGCTATCAAGCATGGTTCCAAGGTGTAGTACCAAGTTTGTAGGGGGACTGAGGCCTTTAAATATACTTGTTCAGATTAAGTGGAGTGTGTTTGTGCAGAAAACACAAGTGCAAAGCTCAATGCAAGCTGACTTTGCATAAATCTTGCTTTTCAAAAATGGCAATGTTGCCTTTCTCCTAAAAATGGAATTATTCTTGTACAATGCATTAATTTCTTGGCTTAAAGCTTCCAACAACTGTGAAAACATTTAATTATAGAGTGAAAGTCGAGTTAGGAGCCTGCAAAGTAGGATTTGTTCAACATGCTTGAAGATTTGAATTTTTGTTCATCATGAAATGGATTGAAATCAAAGTGATAAATCACCAAATTCATCTTTTAATTGCTTTTGAAGATTCCCCTTGGAACTATGTCAAAAAACTAGCATGAAGTTAGGTCAAAAATCTGCCTAACTAGGGGAAAATTTCACTAAGTTATTTTTAGTTCATGAGCATGTATTCACAAAATTATATCTTGAGATCCAAGCATTTTTAGGAGAAATTGTATGAATAAAAGTTGTATATTTCATGAAGATATACAACTTTCATGTTGTAAGTTTCCTTTGAATCATCTTGCATCATGGTGAAAATTTGGCTCAAAGTTGAGAAAAAAATAAGAAATGTTTTATACTTAGAAAAATTTCCAAGTTAAGAAATTTCAACTTTTCAAAACAAAATCTTGAATCCTTGATTTCTTGATGAAAAAGTTTCACGTTTTGTCATGTTTTGATGAATTATGATCTTTGGCACTTGATTTTGACCAAAAAGTCAAAGTTTGACTTTTCAGTGCACAATTGACTTTTGATCAGTTGACTGAAAAATTCATCTGTCAATCCAATGGATTTGTAATGTTTTGAATCACGTTATTAGGTCACAATGATGCAAATTAACTCTTAAAATCATTCTTCAAACCAATTGATCATTTTCTAGGTCAAAAATCAGAAATTGCCCCTTCCTAGTCAAAACCCTAATTTTGACCATTTTGCCCTTTTGATGATTTGATCAATTTTTTTGAGGAATTGTGGTCCAAACCTGATCAAATGATACATATGAGTCTAAGATGTTGATGTGGATCAAAATTTATGAAGTTTGACTGTAAATTGGCCATTGTTGACTTTTTCCCCAATACAGCTAATTTTTAGGTCAACTGTCCAATTGACTGATCAAAAGTGTGATTCAAGACTTGAAACTTGACATGAGTAATATTAGGGGTCCCTAATGATATTTTAAAGTCATATGAAACATTGATAGTCCAAAAATCCTTGTGTAAACTCAAACCCTAATTTTGGTCATCAGTGCATGAGGACATGTCTTGAGTTGGTCAAACCCTAATGCAGTCTTGAGTCAAAGAGATCCTGTGAGGAAATTATTGATAAGTGAGAGGGAAAATTTTTTGGTATAATAGCTGCCCTTGTTCAATCTTATTAAACCTGAAGAGTTAGACTGGCGAGTTTTTCCATTCGTGACTCGAATGTGGAAGATGATTGGACACTAGAGTGCCCAGAAATTTGCACTCGGCGATGCGATGATAGAAGGAATGGACTTATAGATGCCATTTGGAGAGGTGATAGAAAGTTGTGGGAGATGGGCTTAAATATTCCATCCAAGAGTGATTCTTGATTTGAAAGTTGTAAGTGAAAGAATGAGTATCAGAATTGCGTCTGTGTTTGGAGCATATCTGAACTGTATATGGGAGTTGATTCTAGAATGGCATCCGTGTCTGGAGTGTATCTGAACTGTATCTGAAAGTTGATTTTGAATGAGTATCAGAATGGCATCCGTGTCTGGAGCGAATCTGAAATGTATCTGAAAGCTGAATCTGAACGAGTATTAGGATGGCATCCGTGTCTGAGCGTTTCTGAATTGTATCTGAAGGCTGAATATGAATGAGTATCAGGATGGAATCCGTGTCTGGAGAATATCTAAACTTTATCTAAAGGCTGAATCTGAATGAGTATCATGATGGCATCCGTGTCTAGAGCGTATATGAACTGTATCAAGTTGAATTTGAATGAGTATTAGGATGGCATATGTGCCTGGAGCGTATCTGAATTGTATCAAGTTAAATTTGAATGAGTATCAGGATGGCATTCGTATCTGGAGCGTATCTGAACTGTATCAAGTTGAATTTGAATGAGTATCAGGATGGCATCCGTGTCATGAGCGTATCTGAACTGTATTTGAGAGTTAACTTTGAATGAGTATTAGAATGGCGTCCATGTCTGGAGCGTATATGAACTATATCAAAAGGTTGAAATCTGAATGAGTATCAGGATGGCATCCGTGTCTGGAGCGTATCTAAACCCTATCAAATTTTGAATATTGTTAATGGTAGCTATTAATCCTATCTCGAAAAGGGTAAAATGTTAGCTAAAATGCAAAGTCATGTTGTATGATGTGATGCATTTTCTTTATCAATGTTTATGGTATAAGGATGTAATGTATGCGTATGTGAGCTGATTTGATGCATTATAGTTGGATTGGGGAAAATAAATCCCTAACTGCTACTGAGGATATGTAAGTCTTTACGTCTTTGAAGTTGAAGTATTGGTGAATTTCTGCTTTGAGAAATAAACTCTGTTGTAAGGGAAATGCCATGTGCTGCTTATAAAATCCTATTGGGAATCCTGAGAAATTTGACGACTTCTACCGGGGGTCGATAATTTGAAACTTTGTTCTGCTGGGGATTTAAACAACGTACTGCAGGGGATTACTTATGATATATCCTAGATGTATTTCCCTATCCTTTCAACCTATCAGTAATTTCCTCTTTTTTATTTTGTTTATTTGTAAACAATAATTATGTTCAAATGCATATATTCAACAAAGAATCATTGGATGTTTTTGTAAACAAAACACAAGCGTAAAGAAAAGACAAATAGTTTTTGCACTTTCAAAGGGATATCTTTGCATTGACTTTGAGTAAGTAATTTTGTACAAGGGAGACAAACATTCTAGTAAGAGAATTTTTTCGTAAAAAAGAAAATTTTTGATACAAAGGAAAAGTTAGCTATGTGTACAAAAATCCCATGGGGTTTCCATTCTGCTATAGCCTTTGTATCTCCGAGCGTCTTGTCTATTTGTTGCCTTGTCCGAAGCTGATTGAATTGATCAGAAACTCTGAGATTGTCATTGGAAGCCAAAGGTTATCCGTAAAGTGATCCAACGGGACATAGTCATACGCTTTAATTCCCTAACTTTTGCCTGGACCTCCCTTTCGGGTTTTCAGTCCACCAGGAAACCCTTTTTTTCCCAAGTCGCCCTTTCGGGTTTTTACTTGTCGGGTGTACAAATTTTTTTGTTTTATTCCTAATTTTTGCCCGAACCTTTTTGGTTTGTCGAGATGCCCTTGTTTTGCGTGGGTATGTCAACCTAGTGAGTCTCTTATGCGTAGTATCTTTTGACTATGTCCGCGTTCGCAGGATGTGGCATGTCGTCACCATCCATGATGGTCAAGATCATTGCCCCACCAGAGAAAATGTTTTTGATTACAAATGGTCCTTCATAGGTAGTAGTCCACTTGGCCCTAGAATCACCTTGTGGCAGTATGATGCGTTTGATCACCAGATCTCCAACTTGATACACTTGGCGTCTGACCTTTTTGTTGAAAGCCTTGATCATCCGTTTTTGATACACATGACCATGGCAAACAACAATAAGTCTCTTCTCATAAATCAAGTTTAGTTGATCAAGTCGAGTATGGATCTAGTCTTCTTAGTTCAGCCCTGCATATTTTATAATTCTCATAGAGGGGATCTGGACCTCGATAGGCAAAACAACTTCCATGCCGTAGACCAGAGAATAGGGTGTTACCCCAGTTGATGTGCGAGTAGTGGTACGATACCCGTGGAGAGTGAATGGTAACATATCATGCCAGTATTTGTACGTGACTGTCATTTTCTGTATGATCTTTTTAATGTTTTTATTTGCAGCTTTGACAACACCATTCGTCTTTGGCCGATAGGGAGAATAATTGTGATGCTGAATTTAAAATTGCTCGCACAATGCGGTGATCATAATGTTTTTGAGATTTGTATCGTTGTCAGTGATGATCCTTTCTGGGATACCGTACCAGCAAATGAGATTTTTCTTGATGAAACGGGCAACAACATTCTTGGTAACGGAGGCGAAGGAAGCTGCTTCAACCCACTTTGTAAAATAGTCAATGGCCACTAGGATGAAGCGGTGTCCATTGGAGGTTGTCGGCTTGATCTCCCCAATCATATCAATCCCCCACATAGCAAAGGGCCAAGGAGCTGTCAAGAAATTCAGAGGAACTGGAGGTACATGCACTTTGTCAGCATAAATTTTACACTTATGGCAGGTTCGAGAGTGTTGATAGAAATATGCTTCCATGGTAGACCAGTAATAGCCTGCCCGTAGGATTTTCTTTGCCATCGTATGCCCACTGGAATAAGTTCTAAAAGTGCCTTCGTGTAATTCAGCCATGATCCTTTCAGCTTAAACCTTATCTACGCAACGAAGTAACATAGAGTCATAATTGCGTTTATACAGGATACCGTTACTAAGGAAGAACTTAGAAGAGAATCTCCTTAAGAACTTTTTATCATTTGATTGAAGCTCCTTCTGGATATTCCCGAGCCTCGAGATACCTATTGACTTCGTGAAACTAAAGCTGGTCCACTACTTCTTCAGTATTAATCCCGTGACAGTGTGTTGGTTGATCCATTCGTTCAATGGTGATCTGGGGAGCCTCGTTATCCCAGTTAAATTTAAACATAGATGACATTGTGGCTAGAGCGTCTGTTAGCTAATTTTCTTCTCGCGGGAAATGCTCGAACGTAATCTTTTCAAAATGTGGTAGTAATGTCAAAACATGTTCTTTATAAGGGATAAGGTTAGGGTGTTTAGTGTCCCATTCCCCTTTGATCTGAATGATGACCAAAGCTGAATCTCCAAATACATCCAAGGATTTGATCCCCAAGTCTATGGCAGCTTTGAGACCGAAGATGCATGCTTCGTATTCTGCCATGTTGTTTGTACAATTGAAGAAAAGTCTTGCGGTAAATGGAGTATGACACCCTTTCAGAGATATGAGTACAACACCAATACCATTACCGAGTGCATTGGAGGCTCCATCAAAGAACAGGGTCCATCGGGATCCTTGTTCAGGTCCGTCATATGGCCTTAATTCTTCGCAGTTGTCTAATGTCATGATGTCTTCATTCGGGAATTCGAACTTCATGGACTGGTAGTCTTCTACAGCTTGGTGAGCAAGGTGATCATCTAGTACACTCCCCTTTATAGCTTTCTGGGTAGTATATTGTATGTCATATTCTGTCAAGATCATCTTCCATCTCGCTATTCTCCCAGAAAGAGCAAACATCTCAAAGATATATTTTATCGGATCCATTTTAGATATCAACAAGGTAGTATGAGTCAGCATATACTGTCTTAGCCGGCGAGCAGCCCATGCCAGAGCCCAGCAATTTTTCTCGAGCAGTGAATATCTAGTTTCACAGTCGGTAAACTTTTTGCTCAGGTAGTAAATAGCATGCTCTTTTCGGCCAGACTCGTCATGCTGCCCCAATACACACCCCATTGAATTTTCTAAAACAGTCAGATACATGATCAACGGTCTTCCCTCGACTAGTGGCATTAATACAGAAGGCTCTTGTAAGTATTCTTTGATTTTGTCAAAAGTAATTTGGCATTCATCATTCCATTTGACTACTTGATCTTTCTTCAACAGTTTGAAGATTGGCTCACAAGTAGCTGTCAGGTGAGAAATGAATCTGGAAATATAGTTCAAACGTCCCAAGAATCCTCTGACTTCCTTTTCAATGCGAGGAGAAGGCATCTCTTGTATTGCTTTAACTTTAGCAGGATCGACCTCGATACCTTTGTTGCTGACGATAAAGTCTAAGAGTTTACCAGATCGTACCCCAAATGTAAATTTGTTAGGATTCAACTTCAGTTTGTACTTCTTCAGTCTCTCAAACAGTTTTTATAAGTGATTAAGATGCTCCTCTTCTGTTTGAGATCTGGCTATCATATCGTCCATGTAGACTTCTATTTCATGATGTATCATGTCGTGAAATAGAGCTACCATGGCATGCTAATAGGTTTCCTCAGTGTTCTTTAGTCCGAATGGCATCACCTTATAGCAGAAAGTGCCCCACTGCGTGACAAAGGTTGTTTTCTCCATGTCCTCAGGTGTCATCTTGATTTGGTTGTAACCCGAGAATCCGTCCATGAAGGAAAACACTTTATGTTGTGCCGTATTGTCAACTAGGATATCAATGTGGGGGAGTGGAAAGTCATCCTTAGGGCTTGCCCTATTCAAATCTCTGTAGTCCACACACATTCGCACTTTTCCGTCCGTTTTGGGTACGGGAACAACATTGGCAACCCATTGGGGGTAAGAGGTTACAGCCAAGAATCTAGCGTTGAATTGCTTCATGACTTTCTCTTTAATCTTTTCTGACATATCAGGCCTCATGCAGAAATTTTTTTGCTTTACTGGCGGACAATCCTCTCTTGTAGGCAGACGATGTACCACAATATCTTCATCAAGTCCTGGCATGTCTTCATACGACCAAGCAAAGACTTTGACATAATCATTCAACAATTGAATTAGACGCTTCTTGACACTGGGTTCCAGATTAGCACTCACTTTGCCCTCTTTTTTGTCCTCTTCGGTACCTAGGTTGATTGTATCCATGGGTTCCTCGTGAGGCTGAATGGTTCTCTCTTCTTGTTGTAGCAGTCTGGCAAGTTCCCCTGGTACTTCACAATCTTCCTCACCTTTGTCTTCAACTTGGTAGATTAGATTCTCAGAGTCATAAAAGGCCATAGCAATATCGTTACCCATGGGATCCAGAATGGATGTATACCTGCATTGTGAGTGTGGGTGTGTGTAAGGGTATAACTATCTTTCAAAGAAAATAAAAATGTAAAAGAAAAAAAATGAGCACAAAAGTTTGTATGCAAAAAATGTCCATGATTCATTGATGTCATATGAAGATGAAATAATAACCCTTACAAATGAACCATTGTGCCTCGGGTAAGACACAAGGTTTTAAGAGTGCAAATTGTTTTGAATATTACAGATCCAACAAAATGTAAATATAAATTACTGTGGGATAAAAGTGATTGGGACAAAGTCTCTAGCCTCCCAATTGCTGAGCCCTCCATTGACAGTCAGAAGGATCCAATCCTCCAGGTTGCAATCATCTTCACCATCTCCTACCGCGTTGACTTCACGGTTGTTGATATTCAAGGGTGGCCCTCCAGCACGGGAACGGCGTACATCCTTTTGAGCACTTGATGTGAAACCTAGGCCAAACTTGTCAGACTTATATGGGATATATGGGAGTTGTCCCCAGATAGTGCATCCACCTTCTTCCACGACTTCTTTAGCATCTTTCAGTGATGACATCCAGATTGGAGGCTTTGTAATCTTGGGAACAGCCTTGGTCACTGCCACATCTTGGGGGACCTCTTCAAAGTGTTGAAATGGAGTTTCGATGAATTCACCATCCAATTCCACATATCTGAAGGAATTGAGATGGTTGATCATGTATTCTTCCTCTCCATGAACGGTGATAATCTTCCCTTGAACTGGATACTTCAACATCTGGTGCAGTGTAGAAGTAACAGCGCCAGCATTGTGGATCCATGGTCGTCCTAGTAGGCAAGAGTATGAAGGGCGAATGTCCATCACATAAAAAAGTTGAATTGAAAGTTTGGGTTCCAACCTTTATGGGAATGTCTACCTCCCCGTGCACCATCCTCTTCGAACCGTCAAAAGCCCTTACCACTATATTGCTTGGCTTCAAAGTCAGCCCCTCACAGTCAAGTCTATCAAGAACCTTTTTGGGTAATACATTCAAATATGAGCCAATGTCCACCAAAACATGCGCCAGAGTGGTGAACCTACATTCCATTGAGACATGCAACACCTTATTATGCTTTCTTCCCCTCGGCGTCAGGTCAGCATCTGAAAAACCTAAACCATTATCCGCAGTTAGGATGGCCACACAGTCTGGAAATTGATCAGCAGATGTCTCTTGAGGTACATGTGCGGTTTTTAAGAACTTCACCAAGGATTTTCATGTGCCTTGGAACATAGTAGTAATGCCAGCATGGAGATTTTAGATGGAGTTTGCCCCAGTTGTTCGACTACATCGTAGTCACTTCTCTTTATAATTTTTAGGATCTCCTCCATTTCTTTCTTGGAGGTCTCGGGGATAGTAAATGACTGAGCCTTTGTCTGGACATGCTCAATCATAACACCTTTTCCTCAAGTCTCGGTTAACTCGGCAGCAGAAGTGTCAGTAGGAATGATTACAGGGGTTGTAACGGCTTTGTCAATTGGAGTATTATTGGAGATAAATGTAGGAGCGGGAAAACCATTTGGGGGAGCAACAAAAAGAATGATTATGGATCCAGAAACTGCTTTTGGGGGACAAATTTCTGGAGAAAAGATCCTACCACTTCGGGTAATTTTGCTAGTTCCTGCAATATTACTGATTTCGGAGTTGACATTCTCGGAACTTGAATCTTCGGCGGCTATCCATTCCTGCTTGATACCATGGTAATAGAAATCCCCTCCATAATTCCATGGTATGGTTTTATCTGACACATATGGGACTGGCCCAGGCATTGCGATTACTAAAGGAGTTGCTTTCGGAACTGATGTAATTCTAACAGGTCTTTTGGTGGAGACCCTTGATGAATTGGCGAAAATGGTAATGATTGAAACATCTTCAAAAGAAACAGGTGGAACAGGAGTTTTTTCGAACAAAATCTCTTTGTTATCTATCATGCACTGAATGCCTACTTTCAACAAAGTACAGAAAGTTGGTTAGGACAAGCAGAGATGGAAAACTTCATTACAACTCGGGAACACACAGGCTTTCAACAAGTTATTTTTAATAGTCAGAAGTGGGGTCATGAGTTCATCAATTTAAGTAACAATTGAAGTGGGGTCATGAGGCAGAAAGAGTCATGGCAGAATTACATGAAGGCACCTTCGGAACTCATTCCAGTGGACATACTATGGCGAAGAAAATCCTACGGGCAGGATATTACTGGTCCACTATGGAAGCCGATTGTAATCAACACTCTCGAACCTGTCATAAGTGCCAAGTCTAGGCTGATAAGGTGCATGTACCTCTGGTTCCCCTAAATGTTTTGACCGCTCCGTGGCCTTTTGCAATGTGGGGCATTAACATGATCGGCGAGATCATACCTACTACGTATAACGGGGATCGCTTCATTCTGGTAGCCATTGATTATTTTATGAAGTGGGTTGAGGCAGCTTTCTTTGCTACAGTAACCAAGAACATTGTGGCGCGGTTCATCCGACACAATCTGATCTGTCGATATGGTGTCTCAGAGAGGATTATCACTGACAAAGGTACAAATCTCAACAACACGATGATCATCGAGCTCTGTAAACAGTTCAAGATACAACATCATAACTCTTCTCCCTACCGGGCGAAGATGAATGGGGTTGTTGAAGAAGCTAACAAGAACATCAAGAAGATTGTGCAGAAGATGACGATGACATACAAAGACTAGCATGAGATGTTACCATTCACTCTTCATGGGTATCGTACCTCAGCGCGAACGTCGATAGGAGCAACACCCAACTCTTTGGTGTATGGCATGGAGGCAGTCCTACCCATCAAAGTCCAGATACCCTCTCTCAGGATTATGAAGGATGCGGGTTTGAACAAAGACGACTGGATCCAAACCCGACTTGATCAGCTGAATCTAATGGATGAAAAGAGACTTACTGCTATATGTCATGGTCATACGTATCAAAGGTGAATGATCAAGGCTTTTAACAATAGAGTCAGACGTCAAGAATATCAAGTTGGGGATCTAGTGATCAAACGCAACATACTGTCGCAAGGTGATCCCAGGGGAAAATGGACCCCCACGTACAAAGGGCCATTTCTGGTTAAGAACATTTTCTCGAAAGGAGCTATGATTCTGACCACCATGGATGGTGACGACCTTCCTCACCCCGTCAATGCAGACATAGTGAAAAGATACTACGCATAATCAAAGACCCGCTAGGGTGTCTGATCTAGGCAAAAATAAGGGCTTCCCGACGAACCAAAAGTGTTCCGGCAAAAGTAAGGGATGAAAATGAAAAAAAAAACTATACACCCGACAAGTCGAAAACCTAAAAAGGCGACTTGGGCAAAAAAGGGTATCCCGGTGGACTGAAAACGCGAAAGGGCGGTCCAGGAAAAAATTAGGTATCAAAGCGTAACACTATGTCTCATTGGATCATCTTGCGACCAGACTTCGGTGTCGACTATCAAGCTCAGACGGCACCAATCAATCTGATCCACCTTCGTCCAAATAGCAAGGTGATGAGACGCTTGAATATATAAAGGCAATAGCAGAGTTGGAACCCAATGGGATCATTTCACATAGCTGTTTTTCTTTCTTTTACACAAATTGTAATTTCTATCTTTCGGTGGCGTTCTCTTACTAGAGCGTCAACCTCTTTGTACAAAACACCTATTACGGGCCAACTTCAAAATCAATACATTTCATTTTTACAAGAAATTTCAAATTATTTTTCTTTTTCCGTTTTGTTTTACAAGAACATCCAATGATTCAATTTGATATATGCATTTGAAAATGATTGCTGCTCATAAACATTTTACATAAGAAACAAAATACGATTACTCATAATTTTAGGAACAGGGAAAACAAGAAGTGCCCAAACCTTACAGTTATTCTTCCCATCAGGTACTGGGATAGGGCCAGCTTGAGAACATGAGCAGTGGTACATACACTCCCCACAGAGTAAAAAGTATCCAAAGACAATAATGGTAGCTTTCCCGAACAGGACATAACTCTCCCTAGCTAAGGTTCACAATCACGAGTGAGTTGGTAAATTTTTCCCCAAGCAGAGTTTATTTCTCTCACATGTAGAAATACAAATATCCAACAAAATTCATTATCACCAGCAACGAAAATTCATCCCCGGTGGAGTTTATTTCTCCAAATTAGTAGATCTATCAACAGAGTATTTCCTCTCCAAAAGAGTTATTCGCCCGCAGAGTTGTCCTCCAATAGAGTCTCTCCTTGACAGAATACCCGTAAACAAGGGGAAAATCCCTAGCATAGTCATATTTGTTCGCCATCCCCAACAGAAATAGAGGAACTATGGTTTTTTAAAGCAGACAAGAATACCATTTCTCATACTCTCCAAACAGCAGTCGGGGATTTATTTTCCCAAACTCAGTTTATCACGTCAGCATTTCAAGTTCATACATCATGACATGTGCATACATTACATATAACATATTCTCAGTTATTTTGATAACCTCATCACAATGCATCTCATGCATCGCACATAACTAACCATGTATTCCTTTAAGGAAAGACATTTATTATCAACAATTTCCCGCAAGTCCATGATCAACACTTGAAGCTAAACAGAGTAATCATCAGTGCGACAAAAGCTACCTTACCCAGGTTCCCTCTACAGTTTTATCCAACCTTATTTCGAAGTAACCCTACTATCCAGGTTCCTTCCCACAGCCCTACTATCCAGGCTTTCATATCGAAGTAACCCTACCATTCGGGTTCCTTCTCACAACCCTACTATCCAGGATTTCATATCGAAGTAACCCTACTATCCAGGTTCTTTCCCACAACCCTACTATCCAGGCTTTCATATCTAAGTAACCCTACCATCCAGGTTCCTTCTCATAGCCCTACTATCCAGGCTTTCATATCGAAGTAACCCTACCATCCAGGTTCCTTCTCACAACCCCACTACCCAGGCTTTCATATCGAAGTAACCCTACCATCCAGGTTCCTTCTCACAGCCTTACTATCCAGGCTTTCATATCAAAGTAACCTTACCGTCCTGGTTCCTTCTCACAACCCTACTATCCAGGCTTTCATATCGAAGTAACCCTACCATCCAGGTTCCTTCTCACAGCCCTACTATCCAGGTTCCTTCTCATAACTTTACTATCCGGGTTCTTCCTCTCTTTTCCCCAGACAACAGTCCACAACACTGTAAGACCGGGACCCGATCAAACATAATTGATTTCACATTTCCCCAGAAAGTCGCGGTGCAGCATATACCCCGACCAGATACGTAATTCACTTCCGCTTCCCAAACCGGAGTTATTCCCCAGTAGAGTAACGGACAACTGAAGCTCCTAAAACTCTATTTCTCTCAAGACAGAGACCAGCATGCCCTAGCAAAGTCTTTCTCAACAACAGGTATACGGGTTCTCGCAAAAGAATCTCTTATGCGATCGACACTTCTTTGGATGGAATCTTTAATCCCATTCCCAACAATTCTCTAGAAACTACCAAATGGCGTCTATAAGCCCATTTCCAATATCACAAGTCAAGTATCACTCCATGCAAGTGCAAATTTCTGGGCACTCTAGTGTTCAATCATCTTCCACCTTTAGATCACGAAAGGCAGACGAGCCAATCTACATCCTCAGGTTTAAGAAGATTGAACAAGGGAAGCTGTTGTACCCAAAAATTTTCCCTCCCATATTTCTCAACACATGGTAAGTGAGGTCCCCAAATTGCTCAAGGAAGTTCAAGAGTTGACCAGACAAACTCTCTCCTAAGGCAGTATACCTCAAATTAGGGTTCCCATCTTCATCAAGATGTGTCAACCACAAAGGTACCAAATTCTTTATAAGGTCCTAATATATTCTCAAGATCATCCATGTTAATTTTCAAGCCTTGCAGAAGAAGTTTGCTAAGTCAATTGCTCAAATGCTTGAGAATCAACTATGCTAGGTCAAAAGTCAAATGTGGCCCACATACATTCAAACTTCAAGATTTTTGGTCAACATCCTCATTTTGAAGTATTATCCATCATTTTATCAAGGGTTGATCATGATTCCTCAAGGATTGATCATAATTCATCAAAACCCAAAAGTTGCTAAATTAGGGTTTTGTAGGAAAAGTCAACTCAACTTTGACCAAGCATACATTTCTTATACTTTATAAGAAATGACCTATCCAAATCTCATTTTGAAGAAGATGCAATTCCCTACAATTTATCTTCATCTCCAAAGTCCAAATTTTGCACTCACAAAAAGATATGAATTTTGACATTATTGGTCCTTTTGAAAAGTCAACAAAAACACCTTTTGGGTCATAGCTTCATACATGAACATGGAAGAATAAATTGAGATGAGACTAAAAGGGTTGCTTAGAGGACATCCTAAGATTTCTAAAAAGTCCAAGAACACCTCTCTAGGGTCAAGATTGAGAGAGTTATGCATTGACCAAGTTAACCATTTTTGCAAAATTGCCAAAAGTCAAATGTGCTCAAATTTGCATTTTTTTGCAAAATGAGCCCAACTTTTTATGCTTGCACCTCAATCATAATGTGGTCCACGACTCAAATACTTATCCACAAATTATTTGCTGAATTTTTCAATTTATTTTGATTTTTCATTAATTAAAAAGTGAATTAAATCAAATAAATGATGAAAATTATCAAAGATATGATTTGATTTGTTTTTTGACATGTTAGCAACCAAGATATGCTGAGCTTGCAAGATCAATTCGAATCAATGGCAATTGTTACAAAAAGAGCATGATTATGCCAAATTTGGAAGGATATCATACACCATGAAAACCAAATCAAATCTTCAAAATTTGTAAAGATACTAGTGGTTTTTACAACCCTAAATCACTCTAGTTCATATAGAGAATCCAGCCAAGGCAAGAAAAGGGGGTTAGAGGTCGTGCATAGCCAAGAAGAAAAACTGAAAAATTCAAGAAAAACTGGGAATCAATTTTCAATCTACAAGGCGTTTCAGAGCATTTAAAGATCACCAATCTCTTGCTAGACATCCCAGGAAGCTGTTCCAATCATTCCCAGGGCCTAAAGCACTCAGAAACTCATTACACAACTCACACGGTTTGGTACATTTTTCAAATTCGATTTTTGCGATTTACGCGTTATTAGCACATTTGACTTATATATTCTTATTCATCATTGAGTTTGCAAGCTATTGGTATCATTTAATTGCGTTTTCAGTACAGGAATCATGATATGCCATTGTTAGGGTTCCTTGGTTCGTTTTAGGGGTTTTCAGTCTAGGCAAAATTAGGCTTGGATTCTGGTACCATGATACTCGTGAGGATGAGACGAGTTGATTGGTACCCTTGTTTTTCATTTATATTGCTTGTGTAGTATTTTTTGAATGTCACAGGTATGTAACTACAATAAGGTGTCTGTAGGTAAAAGTGCCCTAGGCTAAAACGACGGAGAAAGGAAGAAGAAGCTTGTGTGGCAGCGTGTGACTCGTCCATTTGAATTTTCGTGCATTTTCTGAATACATTATTTGTTTTGATTATATTGTTTTACTTCCATTATGTGAATAACAAAAGCGCATGGCTCAGTTGGCAAACAAGCGCTGGAATTGGATATAAGGGCCTGGGTTCAATCCCTAGGTCCCAACATTTATTTTGTGTTATTTTCAGCTAGCTGATCTAGTGCGTTGCTTATCATGACGTCCACCATCTCCCATCAAATTCAACTATCAAATTCATCAGCAAGCTAGATCTAACGTTCCATCATTGAAGGATCACAATATGCCCCAAGTCAACACACGCACCAGATTCAGGCATAGTCAAACAGGCTTTAGCCTTATTGGGTCCAGAATTTCAACAACATACCCCCAGGATTGTTAATGCTATCAGGCCAACTTCTTTTCTTTCTTTCTTATTTTTATTTATTTTAATATCTTTCTTTAATTTTTTTAATTCACAAAAACCTAATTACTATTTTTTATAAAATCATAAAATCAAAGTTCACAAAAAAAATTAGAATTACTTTTTTATTTATTTTTTATTATCAAATTTAATTTAATTTAGTTTAACTTAGGGAAGTTTTAATTTATTTTCATAAATAAAATCAAATAGAAATTAGGTTAAATTCTTGATTTAATTCTTTTATTTTTTCTCAAATAAACAAAAAAATACAAAAAAATAGGTTTTTTTAGAATAGATTAATTTTATTTTTCTTAATTAAAATTAATTAGAATTAGGATTTTCTTTTTAATTTAATTGTTTCATTATTTTCTTAAATAACAAAACATTACAAAAACATCCTTTTTTAATCAATCGCAAATAGGTTTAGTCAAGGGTCAAAACCCTAACTACTGCGCATTTAATTCACCGCGCGTTTGTAATTTATTTTTGCCAATATTTTTGTAACTGTTCACTGGTTTGTAATAGTTAATTTAGGGTTTTATTTACTGTTTAAATCCCCGAGTTTTTTGGCTATGTAAATAATCCCCCTCCGCGAAGCCTTGTAATAGCGTAGACTCATTTTCTCGCATTTTTAATTTCTGCAAATATTTAAATGTTTAGATCTATGCTAATAGAATTGTATGACAAGAATGAATGACTGTGATCGGTGGATCTGGAACTGACTGTTTAACGTTGGTTCGCGAAATGTCGCGGAAGCAAGAGTCGCCACCGTCTTTTATTTTCTCCAAATGGAAAGGACAAAAGCACAGAAAAATTCCTTATAGAGATTGCTCTCGGTTCGGGAGGTAGATTTATAGAAAGGGAAGGTGTTAGCACCCTTTCTATCCATGGTTATCCATGGGCTCTTAGATACTTGCTCATTTTTGTTTTCAAAATTGTTTGTTTGCTTTTCAACTGTGGGTTTTAAAAAAAGTTTCTTTGAAAATTTCAGTTCGACTCTTGTATCAGTCCTCAAGAGTGTTTGAAAAATTGCTTTTGAAAGCTTTTTGAAAGGTGTCGGTGTGAAAAGAAGTTTTTGATTTTGTTTTGAAATTAGAGCAAGTATCTACGAGTTCTCTACCTACCCTAAGGAATTCGTCTGTGTAAATGTCCTTAAAGTAGTGCCATCCCACCATTGAGAGGTAGGTAGCACCACCATTGGAGGTGTTCGGGTCAATTCGAGGGTTCGGGACATGGTGATCACTGGAGCAATAGGAAGACACCTTAGAAGCTACCCTCATGCCATGTTCATGGACATGAGGACTTACTAAAACATCTTCTACTCGACGACCACTTTTCGAGGGGCAAGGCAACAGTGAGGCGTACCCTAGGGGTGGTGTGTGATTTGTGTGTCATGTTCATTTATGTTTATCTTGTTCATGCATTGGTGATCTACGCGTTGCTTTTATTTTGGCATTCATTCTTTCATGCAAGTTATTAACAGTTTAAAAGATGCGGAATTTAAAAGTCCTACGCTATTACAAAGGCGCGGGTCTACATCGCCAAATTAGTCCAAGACCCGATTTGAATAAAATAAAATGCGGAAAGATAAATGTCTAATTAATCTATTACACGGCTTTGGGATAAATACATTATATTCACAAAAAGAAATAAAAGTAAAATGCGAGAAGAAGTAATGTCGGGAATGCGAGGGCGTTGGACCCTTTTAAGGAAATTAAATTGGAATTAATAAATTAATTAAGTTAAATGAGAAAAGGAAATTATTTTTGAGTTTTTTGTATTTATGGATTTTAGTAAGAAAATTAAATGAAATTAAAACCCTAATTCTAAACTATTTTTGATTTATAAAAAAATGTTTAAATTTAACCTAGTTTTAACCTAATTATTTAATGGCAAATTTATTTACAAAATAAATAATTAATTATTAATAATGGTAAAAGAAAAGAAAAAAGGATAAAAGTATTTAAAACCCTAATTCTACATTTTTTAATTTATTAAAAAAACACTAAAATTAAACCTAGAATTAAAACTAAATTAATTGTTGAATTTATTTACAAAAATGTTAGTGAATTAAACATTAAGACATATTTTTTTTTATTTTTATAGTTTCTGATTTTTTTTGGTATTTTTGGTATTTTTTATAAAATTTATTTTGATGAATTAAAAGAAAATAATTAAATTAAGACAAATAAATAAAAAAAATAGAAAAAAGAAAAGAGAAAGAAATACAAACACTAGGGGGGTTATGCCCCAATCTGGAGGTTATGTTGTGAGCAATTAGGCCCAAGAAGCTTGGCCCTTTCTGACTTCTCAATGATCATGTGCGTATGCATTGACTGAGGCATTCCATAGACTTTGGATCCTGGCCGCTGGATGGACGATCATGGCCACTTGGCAAGCCATTGATGAGAGCCTATGGTGGAGCACTAAATGGCACGCTGCGTATGAACGTATTAGAGAAAAAAATATGAAATATGCAAGGGGACCTGGGAATCGAACCCAGGTCCCAACGTTTACCAGATACATCCTTTGCCAAGTGAGCTGCGCGCGCGCTTTGTGTAGAAGTTGGCAAGCGAATAACATAAGGCAACACAACGCTGAGGGTTACCCAACGCGCCAAATTTCAAATTGTCCAATCCCATAGTGACACGCCAGGCTTCGTCTTCATTCTACCTGAAAATAACACACAAGTAGCGGGGGTTTTAAACCCCCACTAAACAGCATAGCAAATAATAGCGATTAGGCCATAGTGAAAGATAAATTGGGCGCGATATGATGATTGGATTCGTCTAGAGTTTCTGAGTCCAATGGTCCTGGTCTCGTTGTCCAATTTTTCCCTATGAAAGAAGCCCTAATTTTTGACCTCTGAAACCCTAAAGAGCTTCCATGGCAACTTCCTATTCAGACCACCATTCTCCAATTGAATCACGTCATTAGCTTTAGAATCGTCACATTAGTATAGTTCAAAAATTAAAATACATGAAAAGTATGTATAAATTCAAACACGAATATGCAATTTTTAGAAGAAAGTGAAACTCCCATCTACCAATTCTTTGAGTATGGAAGTGTGATTCTGATTGGAAACGATTCCTGGTAACCTTGGAAAGCTTTTGGAATAGTTCTTTCGCCTTGAAACTCCCTGCAATATCATTTTCAATTTTGAAAAATTTGATGAAAAATGCAATGTTGGTTTGTTCTTCTGAGCGCAGCCTCTTGGTTCTTGTGACTAGGGTTGTGTTCTGCTTATGTATGCCAATGGATTAGGGTAGAAATTCAAGCCAATAAATCAATGTTTTTATGAATCAAATATTTGATTTTTAATGAAATATTTTTCAATCTTTTTATCATGAAACCTAGCCAATTTGCATGGAATCTTTCTTCTTTGGGCATGCACGAAATCCTTAGGCCTTGATGAGAGATTATACTGCACAAAAAGATTTGAAAACCTTATTTTAGTATTTTTCTTGTAATTAATTTTGATTAAATGAATTAAATAGATTAAATATTCAATTAATTAATTAAAAATAAGAAAATAACTCCCCTTTGGGTCAATGGGTCGTGCATAGCTTTTGGATGATGATTCTTGGAAGAATTTGTGGCCCATTAGCAATTTTGAGGCATTTGAAGCAAAGTTGACTTTTCAAAATTCCCAAATATTTCCCAACTTCCACAAGGCATATCATGCTCAATTTTTAAGATTTGATCATGTTCTTGGACATTTTGGAAAGGTATTGAAGTCCTCTAACCAATTCCTTTTGTCCCATGTCATTTTGATTTACCAATCTCAAGTTATGGTCTTTGACTTAAAGTCCCTTTTTGTTGACTTTTGAAAATGACCTATAATGTTGAAATTGATAACTTTTTGTGATAGCATTTCTTGGACTTGAAGTGTGAATATGAGTTGTAGGAAATGTCTTTCTCTTCAAAATGAGCTTTGGATGGAATTTTTATGATAAACCATGTGGAAGTTATGCCTTGGTCAAGTTATAGTTGACTTTTTCAACTGTCCAAATATGGAAACTTTTGCATCTTGAGACTTTTTGAGCCATACCTTGAAAATCATGATCAAGAATTGATCAAATGATGTTTGTGGCTTCAAAATAAGATGTGGACCAAAAATTTTGACTTTTGACTGTCAAATGACCATTTTGCCCCTGCAGTTGACTGTTGAGCAATTAGGGTTTTTGACTGTGCAATTTTATGTTGTAAGTCTTGAAACTTGGCATAAGGATGCTTGACAATGTTTATAGGCATGTGGGACTTGTTTGGACCCTTGGAAACTTCAATTTCTTTGTCAGAACCAAAACCCTAGTTTTTGACTGTTAGGAGGTCATTGGACTGTGCAACTCTTGGGAGATTTTGAAGCATGCTCTTTGCAAATCTTGAAGAATTTGGGAGGGAAATTTTGGGGTACAACAGTTTCCCCTGTTCAATCTTCTTAAACCTGAGGATGCAAATTAGCTAGCGTGCCTTTCGTAATCCGAAGGTGGAAGATGATTGAGCACTAGAGTGCCCAGAAATTTGCGCTCACACGTTGGCAGTGGGATGAAGGGAATGGGTTTACAGATGCCATTTGGAGATTGATGGATAGGAAGATGGGCTTACAGATGCCATCTGGGTGTCGATTGCGTAAGAGATTCCTTAGCGAGAACTTGCATACCTCAACGGGACGATGAGAGAACCTGGGGAGATTACTACCTCAACAGTAATGGTGAGAGAATCATAGGCGACTTCAACCTCAACAGTAACAATGAGAGAATCATAGGCGACTTCAACCTCAACAGTAATGGTGAGAGAATCATAGGCGACTTCAACCTCAACAGTAACGATGAGAGAATCATAGGCGACTTCAACCTCAACAGTAACGATGAGAGAATCATAGGCGACTTCAACCTCAACAGTAACGATGAGAGAATCTTGGGCGACTTCAACCTCAATAGTAACGATGAGAGAATCATAGGCGACTTCAACCTCAACAGTAACGATGAGAGAATCTTGGGCGATTACTACCTCAACAGTAACGATGAGAAAATCTGGGGCGATTACTACCTCAACAGTAACGATGAGAGAATCTGGGGCGATTACTACCTCAATAGTAACAATGAGAGAATCTGGGGCGATTACTACCTCAACAGTAACGATGAGAGAATCTGGGGCGATTACTACCTCAACAGTAACGATGAGAGAATCTGGGGCGATTACTACCTCAACAGTAACGATGAGAGAATCTGGGACGATTACTACCTCAACAGTAACGATGAGAGAATCTGGGGCGATTACTACCTCAACAGTAACGATGAGAGAATCTGGGGCGATTACTACCTCAACAGTAACGATGAGAGAATCTGGGACGATTACTACCTTAACAGTAACGATGAGAGAATCTGGGGCGATTACTACCTCAACAGTAACGATGAGAGAATCTGGGATGTCTTCTACTGAGTCTTCTTTAGGAAAATCTTTAGGAATCGATTTAACTGGACTAGAGAAGGCCTTTGACTGGATAAGAATCAGGAAAATCTTAGGGTCGATTTAACTTAACCAAGCAAGGTCTTGGAATAACTTCAACTGGATAAGAATCAGGGAGATCTTAGGGTCGATCTGACTGAACCAGAGAAGGCCTTTGACTGGATAAGAATCAGAAAAATCTTAGGGTCGATTTAACTGAACCAAGCAAGGTCTTGGAATAACTTCAACTGGATAAGAATCAAGGAGATCTTAGGGTCGATCTGACTGAACCAGAGAAGGCCTTTGACTGGATAAGAATCAGAAAAATCTTAGGGTCGATTTAACTGAACCAAGCAAGGTCTTGGAATAATTTCAACTGGATAAGAATCAGGGAGATCTTAGGGTCGATCTGACTGAACCAGAGAAGGCCTTTGACTGGATAAGAATCAGAAAAATCTTAGGAATCGATTTAACTGAACCGGACAAGGTCTTGACACCTTTGACTGGATAAGAATCAGAAAAATCTTAGGGATCGATTTAACTGAACCGGACAAGGTCTTGACACCTTTGACTGGATAAGAATCAGGAAAATCTTAGGGTCGATTTAACTGAACCAGACTAAAGTCTTGAAATATATCTGAGAACTTAACTGGATCTTTCCTGAAAGGCAAAGGTCAGTCATATGCAATGCATGATATGGATCAAGCAATGATGTTCTCAACATAAATGAGATTGTAAGATATGATGCGTATATGCATGCTATAATGTATGGAAATGTGATGTTTATGAACGTATGTTTTCGTCCTAGGAAAAAAATCCTTGACGGGTGCCGGGAAGTCACATCCTGGGCTGATGTTGGAGAACAATGCTTTGTTGTTTCCGCTGGGGATGATAGTTGCAAGAATACCGGTAGGAGAAGATAACTCCATTGGGGAATAAACTTGGCGAATGGATTACTCTGCGGGGAGAAAAGTACTCTAACGATCTTGCTGGGAAACAATACTCTGTGGGGAGAGAGGTACTTTGCTGGAATGTTGATGGTAACTCCGCTGGGGATACTGGTGTTATGTTGGAAGTGTTAATAGACTTTGCTGGGGATAAGAAGACTGCGTCGAGGACGATCTTTCCGTGGCTTTTGGCTGAGGATAACCCAGTTATATCCTGATAGGGAAATAACCTTTGAATAAATCCGGGGGACGCGTTCGTGCTCTACGGGGATAAGCTTCCAGAATCTACTGGGGATAAGCTTACTTCTTGGGGAGATGGATTCCAATTTTCCTGGGGAAACTGGATTGGACTCTCCTGGGGAAATTTTGAACTTCATTGGGAAGTGACTCCGTTAAATGTTTGATATACCGCCGGGGAACAATCTTTAGACCAAGACTGTCGGGGATGCTTGTTAAGAATGCATGTATATTGCCGGGGAATGTTGAGATCTGCTGGAGGATACCCAACTTCCTTAAGGTTGATAATAGCTTTTCTTGGGGAGAGTGCACTGACCTGCTGGCTCACTCTCTGGGGAATTAAGATATACTGGTTATGTTCTTCATCCGAACCTACCTTGGTACCTTGGTGGATGGAACAATTAGATTGCTTAGACAACTCTTTATTGCCCCTGTTTCTAATGTTACCTGTAATTGATCCTTTGTTTCGTATGCACATATTTATGAGTTAGCAATTAGTGTCAATGCATATATCACAAATTGAACCTTGGACGTTCTTCGCGAAACAAAACAGAAAAAAGAAAAATAATGGGCAATTTGTAGCTGAAAAGTGATTTTATATTGACTTTTGAATTTGCCTGTAAATAGGCGTTTATGTACAAGAGGCTGACGTCCTAGTAAGAGAACGCCGCCAAAAAAGTTTATACAAATTTGTACAAAGGAAAATAAAACAGCTGTGTGAAATGGATGATCCCACTGGGTTCCAACTCTGCTATCGCCTTTATATCTTCGAGTGTCTCATCACTTGATGACCTAGCTGAAGATGAAGCTGATTGATCGATGCCGTCTGAACTTGATGCTGATACCGGATTCTGGAAGCAAGGTGATCCAATGAGACATAGTATTATGCTTTATCCCTAACTTTTGCCTGGACCGCCCTTTCGGGTTTTCAGTCCACCAGGATACCCATTTTTTCCCAAGCCGCCTTTTCAGGTTTTCGACTTGCCGGGTGTACATATTTTTTCATTTCATCCCTTCATTTTGCCCGAACCCTTTTGGTTCGCCGGGAAGCCCTAATTTTTGCCTAGGTATGTTAACCTAGCGGGTCTTTTTTCATGCGTAGTATCTTTTTACTATGTCTGCATTGGCGGGGTGAGGAAGGTCGTCACCATCCATGTTGGTTAGAATCATGGCTCCTCCTGAGAACACATGTTTAACCACAAATGGCCCTTCGTACGTAGGGGTCCATTTGCCCCTTGGATCACTCTGAGGAAGGATGATTCGCTTGATTACCAGATCCCCTACTTGATATTCTTGTGGTCTGACCTTTTTGTTAAATGCCCTGATCATCCGCTTTTGATACGTCTGACCATGACAAATAGCAGCAAGTCTCTTTTCGTCAATAAGGTTTAATTGATCAAGTCGTGTCTGGATCCAATCATCTTCGCTCAGATCTACATCCTTCATTATCCTGAGAGAGGGTATTTGTACTTCAATCGGTAAGACTACCTCCATACCGTAGACCAAGGAGAAAGGAGTTTCCCCGGTTGACGTCCTGGCTGAGGTACGGTACCCATGTAGAGCGAACGGTAACATCTCGTGCCAATATTTATAAGTCACTATCATCTTCTGCACGATTTTCTTAATGTTCTTATTTGCTGCTTCTACAGCCCCATTCATCTTCGGTCTGTAAGGAGAAGAGTTATGGTGCTGTATCTTAAACTGCTCGCAGAGCTCAGTGATCATCTTGTTATTAAGGTTGGTACCGTTGTCTGTAATGATTCTTTCAGGGACGCCGTATCGACAGATCAGGTTGTGCCGAATGAACCGTGCCACAACAGTCTTGGTTACCGTAGCATAGGAAGCTGCTTCAACCCACTTCGTGAAGTAATCAATCACTACCAGGATGAAGCGATGCCCATTGGATGCCGTATGTTTAATCTCACCGATCATGTCTATGCCCCACATTGCAAACGGCCAAGGCGCTGTCAGGACATTTAGAGGAACTGGAGGAACGTGCACCTTGTCTGCGTATATCTGGCATTTATGGCATGTCCGAGAGTGTTGGTAGCAGTCGGCTTCCATTGTGGACCAGAAATACCCTGCCCGAAGGATCTTCTTTGCCATAGTGTGTCCACTAGAATGTGTTCCGAAGGTCCCTTCATGTAGCTCTTCCATAATCCTTTCTGCTTCTGTCTTGTCCACACAACGCAGTAATGTCGAATCATGATTTCGCTTGTACATGATGTCGTTGCTAAGGAAGAACTTTGCTACGAACCTTCTCAGGAACTTCTTGTCGTTGACAGATGCACCTTCAGGGTATTCCTGAGCTTCCAAGTATCTCTTCACTTCATGGTACCAAGGCTTCTCAGTCACCAATTCAGTTTCAAGATCACAACAGTATGCCGGTTCGTCCAGTTTCCAGATAGTGACCTGGGGAGCCTCATTGTCCCATTTGACTTTGAACATAGAAGACATCGTAGCTAACGCGTCCGCCAGCTGATTCTCCTCTCTCGGGAAGTGTTCAAAGGTTATCTCAGTGAAGTGGGGGATCAAGGTCAACACACATTCTCTGTAAGGAATAAGATTCAGATGTTTTGTATCCCAATCTCCTTTGATCTGATTGATCACGAGAGCGGAATCTCCGAAGACACTCAGAAACTTGATCCTTAAGTCGATCTCAGCTTGGAGACCCATGATGCATGCCTCATACTCCGCCATGTTGTTGGTGCAGTTGAAACATAGCCGGGCAGTGAGTGGAGTATGAGTGCCTTGAGGGGATATGATCACAGCGCCGATGCCGTTACCCAAAGCATTGGAGGCTCCGTAAAAGTGCATAGACCATCGGGATCCTTCCCCAGGTCCTTCATCCGGTCCAGGTACTTCACAATCAGTCACTATCATAATGCTCTCGTCTGGAAACTCGAAGTTCATTGACTGATAATCGTCTACTACCTGATGTGCCAAGTGGTCTGCCAATACACTTCCTTTGATGGCTTTCTGGGTCGTGTACTGAATGTCGTATTCTGTCAAGATCATTTGCCATCTTGCTATTCTCCCAGTCAGAGCAGGCTTTTCAAATATGTACTTTATAGGATCCATCTTTGAGATCAACAAGGTAGTGTGAGTCAGCATATACTGTCTCAGCCGGCGAGCAGCCCATACCAAAGCGCAGCAAGTTTTCTCAAGCAGTGAGTATCGGGTCTCACAGTCGGTAAACTTTTTGCTAAGGTAATAAATGGCATGCTCTTTTCGGCCAGACTCGTCATGCTGCCCCAGCATGCACCCCATTGAATAGTCAAGTATTGTCAGGTATAGTATCAGAGGTCTCCCCTCAACCGGTGGCATAAGGATGGGTGGTTCTTGGAGATACTCTTTGATTCTGTCAAAAGCGGCCTGACATTCATCATTCCAACGTACTACCTGATCTTTCTTCAGCAGCTTGAAGATTGGTTCACATGTAGCAGTTAGGTGTGAGATGAACCGAGCAATGTAATTCAGGCGTCCTAAAAAGCCTCTGACCTCTTTCTCTGTCTTAGGAACTGGCATCTCTTGAATAGCTTTAACCTTGGCAGGGTCCACTTGAATTCCCTTATCACTTACAATGAAGCCTAGCAACTTTCCAGATCTTACCACGAAGGTGCACTTGTTCGGGTTCAACCTCAGCTTGTACAGTTTCAGGCGGTCAAACAATTTCTGCAGATGATCAAGGTGTTCTTCCTCAGTTTGGGACCTTGCGATCATGTCGTCAACATACACTTCTATCTCATGATGGATCATGTCGTGAAATAAAGCAACCATGGCACGTTGGTAGGTTGCCCCAGCATTTTTCAACCAGAATGGCATGACCTTGTAGCAGAAGGTGCCCCACTGAGTAACAAAGGTAGTTTTTTCCATGTCTTCAGGTGCCATCTTGATCTGATTGTAACCTGAAAAACCATCCATGAAAGAGAACACCTTGTGCTAAGCCGTATTGTCAACAAGGACATCAATGTGAGATAGGGGGAAGTCATCCTTGGGGCTGGCCCTGTTCAGATCCCTGTAATCGACACACATTCTGACCTTTCCATCTTTCTTTGGCACCGGCACCACATTAGCAACCCACTGAGGGTAAGAAGTCACTGCAAGGAATCCGGCATCAAACTGCTTCATAACCTCAGCTTTGATCTTCTCAGACATCTCTGGACACATACAGCGGACCTTTTGCTTAACCGGAGGGCAGTCTTCCTTGGTAGGCAGATGATGGACCACAATGTCACTATCCAACCCGGGCATGTCTTCATAGGACCAGGCAAAGATCTCCATATAATCATGTAGCATCTGAGTCAACCGTTGCTTCACGCTGAGCTCTAGATTGGCACCAATCTTAACCTCCTTCCTGTCTGTATCAGTACCCAGATTTATTGTTTCCACCGGCTCTTCATGTGGTTGAATTACCCTCTCTTCCTGAAGTAACAGTCTTGCAAGCTCGCCAGGCACTTCGCAATCATCTTCACCTTCGTCTTCGGCTAAGTTGATCGGATTTTCGAAGTCATAACTGGCAGTAGCAGAGTCGTTATCAGTGAGATCCAGAGTGGATTGAAACCTGTATGAGTGAGTGTGTGTAAATACAACTGTTTTGCAATATATAAAGAAAAGAAAGAAAAGGAGCATAAGATTTGAAATGCGAGAAAACGTCCAAGATCTTTATTCATGATATATGAGATGACAATTAATATACCCTCACAAATGAAGCCACGGTGCCTCGGGTAAGACACTGGGCCATAGAGTTTTAATTGTTTATTACAAATAACAAAACAAAGGAATTCATTACTCAGTAACAAGAGAAACAAGCAGGTTTTCCTTTGCAATCCAATTGCTAGGTTCACTGTCGGTTGCCGGGTAAATCCATCTGTCGAACTCAGCTTCATCCACTTCATCATCCTCCCTGATAGAATTCACTCTATGGTTAGGCATGGGAGCAGTCACCACATTGGGCTTCTCAGGTGCCTCAAACTGTACCTCCTTGGCATCAATAAGATCTTGCACCTTATTCCTTAAGGCCCAACAATCATGAGTGGAATGCCCCGGGCTATCGGAATGATAAGCACAGCGGGCATTTGGATTGTACTTGGGAGAAGAAGTGTTTACAACCTTCGGGGCCTCTCTAACAGTCACCAAATTGGTGGATAGTAACTGCGGCAAGATTTGCAATAGGGTCATACTCAGACGGGTAAACTCTCTTCTGGGTCTTTCATCCCTTTGTGGATTGGTTTGCCGAGGAGTGGCAGCAGGCTTAGCAATCATTACCGCGTTGACTGATTGGCGGCGTTCAGGTTTATCATGTCTTTTAGGCCCATATACAGCATTGGCCTCCTTCTTAAAGGGTTTCTTCTCAGAGCTTGCAGATGCACCCTTCTGAATTTTGCCGGACTTCATTCCAGCCTCTATTCTCTCTCCAGTCAAAATAAGATCAGTAAACCCTGCAGATGAGTTACCGATAAGATGATTGAAAAATGGCCCAGATAGGGTCCCCAAGAACATATCCACCAGCTCACGGTCTGTTAACGGAGGCTGCACCCTGCCAGCCAGATCCCTCCACTTCTGTGCATACTCTTTAAAACCTTCGCTTGATCCTAGCGACATACCCTGGAGTTGGGTACGTGTAGGAGCAAGGTCGGCATTATATTGATACTGCTTGTAAAAAGCAGTAGCCAACTCCTCCCAGTTACGAACTTTGGTCCCATCCAGCTGATAGAACCATTCGAGATGAGTCCCTGAAAGACTCTCCTGGAAGAAGTGGATCCACAAGTTCTTGTCCACTGTGTACGGTTGAATTTTCCGCACATAAGATCTGAGGTGTAGCTTGGGACAAGACGCCCCGTCATACTTGGTAAAAGATGGTGCCTTAAACTTGTGAGGAATAATCACACCAGTAGATAAGCCCAAGTCTCCGAAATCCAGCCCAGGCACTTGTTGGATCTCCATTGCATTCAGTCTGTCTTCCAACTGCTTATACCGGTCTTCAGCCGATGGATACTGTTCCTCATTAAAGTCAGTCTCGTTGTCAGAGACTACTGGACTTGAAGCCTTTCCCCCCTGGGGACTGCCCTTGCCTACAGAAGAACCAGCTTCTTCATTCTGCAGAGTGTTGCCAAACCTTCGGCCCGAGTTGAAAAGAACAGTTCTCTTCTTCTTCTTCTTCTCCTTCTTCAGGAGTAAAGCCTTCAGCTCTTCTTGGCCTTGAGCCAAACCCATGATCAGCTCCTGAAATTGCGCGTTCTGCGCCTGAAGGGCCTTGATAGACATCTCGGTTGATGATGAGTCAGGGTTCATGATGCTGAAATAAACAGCGAAGAACAATAAGCAACCTGAAAAGAAGAAAACCTTCTATGCACATGATGAATGATATGTGTTTATGCAATGCATTCAAGGGTTCGAAAGTTCAAATTTGTTGTAGACAAAAAAGGAACACACATTATTATTAAGGAAACACTTGTCTGGTACATCAAAGCCTCATGGGCAAAATAATACAAAAGCAAATCAATCCCAAAAGACACTACGCATCCTCTTTGGAGCTATGTAGGTGTTGAGATTCCTTTCCTCGTGCAGTAGGCGGGTGAGCTCCAAGACCTTCTTTTCACTAACATATAGTCTGGTCTCAAGAGAATTTCGTTCTTCCTTAAGCTGGATCCAGCTCTTCTGCATCTCTTCCCAGGACGTGGGCATGTCAGGATGTTGAATGGTGTAGGACACCTCTCCTTCTAAGACTGGCTCTTTGATCACACGGAGCACATGAGGATAAGGCATTATTAACTTCTGGGAGCGGGCTCGTACCTACTTGAGATAAGGTTCCAATGGGATGGAATTCTTGTGCCCCAGTGTCTTACTGTCTATCTTACTGGGCATCCTCCAAGCTCTGATAAATCTCTGGCGAAGTCCTTGTGCATCGTTGTCGAAGTCAAAAACTATGTCAGGAATTAACATGTCATGAGGGCCATCCCTCCGAGCATAACCAAACTGTCTCCAAGCCAGGCATGGGTTGTAAGTAATACCTCCTCTGATTCCAAGTAAAGGACCATTAGGGTACTCCCCGCAACGATCAACGATAGTGACATCCTCTCTGGACAGAGAGCACCAATGTATATCTGCATGTGTAAGAGTCATCAACCGTTGTGACCATCTCAAACCCCGCTCGTTCTTCAAAACTGATTGTGGAAGGTGCGAAATAAACCACCTTCCCAGGAGAGGAGTGCAACACATAAGGACACCTCTTTTTCTCATGGTTCGAGTGTAACATGAGTGAAGGATGTCCCCCAGCAACGTAGGTATAGGATTCCTGGACATGAAGATCTGGACAGCACTGATATCTATAAGCTGATCTGGGTTAGGGAACAACACCAAACCATAGACAAGGAGGGCCACAACTTCTTCAAAAGCTTGTAAGTCAAGGGAGTTCCAACATTCTGTGGCCTTTTCAAACAGAAACCTGGCTAAGAACCCTTTGATGCCACTTCTAACCTCCCAATGTCCCTTGAGGTCAGATGATTGTAGGTGTAAGGCTTTAGCAATCTCTTCAAGCTTGGGTTCCTTTTCCGTACCGTTGTAGGGTAGTTGATCAAGGATAGGGATTTTCAGAAGCCGGGAGAACTCCTCCAATGTAGGTACCAGCTGATAATCCAGGAAAGTGAAACAGTGATGCAGAGGGTCAAAGAACTGGAACAAGACCTTTATCATATCTTCCTCAATGTTGGTATTGACCAAGCTGATGAGTCTTCCATGTCTTTCACTGAATGAAGAGCTCTCGGGAATCCTGGATATAAGCTCCTTAAGCTGAGGAGGGATCCTTACAAGGCTGATTTGAATTGTCTTTCTGCGAACAGTTTCCATGTCCTACAAAACAAGAACAAAGATGAAGATTCGAACCTCTGAAATGGTTAGTCAATGCATATGATGTTGGATGATGTCATGATGCTATGATTAAACACACCACAGATATTTACAAAGGCAAACATGTAAGGCACACAAGTCACACAAGACAAGCCCTTAGTGTTTAGGCCAGCATGGGGTCCGGGTATTACCCTCTTGAAGTTGGTGGGCTCAACCTGTCCTATTAGAAGTAACCGGGTTCTAAGGGTCCCAATATCACTGGATTGCTTTCATTGTTCATCGTTTCGATTTAGCCACTGAACTGGCGACCGAAATATTCCAGGAAAGCAACCCTCAATTGAGTGTAGTATCGAGTATCAACCAACCTCGGACTGCACCAAAGTCAGTTATCTCACTACCCTAAAGAGGCCAAGATAGTTCAATTAAGGTTCCTAAGGTCAGTTGATGCTTCACGTCACCACATGGAGGCCCCGTACTCTCCTTGACTGAACTCAAGGGTTACCGGTACACACCAAAGTGCCACATCAACGTAGCAGACTGTTTCAACCATGTCGGTATACCCTGCACAGTTCCCTCACAGCCTTGTTTCTACTTTCTAAGAAGGTATCCCCAGATCCGGGTTAGGATCTATAGAACTCCCAAGACAGTCCCCACAATTTAAAGCAAACAAGTCAATACAATTGAAAACACAGTTATGAACTATCCTAAGGTACACCTCACTTTAAGTTTATCTCCCCAGCAGAGTCGCCAGTTCTGTGATCGGTGGATCTGGAACTGACTATTTAACGCTGGTTCGCGAAATGTCGCGGAAGCAAGAGTCGCCACCGTCTTTTATTTTCTCCAAATGGAAAGGACAAAAGCACAGAAAAATTCCTTATAGAGATTGCTCTCGGTTCGGGAGGTAGATTTATAGAAAGGGAAGGTGTTAGCACCCTTTCTATCCATGGTTATCCAAGGGCTCTTAGATACTTGCTCATTTGTGTTTTCAAAATTGTTTGTTTGCTTTTCAACTGTGGGTTTTAAAAAAAGTTTCTTTGAAAATTTCAGTTCGACTCTTGTATCAGTCCTCAAGAGTGTTTGAAAAATTTCTTTTGAAAGCTTTTTGAAAGGTGTCGGTGTGAAAAGAAGTTTTTGATTTTGTTTTGAAATTAGAGCAAGTATCTACGAGTTCTCTACCTACCCTAAGGAATTCGTCTGTGTAAATGTCCTTAAAGTAGTGCCATCCCACCATTGAGAGGTAGGTAGCACCACCATTGGAGGTGTTCGGGTCAATTCGAGGGTTCGGGACATGGTGATCACCGGAGCAATAGGAAGACACCTTAGAAGCTACCCTCGTGCCATGTTCATGGACATGAGGACTTACTAAAACATCCTCTACTCGACGACCACTTTTCGAGGGGCAAGGCAACAGTGAGGCGTACCCTAGGGGTGGTGTGTGATTTGTGTGTCATGTTCATTTATGTTTATCTTGTTCATGCATTGGTGATTTACGCTTTGCTTTTATTTTGGCATTCATATTTTCATGCAAGTTATTAACAGTTTAAAAGATGCGGAATTTAAAAGTCCTACGCTATTACAAAGGCGCGGGTCTACATCGCCAAATTAGTCCAAGACCCGATTTGAATAAAATAAAATGCGGAAAGATAAATGTCTAATTAATCTATTACACGGCTTTGGGTTAAATACATTATATTCACAAAAAGAAATAAAAGTAAAATGCGAGAAGAAGTAATGTCGGGAATGCGAGGGCGTTGGACCCTTTTAAGGAAATTAAATTGGAATTAATAAATTAATTAAGTTAAATGAGAAAAGGAAATTATTTTTGAGTTTTTTGTATTTATGGATTTTAGTAAGAAAATTAAATGAAATTAAAACCCTAATTCTAAACTATTTTTGATTTATAAAAAAAATGTTTAAATTTAACCTAGTTTTAACCTAATTATTTAATGGCAAATTTATTTACAAAATAAATAATTAATTATTAATAATGGTAAAAGAAAAGAAAAAAGGATAAAAGTATTTAAAACCCTAATTCTACATTTTTTAGTTTATTAAAAAAACATTAAAATTAAACCTAGAATTAAAACTAAATTAATTGTTGAATTTATTTACAAAAATGTTAGTGAATTAAACATTAAGACATTTTTTTTTTATAGTTTCTGATTTTTTTTGGTATTTTTGGTATTTTTTATAAAATTTATTTTGATGAATTAAAAGAAAATAATTAAATTAAGACAAATAAATAAAAAAAATAGAAAAAAGAAAAGAGAAAGAAATACAAACACTAGGGGGGTTCTGCCCCAATCTGGAGGTTATGTTGTGAGCAATTAGGCCCAAGAAGCTTGGCCCTTTCTGACTTCTCAATGATCATGTGCGTATGCGTTGACTGAGGCATTCCATAGACTTTGGATCCTGGACGTTGGATGGATGATCGTGGCCACTTGGCAAGCCATTGATGAGAGCCTATGGTGGAGCACTGAATGGCACGCTGCGTAGGAATGCATTAGAGAAAAAAATATGAAATATGCAAGGGGACCTGGGAATCGAACCCAGGTCCCAACGTTTACCAGATACATCCTTTGCCAAGTGAGCTGCACGCGCGCTTTGTATTGAAGTTGGCAAGCGAATAACATAAGGCAACACAACGCTGAGGGTTACCCAACGCGCCAAATTTCAAATTGTCCAATCCCATAGTGACACGCCAGGCTTCGTCTTCATTCTACCTGAAAATAACACACAAGTAGCGGGGGTTTTAAACCCCCACTAAACAGCATAGCAAATAATAGTGATTAGGCCATAGTGAAAGATAAATTGGGCGCGATATGATGATTGGATTCGTCTGGAGTTTCTGAGTCCAATGGTCCTGGTCTCGTTGTCCAATTTTTCCCTATGAAAGAAGCCCTAATTTTTGACCTCTGAAACCCTAAAGAGCTTCCATGGCAACTTCCTACTCAGACCACCATTCTCCAATTGAATCACGTCATTAGCTTTAGAATCATCACATTAGTATAGTTCAAACATTAAAATGCATGAAAAGTATGTATAAATTCAAACACGAATATGCAATTTTTAGAAGAAATTCAAACTCCCATCTACCAATTCTTTGAGTATGGAAGTGTGATTCTGATTGGAAACGATTCCTGGTAACCTTGGAAATCTTTTGGAATAGTTCTTTCGCCTTGAAACTCCCTGCAATATCGTTTTCAGTTTTGAAAAATTTGATGAAAAATGCAAAGTTGGTTTGTTCTTCTGAGCGCAGCCTCTTGGTTCTTGTGACTATGGTTGTGTTCTTCTTATGTATGCCAATTGATTAGGGTAGAAATTCAAGCCAATAAATCAATGTTTTGATGAATCAAATATTTGATTTTTAATGAAATCTTTTTCAATCTTTTTATCATGAAACCTAGCCAATTTGCATGGAATCTTTCTTCTTTGGGCATGCACGAAATCCTTAGGCCTTGATGAGAGATTATACTGCACAAAAAGATTTGAAAATCTTATTTTAGTATTTTTCTTGTAATTAATTTTGATTAAATGAATTAAATAGATTAAATATTCAATTAATTAATTAAAAATAAGAAAATAACTCCCCTTTGGGTCAATGGGTCGTGCATAGCTTTTGGATGATGATTCTTGGAAGAATTTGTGGCCCATTAGCAATTTTGAGGCATTTGAAGCAAAGTTGACTTTTCAAAATTCCCAAAAATTTCCCAACTTCCACAAGGCATATATTGCTCAATGTTTAAGCTTTGATCATGTTCTTGGACATTTTGGAAAGGTCTTGAAGTCCTCTAACCAATTCCTTTCGTCCCATGTCATTTTGATTTACCAATCTCAAGTTATGGTCTTTGACTTAAAGTCCCTTTTTGTTGACTTTTAAAAATGACCTATAATGTTGAAATTGATAACTTTTTTGTGAGAGCATTTCTTGGACTTGAAGTGTGAATAGGAGTTGTAGGAAATGTCTTTCTCTTCAAAATGAGCTTTGGATGGAATTTTTCTGATAAACCATGTGGAAGTTATGCCTTGGTCAAGTTACAGTTGACTTTTTCAACTGTCCAAATATGGAAACTTTTGCATCTTGAGACTTTTTGAGCCATACCTTGAAAATCATGATCAAGAATTGATCAAATGATGTTTGTGGCTTCAAAATAAGATGTTGACCAAAAATTTTAACTTTTGACTGTCAAATGACCATTTTGCCCCTGCAGTTGACTGTTGAGCAATTAGGGTTTTTGACTGTGCAATTTTGTGTTGTAAGTCTTGAAACTTGGCATAAGGATGCTTGACAATGTTTATAGGCATGTGGGACTTGTTTGGACCCTTGGAAACTTCAATTTCTTTGTCAGAACCAAAACCCTAGTTTTTGACTGTTAGGAGGCCATTGGACTGTGCAACTCTTGGGAGATTTTGAAGCATGCTCTTTGCAAATCTTGAAGAATATGGGAGGGAAAATTTTGGGGTACAACAATGAAAAATTAATACGGTTAGAAAACCCTAATGTGCAAAGATAAATAGCTGAAAACAAATCACTCGCAGATATCACTCTTAGGGTATAATCTCACTTCGGTTGCCTTCGGTAAACGATCATTAAGCATAAGGTGTCTTAGTGGTTGCCCTCCTGTCTAAAAGATCAAATCGTCTTGTTCGTATGTTGCCTCGAAAATGTTGCCTCGAATATGATCTTAAGACTCTAGGGTTATTACTAAGATGTCCTAATATTGCTTTAGTGATCGTACGTCCCTTTCGAATTGACCCTTACAATTCCAACGACGGTGCTACCTATTTATCAATAGTAGGATATCGCTTTCTAAAGAAACAAGAATAGAAACGATCTTTTTTCAAGTAGGTAGATGCTAGTAGGTACTTGCTTAAATCAAAACTTTTCACACTTACACCTTTTAAAACAATTCTCAAAACAAACTTTGTCACATCCTTGAGGACTGACACAAGGGTTATCACGAAGTAAAACATTTTTAAAGTAAAGCACATACACAAGAAATTTAAAAATGAGAAAGTACCTAAGAGCCCATGGAAAACAATGGACAGAAAGGGTGCTAACACCTTCCCTTTCTATAATCTACCCCCGTACTCAAAATATCTCGAAAAAGGATTTTTTTCTGTACTTTTTTCCTTTCCGATTGGATGAAATAAAAGTCGGTGGCGACTCTTGCTTACCGCGACATTTTGCGAACATAAAACACAAAATGCAAACCAGTATCAAATAGTCGGTTCTGCCACCGTATCACAAAACTGGCGACTTTGCTTGGGGCTTTATAAGTGAGGTATACCTTAGGATCTAGGTCATCATAATTGCTTCTCTTGATTGATTTGTTTGCTTTACTTTTAAGGGTTTTGTTTGGGGTTACTATAGATCCTACACCCGGATCTGGGGAATACCTTTTAGGTAAGTAGCAATAGAATGTGAGGGAACTGTACGGTGTAGACCGATACGGTTGAAGCAGTAGCTACGTTTGTGTGGAACTTTGGTTGGTACCGGTATCCCTTTTGGAGAAACGAGGAGAATACGGGGCCTCCGCGTGGTGTCGTTAAGCATCAACTGACCTTAGAACCTTTAATCGCCCAAATTGGCCATTAGAAAGTAGTGAGATAGCCAGCCTCGGTGTAGAGCTGAGAACTGGTTGATACTTGATGCTACACTCATTGAGATCATACTCTCGGAATAATTTCGACCGCAAGAAAAGATTGCGTGAGCTGAAACCATGACCGATGGAGGATGGTCAGTGATATTGAGATCCTCTAGAACCCGGTTACTTTTCTAGGACAGGTTGAACCAACTTAACTTCAAGAGGGTATTATCTTTAACCTCATGCAAGCCTTAAACCTAAGGGTTTTGTGTGATTTGACTGTGTTTGCAATACTTGTGTTTGCTATACATGTGGTTTATCATGACATCATGCATCATAACATGGCATTCATGCTTCATCACACTAACCATCTTAAAGACCAAGGGAATTTATCTTTGTTCTGTTTTGAAGATCATGGCTTCCGTGCGTAGAAATACCATCTGAATCAACTTTGTGCAGATGCATGTCCAACTTAAAGAGCTAACATCAAGAGTTTCTGATACTTCTACTTTCATTAAGAGACACTGTCAACTTTTTATCCTGGTTACTTCAAACCTTGATGAAGAGATGATGAGCGTACTATTTCAGTTCTTCGATCCCAAGCATCACTGCTTCACCTTTCCAGATTATCAGTTGGTACCCACCTTGGAAGAATTCTCTCATCTATTGGGCATATCCATTCTTGAACAGGTACCCTTCACAGGTATGGAAGAAGTTCCTAAGCCAGAAGTTATTGCCTCAGCTTTGCATTTGAAATGGGCCGATGTGGTATCCAATTGGGAAACTCGAAGTGGAGTTGAGGGTTTTCTAGCCAAATTTCTGATAGACTAGTGTGATCGGTGGATCTGGAACTGACTGTTTAATGCTGGTTCGCGAAATGTCGCGGAAGCAAGAGTCGCCACCGTCTTTTATTTTCTCCAACATGGACAGGACAAAAGCACAACAAAATTCCTTATGAGAATAGTTCTCGGTTCGGGAGGTAGATTTATAGAAAGGGAAGGTGTTAGAACCCTTTCTATCCATGGTTATCCATGGGCTCTTAGATACTTGCTCATTTGTGTTTTCAAAAGTGTTTGCTTTTCAATTGTGAGTGGGTTTGGAAAATTTTCGTTTAAAGATTTCAGATCGACTCTTGTATCAGTCCTCAAGAGTGTTTGAAAAATTGTTTTGAAAGCTTTTTGAAAAGTGTCGGTGTGAAAAGAAGTTTTGATTTGTTTTTAATTAGAGCAAGTACCCAGGAGTCATCTACCTACCCTAAGGAATTAGGCTGTGTAAATGTCCTTAAGGTAGTGCCATCCCACCATTGAGAGGTAGGTAGCACCACCGTTGGAGGTGTTCGGGTCAATTCGTTTGTAGGGACAGTGAGGTCACCAGAGCAACAGTAGGACACCTTAGAAGCTACCCTTATGCCATGTTCATGGACATAAGGACTTACTAAAACGTCCTATACTCGACGACCACGTTTCGAGGGGCAAGGCAATAGTGAGGCGTACCCTAAGAGTGGTGTGTGTATTTGTGTGTTATTTTCAGTTATGTTTTATCTTGATCATGCATTGGGTGAGCTACGCTTTGATTTTATTTGGGCCATTCATTCTTTCATGTGATTAGCAGTTTAAAGGTGCGGAAATTAAAGTGCAGAAAATAAAGGTCCTACGCTATTACAAGGCGCGGGTCTATACATCGCCAAATTAACAAAGACCCGTTTTTTAATAAAATGCAGAAAATAAATAAATTTCCTAATTACTATTACAAGGCTTGAGCAATTACATAATATTTAAAACGAAAAATAAGGACAAACGCGCGAAAAGAAATTAGAATCGAATATGCGAGGGCGTTGGACCCTTTAAAGAAATTAAATGAAATTAAAAATTAATTAATTATTTAATAAAGAAGAGGAATGTTTTTTATGGTTTTTGGTATTTATGAAACAAAGAAAATTAATTGAAATTAGAAATTAAATAAAACCGTAGTTCTAAATTATTTTTAATTGTTAAAGAAAAATATTTAAGTTTTAACCTAATTTACCCTAATTAATTAATGACATGTTTATTTACAAAATTAATTAATAGTTAATAATAATGGTAATAAGAAAAAATTATTTATTAAAAAAAGGATAAAAAATGTTTAAAACCCTAATTTCTATGCATTTTAGTTATTAAGGAAAACATTAAAATTTTAACCTAAATTTACTAAATTGATTATTGAAAATTTATTTACAAAAATATTAATGAACAAATTAATTAACATATTTTTTTTTGGTTTTGATTTTTCTGGTTTTTGTATTATGAAAATTAATTTGGTGAACTAAAGAAAATAATTAAAATAATTACAAGAAAAGAAAAAGAGAGAAAGAATATACAAACAATGGGGGTATTCAGACCCAATTTGGAGGTGTTATTAAAGCATTTTGGCCCAAGCAATCTAAGCCCTTTTTGACTTTCCTGGATCATATACTTGTGGTTGACTGAGCGTGCATGATGGTCTCCAAATTTTGGCCTTTGGATTGATCCCTGGGGACATGTGGCAGGCAAGCAGGCGAGGGTGCATGATGAACCATTCGACGAGTGCAACGCTGGAACATGTTTTGACAAAAATCATTGAGATTATGGGGGACCTGGGAATCGAACCCAGGTCCCAATACCTGCAAGCCAGCGCATCAACCAGTGGAGCTAGTGCGTCTCTTTGTCATATTAGTGGAACATGAATAACATATGTGAAAAATCAATATTACGCTGAATCAAAAATAAAAACGCGCTAAATTTGAATTATCCAACCACATCAAGCCACGCCAGCATCTTCTTCTCCATTTGCCTGTAAACAAAAACGAATAGCGGGGGTTTTAAACCCCCACTAATTGCAAAACCTGAAAATAGCGATTAGCACATAGAGCGATATAAATTGGGCGCGATGGGTGGTTTTGCTTCGTCTGGATGTCCTGAATCCAATGGTATAGGTTTGAATGGACAATTTTTCCAGATGTGTGAAACCCCAAATCTGGAGCTCTGAAACCCTAGCGAATGTCAATGGCAATTTTTGATACAGGCAATATTAATTCAATTAAAGGACACCAATAGCTTCAGAAAGTTCATGTTAGTGTAAATCAAACATTAAAAGTCATGAATCATGCATGGAATTCAAAATACGATTATGCATAATTTCATGAACAGGGCGATGGCGTTCTACCACTTCTTTGAGTATGGAGACTTGGCTTTGATTCCAAACGCTTCCTAGGTCGTCCAGCAATGTATTGGAATAGCTTTTAGGCTTTGAAACGAGCTCTAAGTATCAAAACAGTTTTCCACTTTCTTGTCCAAAATTGCAAGTTTGTTCTTGTGTTCTGAGCGCAGCTTTTTTGTGTCCAGGGCATTAGGTTTCGATTGTGCATATATGTGTGAATGAATTAGGTTAGAAAGACCAAGCCCAAAGTCCTTGAATCAATGTCTTGAATATTTGATTTTGTCAAATCTTTTCCAATCTTTTTTTCATGCCAATTATGGAAGATTCTTTCCTTTTTGAATGGTGCACGAAATATTGAGCCATAAAGAGTGAATTGGCTGCACAAAAAGATTTGAAAAACATGGTTTAGTATTTTTCTCATAATTAATTTTAATTAAATGAATTAATAAGATTACTGGGTCGTGCATAGCCTTTGGGTGATGATTCATGGAAGAAAATAACTCCCTTTTAGCTTAATGGGTCGTGCATAGCCTTTGGGTGATGATTCATGGAAGAAATTGAGGCCCATTAGCAATTTTGAGGCATTTGGAGTAAAGTTAACTTTTCAAAATTCCCAAAAATTTCCCAACTTCCACAAGGCATATCTTGCTCAATGTTTAAGCTTTAATCATGTACTTGGACATTTTGGAAAGGTCTTGAAGTCCTCTAACCAATGTCTTTGGTCCCATGTCATTTTGATGTACCAATCTCAAGTTATGGTCTTTGACTTAAAGTGCCTTTTTGTTGACTTTTGAAAATGACCTATAATGTTGAGATTGATAACTTTTTGTGAGAGAATTCCTTGGACTTGAAGTGTGAAGATGAGTTGTAGGAAATGTCATTCTCTTCAAAATGAGATTTGGATGGAATTTTTCTGATAAACCATGTGGAAGTTATGCCTTGGTCAATTTGCAGTTGACTTTTTCAGCTGTCCAAAAATAGAAACTTTTGCATCTTGAGACTTTTTGAGCCATACTTTGAGAATCATGATCAAGAATTGATCAAATGATGTTTGTTGCTTCAAAATAAGATGTTGACCAAAATTTTTGACTTTTGACTGTCAAATGACCATTTTGCCCCTGCAGTTGACTGTGAAGCATTTAGGATTTTTGATTGTACAATCTGATGCTGTGAGTCTTGAAACTTGACATAAGGATGCTTGACAATGTTTATAGGAATGTGGGACTTGTTTGGACCCTTGGAAACTTCAATTTCTTTGCCAGAACCAAAACCCTAATTTTTTACTGTTAGGAGGCAATTGGACTGTGCAACCCTTGGGAGATTTTGAAGCTTGATCTTTAGCAACTTTGAAGAATATGGGAGGGCAAATTTTGGGGTACAACAACTAGGCTCAGCTATTTTGTGATGATTTGGATTTTAAAGCTTTTGAGGATGTCTTGGCTCTTCTTATCTATGGTTTAGTTCTCTTCCCTAATCCGGACTCCTTTGTAGATGTGAATGCTGTCAAGATTTTCCTTTCTCGCAACCCTGTGCCTACCTTGCTTGGAGATATCTTACATGCTCTCCATACTCGTACTATGAAGAGAAGAGGGACTCTTATGTGCTGCATGTCGTTGCTGTCGAGGTGGTTTATTTCTCACCTCCCTAAGTCTATGCTGAAGAACGAAGAAGGTTTGGGTTGGTCACACAGAATAATGTCACTTGCTCATACGGATATTCTTTGGTGTTCCCGGGCTATGGAAGACACTACTGTTATTGACCGCTGTGGAGGGTTACCTATGTCATATTACTTGGTATCTGAGGGGGTATAACTTACAATCCTTGTCTAGATTTGCGACAATTTGGTCGTGCTCAAAGAGATGGTCCCCATGAGTTACTTCTCGAGGACATTGTATTCGAATATAAGGATGATGTTAAGGAGCATCACCAGAGGTTCATACGAGCTTGGGGAATGGTAAACAGATCTGACCCTAAAGAATTGGGACCGAAGACTTCCCTTCCTATGCAGCCTTACCTCTAATGGGTCTGAGCTCGTGCCCAGAAGCTTATGATGCCTTATGAGGCCGTATTACCAGTGATTGTGGAGCCCACAAATGAAGAAGGCATTCCTTACACGGTTCTCTATTCTTACATGCCCACTGATCCTGGGGAGTTACAGAGGTCTTGGATTCAGCTGAAGAATAAGCGGGATACTTACCGGGAGCAGTTCCATGAGCAAGAGAGGAAGGTTTTAAAGCTCACCAGGCAGCTCGAGGAAGAAAGAGTGATCAATGATTATATCAGCACAAAGAGGAAGCGTCCTTGGGACTTTTGATGTTCTATTTCTAGTTTTATTTACTTATTTTGTAAAGCCTTAAAGGCATTTTGAACCTTCAAAGTTTAAGCTAATAAAGTTATGTTTATTTTAGTTTGCAAATTTAAATTTCCCAAAGTCTTTGAAATCATTACATGCACATCCCATTATCATACACATCATTACAGGTACCCCTACAGGTTTCTCATCTTCTTCGCTGTTTATTTCAGCAAAAATGTCTTCCGATCAAGCCATCAAAGATCTTCAGGAGCAGAACACCCAGTTTCAACATATGTTCATAAGTCTGGCTAAAGGGCAAGAGGATCCGAAGGCCCTCATTCTGAAATAGAAGAAGAAGAAGAAGACTGGTATTCTGAATATGGTTAGAAGATTCGGAGAAAGGTTGAAGCATCAAACTAATCTGACCTCTTCATCCAAGGAAGGGGAGAACCAAGAAGGGGAAAAGGACCCTAGTCCTGCAGTTTCTGACGACGATACTGATTACAATGATGAGCAGTATCCTCCCGTTGAGGATAGGTACAAGAAACTAGAAGATCGTCTGAGCGCTATGAAAATTCAGAAAATACCTGGTTTGGATTTTGGAGAATTGGGGTTGGTATCAGGAGTGGTCATACCTCATAAGTTCAAAGCTCCGGGTTTTGCCAAGTATGATGGGGTATCCTGCCCAAAACTCAATCTCCTCTCATATGTCAGGAAGATTCAACCCCACATAGCCGATAGAAATTTATGGGTGCACTTCTTTCAAGATAGTCTGTCGGGGACTCATCTTGAATGGTTCTACCAATTGGAGGGAGCCAGTGTCCGAAACTGGGAAGATCTTGCTGCCGCTTTCTACAAGCAGTATCAGTATAATGCCGACCTTGCTCCCACTCGTACTCAACTCCAGAGTATGTCCATGAGTGCATGTGAAGGTTTTAAAGATTATGCTCAGAAATGGAGAGATTTGGCTAGAAGTGTTCAACCCCCTTTGTCTGATAGGGAGTTGGTGGATATGTTCCTTGGTACGCTGTCTGGTCCATTTTTCAATCACTTAATCGACAGCTCATCATCTGGTTTCACCGAGGTGATTTTAACTGGAGAAAGAGTAGAAGTTGGAATTCGGAGTGGTAAAATACAGAAGGATGCCTCCTCAAGTTCCACTAAGAAGCCTTTCACTGGTAAGAAGGAAGCCAGTGCAGTCTATAGCCTGAGGGGCCAAAGCAGATCTGAACACCGTCAAACAGTAAATGCTGTAGTGATACCAAGACCCGCAGTTTCTCCACAACGCAACAATCAACAAAGGGTGGAAAAACCACAACAGAAGTTTACCCGTATTAACATGACTTTGGCCGAAATTTTTCCTCATCTGTTGAAATCTAACTTGGCGACCTTAAGAGAGGCTCCCAAGAATCCAAACACTACCTCTCCCAAGTAAAATCCCAACGCACGGTGCACCTACTATTCTGAGAGTCCTGGCCACGATACAAATGATTGATGGGCTCTGAGACACAAAGTACAAGATTTTCTTGAAGCCAAGAAAATAGAGTTTGATGCTCCAGAAAAACCGAATGTTATAACTCCTCCCATGCCCAAACATGGTCGCGGAGTTAATGCTGTTGACACTGATTTGTTTGTGACCTCTGTTGAAGAAATTTCTACTCCTCTTATGATTGTTAAGAAGAATTTGCTGTTGTCCGGTTTATTTCCGGGTTGTGGTGAAGGTTGCCACATGTGTTCGATTATACCTTTTGGTTGCCGTTTGTTGAAGTCAGGTGTTCAGCGCCTGATGGATAATAAAGAAATTTTGTTCGAGAAGACTATGACTCCTGTTGTTCCAAATGAAGACGTTGCCATTATAACCATTTCCGCCAATCCTTCCAAGGTTTCCTCAAGAAGACCTGTTAGGATTACACATGTTCAAAGAATCGCTCCGCTAATAATCATTGTTCCCGGTCCCATCCCGTACACTTCAGACAAGGTTATCCCATGGCATTACGGTGCTGATGTGTACTATCATGGTGTTAAGCAAGATCTGAAGAATGAAGAAGTTGATATTGATGTCAGTAATATTTTCGGGACAAGTAAGGTTACCCGAAGTGGAAGGGTCTTCTCTCCCAATATTTCCCCGAAGACTATCATCAAGCCCACTATTATTCCAACTGCTGCTCCAACCAGCACTCCTGACATTTCTCCTGTTCCTTCTTACTCCATTTATCATCCCTACTACTGAGCCATCTGGGACACGGGGCAAGGAAACTATAGGTGAGCCTACCCGGACGTAGGCACCTAAGAAAATCATTGTGGAAGCCTCTAAACAAGAAATAGAGGAAATACTGAAAATTATCAAGAAGAGCGACTACAATGTGGTCGAGCAGCTGGAGAAGGCCCCGTCAAAGATCTCCATGTTGTCTCTGCTATTGTGTTCTGAAGCCCATGCGAAGGCTTTGATTGCATTTCTCAAAACTGCGCATGTGCTGCAGGAAACTTCAGCAGATCAGTTTAAAGATTGTGTGGCCAGCCTGACTGCTGACAATGGGCTAGGTTTTTCAGATGCGGATTTGACCCCTAAGGGGAGAAATCATAATGATGCTCTGCATGTCTCGATTTAATGCAGGGGCACCACTATGGCGCACGTGCTGGTAGATACTAGGTCTTCGTTGAATGTTCTGCCGAAGAAAGCATTGGATCGTTTAGATTGTGAGGGTTTGATTCTAAAACCTAGTAACATTGTGGTAAGGGCTTTTGACAGATCAAAGAGAATGGTGCATGAGGAGGTGGACATCCCTGTCAAAGTGGGTTCTCAAACTTTTTGGTCCACCTTCTACGTGATGGACATCAGGCCATCATATTCTTGCTTGCTGGTTCATCCTTGGATCCATGAGGTTGGGGCAGTTACTTCCAAACTCCATCAAATGCTGAAATATCTGGTGAAGGGAAAGATTGTCACAGTGAGAGGTGAAGAAGAATACATGGTGAGTCACCTCAATTCCTTCCTCTACATGGAGATTGACAGGGAATTCATAGAAACTCCATCTTAGAACTTCGAAGAGGTCCCTCAGACTTTGGCATCAACTGAAGTTACTACAAACAAACCTCCGTTGAAGATGGCTTCTCTCAAGGACGCTAGGGCTGTAGTTGAAGAAGGTGGGTGTACGAATTGGGGTCGGATCCCTGATTTCACTCACAAAAGTGAAAATTTTGGTTTGGGATATACTACAGGGACACAAAGGGCTATTAGGTGCGCTCGAGCCGAAAGACTTCCGCTACACATCATCAATCGGGGAGTTAATGCAATTGAGGATAATGAAGAAGATTCAGACATCGACAGCTGGATCTACCCCACAACCAACAGTGGACTGAATAACTGGATGGCTAGGGGCTTCATACCTGTTTCTTTTATTCCGCAGTAATTGAATTTTTTTTTAAGATTTGTAATAAACAGTTTGAAACTTTACGGCCCAGTGCCTTGCCCGAGGCACCTTGGCTTTGCTTGTGAGGGCTTATCATTTGTCATTTCATATATCATTAATAAAGCATTGGACGTTTCTTGCATTACAAATTTTGCGCTCCTTGTTTTTCTTTTTTGTCTCCCACTTTATCAAAACAGCTATGCTCTTACACACACTCACGTATCGTACTGCAGATCCATATCCACTCTGGATCCCATTGGTAACAACTCCGCTACTGCAAGTTATTACTTCAAAAATCCAATCAACCAAGCCGAGGACGAAGGTGAAGATGATTGTGAGGTGCCTGGAGAACTTTCTAGACTATTATAACAGGAAAAAAGGGCCATATATCCTAATGAAGAGCCAGTTGAGTCAGTAAATTTGGGTACAGAGGAAGACATGAAAGAGGTTAAAATAGGTGCGAATCTGGAACCTAGTGTCAAACAATGGTTAATACAGATGCTACACGACTATGTTGAGATATTTTCTTGGTCCTACGAAGACATGCCTGGTCTGGACACTGATATTATGGTACATCGCCTGCCGACTAAAGAAGACTTCCCTCCGGTAAAGCAGAAGGTCCGCCGTATGCGCCCTGAAATTTCAGAGAAAATCAAAGCAGAAGTCATGAAACAGTTCGACGCAGGATTCTTAGCTGTCACTTCTTATCCGCAGTGGGTTGCCAACTTTGTTCCGGTACCTAAGAAGGACGGTAAGGTACAAATGTGTGTGGACTACAGAGATCTAAATAGGGACAACCCCAAAGATGACTTCCCACTTCCTCACATTGATGTTCTAGTCGACAACACCGTGCAACACAAGATCTTCTCCTTCATGGATGGTTTTTATGGCTATAACCAGATCAAGATGGCTCCTGAGGACATGGAGAAGATAACCTTCGTTACACAGTGGGGCACCTTCTGTTACAAGGTAATGCCTTTTGGGTTGAAGAATGCTGGGGCAACCTATCAGTGCGCCATGAGATCGAAGTGTATGTTGATGACATAATAGCCAGGTCTCAGACTGAGGAAGAGACCCTTGGTCATCTCCAGAAACTGTTTGACAGGTTGAGGACGTACAAGCTGAGGTTAAATCCGAATAAGTGTACCTTCGGGGTAAGGTCTGATAAGCTTCTGGGTTTTGTTGTCAGTGACAAAGGTATTCAGGTGGATACTGCAAAGGTAAAAGCCATACAAGAGATGCCGGCTCCCCACACAGAAAAGGAAGTTAGAGGTTTCTTGAGACGTCTGAATTACATCGCCAATTTCATTTCACATATGACTGCTACTTGTGAGCCAATATTCAAGCTGCTGAAGAAAGACCAAGTGGTAAAGTGGAATGATGAATTCCAGAACGCTTTCGAAAGAATCAAGGAATACCTTCAAGAACCACCAATTTTGATGCCTCCAGTTGAAGGAAGACCTTTGATATTATACTTGACAGTGTTAGACAATTCAATGGGGTGTGTGCTGAGGCAACATGACGAGTCTGGTCGAAAAGAGCATGCAATTTACTACCTTAGCAAAAAGTTTACCGACTGTGAGACCCGATACCCATTGCTCGAGAAAACTTGTTACGCTTTGGCATGGGCTGCTCGCCGACTGAGACAATATATGCTGACTCACACAACTTTGTTGATATCAAAGATGGATCCAATCATGTATATTTTCGAGAAGCCCGCCATATCTGGAAGAATAGCAAGATGGCAGATGATCTTAACCGAGTACGACATCCAATACACAACCTAAAAAGCAATCAATGGGAGTGTATTGGCGGATCATTTGGCACATCAGGTCGTGGATGACTACCAGTCTATGAATTTCGAGTTCCTGGATGAGAATATCATGTTGGTAACCGACTATGAAGAACCTGGACCGGATGAAGGACCTGAGGAGGGATCCTGATGGTCTATGTATTTTGATGGAGCCACCAACGCATTTGGTAATGGCATTGGCGCTGTAATTATATCTCTTGAGGGCTGTCATACTCCATTCACCGCCCGATTATGTTTTAACTAAACCAACAACATGGTGGAGTATGAAGCGTGTATCATGGGCCTTCGGGCTGCTATTGACCTGAGGATTAAGTTCTTGAGTGTATTCAGAGATTCCACTCTGGTGATAAGTTAGATCAAAGGCGAGTGGGATACGAAGCACCTGAATCTTATTCCTTACAAAGAGTATATACTGACATTGCTCCCACACTTTGAGGAGATAACCTATGAACATTTCCCATGAGAGGAGAACCAGTTAGCGGACGCACTAGCTACCATGTCTTCTATGTTCAAAGTCAGGTGGGACAATGAAGCTCCCCAGATTACCATTGAGAGGTTGGATGAACCCGCACACTGCTGTGAGATCTACATCAAAGAAGTGGCAGACAAACCCTAGTTTCACGAGGTATTGAGGTATCTTGAGGCCAAAGAATAACCCGAGGGGGCATCTGTTAATGATAAGAAATTTATGAGAAGGTTCACGGCGAAGTTCTTTCTTAGTAATGGAATCCTCTATAAGCGTAACCATGATTCAACCTTATTGCGATGTGTAGATAAGAGAGAGGCAGAAAGAATCATGGAAGGATTACATGAAGGTACCGTCGGAACTTATTCCAATGAACATACTATGGCGAAGAAAATCCTACGCGCAGGATATTACTGGTCCACTATGGAAGCCGATTGTTATCAACACTCTCAAACCTGTCATAAGTGCCAAGTCTATGCTGATAAGGTGCATGTACCTCCGGTTCCCCTGAATGTTTTGACCGCTCCGTGGCCTTTTGCAATGTGAGGCATCGACATGATCGGCGAGATCAGACCTACTGCGTCTAACGGGCATCGCTTCATTCTGGTAGCCATTGATTATTTTATGAAGTGGGTTAAGGAAGCTTCCATTGCTATAGTAACCAAGAACGTCATGGCGCGGTTCATCCGACACAATGTGATCTGTCATTATGGTGTCCCAGAGAGGATTATCACTAACAATGTTACAAATCTCAATAACACGATGATCACTGAGCTTTATAAATAGTTCAAGATACAACATCATAACTCTTCTCCCTACCGGCCGAAGATGAATGGGGTTGTTGAAGCAGCTAACAAGAACATCAAGAAGATTATGTAGAAGGTGACAGTGACATACAAAGACTGGCGTGAGATGTTACCATTTGCTCTTCATGGGTATCGTACCTCAGCGCGAACGTCGACAGGAGAAACACCCTACTCTTTGGTGTATGGCATGGAAGCAGTCCTACCCATCGAAGTCCAGATACCCTCTCTCAAGATTATGAAGGATGCAGGTTTGAACAAAGACGACTGGATCCAAACCCGACTCGATCAGCTGAATCTAATCGATGAAAAGAGACTTACTTCTATCTATCATGGTCATACGTATCAAAGGCGAATGATCAAGGCTTTTAACAAGAAAGTCAGACATCAAGAATATCAAGTCGAGGATCTAGTGATCAAACGCATCATACTGCCGCAAGGTGATCCCAGGGGCAAATGGACCCCCACTTACGAAGGGCCATTTATGGTTAAGAACATTTTCTCGGGAGGAGCTATGATTTTAACCATCATGGATGGTGACGACCTTCCTAACCCCGTCAATGCAGACATGGTGAAAAGATACTACGCATAATCAAAGACCCGCTAGGTTGACTGGCCTAGGAAAAAATAAGGGCTTCCCGACGAACCAAAAGGGTTCGGGAAAAAGTAAGGGATGAAAATTAAAAAAACTATACACTTGGCAAGTCGAAAACCTAAAAAGGCGACTTGGACAAAAAAGGGTATCCCGGTGGATTGAAAACCCGAAAGGGCAGTCCAGGCAAAAATTAGGGATCAAAGTGTAACACTATGTCTCATTGGATCATCTGGCGACCAGAATTCGGTATCGACTATCAAGCTCAGACGATGCCAATCAATCTGATCCACCTTCGGCCAAGTAGCAAGGTGATGAGACGCTTGAAGATATAAAGGCAATAGCAGAGTTGGAACCCAATGGGGTCGTTTCACATAGTTGTTTTTCTTTCTTTTACACAAATTGTAATTTCTATCTTTCGACGGTGTTCTCTTACTAGAGCGTCAGCTTCTTTGTACAAAACACCTATTACGGGCCAACTTCAAAATCAATACATTTCATTTTTACAAGAAATTTCAAATTATTTTTCTTTTTCCGTTTTGTTTTGCAAGAACGTCCAATGATTCATTTTGATATATGCATTTGAAAATGACTGCTGCTCATAAACATTTTACATAAGAAGCAAAAGATAATTACTCGTAATTCCAGGAAAAGGGAAAACATGAAGTGCCCAAACCTTACAGTTATTCTTCCCATCAGGTACTGGGATAGGGCCAGCTTGAGAACATGATCAGTGGTACATACACTCCCCATAGATTAAAAGTATCCACAGACAGTAATGGTAGCTTTCCCGAACATGACATAACTCTCCCCAGCTAAGGTTCACAATCGCGAGTGAGTTGGTAAATTTTTCCCCAAGCAGAGTTTATTTCTCTCACGAGCAGAAATTCAAATCTCCAACAGAATTCATTATCACCAGCAACGGAAATTCATCCCTGGTGGAGTTTATTTCTCCAAATCAACAGATCTATCAACATAGTATTTCCTCTCCAACAAAGTTATTCGCCTGCAGAGTTATCCTCAAATAGAGTCTCTCCTCGGCAGAATACCCGTAAACAAGGGGAAAATCCCCAGCATAGTCATCTTTGTTCGCCATCCCTAACAGGAATAGAGGAACTATGGTTTTTTACAACAGACAAGAATACCATTTCTCATACCCTCCAAACAGCAGTCGGGGATTTATTGTCCCTGACTCAGTTTATTATGTCAGCATTTCATGTTCATACATCATGACATGTGCATACATTACATATAACATATTCTAATTTATTTTGAGAACCTCATCACAATGCATCTCATGCATCACACATAACTAACCCTGTATTACTTTCAGGAAAGAAAGTTATTATCAACAATTTCCCGCAAGTCCATGATCAACACTCGAATCTAAACAGAGTAATCATCGGTGTGACAAAAGCAACCTTACCCAGGTTCCCTATGCACTTTTACCCAAACTCGTTTCGAAGTAACCCTACTATCCAGGTTCCTTCCCACAACCCTACTATCCAGGCTTTCATATTAAAGTAACCCTACTATCCAGGTTCCTTCCTACAGCCCTACTATCTAAGCTTTCATATCGAAGTAGCCCTACTATCCAGGTTCCTTCCCACAACCCTATTATCCAGGATTTTATATCAAAGTAACCCTACCATCCAGGTTCCTTCTCACAGCCCTACTATCCAGACTTTCATATCGAAGTAACCCTACCATCCAGGTTCCTTCTCACAGCCCTACTATCTAGGCTTTCATATCGAAGTAACCCTACCATCCAGGTTCCTTCTCACAGCCCTACTATCAAGGCCTTCATATTGAAGTAACCCTACCATCCAGGTTCCTTCTTACAGCCCTACTATCCAGGCTTTCATATCGAAGTAACCCTACTATCCAGGTTCCTTCTCATAACCTTACTATCAGGGTTCTTCCTCTCTTATCCCCAGACAACAGTCCACAATACTATGAGAGCGGGACCCGATCAAACACAATTAATTTCACATTTCCCCAGAAAGTTGCGGTGCAGCATATACCCCGACCAGATACGCAGTTCACTTCTGCTTACCAAACCGGAGTTATTCCCCAGTAGAGTAACGGACAATTGAAGCTCCTAAAACTCTATTTCTCTCAAGACAGAGACCAGCATGCCCTAGCGAAGTCTTTCACAACTACAGGTATACGGGTTCTCGCAAAGGAATCTCTTATGCGATTGACACTTCTTTGGATGGAATCTTTAAGCCCATTCCCGACAATTCTCTAGAAACTACCAAATGGCGTCTATAAGCCCATTCACGATATCACAAGTCAAGTATCACTCCATGCGAGTGCAAATTTCTGGGCACTCTAGTTTTCAATCATCTTCCACCTTCAGATCACGAAAGGCAGACGAGCCAATCTATATCCTCAGGTTTAAGAATATTGAAGAGGGGCAGCTGTTGTACCCCAAAATTTTCCCTCCCATATTTCTTAACACATGGCAAGTGAGGTCCCTAAATTGCTCAAGGAATTTCAAGAGTTGACCAGACAAACTCTCTCATAAGGCAGTATACCTCAAATTAGGGTTCCCATATTCATCAAGATGTGTCAACCACAAAGGTCCAAAATGATTTCCATGGTCCAAATATGTTCTCATGATCATCCATGTCAAGTTTCAAGCCTTGCAGAAGAAGTTTGCTTAGTCAATTGCTCAAATGCCTGAGAATCAATTGTGCTAGGTCAAAAGTAAATTGTGGCCCACATACAGTCAAACTTCAAGATTTTTGGTCAACATCCTCATTTTGAAGTATTATCCATAATTTGATCAAGGGTTGATCATGATTCCTCAAGGATTGCTCACAATTCATCAAAACCCAAAAGTTGCTAAATTAGGGTTTTGCAGGAAAAGTCAACTCAAATTTGACCAAGCATAACTTTCTCATACTTTATCTGAAATGACCCATCCAAAGCTCATTTTGAAGAAGATGCAATTCCCTACAATTCATCTTAATCTCTCAAGTCCAAATTTTGCACTAAAAAAATATATGAATTTTGACATTATAGGTCCTTTTAAAAAGTAAACAAAAACACCTTTTGGGTTAAAGCTTCATACATGAACATGGAAGACTCAATTGAGATGAGACCAAAAGGGTTGCTTAGAGGACATCCTAAGCTTTCTAAAAAGTCTAAGAACACCTCTCCAGGTTCAAGATTGAGAGAGTTATGCATTTCCCAAGTTGACCATTTTTGCAAAATTGCCAAAAGTCAAATGTGCTCAAATTTGCATTTTTTGCTAAATGGGCCCAACTTTTTATGCTTGCACCTCAATCATAATGTGGTCCATGACTCAAATACTTATCCACAAATTATTTTCTACATTTTCAATTTATTTTGATTTTTCATTAATTAAAAAGTGAATTAAATCAAATAAATGATGAAATTTATCAAAGATATGTTTGATTTATTTTTTTGACAGGTTAGTAACCAAGATATGTCGAGCTTGCAAGATCAATTCGAATCAATGGCAATTGGTACAAAAAGAGCATGATTAGGCTAAATTTGGAAGGATATCATACACCATGAAAACCAAATCAAATCTTCAAAATTTGTAAAGATACTAGTGGTTTTTATAACCCTAATTCACTCTAGTACATATAGAGAACGTAGCCAAGGCAAGAAAAGGGGGTTAGAGGTCGTTCATAGTCAAGAAGAAAAACTGAAAAATTCAAGAAAAAGTGGGAATCGGTTTTCAATCTACAAGGCATTTCAGAGCCTTTCAAGATCACCAATCTCTTCCTAGACATCCCAGGAAGTTGTTCCAATCATTCCCAGAGCCTGAAGCACTCAGAAACTCGTTCCACAACTCACATGGTTTGGTACATTTTTCAAATTCGATTTTTACAATTTATGCTTCATTAACACATTTGACTTATATATTCTTGTTCATCATTGAGTTTGCAAGCTATTGGTATCATTTAATTGCGTTTTCAGTACATGAATCATAATATGCCATTGTTAGGGTTCCTTGGTTCGTTTTAGGGGTTTTCAGTCTAGGCAAAATTAGGCCTGGATTCTGGTACCATGATACTCGTGAGGATGAGATGAATTGATTGGTGTGATACGGTGGGAGAACTGACTTGGGATTTTGCGTTTGTGTTCGCAAATGTTTCGGTTTAGCAAGAGTCGCGACCAACTTTTTATTTTATCCTAAGGAAAGATCAAAAGGCACAGGAAAGACCTTTGAGATGTTTTCTTGGGTTCGGGGAGTAGATTATAGCAAGTGAAGGTATTAGCACCCTTTATATCCATGGTTATCCATGGGCTCTTAGTTACTTGCTTAGATCACTTGCTTTGCATTTCTATTGTTTGAAATGGTGCTTTGTGTGTGATTTTGAAAGATGTTTTGAAAAGAGGCCATCATTGTGGCAACCTTTGTAATTATTCTTGTTTGAATGTATACGAAGGTGTTTTTGTCTTTTGAAAAGTTTTCAATGTTTGAAAGTAGGGTTTTGTGTTGTGAAGTGTGTTTTGGAAAGTAGCAAGGATGTTTTTTGCAAGCTTGATCAAGTAACTAAGAGTTGTCTACCCTATTTTACTCAAAGATCTTTCTTATGTTTTTAACCCTTTTAACGGTGTTGTTTCACCATTGTATTTGGTGAACAACCTTGTGTTAGGATGTTAAACGGGACAGGCGCGGGTCATCGTATAGACCATGATAGCAATTGTGTCAAGTATTTTTGGCAATTTTCTTGAGGGACTTTGATCATTTTGTTTAGGAAACTCAGATAGCGTCATCGAGGGACTATGATCTTTTTGTTTGTTTTTGTTTTGCCAAAGTACTTGACATGCAATCATGGCCCATTTTTTAAGGCAACAAGTGGATTGAAACCCTAGGGGTGCAAGTGTGCATTGTGTTTGTTTTTCATGCATGTTTATCTTGGATTAGGTTAAGCTAGTTGTTGATTTTATTTTGCATACAAACCCTAAGTCTAAGCATGGCATAATTGGAGGCTTTTAAATGTGCGAGAATTTAAATGCTACACTATTACAACATGATATAGGGAGGGGGTACAAATTTGAATTGGGGGTATTTGACAAGAAATTAAATTCTAAGTTATTACAACCATATTGAATGTACAAGGCAATATTTAATATTTAAATAAATACAATTAAATAAATATCAAATAAAATGTATTATGCAAAAAAAGATTTTCATGTATGTATAAAGTATTTTTCAATGTGAAATGTAAATAAATAAAAAAGGTCAATTTTAATTATTTTTGTTATTTAGGGCAAAACCCTAATTCTTAAATAAATAGTATTATTTATTAATTATATACAATAATATATTAATCTATACAAAAATAAAAATATATTGTAAAAAAAGATGTTTTTAGTGTAAAATATTAATAAAAATGAAAATGTAGTATTTTTGACCTAAATATTTAATAAAATAAAATATATAAGTATATATATATATATATATATATATATATATATATATATATATATATATATATATATATATATATATATATATATATATATATATATATATATATATATATATATATATATATATATATATATATATATATATATATATCATATTAAATATATAAAAAATTAAAAATTAATTATTTACAAAAAATATTTATATTCAAGAAAATGTTTTTAAGTGTATATAAAAAATAATAAATAAAAATAGGCATATTTTTTACATTATTCTTTGAGTTTTAATAAAAGAAAAATAAACAATTTACATATTTATACTAGTAAGATAAAAATAAATATCAAATAAATATGAAAAATATAGAAAATAATTTTTTGGCATTTTTTATATTTAGACAAAAAATAATAAAGTCAGAATAAAAAATAAAAATATCAAAATGACAAATATTCAAATAAATGGGTCAGGGGGGTGTAAACAGAAAAGTGGGGTGTCAAAAGTAAAGAACAACCAGGCCCAGCCCAGTCAGACTTTATCTTCTTCCTTTGAATCAAAACACGCGCGCTTCTGTACACAAATGTCATCTCCTGATTCTTTGATTTTTTGACAAAACTCATAACATGAACATTGTAGAGCATTAAATAACGAATCCAACTATATAAAAAACTTGGACTAACTCTCAAAGACCATAGAGAATTTCTCTGGCCCTAATTTCTAACCTAGTTTTTCAGAAAGTTCATGGATGAAATTCTTCTAGCATGATTAATGTAAATGAAAACTAAGCATATGTATGGCTTCAGGGCTATGAGTACAACATATTTCATTCACAAACCTAAGCCTAACTATTCCTAAATAGAGAGATAGAAGTCCATGAAATACCTGTTTCAGTTGAGTTTGAGTTGGACAATGTGGCAACCTTCAATGGTGTTTGAACTTATTTTGAGCTTGCCTGAAGTCCAAGGAAGCTTTTCCAATGCTTGGCTTGTTTTGAAATAGCTTGAATCGTGCTAGAGAACTCAACCTACAAAGCTTTGAAACAAAAATGGCAATGTGTGTTAGAGGTGTTACAACTAGAAATGGATGATCTGGATAGCTTAGATATGTTGGTTGGAAGGTGTTTGAAGTATCTTTTGACAAAACGCACGATGGAATTTGGTTATGGCTTGAAGTTTGCAGAGCTTGCCCTGTTTTGCAGCAAAACAGGGATTTTGTGTACAAGGGGGTTTGGGAGGCAGAAGGGTCGTCTTTCTGGTTTGTTGGGAGGTATCAAACTTGTCTACAATGTTTGTGTAAGCTCTTTTTTACAGATGTGAGAGATGGCTTGTATTTTGCAAGTTTCTTCTTTTTCAAGCAAGAGTGTGTGTGTTCTCAATGCAAGCATGTACAAGCCCTATATCATGTTGCATACTTTTCTCTTGGTTCTTGGAATTGGTAGATTGAATCTTGCTTCAGAGATATGGCCCCATACCTCAAGGATTTTGGTTTGACATAAAGTGCAACTTTACAAAAATGGCATTTTACCTTTTTCCAAATAAGGATTAATCTTGTATGCAATGTCCAACTGACCAAGATAACATCTTAACTCAATGGTTATGCATTAAATTATGGAGTATAAACCGGTTTTGAGGCCTGCAAGCTACTACCAAGCATGCTGATTTGAAAATGCAAGTTTGTATGAACATGTATTAGTCATGGACAAAAGTGAGTTTTTTCCAACTTCAAGCATTCGATTCTCTCTAACCACAAGGGTGTTTGAGGAGTTCCTGGACAATTTGGAAAGCTTGGAACATGTACTATAATCCATATTTGAAATGAAACTTTAAACTCCAAGTGGAACTATGTGAAAAATGGCCAAGAAGATGGGTCAAAATCCTTCCTAGATTAGGGCAAATTTTCTCTAAGTTAAAAGTTTTAGGTACCCTTGTTCCAAAAATCATAACTTGAGATCCAAGCTTCTTTTGAGAAAACTTTGTGAATCAAAGTTGTAGACTTTGTGATGTACTACAACTTTCATGTTGCAAGTTTTGTTTGAATCCATTTTCATCTTGGTGAAAAAATGAGACAAAGTTAGGAAAAAATAAGAAAATTTCATCTTAGAAAATTTCTAAGTTATGAAAATTTTCCATTTTAAACCCTAATTTTCATTTTTGGGTTTCTTGGTTAAAAAGTTTCATAATTTGACATGTCTTGGTGAAAAATGACTCTTGGCATTTGATTTTGACCAAAAAGTCAAAGTTTGACTTTTCAGTGTACAATCAAATTTTGATCAGTTGACTGAAAAATTCATCTGTCAATCCTATGCATTTGAGATCTTTTGAACTTGTTGAATGGGTCAAAACAATGTCATTGAGTCCTTCTGTGAACTTGATTTGCCATTGGCTAGGTCAAACAGTCAAAAATTGCCTTTGTGCAGTCAAAACCCTAGAAATGACCATTTTGCCCTTTTGGTGATCTGATCAAATTTCTTGTGGAATTGTGATCTAAACTTGATCAAGTGGTTCATATGAGTTCATAATGTTGATGTGGGTCAAATTTCATGAGGTTTGACTGTCAATTGGCCACATTTGACTTTTTCTCCAATACAGTTGACTTCTAGGTCAACTATCCAATTGACTGGGCAAAAAATTGAATCAAGGTTTGAAACTTGGTACGGACAAACTTGTGAGTCCCACTACGCCAAAAATAAGTTTTAGCAGCACACATACGAAAGCGCTTTTAGGTAAAAGCGCTGCTGTAGGTTTTAAAAAAAAATCGCTTCAAAAAAGCGCTTTCAAAGGGTGCCTTAAGAAAGCGCTTTTCAAAAGCGCTGCTAAAGGGTGCCTTTCAGAGGGTACCTTAAGAAAGCGCTTTCAAAAAGCGCTTCTAAAGGTTAGCCTTAGAAAGCGCTTTTACAAAGCGCTGCTAAAGCTGGCCTTTAGAAAGCGCTTTTAAAAGCGCTGTTATAGGATATGCTACGAAAGCGCTTTTACATTAAAAAGCGCTGTTATAGGTGCCCTTTAGAAAGAGCTTTTAAAAGCGCTTTCGTAGGTAGTTTTATAATAAAAATCAAAAATTCGTATCATCACTTTTCTATTGTTCTTCACGAAATCTTCAAATCCCTAAACGAGAGCTCTGCCGCCGTTAGCATCTATGAAATCTTGTTCAGGACCACCGCCTCCGTTCATCAGTACCTCCGCCTCCGTTCATCAGTACCTCCGCCTCCGCTCATCAGTACCTCCGCCTCCGTTCATCAGGACCTCCGCCTCCGTTCTAGGTATGTCAATTTCTAGTATAGTTTTGTATGAATAAATTGTTCTATGCTTTCTTTGATTCTAATTTATAGAATAGTTTTGTATGAATAAAGATGTGACTATCTTCTAATAATTCTTTTAGTTAATTCGATATAGGAATTTTGTGTAGCATTACTTTTTTCTATAGTGGTAGGAGAATGCATATGTGTTGGAGTTTGCATGTCTGATGGTCAGAGTCGCTAGTTTATGCAGATTCTTTCACATTCCATATTAACTATATTATCGCAGATACAGTGTTTGTTGTGGTTGGGTTTTGATTGGACCATAATTATGGTTTTGCCTTGTTGTTTGCCTACAACATACTGATAGTAAATACCATTCATTTCCTGCTCCATAGCTTACTCTATAGTTTAGTTTTGTAGAGTGTGTGTACGATTTTTTCTCTCATACAACACAATGTAAATGTCATCTCTATGTTTTCACATATAATAGACATATGAGTTAAATATGTACTATATGCACTATTGTAAACCAAAATATTTAGCCTCGCTATATATGTTTAGAAGTCAAAAGACTTTACGAGAATGAAGGAAGCATCCATGCAAATGTACATTTCCCCTATTTTCATCATTACTTGTAGCATACATTCCATTGATAGTACAACTGAACTACAAAATTTTATCTTTTTTGAGTTTGAGTACACACATAATTTATGATTGATTTTGAGCAATGATAGTTTCTTGTTTATGGTTTCTTGTGTTATACTTGTGTACTAAAGTAGTTGATAGAATAAAACGAATTTAGTGAAAAGTATTGAGTATTGGTTTTGTTATATGGTTGTGCAAGAGAAAGTGCAAGTTTTGAGTATTGGTTTTGTTTTCTAATTTATCATTTAGGTCAGATTGACTCAGAAACCGTAAACCATGGATAAGACATGGATGTATTCCAATCGATTGTCGAAAGAGTACGAGAACGGGGTATCGGAATTCGTTAAGTTTGCTGTTGCGCACGCCGAAGACCCCGGTCGAATGACATGTCCTTGTTTGTGTTGCTGTTATGGGAATCGGGTTGACGCGGTTTAGTTGGCATCGCATCTAATACGGTATGGAATTGATAGAAGTTATACATGTTGGAATATGCATGGTGAGAAAAGTGACGGGAATGATGAATCGGGGGATAATAGGACCTATGCTTCAAACGACAATGGCACAGATACATACGATTATGATCGAGTTGAAGAGATTGCAGAAGCGCTTGAAGAAGATCTTAATGATTGTCCCAAAATGTTCGAGAGGTTGGTAAGCGATGCAGAGAAACCGTTGTATAATGGTTGTACAAAATTCACAAGATTGTCTGCAGTATTAAAGTTGTACAACTTAAAGGCGGGCAATGGATGGTCGGATAAAAGTTTCACAGAGTTATTAGCCCTTATGAAAGATATGCTACCAGAGGATAATGTTCTCCCTAATCGAACGTATGAGGCCAAAAATATGTTGTACTCTATTGGCATGAGCTATGACAAGATACATGCCTGTCCAAAAGATTGCGTTTTGTTTCGAAACGAGTATGCATCGTTAAATGAGTGTCCTAAATGCGGTGCCCCTCGATATAAGAAAAAGTTGTCTCCGGCAAAAGTCTTATGGTATTTTCCTATAATTCCGAGATTTAGACGGATGTATCGTAGTGAAACCGATTCAAGACACTTAACTTGGCATGCAGATGAAAGAATTGTTGATGGAAAGTTTCGACATCCGGCAGATTCACCACAGTGGATGAAAATTGATAATGATTATCCTAAATTTGGAAAAGACGCAAGAAACCTTCGCTTGGCATTGTCTACTGATGGAATGAACCCCCACGGTATTCAAAGTATCTCTCATAGCACATGGCCTGTAATTCTTATGATTTATAACCTACCTTCGTGGCTATGTATGAAGCGTAAGTACACAATGTTATCTATGTTAATTTCTGGGCCTAAACAACCAGGAAATGACATAGACGTATATTTGGAACCTTTAATCGAAGATTTGAAGATTTTGTGGGAGAACGGTGTGGAGGTTTATGATGGGTATAGGAAAGAAAGTTTCAACTTGAGGGCGATGTTGTTTGGAACAATTAACGATTTTCCAGCCTACGGAAATCTATCCGGGTATAGCATTAAAGGTGAAAAAGCGTGTCCTATCTATGAAGATGGAACCGATACGATGCGATTGAAACTTTGTCAGAAGAATGTCTTTCTCGGTCATCGTAGATTCTTAAATTCTAAACATCAATATCGTGGATGGAGAAAAGCGTTCAACGGAGATACCGAACAACGTAGAGCTCCGCCTGGATTGATAGGTGATCAATTATTTGAAAAGGTGAAAGATGTGAGTATTCACTTTTGCAAGCCTTTTGCACATAAAGTTGTTACAGGTGGGTGGAAGAAGAGGTCGATTTTTTTTGAATTGCCATATTGGAAATCTTTGTACGTAAGACATTTTCTTGATGTTATGCATATTGGAAAAAATGTATTTGACAGTGTTATTGGTACGTTACTCAATATAAAAGGGAAGTCTAAGGATGGTCTTAAAGCAAGGGAGGACATGGTAGAGATGGGAATAAGAACTGAATTGGGACCCGTGAAAAAAGGAACACGAACATATCTACCACCTGCTGTTTACACTCTATCCAGAAAGGAGAAAAAAATATTGTGTAAGTTCCTAAGTGAGGTTAAAGTTCGAGAAGGCTACTCATCAGATATTAGAAGACTTGTGTCTATGCAAGACCTCAAGTTAAAGAGTTTAAAGACGCATGATTGCCATGTTATAATGGAACATTTTCTACCGATAGGTATACGTTCTATTCTTCCAGAAAAAGTAAGAAGCGCAATAACTAAACTGTGTTTTTTCTTCAAGTCAATTTGCAGCAAGGTGATCGATCCTGAGATCTTACCAACATTGCAAAAAGAAATAGTTGTTACTTTGTGTGTTCTTGAAATGTATTTCCCTCCCTCATTTTTTGATATAATGGTTCATCTTGTCGTTCATCTTGTCAAAAAGACACAACTGTGCGGACCAGCTTATATGAGATGGATGTACCCTACTGAACGTTATATGAAAATATTAAAAGGGTATGTGAAAAACCGAAGTCGACCAGAGGGTTGTATTGCTGAACGATATATTGTTGAAGAAGCGATTGAGTTTTGTACTGAATATCTGTCAAATGTTCAATCAATTGGACTCCCCAAATCTCACATTGTTGAAAAAAAAGAAGGTAAGAAGCTAATTGGAAATAAAGTTGTGACAGTATCAATGGTCGAACGGGATCAAGTGCATTTGTATGTTCTGCATAATGAGCTTGAAGTTGAGCCGTATGTTGAAATTCACAAGGGTGTTCTTCGAGGTTTAAATCCGAATAGAAATGAGAATTGGATTGTACGAGAGCATAATCGAAGTTTCATACCATGGTTTAAGTACCGTTCAGATCATGCTTCAGTAACAGAAAGATTGAGATGTTTAGCATACGGTCCAAGTTTAGTTGTGTTTTCTTATAGCGCATATGCAATTAATGGATACACATTTTATACCAAAGAACAGGATGACAAAAGTACTATGCAAAATAGTGGTGTCACCTTGATCGCTGAAGCAATGCATATATCAAGTGTGAAGGACTTAAACCCAAAATTTGCGAACCTGTCATATTTTGGGGTTATCGAGCGCATTTGGATGTTTGATTACGAGAAGTTTCAGATTCCTATATTTGGTTGCAAGTGGGTTGAAAATAATAATGGCATACGAATGGATAAGTCAGGTTTTTTGCAAGTGGATCTTAATAGGGTGGGGTACAAAGATGAGCATTTCATTCTAGCCTCTCAAGCTAAACAAGTGTTCTATGTCAATGATCCGACAAGTACGAAATGGTCTATAGTGCTATTATCTAACAAAGTAATTGATGAAAGCATTGGAGATCAAAGTGATATTGGTGTTGACATTGAATCTTTAACCATAACTGATCAAAATGATAATGAATCATGTATTAGAAACGATCATAATGAGGGTATTTGGATCAATCCAATTGTCCACGTTGTTAAGAGACGGGTAGAACACATTCCTACCAAGAAAAGAAAGAGACCTTAGTGAAAAGGGTAATGGTATATATAATTATAGCCTATATCATTCAATAAAATTTAATTTGTCATTTCATTTTTATTTGTCACTTCATTTTTATTTGTCATTTCATTTTTATATTTGTCATTTCATTTTAATTTGCCATTTCATTTTTATTTGTCATTTCATTTTTATATTTGTAATTTCATTTTTATTTGCCATTTCATTTATATTTGTCATTTCATTTTAATTTGCCGTTTCATTTTTATTTGTCATTTCATTTTTATATTTGTCATTTCATTTTTATTTGCCATTTCGTTTTTATTTTTTTTCATTATTACAGGTCAAATGGCTAGTAATCAAGAAAACTCAAAAGATGCAAATGCTCCTGAAAATGATCCTGAAAATACTCCAGAAAATACTTCAGAAAAGACTTCAGAAAAAGATATTACACGAGGTATAACTATTATGAGGGGAATCATCCGTGATAGAGATAGAGGAGTAACATATAATGTAGAATGGAATGATAATGACCAATTAATTGGGTCTAATGATGCAAAGTTGACAAGCTACATTGGTACGCTTGTTCGTATACACATTCCGATCACCACTCCTAGATGGAAAAGAGGAGAGTTGGATGAGGCTAAGGAGAAAGTTTGGACTGAGATAACGGTACATATATGGTTTTTGTTATTTGCTTTATCTTGATGATAATATGTGTTTAAATTTCTTTTACTAACACACTTTATGCGTATGTTTTTTTGTAGAGGTCTTTTAACATTGAAGATACCCGTAAAAAGTATATAATGGGTTTGGCTGGAAAAAGACACAGAGGGTGGAGAACATTTTTAACAAACAAGTATCTTAAAGATGATGAAGGAAATTTTCTTGAAGAGGATCCGGAACTTCCAAAGAAATATGAGAACTTCATTACACCTGAAGAATGGGTTGGTTTTGTAGGCCAAAGAAGAGACGAGAATTTCAAGAAAGTGAGTGCTATCAATCGCGAGAGAGCGTCAAAACCCGCATATCCATACAAAAAAGGGCGTTTGGGATATGCTCGCTTAGAGGAAAAAATTGTAAGTAAATATAAACTCTACGATCTTATTAATTCTCTCAATGTGTTATAGTTGGTGATCTTAAGACTTCCGTTATTGCGTAGTTAGAAGAGACGAAAAGTGACGCAACATCACTACCGGCACATTTGTTGCGGAAGGAAGCCCATGCGGGCAAGGATCAAGCTGTTAATCCCGATATTCAACATGTGTATGATGAATGTTTAAGTATAAGATTGTGTCTTTAGTTAAATCAATTAATGTTCATTAATATTTAAGTAATTTTTTATCTCCACTAATAATTTTTTATATGTAATTGAATTACAGGAGACCTTGTCGCAATCGGTATCCCCAGGTGAGGATCATTAGGATACCAGGAGCGTACTTAGTCGAGCACTAAATATTGCTGAGTATCCGGGTCGGGTGAGGGGTAAAGGTCATGGTGTGACTCCAACCTCTTTGTATAAGCATCCAAGGAGAAGAAATCCTAGCAATGCAGAAGTGATGCAAACATTGCAGGATTTACAAGCTCAAGTTCGTGAATTGCAGAAGGATAAAGAGAGATATATGGCGGAAAAGAGCAGTTCACAATTGAAAGAAACTAGTGACAAAGCTAGTATCAACTGTCAGCATAAATTTCCCGAGGTAATTTTCAATATATATCCGTTATTATTATAGAATATTTTTAGTCACTTCTAGCGGTTATTATTGGTTTAGGGAATTTCATCTTGCCAGCTATACCTATCGTCACCGACTTATCGACTAGTTGGCAAGGGAAAAGTCCATAACAGTTCGGGAGATTTACTTCATAATAGACCGCTTCCGGATGGACACATGAAAGTATCGGTTGACATTGCTTTAGATATGGATGCATTGCTGCCGGTACCTGACATTGTTGCTGAGACCACATTGCTGCGAGATGCAATAGGATCTTTTGTTGCATGGCCATCAGACCTCATTTTCATAGATGATCAGGTATGTTGAAAACAATTATGAATCTTTAAGTCTTCAACTGTCAGTTTTGACCTCAGTTATTTCCACGGTAATTATAGACTCCTACAACACCCGCATCTAAGGGTAAAGGGATTTTGCGGCACGACGAGTCTGACGTATCACCAAAAGAGGTACATTTAAAGTGTTAATTATATGATCCGAATAAAAAACTACATAATTTTATAATTTAACTGAGTTTATATGATTTTTAGGTACCTTTTCATGGGTCACAACAAGTGAGCCAGAAAATCATTGGCGTACCACCCAAGAAAAGGGTGCCTACTAGATTTTTCCCTCGATACCGGCAGTGTCTTGAAACAATAGTGGGAACAACAAATTTTATGGATGGTGGTATTCGTCAAATGGATATGGATCAAGGTATCTTTGATTTTCCTTGCACCGAAATAATTGGACATGAGGACGTGGAACAGATTTTCCGTCATAAAGAATTGGGCGTCAGTATTATGCACGCATACATCCGGTAACCCCATCTTTATATTATGTAATTAGCTGAAATCTTTTTTAAACATTTTCAATGAATATACTCTAATATTAATTATGTTTTTATTTAAGGCTGTTATATGACAAATTGATGTGCGGGAATCAATTGTTAAACAGATTCCATTTTGTGTCTTCCTCTCGTGTAAGTGGAGCGACAATTGGTAGGGAACCGGAATCAGTAAGAGAGCACTTAGTCGAAAGATTCATGGAAACTGGCAGTACAGAAAGCTTATATCTTTGGGCGTATAATACTATTCCTACAGGGTTAGATTTTCATTCTAAGTTCATTTTAATATTTGTAATTTTTGCGTAGAAAAATTTCTTCTAAACTGTTGTTTTAATTTATAGACGTCACTGGTTGTTGGTTGCTATCGATCCTATAAAAGAAGTGGTCTATTATCTGAATTCGGTTGACGTTGATTGAACAAATTATTCAGATATGAAGTTAATGATTGATACGTAAGTGAGATTATTCTAAATATTTGTGTGTATTTATGTATTTAATTATTTCGGTGACATTGTTCTAAATATATATTTTTATTTTGTTAGAGCGATACAAATATTCCGGTGTCAAAGAGAAGCTCGGGTACGACGGTCTAAATCAAACAACATTAATTGGATCAAAGTGCAGGTATATTAATTTCCACTATTTTGCTTATAATATTTACGCTATTTGATAAAACAATACAACTATATATTCTTATTTGTTTTTCTATGTAGTGTCCTCAGCAGCAAAACGGTATAGATTGCGGATACTTCGTTATGTGGTTTATCAAAGAAATCATTCAACTGAATCAAATAGAGATTCCAGTCACGGTATGAATTTATAACTTAGGATTTGTTTTATTATTTCTCGGATATTTCATATAATTTTTTACTTTTAACTAAATCATGCATATTATGTTTTGTTATGTAGTACTTTGATGAGTACAAATGTGCATATTACACGAAACTTCAGTTGGAAGAAACCAAAGAGGAGTTGTGTCAATATTTTATTGAGCAGAGAATCATATAAGGACTGGTTTAGTTGTTGTTAGGGTTGATTTTGTAAGACTGATTTTGAGTTACAATACTGATAACAATGGTTTATATATAATTTGAGATACAAAAATGGTGTATATATATTTTGGATTACAATGCATTACCGCTATTTATGAATTACAAGTTATGGCAACTGGTTTATATAAATAATATGCTGCAAACAATGCAGGTATATGAATTATATAAATTATACCTCTAAAAAAAACACCCTATGAAAGCGCTTTTTGGAGAAAAGCGCTTTCATAGGTAGACCTATGACAGCGCTTTTTCACATAAAGCGTTGTCTAAGGTAAACATATGACAGCGCTTTTCCAAGAAAAAGCGCTGCTAAAAGACAACCTATGAAAGCTTTTTTCCAAAAAAAGCGCCACCAATGAAAGCGCTTTTTCATAAAAAAGCGCTGCCAAAAGCCTACTTAAGAGAGCGCTTTTTAGAAAAAGCGCTGCCAAAAGCCTACTTAAGAGAGCGCTTTTTAGAAAAAGCGTTGCCATAAGGGTACTTAAGAGAGCGCTTTTTAGAAAAAGCGCTGCCATAAGGGTACTTAAGAGAGCGCTTTTTAGAAAAAGCGCTGCCATAAGGGTACTTAAGAGAGCGCTTTTTAGAAAAAGCGCTGTCATAAGTAGACCTACGAAAGCGCTTTTCATTAAATAAAAAGCGCTGCTAAAACCTATAGCAGCGCCACCTTAGAAAGCGCTTTTAAGCGCTTTTAAAGGCCAAAAAAAGCGCTTTCGTAGGTCTTTTTTGGCGTAGTGTCCTACATGAAGTATGAAAGTCACTTTGGGCATTGTAGGTCAAAACATCCCTGTGCAAATTCAAACCCTAATTTAGGTCAACAGTGCAAGGAGGTGTCTTGAGCAGAGCAAACCCTAGCTTGATCTTGAATTCCAAGAGTCTTGTGATGAGAAATGTTGATGAATATGGGAGGGCAAATTTTGGGGTACAACAATTGGTGCCCTTGTTTTTCATTTATATTGCTTGTTTAGTATTTTTGAATGTCACAGGTATGTAGCTACAACAAGGTGTCTGTAGGTAAAAGTGCCCTAGGCTAAAACAACGGAGAGAGGAAGAAGAAGCTTGCGTGGCAGCGTGTGACTCATCCATTTGAATTTTTGTGCATTTTCTGAATACATTATTTGTTTTTATTATATTGTTTTACTTCCATTATATGAATAACAAAAGCGCGTGGCTCAGTTGGAAAACAAGCGCTGGAATTGGATATAAAGGCCTGGGTTCGATTCCCATGTCCCAACATTTATTTTGTGTTATTTTCAGCTAGCTGATCCAGCGCGTTGCTTGTCATGACGTCCACCATGTGCCATCAAATTCAACCATTAGATTCATCAGCAAGCTAGATCTAACGTTCCATCATTGAAGGATCACCATATGCCTCAAGTCAACACACGCACCAAATTCAGGCGTAGTCAAACAGGCTTTAGCCTTGTTGGGCCCAGAATTTCAACAACATACCCCCATGATTTCTAGTGCTATCAAACCCACTTCTTTTCTTTCTTTCTTATTTTTATTTATTTTAATATCTTTCTTTAATTTTTTTAATTCATAAAAAACTAATTACTATTTTTTATAAAATCATAAAATCAAGAGTTCACAAAAAAAATTAGAATTAGTTTTTTTATTTATTTTTTATTATTAAATTTAATTTAATTTAGTTTAACTTAGGGAAGTTTTAATTTATTTTCATAAATAAAATCAAATAGAAATTAGGTTAAATTATTGATTTAATTCTTTTATTTTTTCTCAAATAAACAAAAAAAATACAAAAAAATAGGTTTTTTTAGAATAGATTAATTTATTTTTCTTAATTAAAATTAATTAGAATTAGGATTTTCTTTTTAATTTAATTGTTCCATTATTTTGCTAAATAACAAAACATGACAAAAACATCTTTTTTTTAATCAATCGCAAATAGGTTTAGTCAAGGTTCAAAACCCTAATCGCTTCGCATTTAATTCGTCGCGCGTTTGTAATTTATTTTTGCCAATATTTTTGTAACTGTCACTGGTTTGTATTAGTTAATTTAGGGTTTGATTTACTGTTTAAATCCCCGGGTTTTTTGGCTATGTAATTAATCCCTCATCCCGAAGCCTTGTAATAGTGTAGATTCATTTTCTCGCATTTTCAATTCCTGCAAATATTTAACTGTTTAGATGTATGCTAATAGGATTGTATGACAAGAGTGCATGACAAATTAATACGGTTAGAAAATTCTAATGTGCAAAGATAAATAGCTGAAAACAAATCACTCGCACATACCACTCTTAGGGTATACTCTCACTTCGGTCGCCTTCGATAAACGATCATTAGGCATAGGATGTCTTAGTGGTTGCCCTCCTGTCTAAAAGATCAAATCGTCCCGTTCGAATGTTGCCTCAGAAATGTTTCCTCGGAAATGTTGCCTCGAATATGATCTTAAGACTCTAGGGTTATTACTAAGATGTCCTAATATTGCTTTAGTGACCGTACGTCCCTTTTGAATTGACCCTTACAATTCCAATGACAGTGCTACCTATTTCTCAATAGTAGGATAGTGTTGTCTAAAGGAAACAAGAATAGAAACGATCTTTTTTCGAGTAGGTAGATGCTAGTAGGTACTTTCTAAAATCAAAACTTTTCACACTTACACCTTTTAAAACAATTCTCAAAACAAACTTTGTCACATCCTTGAGGACTGACACAAGGATTATCACAAAGTAAAACATTTTCAAAGCAAAGCACATACACAAGCAATTTAAAAATGAGAAAGTACCTAAGAGCCCATGGAAAACCATGGATGGAATGGGTGCTAACACCTTCCCTTTCTATAATCTACCCCCCGTACTCAGAATATCTCGAAAAAGGATTTTTTCTGTACTTTTTTTACTTTCCGATTGGATGAAATAAAAGTCAATGGAGACTCTTGCTTACTGCGACATTTTGCAAACACAAAACGCAAAATGCAAACCAATATCAAACAGTCGGTTCTGCCACCATATCACAATTCTTGACACCAAACCCAACTCTTCAAGGTCCAAGCCAGGTACTTTTGGGATTTCCATCGCGCTCAATTGCTCTTAGAGATGTTTATACTTATCATTAGCTGAAGGGTATTGTTCTTTAGAGTAGTCTTCTTCTTCCTCTTCCTCTTCTGATTATGACGGGATAATTGTTTCCTTTCCTTTACCATCTTGGTTGTCTCTTTCACCGAATGTTATTGCAAAGTCCAAAGATCTTCTTGTCTTCCCGTGAAATCTTCTTCCCACATTCAAGACTCCAGTTACCTTCTTTGTTTTCTTTTTCCTCTCTTCAGCTAGCAGAGTCTTCAACTCTTCTTGCCCCTTGGCTAAGGTCAAGAGAAACTGTTGAAACTGTGTATTCTGAGCTTGAAGATCTTTCACTGTTTGCTTGAGATCCATCTTTCTGAAATAAACAGTAGAGAGATGAGGAGACTTGTTGCAAAAGTCCTGTTTATGTTATGATGAATGATATATGCATATGCAATATTTTCAAGGATTTCAAAGATTCAAATTTGTTTTAGATAAAAAAGGAAACACGCGTTATATTAATAAGATAAAGTTGGAGTACATCAATGCCCCTTGGAAAAAATGATACAAAAAAACCTAAGATAAAAAGGTAGTATGCATCCTCTTTGGTGCAATGTAGGCATTCAGAGTCCGCTCCTCATGAAGTAGCCTAGTGAGTTCCAAAACCTTCTTCTCGCTTGCGTAGAATTGGGCTTCGGAAGTATCTCACTCTCCTTTGAGTTGTATCTAATCCCTTTGTAGGTCTTCAAGAGATGTGAGCATGTCAAGATGTAGGATTGTGTATGGAACGTCTCCCTCCATGACAGGCTCAATGATTACCGGGAGAATGGAGGGGTAAGGTATCATAAGACTCTGAGCGCGAGTTCATACTCATTTTAGGTAAGGCTCAAGATGGATGGAATTATTGTGCCCAAAAGTCTTTCTATCCACCTTGTTTAACATCCTTCAAGCTCGGATAAATCTCTGGCGAAGACCTTGATCGCCGTTGTCGTAGTCGAATACCAAACCTTGAATCAGCATCTCGTGCGGGCCATCCCTTCGGGCATAACCAAATTGTCTTAAGGCTAAACATGGGTTGTAGGTGATACTTCCCCTTATGCCAAGTAAAGGTAAATTAGGGAATTCTCCACAATGGTCGACAATGATAACATTCTCTTTGGATCAGGAGCACCAATGAATGTCTGAATGTTTGAGCATCATCAACCTTTGTGACCATCTTGAACCTTGCTCATTCTTTAATACAGATTGGGGAAGATGAGAAATAAACCATCTTGCCAAGAGAGGACTGCAACACATAAGGACACCTCTTTTTCTCATTATGCGAGTGTGAAAATAGTGTAGGATATCCCCTAGTAATGTAGGCACCGGGTTGCGTGATATGAAGATTTTGACGGTGTTCACATCTATGAGTTGGTCAGGATTTCGAAACAAAACCATCCTATAGATGAGGAGAGCCACAATTTCCTCAAAGGCTTGCAAGTCTAAGGAATTCCAACAACTTTGGGCTTTCTCAAACAGGAACTTTGCTAAGAAACCTTTGACACCACTCCTTGTTTCCCAATGGGTTGTGACATCAGATGAGTGCAAGTGTAGAGCTTTAACAATCTCTTCTGGCTTTGGGTCTCTTTCCGTACCGTTGAAAGGTAGTTGATTGAGAATGGAAATCCTCAAGAGTTGGGAGAATTCTTCCAAAGTAGGCACAAGTTGATAGTCGGAAAATGTGAAGTAATGGTGTAAAGGATCAAAGAACTGAAAGAGCACCTTCACCATATCCTCATTTGTGTTGGAGGTAACCAAGCTGAGTAGACGACCATGTCTCTCGGTGAATGGAGAGTTTTTAAGAATTCTTGAAACTAGCTCCTTAAGTTGTGGAGGGATTCTCACAAGGTTGACTTGAATAGTTTTCCTACGAAGTGAATCCATACCCTACAAAACAAGAACAAAGATGAATCCCAAAATCCTTGAAATGGTTAGTGGATGCATATGATGTTCATGATATTCATGATTTTATGTATAAGTATGCATATACAAACAAAGCAAATAAATCCTTAGTTTAGGCTTGCATGGAGTTTTATAGGTAAGTACCCTCTTGAAGTTTAGTTTGCACAAACCTGACCTAATAATAGTAACCGGGTTCTAAGGAGCTCAATATCACTGGTTTGTTTCCTTGGTCATTGTTTCAGCACAAACCTCTTTAATAGCGACCGAAATATCTCAAGAAACCAAACCTCAATGAGTGTAGTATTGAGTATCTACCAACTTCGGACTTCACCAAAGTCGGTCATCTCACTACATCCTAAAGGCCAAGTTGGTCAAGTAAAGGTTCTAAAAGTTCATTAGTGCTTTATGACATCACTCAGAGGCCCTGTATTCTCTTTGATTAACTCAAAGGCTATCGGTACCCACAAATATGTCGCACTAACGTAGCTATTGCTTAGACCATGATGGTATACCCCCCACAGTTTCCATAATGTATTTCTACTTACCTATAATGTATCCCAAATCCGGGTAGAGGATTCAAAACCCAAACAAAGAACCATAATGTAAAGCATACAAGTCAAACAATGTAAGCAAATAAATGTGATCTATCCCTAAGGTAACCCCACTTTTAGAATTTCCCCAGCAGAGTGGCCAGTTCTGTGATACAGTGGGAGAACTGACTTGAAGGCTTTTGCGTTTGATCGCAAATATTGTGGTTATCAAGAGTCACCACCGACTTTTCTTTTATCCAAAAGGAAAGGTGAAAAATCACAGGAAAGATCTTTGAGATTGTTTCTTGAGTTCGTGGGGTAGATTATAAAAAAGGGAAGGTATTAGCACCCTTTTCATCCATGGTTATCCATGGGCTCTTTGTTACTTTATAGATCACTTTCTTTTGTTTGAAATTGTGCTTTGTGTGGTTTTTGAAAGTATTTTGTAAAGAGACCATCGTTTAGGAAATGTTTGTAATGATTCTCATTCGTAAGAATGTATACAAAGATGTTGATCTTTTTTGAAAATGTTTTCAATTTTGTAAGATGTTTTGAAATGTGTAGGTGTTGGTTTTGAAAATAGCAAGGATGTTTTGTTTTGAAATGGAGCAAGTAACTAAAAGCAATCTACCTACTCAAATGTATTTCTTGTTCATTTTCTTTCCCTCTGACATTGTTTTCTTACCATTGATTTGGTAAGCAACCCTATCTTTGGATGTAAATGGGACGGGCGAGGGTCATCGTATAGTCATGATTAGCAATGTTGCAAGGTATCTTAGTATTTTTTGAGGGACTAAGATCATTTTGTAAGGAAACTTTGAATAGCGTCATTGAGGGACTATGATTTTGTATTTATTTGTTTTTGCTAAGACACCTTACATGCGTAATATGGCCATTTTGTATAAGGCAACCAAGTGGAGTAACTCTAGGGGTGCTTGTGTGCAAACGTGTCATTTTCATGCTTGATTTTGTCTTGAATTCGGGTTTTCTATTTGATTGATTTTATCATGTCATACAGACCCTAATTACTAGCATGTTATATAAAAGCGATAAATTGTGAAATTTAAAGTTACTACGCTATTACAACATTTGTGGGAGGGGGTATACAATTTATGAATGGGGATTGCAATAATGTAAACCTAATTAATATATTACAACCAAATTGAATTTGCACAAATAATTGGAATAAATAGTATATAAGATGAATTAAATATGCAAAGATATGTAAATACAAAGAAGATTTTTGTTTGGTTTTTCTTATGTGAAAGCTTTAACCTAAAACCTAATTAGAAAATAAGTAAATCAAGGTTAACTTAAATTAATTAAGGAAAGGAATTATCTAAGAAATGTTTTTTTGAATAAACCCTAATTCTATTTGATTAAAAGAAAATAAGATTCTTTATGAAAAAAAGTATTTTTTTTGTATTTTTTGTCTTGAAAATAATATATGGCATTATGAGGTATTTTGGTCTTTTATATATATATATATATATATATATATATATATATATATATATATATATATATATATATATATATATATATATATATATATATATATATATATATATATATATATATATATATATATATATATATATATATATATATATATATATATATATTTAATGGATATAAAGCAAAAAATAAATATTAAGCTAGTTCTAATTTAATTTACAAAGTTATTTAATGAAAATAGATAATATATAACTAAATAAAAATATTTTACATGAGAAAAATAAAATAAAATGTGCCAAAATACAAATCTATCGTTTTTTTTATATTTTTTAGGATTTTTAATATTAAGAAAAATATATTTAAGAAAAAATAATGAAAATAAAATAAATAATTAAAATGATATTGGGCCAGGGGTGTCACAAGTAAACAGGATGCAGAATGTTAGCAAAAAAACATAAGCCCATGAAGCAAAGAGCCCAACGCTGCAAAGTGACAAAAAATGGAAAAAATGTGAGAAAATGCAAAAGGTAGCGCGCTAAGGCTCGAACCCGTGACCTCTAGCATTTATGCACGCTGCCTTACCATTGGGATGGTTGTACATCCGTTTATATAAACAAAACATAAATATATATATTAGAAAATGCCTCCTGAAGGCAACTTCATCTTCAACCTTGAGCCATGGCCGGATCACCTGTATCTTCTTCATTTCTCCATAAAAATGTAAAGTTCAAACATGAAAGTTATGGTGTTTCTTCCCACGAGTTCAACCATATAATTTATGTAAACTAAAATTCAAAGATAAGATCTAATTTTACTGGCCCTAATTTGAAACCTAATTTTTGCAGAAATTTCAAATCCAAAATTCTCTATATACAGTTAATATAAATGAAAACTATGAACATGGTTAGTTTTAGAGCAAGGATATCTACATTTTGCTTTCACAAATCAAGAAAAAATGATGCTTGTACGAAGAGATAGAAGTTTGAATTTTTACCTCTTGCAGCTGAGATCGTGAATGGAGTTTGAGCAAGTTTTGAGAAGGCCTGAGGATCTGTTTAGCTTACCTGGACCTCCCTGAGTGTATTCCAATCCTTACTTTGTCCTGAAAGTCTCTGAATCTCTCTACTCAAGTCAACATGCAAGCTTGATATTTAAAAATGGTGGATGGTGGAGGAGGAGTTACATTGAGGGAACAGGGGTCTGGATCACTTAGGTATGATGTATATTAAGTGTTTGGGTGGTTAAAACTCAAGACGCACGAGTGGATTTGGAGATGGCTATGTAAGGTTCAAAACTATTAAGCTATGACAAATTTTCAGTTGCAAAGTGTTTGGGGGTGTTTTGGAGTCTTAGAATTTGTGTGTCAACTTGAAAATAATGTGTTTACTTATAAGCAAAAGGTCTTAAGTGTTGTAACAACTCAGATTTCAAAAACTCACATGTTTGCTTGGTTTCTTGTTTGTGAAGCAAAGCTAGCAAGCATGGTTCCAAGGTGTAGTACCAAGTTTGTAGGGGGGATGAGGCCTTTAAACATACTTGTTCTGATTGAGTGGAGTGTATTTATGCAGAAAAAACAAGTTCAAGGCTCAATGAAAGCTGACTTTGCATAAAGCTTGCTTTTCCAAAATGGCAATGTTGCCTTTCTCCCAAAAATGGAATTATTCTTGTACAATGCATTCAATGCTTGGCTTAAAGCTACCAATAGCTGTGAAAATATTTAATTATGGAGTGAAAGTCAAGTTAGGAGCCTGCAAAGTAGGATTTGTTCAGCATGCTTGAGGATTTTAATTTTTGTTCATGAAATGGCTTGAAATCAAAGTGATAAATCACCAACTTCATCTCTTCGATTCTACCTACACAGGAATTATCTCAAGGAGTTCTATGACATTTTGGAAAGCTTGCAATGTGATCTATAACTCATCTTTGAATTTCTTTTGAAGATTACCCTTGGAACTATGTGAAAAATTGGCATGAAGTTAGGTAAAAAATCTGCCTAACTAGGGCAAAATTTCACTAAGTTAGTTTTAGTTAATGAGCATGTATTCACAAAATTATATCTTGAGATCCAAGTATTGTTAGGATAAATTGTGTAAATAAAAGTTTTAGATTTCATGAAGATCTACAACTTTCATGTTGGAAGTTTTCTTTGAATCATCTTGCATCATGGTGAAAATTTGGCTCAAAGTTGAGAAAAAATAAGAAATTTTCTATACTTTGAAAAATTTCTAAGTTAAGAAATTTCAACTTTTCAAAACAAAATCTTGAATCTTTGAATTCTTGATGAACAAGTTTCACATTTTGTCATGTTTTGATGAATTATGATCTTTGGCACTTGATTTTGACCCAAAAGTCAAAGTTTGACTTTTCAGTGCATAATTGACTTTTGATCAGTTGACTGAAAAATTCATCTGTCAATCCAATGGATTTGTAATGTTTTGAATCATGTTATTAGGTCACAATGATGAAATTGAACTCTTGAAATCATTGTGATGATTTGATCAATTTTTTAAAGGAATTATGGTCCAAACTTGATCAAATGATACATATGAGTCTAAGATGTTGATGTGGATCAAAATTTATGAAGTTTGACTGTAAATTGGCCATTGTTGACTTTTTCCTCAATACAGCTGATTTTTATGTCAACTATCCAATTGACTGATCAAAAGTGTGATTCAAGACTTGAAACTTGACATGAGTAATCTTAGGGGCCCCTAATGATCATTGAAAGTCATATGAAACATTGGTAGTCCAAAAATCCTTGTGCAAACTCAAACCCTAATTTTGGTCATCAGTGCATGAGGAGATGTCTTGAGCTGGTCAAACCATAATGCAGTCTTGAGTCAAAGAGATATTCTGAGGAAATTCTTGATAAGTGAGAGGGAAAATTTTGGGGTACAACAAATGTGATAATGGAAACCAAGTTGACAGAGGCTGAATGAGTCCAGAACAGGTTTGACCAATTGAATTTGATTGAGGAGAAGAGGATGACAACTTTGCGTTATGGCCAGTTATATCAGAGAAGAATGAAGAAAACTTTTGATAAAAAGGTCAAACCTCGTGAATTCAGAGAAGGCGACCTCGTGCTCAGGAAGTTTATGTCTTTCAGCGCTGATTCTAGGGGCAAGTAGACTCCCAATTTTGAAGGCCCATATGTTGTCAAGAAAGCCTTCTCCGGCGGTACATTAATTATTGAAACTATGGATGGAGAGGAGTTCCCACATCCCATGAACGCTGACGCAATCAAGAAATACTTCGCCTAAAGAAATAAAAGAACAGCTCGCTAAGTTGAAAACCCGAAAGGGAGACTTAGGCAAAAAAGGAGCGTCTTGGTAGGCTGAAAACCCGAAAGGGCGGTCTAGGAAAAAATTAGAGACCTAAATAGAATAAACTTCCTGCTAAGTTGAAAACACGCAAGGGAAGCTTAGGGAAAAGTTAGGGACTTTCTTGGCAAGTAACTACGTCAGACAAGACTTGATCGTTGAAGCAATAATCTTCTCGGATCCTCACCATACTTCAACAGAAGCTGCTGCTCAGGATTTCAAAATTTGTTAGAGGGGATAGTGGTCATTGCATCTCAATGCATCTTTTCCTTTATATGTTACCATTTTTTTGAACTTTGTAATCATCTATGGAGTCTCGCCATTTGCAGACTACCATTCTATTAATGAAATTTGAGCTTTTACCCAATTCTTTGTATTTCTTATTTTATTTAACTTGCAAAGGCTCCATTTATTATTGATAATAACTTTCAAAGCAAAAAAGATTAAATAACAAAATTGATTTTTCAAAAAAAAAAGATTTTACAATCTGCTGTTACTTTGAGATTTGTGATGAAACAATGACAACAAAAATGGTGATCCCAAGAATGGACAAACTCCAGTTGTTTTAAGAAGTTTTTGTTCCCCTTGGGAAGGTTTAATCGGGATGTTTTTGCCGTATTGGGTTTATGATTCCGGTATCCTCGGTCAAGTTTGGATTCATTTCTCCTTTTTTCTGAATTTTCATGATGTGAAGTTTCAGTTTGAGATTTCTCCAGTGAAGTTTTCGTTTGGCCTAGTAAAAGTTATTTTTCCAAAGAAGTTGGTATCATACCCACTCTTGAAGAACGCAAGTCCCTGGTTTCTCTAAGTGAAGGACGTATTGTGAATTTGGTGTTAACCTCGCCAATGAAGTAGGCATGAATTCCCCAGTGAATGTTTGGATGTTTCGGTGTCAGTCTGCTTTATTTGAGACTGGTTTTCCAATCTCGAGTAGGAATGTTACTTTTTGGAAAACACTTGTTTCCCTGGTGAAGCCTGAAGAAGGATGTTCTATCCCTGTATTTGTACTATTTTATCACTTTGATTTTTCTACCTCCGGATTATGTTTCTCCCCAATAAAGTTAAAGCAGGCAGTAGGTTTTGTTTCCTCAGATGGCATTTACTTTTTCTTGGAATGATCATCTTGAATGAAGTTTAGCTGAGTGTTGTTAGTGCCCGAGGCGGTTTTGCCTGGTTGTTCCCAATGTTGTATATCTGTTGTGTCAGCATATCCATGATAACGCTCATACATTAATACATACATCATGCATAGCTAAAATTGGCATGTCATTGTTCATTGAAATTTATTAATATTTTTGTTGACATATTACCCTGTTTTGCAGAGTTACGTTGTCCTCTTTTCAATAGAGTGTTGGCCTTAAGCAGAAAGCGTATAGTCTTTCAATTTCCCCATTGAGTTGTCCCTCATGGAAGATTTTTGCTTTAGCCTTCCGGTAGAGCTCCTTGTTTGGATGGATTTAGTTTTCCCTCTTGAGTTTATTTCTCAAAGGACGTATTCTGGTTAACTGTTTCATTCCAGTTTATTTCTGGTTTGAATCTGTGGTTCCACGGAAATATTATTTACATTGGATTTCTGAAAACTCCAAGCTTTGGTTGGTGCATTTATTTTACATGAGAAGACTTTATCTCCTCAAAAATTATATCATGGCATCTCCCCAGGAAGTCATACCTCTTTCCCAAAAAGTCATTTCTTTTTACAATCCTCCATGACAACAAGTAGCAGGTCTCTTTATTTGAGTAACTCGTGCTTCCCTATAAAAGTCGACGTAACTCTTTTTTGATATCTCCTCTATGAGTGAATAGTTCACAGTTTGTCGTCAGATCACGCCAACGGATGGCAAGACTTTCAATATCACAGAAACAACTCGTTGAGAAATATTTGAAAGTTGAAGTCTCTTTATTTGAGACAGCTTATATATTATCCTTTCCGGGCGCAGTGCCTTGGTTAAAGAAGAAGTTGAGACCCGTTCTAGGTGAAACGCCAGAATCTTGGGGAAACTTGTTATCTTTTTACTACCCTTAGTGAACGTTCGTAGTTCATCATCAGTGAACAGCGATGCTATGATATTCTCTTCCTACCTTCAGTGAAAGTTGGTCGAACATCGGCAGTGAACGTCAATGTTTGTTATCTTTTTGCTACACTGAGTAAATGTTGGTAGTTCATCATCAATGAATGGCGGTGCTATGATATATTCTCTTCCTAACTTCAGTGAAAGTTGGTAGGACATTGGCAGCGAACGTCGATGTTTGTTCTCTTCCTACCTTCAGTGAAAGTTGGTAGGACATCAATAGTGAACGTCGATGTTTGTTACCTTTTTGCTACCCTCAGTGAATGTTGGTAGTTCATCGTCAATGAACGACGGTGCTATGATATTCTATTTCTACCTTCAGTGAAAGTTGGTAGGACATCGACAGTGAACATCGATGTTTGTTATCTTTTTTCTACCCTCAGTGAATGTTGGTAGTTCATCGTCAGTGAAGGGCGTTGCTATGATATATTATCTTCCTACCTTCAGTAAAAGTTGGTAGGTCATCGGCAGTGAACGTCGATGTTTGTTATCTTTTTGCTACCCTCAGTGAACGTTGGTAGTTCATCATCAGTGAGCGGTGGTGATATGATATATTATCTTTCTACCTTCAGTGAAAGTTTGTAGGACATCGACAGTGAACGTCGTTGTTTTTTATCTTTCTATCTGCCTTCAGTAAACGTCGGTAGCTTCGCCTTCGGTAGAAGTTGGTGTATCCTTTGACCATTCTACCATCCTCTTTGATTCAGGTCTTTTGATCCACCAATGATTTATTTTCCTGGTGGGGTTGCTCCATTGTTTCTTTATTATTGTTACATCCCCAATTGTGTTTTGCGTCTCTTTGGTCATGTTCATATGCATTCATGATCATAAACATTTGCATGGCATCTTAGGGACAAAAATATGGTTCCTTTTAATTTAAGTATCTTCGATCGCGTCGACACAAAGATTTTTAACCTTCGTATCTCCGGATAGAAGAAACTTAAATAAGGGCAGCTGTTGTACCCCAATTTTTCCCCTAAGATCCCTTCATCATGCCATGTTGATTCATTCACAACAAGATCACACTAGGATTCTTGGTTCCCCTCCCTATATTTAGTTTTTCCCTTTTGAGGGATTACCAAGCACCTTGACTTATGTTCCTTTTGTGATCATGAATATTGTTTTTGTCTTAATTTCTTCTTCTAACTAATAAAATTCAATGGTAGTTTGTATTGCTTGTTATCCATGTAGGTAAAGGCAATGAGATTTAACAAGTTACCCCATGGGTTCATGAGTTTATGTCCATGCCTTAGTCAATAAAACTTGAGAAGTTCAAACCTCACCATTGGATTGGTTTTGGAAGAATTGGCATGGCAAGGTTGTTTTGGTTCATCACATTTACAGGTTATTAGATTTGACTCAAAAGTACAAGGGGTTCATTGAAGAAGTTGTCATGTTTGGACAAGGCCTTGTTCCTATTGGTTACAAGAGCATATATCTCTCAATTTTCAATATATGGAAGTGGTTTTGGTGGCTAAGAGTTCTCATTATCATACTTAACAAATTCTATTCACAAAGGAAGAATATTGGTATAAGAAGTTTGTTCAAGCTTGTCAAAGTTCCTCAAAGCATCTTTTGTTATTTTTGAGTGATTCAAAAGACATCCTTCTCTTCAAAGGGTTATCAATAATTCACTTCAAAAGTTCAAAGGAGTTTTCATGAGGAAGAGACTTGATGAGGAAGAAATATTACAAGTCCTCTAGATGAACCCCCAATTTCTCATGTGTGACTTCAAATTGCCATAACTTGGTCAATTTTTATCACCTTAAGTCCATTATTTTTCCATAATTATCTTAAATATGTGAATTTTATGCCTTCTTTTATGTGCAAAGTAAGAAAATGGATGGAAGTTTCCTTAAAGATGCAAAAGATTATAGGTCATTTCATGATTTTTTGCCAACTTCAACAATTAATAACTCTCTAAAATTTTGGTTATTTTGAATGATTCAAGTTTCAAAATGTCATTCAAGAGATCTTCTTCATGCCATATTTTTTGGTCAAAAGCAAATTCCAAATGGAAAGCCATGTTTGGATGCAAGATATTATATGTAATTTTTGAAGAAGAATTTGAAATATTTCTAAGTATGGAAAGTCAACCTTTTTTCTTCAACTTTGACTCAATACTACTTTCATCTCAAGCATCCATTTAAATTGATTCTTTTTTCATTGCAAAGCTTGTAACCTCATCTTTCTAAAGCATCAAGAATCATGCCTTAAAACCCCTTGAGCTGAGAATGTCATTGTTTCAAAAGTGGTAACTTGGAATTGAAGTTTCATTGCAAGTCAGAATTTGAATTTCATGTTACATCCTCTAAACCTCAAATTAGCACGCGTTTTGGGTCTAAACGTGATTAGCCAACTTTCCCAAGTGGATTAGCGCATCAAAATGCAAGAATTGGATGAGTTTTGGTGAAGTTTAGATCACACTTCACTCGTGCATCAGGTTTGCACGAATTCCCTCTAAAATGCATCATTCACTCTTCCTTTTGATCCCATTGGCTTCTACTATAAATACATGAACTATCCCATTCATTTTCTCAAGCTTGGATAGCCAGAATCACCCTGCCAAAGTTGTTTCATAACTCATAATTAAGTAACTTCAAAATCCATTCTCGAGCCTTTTTCAATATAATTTTCCATCAATTCACCTTCCTTGATCTTCCCTGATGCTAACCATATAATTACATTCAAGAATCGTGCCCTATATTGCTCCATAGAAGTCCAGTTTCAGAGCTCTGCAACTGAACTTCAATAGGTATATTCCTTCATCAATTCTTCAAAACTCTGATATCATTGTGTTGCTCTCATTTCCCTAGTTCTAGTCGCAACAGTTACCTTTTACTCGAAACACGTTTTGACCATGAAATTTCAAATCCCTTTTCAAAACTTTCCTTCCAAATTGCTTGAGCTACAGTTTATATAAATTTGGCCCAAGGGTGTGGTTGTCTTTGTCTTGAAGAGACGAAGTGAATGGCATAGGTCTGAGCTTCTAATTTTACTGTTTGAGAGACCTGCAATTTGTGTTGGCTGGAGGTTGAAGATGACCAACATGTCATCTTCCAACCAATGAAGGCGCGCCATCTGTTTTTTTTTTAAAATCTGATTTAATTAATGATTATGTACATTATTCACTAATGACCATGATATGCACAATGCTTCAGATCCCTTGGATTTGATTACTAACGCGTTTTGACTCTCATCCAATGGTCCATATATTTTACTTTTATTTTCTTTTTCTGATTTTTATATTTTAATTGTTTTAAATTTCAAAAAATCATAGAAAATTCATTTTCAGTCCAAAAAATCTGAAAAAAATTATGAAAAATATTTGATTATTCTCTTTCTGATTTTTATTTTTTCATAATTTAATTTTGTGTTTTGATATTTTTTTTTAGATTTACACTTTATTTGATTTGTTTTAAATGTTTAAAAATACTTTTATACATTTTTAAATTCTGAAAAAATTATGGAATGATCCAATGATATTGTGACAAATATTGGTGACCTTATTTTATTTTTGTTTCTGACTTTACTATTTGTTATCATTTTTTGTTTATTTTACCCATTTACTATAATTTTAAAAATAGTTTCTGACATTAAAAAATTACCAAAAAATTTGTAAAATTATTTGAGCCCTTTTCTGATTTTTCTATGGTCTTACTTTTTATTTCTTGATTAATTTGAACATAGTTGATAGTTTTCTCTTTATTTTCTATTTTTAAACATTATTTTTAAACCCTTTTGTGTATATTAAAATGTGATATTATTTTGTGACTATTTTCTGGATGATCTTGGGTTAGATTTTGGATCATGAACTTTATTAACATTATTGGATCCATGGTGTTTAATTTAACTCCACAAAAATGGATGAATGATTTTAATAATAGTTTGATTAAAATTTAATTCAAATGTGGTTTGTATATTTTTCCCCATCCCTATTCATCTCATCCCTTTCTTATTGCACTAAATATTGTTGGAGCATGATCTTTATATCATGTCTCAAAACAAATGGTGCATAGATTGCTATTGACCGACCTTAAAATAGGTGCAACAAATGGCCCAAACTTATGATTGCAAGCCCAAGTATGTTAATTTGATCTCTTTGATCCAATAACCTTAAGATTCATTGTTTGGAGGCTTTTGTTCTACCAATCCTCTAATGGATCTACAACACCTTTGGTCAACGCGGATCACTTAAACAACATTGATCATTAAATGGCACTTATGAGAATTCCAAATGGATGATATACTTGACAAAAAGCAAATGCAACTTGTTGTGTGGAGGCTTTGGTTCTACCAATCTTCTAATGAGTTCCAAATGCAAGCTTCAAGATGGTCATCCAACTAACCACTAATTATTGACTTGTCTTACTTTATACTTTTATTATTTTTTATGCTTTATGTACCATTTACTTTTTGCATTTACATTTCATGCCATTTTCATCTTTGCTCATTTGAGCATTTACTTTCTTGCCCTTTTGACTTTGCTCACTTGAGCTTTTCTTTTCCTTTCTTAAGATACTAAATAATCAACATAAACCCTAAAAAATATTTAATGGTACTTGGACTATTTATTTACTATCCTTGGCATTATGGAGCATGGGACTTTTCTTGGACTTAAGATTAGAAACCTTGGCCTATGTTGGAGACCTTATGATCTTATCTGATTATTTTGTCTTGAGTTCTTGAGGTTTACCTCATGAAAATGGATTGCTTGTTTGTTTTTATGTGCAGGTTTTTGTGATTACACTCTTTGTTTTTGATCTGGAATTCACCCGTATATAGCCGTTACTCTGCCCGATTTTTGTGAAGACTTGATACACTTGAAGTTTGGTTCTCTCAAGAGGTCTAGTATTTCTTTTGCCTGATTGGTTTCAATCCAAGGAATGGGAATTCTATCTTGGCTCATAATGTCAAGTTTTGACTTCTTGTTGGTTAGATGTTTCTTATCCTTAGCTTTTACCTTATGCTTTAGGATAGTGCCTTCTTCTCCTTCCATCTTCTTTAATTTCAAAAATATTCTTCCTCCTTTTAAAAAAACTCTTCTTGTTTTTAAACTTGAACCACTTTCATAATAAACTTGGACTTATGTCCATGCATTTTCAAAACATTTTCATAAGTAAACTCCAATCAACCTAATAATACCTTGACATTTTTTGTGAGAAGACTAAAAGTCAACCAATCTCATTTCAAACCATTTTTCCACTTTGGCTTTTATCTTTAAACTTTTCTCAAAAAAGATTGAACTCTTGTCAATCCTTGTAGTGATGCAAATAAATATACTTCTACAATATGTAGTTAAGAGATATATTTTCCACTTGGGTGTTGAGCGAGGCATTGTTGATTTTAAAATCCAAGCCATATCCTCCACTTTGAAATGATGCAAATTCTCCTTTCTCATAATTGTGGGTAGTAGGTATGTTTTCCACACAGACAATGACGATGATGTTTTATCTCATAAAATTAACCAACACATTTGCGTCTTAAATTTTTTTTTAAAAAAAGAGGAACTACGTGTACCTTGATCCCCTATTGCACGAAAAGGTGGTATGTATGCACTAAAGGTTCGCAACCGCGGCGGGTGCAAAAATTATAAAATAAATATATTTCTTTTCTCACCTCCACCATCCATTTTTTATATACAACATTTATTTTCATAGCCAAAATATACAGAATTTACAAAGAGGCTCCTGCGGAGTATCGTAGATGTTGAGGGTGCTAATACTTTCCCTTTTCATAACCAACCCCCTTACCTTGAATCTTTCCCCATCTTTTTGGGTTATTCACTCTTTTCCCATTCCTTTGGAAACAATAAAGCACAGTGGCGATTTTTATTTTGATTTGTATAAATTCTAGTCAATCCAATGTCTTAGTCTTAAACATTTCTACCGCTACACTGAGGACTCATCATTCAATAAAACACATGGCCATTTGCTCAACTTGGTTACCACCAAATTTGAATAAGTTTTGATGAGTGTTCCATTCCAGTTCTTTGATCCCGAGCACCATTGCTTCACATTTCCCGATTATCAACTGGTATATACAGTGGAAGAATTCTCTAAGTTACTTGGTTTACCTATATTGGAGAGAGTACCTTTCACTGGGTTAGAACAAGATCCAGCTGCTGAAGATGTTGCCTTAGCTTTGCACTTGAAGCCATCTGATATTGAATCCCATTGGGAATGAAGAACCGGAGTTAAGGGCCTTCATACAAAATTTCTAATGGAGAAAGCTCAGACTTTCCTAGATGCTATGAGTTACCATACCTTCAAAGATGTTTTTTCTCTCTTGATCCATGGGTTGGTCCTGTTTCCTAATTTAGATCAATTTATAGATGTGAATTCCATTAACATTTTCCTTGCTCACAATCCAGTTCCTACATTGCTCGGGGATATCCTACATTCTCTCCATACTCGTACTCTGAAGAAGCGAGCAAATCTCGTGTGTTGCACCCCTCTGCTATACAGGTGGTTTATTTCGAACCTTCCTCGGTCAACAATGCAGAATGATTTAGGCTTAAGGTGGAGTCAAAGATTAATGTCTCTCTCTCACTGACATCCATTGGTGTCCTCTCTCTCAAGAATACATCTCTTTTATTGATCGTTATGGAGAATTTCCTAATGTGCCACTCCTGGGCATTAGGGGAAGCATCACCTACAATCCGTCTTTAGCACTATGTCAGTTTGGCTACGCACGGATTGATGGTCCAACAGATATGCTCATACAGGGTATTATGTTCAACTACTCAAATGATTTTCAAAATTGTCCTCAGAGGTTTATCCGCGCTTGAGGAATTATTAAGAAGACTGATAGTAAGACTTTAGGGCGCAAGAACTCCATCCCTTTGGAACCTTACCTTAAATGGGTACGAGCTCGAGCCTAAAGTCTTATGATGCCATACGATTCCATCTTACCGGTGATCTTGGAACCTGTTGTTCAAGGGGGCGAGTCCCGCATTACTCTCCATCCTGATATGCTTACAACTTCGAAGAGTTGCAAATGTCTTGAATCCAGCTCAAGGAAGAACAAGATACTTTTGAGACTCAATTCTATGCAAGTGAGAAGAAAGTGTTGGAATTAACACAGCAGCTTCACGAAGAGAATAATCTCAATACCTACCTCAACACCAAGAGGAAGCTCCCATGAGAGACTTAGGAGTTTAGAATTCCCTTCCAATGTTTATCCCTGTGTAATCTTTTATTTCTTTACTAACAAAGGGTTTCGTTTCTTGTTTTGTTTAAAAGAGCTTAAATCAAATAAGGTCCTTGAAAACATTGCATAAGGATATCATACATCTCACTGTATAAGCAAATTTCAAAGCAGGATTCTTATCTTCTTCGCTGTTTATTTCAGCAAGTAAAGAAATGGATTTTGAACAAAACATCATAGGTCTCCATGCACAAAACGCCCAGTTCAGGCAAATGATAGTGGCTCCAGCTAAAGGGCAAGAAGATCTGAAAGCTCTCATACTGAAAGACAAAAGAAGAAGCCAAAGAAACTAGCTGGTGTAGTGAATTTGGGAAGAAGGATCAAAAGACTAGTGTAGTGAGCTTCAGAACTGGTAACTTCATCAAAAGAAGGAGACAATCAAGAAGGGGAGACGAGATAAGAAGACCTCAGCCCGAAGAAATCTGATAGTGAATCTGACTATAACGAGGAGCAATATTCTCCTATTGATGATAAATACAAACAGTTGGAGGATCGTCTAAATACAATGGAAATCTAGAGGGTACCTGGGATGGATTTTAAAGCGCTGTGCTTGGTTTCTGGGGTTTTCATCCCGCAGAAGAAGAAGAAAATAACCAGGCCCAATATTGGAGGCCCAGCGCTTGCTGCAAACAAAAAAGAAGTGATAAATATAATAAATTGAAGAAAAGGGTACAATTGGGGCTCGAACCCAGGTCCCAAAAGTTAACAGGAGTGCGCTTTACCACTGGGGTGGCTATACATCCGTTAACATTGGTCAAACAATAAATATATAACACAAGACAAGTCCTGCATGAACTTCATCTTCAACCTCCAGCCATGGATCCTGTAACTTCACCATTTCTCAACAAAAATGAAACGTGCAAACATGAAAGTTGCTCCATTTTTTCTCACGAATCCAACCATGTAAATAACTAAAGTTATAAATCAAAGATGAATGTGAATTTCTAAAAGTACCAAATTCTGACCTAAATATTTCAGAAATTTCAATCCTAAAATTCTCCTAGCACAATCAATATAAATTAAATCTATGGACATGTACAACTTCAGGGCAATGATATCTACATTTTATCTTCACAAGTGCAAGCCTAACAATACCCAAATGAGAAGATAGAAGTTCAATAAAAATACCTCAAAACTAGAACTCATGAAATGAGTTTGAGCTTGATTCAAGGTGCTACAATGATCAGATTAGCTTCCTTGAGTCTCTAGGAAGCTAATGCAATGCTTAGCTTGAGTTGAGAGTGGCTGAAATGGCCTGGAGAAGTCCAACTGCAATGCTCTATTTTTGGTTACGGAGGTTATGATAAATGTTGTTACAGTTCTGGAAATAGGATGGGGATAATTTGTATTTGATATGAGGAAGCTTTTGAAACTAAAAGGCCAAGAAATGCACGAGGGAAATGGAAGTTTGGTATGTAAAGTCATAACTTGCACAACAATGGTGTTTTGAAGAAATTTCTGGCTAGAGGTAGTTTGGGAGTGTTTCAAAGTGTTCAAGATCGTGTGTTAGATTGCATAATAGTGTCTCAATGTATAGGAAAATGTTTTTGGAGCTTTTGCTGATGAGAAGTACAAGTTCACATGTTATGGCTTTTTGCTTGATTTAGAAGAAAGCTTGAGAACAGTGGTTCCAATGCACAATTACAAAGCTATCTAGATTGGTTAGGAACTTTTAACATGCTTATCTAATTGTGTAGAGGATGCTAGAGCATAAAGAACAAATGAAAAGCTCAATACAAGTTGACTTTGTGATTAAAGCCTCTTTACTAGAATGGCAATGTTACTTTGTGCCATTAATGGAAATGCAACTTGGATAATGGCTCAAATGCTTGGACAATGACCCTATCAGTTGTGCTAAACATTAATTATGGAGTGACAAACATGTTTGAGGCTTGCAAAGCAAAGATTATGCAGCCTAGCATGTATTTGGTTCATGTGTTCTTCACAAAATGGTTTGTAATTCAAATATCCTAACTTCTTGTCTTTGATTCTCCTTGCTTAAACGTGATCTCAATGATTTCTTTGACATTTTGAAAAGCTTGTAACATCCTCTACAACCTCTATGTTAGAAATATTTAAAAATTCCTCTTGGAACTATGTGAAAAATTGCCATGAATTTAGGACAAAATCCTGCCTAAACTAGGGCAAAATCTCACTAAGTTTCCAAGTTTCATGAACATGTATTCACAAAATCATAACTTGAAATACATGCATTTCTAGGAGAAGTTGTGTTCTAAATTTTTTTAGATCTCATTGAGATCTACAATTTTCATATTGGAAGTTTACTTTGAATAATCTTGAATCATGATGGAAATTTGGCTCAAAGTTATGAAAAAATATGAAATTTTCAACACTTAGAAAAATTTCAAAGTTTAGAAATTTTGACTTTTCAAAATGAAATCTTGACTTTTCTATTTCTTGATGAACAAGTTTCATATTTTGACAAGTTTTGATGAATTGTGATCTTTGACACTTGATTTTGACCAAAAAGTCAAAGTTTGTCTTTTTAGTGTACAATTGACTTTTCATGAGTTGACTGAAAACCAACTGTCAATCAATTGATCTTGAGAGATGTTTTGAGCCATGTCATTAGGTCAAAATGATGCATTTGAATCCTTGAGATCAAAACTTAAACCAATCAATTATTTGCTAGGTCAAAAATCAAAAATTGCCCCTTCTTAGTTAAAACCCTAATTTTGACCATTTTGCCCTTTTGATGATCTGATCAAATTTCTTGAGGAATTATGGTCCAAACTTGATCAGATGACATATATGAGTTCATAATGTTGATATGGATAAAAAATTATGAAGTTTGACTGAAAATTGACCACCGTTTACTTTTTCCCCAATATAGTTAATTTTAGGTCAACTGATCAATTGACTGAGCAAAAATGTGATCCAAGACTTGAAAATTAACATGAGCAATCTTGAGAGTAAAAAATGATCCATGAAAGTCATATGAGGAATTAAAAGTCCATTTGTCATTGTGAGATCCCAAACCCTAATTTTCAGTCATCAGTGCTTGAGGAGGAGTCTTAAGCTGATCAACCCTTGTATAGTCTTGAACCAAAGGAGAACTTATGAGAGGTTACTTGCGAAATGAGAGGGCAAATTTTGGGGTACAACAGCTGCCCCTGTTTAATCTTCTTAAACCTAAAGAGTTAGATTGGCGGATCCGCCATTCGTGACTTGAAGGTGAAAGAAGATTGAACACTAGAGTGCCCAGAAATTTGCACTCGAAGATGTATTGTGAATGGGCTTATAGATGCCATTTGGAGGAAATGATGGTGATCATTGGAATAAGTATCAACACAAATCTTTGGTTGATTTATACTAAAACTTGATGTTTCACCTGTGGGACAAAAAGGTTAGTAAAATGCAGATGCATGGATGATGTCTGCAAAAGGTGGTATTATGCTAGATGCCTTTTGTATGTATATGCTATGGTGTATGAATGTGAGATATATGTTTATCCGGGAAAATAAATCCCTGACTACTGTTGAGGAATTTTGGGAAACTGAGTCCCAGATTGCTATTGGGGATAAGGAGTATACATATATTCAAACTTGTTGAAAGGATGATTCTGATGGGGAATATCATTTGAATGTCAACTATTATCTAGTCGTATCCAGGCTTCATAACTTGCTGAGGAGAAGGAATTCAATTGCTATCTAGTCGGATTCTAGGCTTCACGGTAACTTACTGGGGAAGAGATAAATTAACTGTTATCTGGTCGGATTCCAGGCTTTGTAGAAAATTTCTGGAAATTGAATTGTTATCTGGTCGGATGCAAGCTTCACTACAATTTGTTGGGGATAAGGAAGTTAACTGTTATCTAGTCGGATTCCAGGCTTTGCAGTAACTTGATGGGGAAAAATAAATTATCTATTATATGGTCGGATTCCAAGCTTTGCAGAAAATTTCTTGAAATTAAACTGTTATCTGGTTGGATTCCAGGCTTTGCAGAAAATTTCTTGAAATTGTACTATTATCTGGTCGGATCCATGCTTCACTACAATTTGCTGGGGATAAGGAAGTTAACTGTTATCTGGTCGAATTCCAGGCTTTGTAGTAACTTTCTAGAAAAGGATGGAGTTGAACTGATATCTAGTCGGGTCTAGGCTTCACAGTAACTTGAAGTGGAAACTACTATCTAGTCGGGTTCAATCCTCATAGTTTTTGAGAAGTTATACTATTATCTAGTCGGATCCAGGCTTCATAGTGTCTTTCCGGGAATCGTAGCTAGTTGTTATCTGGTTTGGCTTCAGGCTTCATAATAACTTGCTTGAAAACTGATATCTGGTCAGATACAGGCTTTGCATATTCTTGAGGTGGATGAGGTTAATTGTTATCTGGTCGGGCCCAGGTTTCACAATAAACTGCTTGGGGATTTCATTGTTATCTGGTAGGATTCCAGGTTTCACAATGAATTTCTGAGGGTAATTGATATCTGGTCGGATCTAGGCTTCATGCTAACTTGTTGGGGTAGAGGCAAACTCTACTGGGGAAAATAAGTTAAAACTTGGTCTGGTTGAGTCCTGGTTCTTCTATATCTGAAAAGTTAAACTATTATCTGGTCGGGTCCAGGTTTCATAGTATCTTTTGGAGATAGTAAACTTTTTGTTGATGAATTTACTGGGGATTAGGGGTTGTGGCCCTATGATTTGCAATAGTCTGAAAGACAAACTCAAGCTGGAGAGTATGGACTCAGTCGGGGAAGACAGACTCAGCTTGGGGGGATATACTCTACTTGGGGAGGATATACTCAGTTGGTGATAATAGACTCAGCTGGGGAAGATAGACTATGCCGGGGGAATTTGAACTCAGATGGGGAGTTATGTTGATTGATGTATGTTGTTTGTTGGGGAAATAAACCCTGTTGGGGAAATAAACCCTGTTAATGAATACTTGTGAACTGCTGACAAGGAAATTTCTTTGGGGAAGAGATCCACAAGGCTTCTACTTGTAGGATCAACTTAGCTAGGGAGAAAGGTGCCAAGAGATTGAGACTCTGGTTAGAAATTAACCTGTGCAAAGAGACTTTGTGGGTAACTCTGTTGAGGAAGGTTTATTGTAGTCGTCTTGATAATTCAAATGAAATAACTCTGTGGGGATATTCCATATACATTATATAGGTGCTTGTTACTGCTTAGCATGGCACATTTTCCAAACAGTTTTAATTATGTTCATATGCATATGTTTGTTAAATTTTAGTCATTAGACAAGTTTGCATTCAAAACAAAAACAGAAAGTTTGCACTTCAAAGTATATTTGCATTGATATTTTGCCCATGAATAAGCGTTTTTTTCTACAAAGAGACGAAGATCCTAGAAAGAGGAAATCGTCGAAAGGAAAACAAAGATTAAAAACAAAAATAATATCCATGTGAAATGATCTCATTGCATTCAAACTCTATTATTGCCCCGATGTCTTCGAATGCCCCTTGTCGTTGACAGAAGTTGATTGGATTGATCTTGGACCGTTTGAATTTGGACCTTGGTGATAAAGTTGACTGTGGTGATTCCACGGGATATAGTTATACGCTTTCAATCCATAACTTTTTCCTGGACTGCCCTTTCGAGTTTTCAGCCCACCAGGATACCCATTTTTTCCCAAGTCGCCCTTTCTGGTTTTCAACTTGTCGGTTGTACAAGCTTTTGTATATATCCCTAACTTTTTCCCAAACCTTTTGGTTTGCCGGGATGCCCTTTTTTTTCATAGGCGTGTCAACCTAGCGGGTCCTTTATGCGTAGTATTTTTTAACTATGTCCGCGTTTATAGGATGTGGGATGTCTTCACAATCCATGGTAGTCAGCATCATGACACCGCTAGAGAACACTCTCTTGACAATAAATGGCCCTTCGTAGTGGGAGTGCATTTGCCTATGGGGTCTCCTTGTGGAAGAATGATGTGTTTTATCACCAAGTCACTAGCTTAATATACTCGAGGCTTGATCTTTTTGTTGAAAGCCTTGATCATATGTTTTTGGTACGTATGACCATGACAAACAACGGCCAATCGTTTTTCATCGATCAAGTTCAGCTGATCCAATCACATATGAATCCACTCGTCTTCGCCTAAACCTGCCTAATTCATAATCCTTAGTGAGGGAATCTGAACTTCCTCTGGAAAAACAGCTTCCATGACATAGACTAAGGAAAAGGGAGTTTCCCCAGTTGATGTTCTAGCTGAAGTACGGTAGTCGTGTAGAGAAAATGGTAACATCTTAAGCCAATCGTTATAGGTTACTACCATCTTCGCACAATCTTCTTAATGTTTTTGTTGGCCTCTTCGACTGCACCATTCATTCTAGGTCTATATGATAAAGAATTGTGATGCTTGATCTTAAACTGAGTGCAAAGCTCCGTAATCATAGCATTGTTGAGGTTAGTCTCATTGTCGGTGATAATCCTTTCGAGGATACCATAGCGGCAGATGAGGTTGTGTCTGATGAATCTGGATACCACATTCTTTGTGACTAAGGCAAAAGAGGCGGCTTCGACCCATTTGGTGAAATAGTCAATAGCGACCAGAATGAAGTGATGTCCATTGGAAGCGGTGGGTTTGATTTCTCCAATCATGTCAATGCCCCACATTGAAAATGGCCACGGATCGGTCATGACATTCAGAGGGATAGGAGGCACATGTACCTTGTCAGCATAGATTTCGAATTTGTGACAAGTTCTTGAATGTTGATGGCAATCAATTTCCATTGTTGACCAATAGTAACCAGCTCTCAGGATCTTCTTATCCATCGTATGTCCGTTTGAGTGAGTCCCAAAGAGACCATCGTGCATTTATTCCATAATTTCCTCTACCTCCTTCTTGTCCACACATCGGAGTAGAGTGGAATCATGGTTGCGCTTGTACAATATTTCGTTACTTAGGAAGAATTTGGCTAAAAATCTTCGTAAGAACTTTCTGTCATTGATGGATGCTCCCTCAGGATATTCTTGTGCTTCAAGGTATCTCATCACCTCATGGTACCATGGCTTTTCTGTATAAGTGTCAAGCTCGCAGCAATGTGAAGGTTCGTTGAATATTTCAATTGTAATCATAGGGGCTTCATTGTCCCATCTGACCTTGAAATTAAAGACATGGTTGCCAAGGCATCAGCCAACTGATTTTCTTCCCTAGGGAAGTGCTCAAAGGTGATCTCTTCGAAATAGGGAATCAGGGATAGCACAAGTTCCTTGTAAGGGATGAGATTAGGGTGCTTAGTGTTCCAATATCCTTTTACTTGGATAATCACTAGGGTGGAATCCAAAAACACATCTAAATGCTTAATCCTCAAGTCAATGGTAGCTTTCAGACACAAAATGCACATTTCGTACTCGGCCATGTTGTTCGTGCAATCGAAGTATAATCTGGCAGTGAAAGGAGTATGGCAACCTTCAGGAGAGATTATCACAACACCAATACCGTTACCCAAGGCGTTGGAAGCCCCATCAAAGACCATAGTCCATTGGGATCCTTGTTCAGGTCCGTTATATGGTCCAGGTTTTGCACAACCAGTCACCAGCATGATGTTCTCATCCGGGAAGTTAAAGTTCATTGACTGATAATCATCAATAGCTTGATGGTCCAAATGATCTACTAGTACGCTTCCTTTGATGGCCTTTTATATTGTGTATTAAATGTCGTACTCAGTCAAGATCATTTTCCATCTTGCTATCCGTCCAGAGAGGGCAGGTCTCTCGAAGATGTACTTGATTGGGTCCAATTTAGAAATCAACAAAGTGGTATGAGTCAACATATAATAACTTAGCCGGAGAGCAGCCCATGCCAGAGCGCAACAAGTTTTCTCGATTAGTGAATATCTGGTTTCACAATCAGTAAACTTTTTTCTCAGGTAATAAATAGCATGCTCTTTTCGGACAGACTCGTCATGTTGGCCCAAAATACACCCCATAGAGTTCTCTAGTACTGTCAAGTACATGATTAAGGGTCTTCCTTCAACTGGAGGCATGAGAATATTAGGTTCTTGTAGATATTATTTGATTTTGTCAAAGGCAGATTGGCATTCATCATTCCATCTAACTAGTTGATCTTTCTTCAAGAGTTTGAAGATTGGCTCACAAGTGGCAGTCAAGTGAGATATGAAGCGGGCAATGTAATTGATACGAACCAAGAATCCTCTTACTTCCTTTTCAGAGTGGGGGACTGGAATTTCTTGGATGGCCTTTACCTTGGCAGGATCAACTTCAATTCCTTTATTGCTGACAAAAAAACCTAGAAGCTTTCTAGATCATACTCCAAATGTACACTTGTTAGGGTTTAACCTCAACTTGTACTTTTTCAGCCTTTCAAATAGCTTGTACAGGTGATCGAGATGTTCCTCTTAAGTTTGTGATATGGCAATCATAGCATCCACATATACCTTTATTTCATGTTGAATCATGTCATGAAACAAAGCTACCATAGATCTTTGATATGTTACCCCTGCATTCTTCAATCTGAACGACATGACCTTATAGCAAAAGGTGCCTCATTGCATGATGAAAGAAGTCTTCTCCATGTCTTCAGGAGCCATCTTTATTTGATTTTAGCCATAGAAGCCATCCATGAAAGATAATACTTTATGCTAAGCAGTATTATCGACCAAGACGTCAATGTGTGGTAGAGGGAATTCATCCTTGGGGCTTGCCCTATTCAGATCCCTATAGTCTATGCACATATGAACTTTTCCGTCCTTTTTTGGTACTGGCATGACATTTGAAACCCATTGGGGATAGGATGTTACAGCTAAGAATCCTGCATCAAATTATTTCATCACCTCAGCTTTTATCTTCTCAAACATATCAGGCCTCATGCGACGAACCTATTGTTTGACAGGAGGGCAGTCTTCTTTCAATGGCAGACGATGAACTACGATGTTGGTATCTAACCCTGGAATATCTTTATACGACCAAGCAACTACTTTCACATAAGCATGCAACATCTGAACCAACCTGCTCTTGAAACTACTTTCCAAGTTAGCACCGATCTTGATTTCCTTCTTGTTTGTCTCAGTACCCAGATTGATGACTTCAACTGACTCTTCGTGTGGCTGGATAGCTTATTCCTCTTGTAATATAAGTCTAACTAGTTCTCTCAGTATATCTTCCCTGCCTTCGTCTTTGGCTTGGTTAATTGGACATTCGAAGTCATAGTCGGCAATAGTAGAGTCATTGGCAATAAGATCCAGAGTGGATGAGGACCTGCAAGAGTGTGTGTGTGTGCATGTAAGATACATGGCTATTTTGAAAAATGTATTTGAAGGAAAAGAAAGATAATGAACACAAAGATTTGAATGCAAAAGAGTCTAATGATTTATACTGAATGATCATATGATTAGATGAACATAAATAAAAACCCTTGACAAATGGACCAAAGTGCCCCGGGCCAGGCACATGGCTTAAAAGTCATTGTTAAATATTACAGACAAAATGTTCTTGAATTGAAATAAAAGCAAAAACAAGTAGATTACTCCTCAATTGAGGGCACGAAGTCCTTGGCATGCCAATTCTTCAGCTTTGTTGTAATGGGATACACCCAATCTTCAAATGCAGCTTCTTCATCAGAATCACCTACAACATTGACTTCATTGACACCCTTGTCATGCTTTGGCATAGGCGCGATGATTATATTCGGAGTTGGAGGAGGATCAAATTCAACAGTCTTGTTATCGATCAAATCCTGAATTTTATTCTTCAAGGCCCAGCATTGGTCAGTCTCATGCCCGGGGTTGCTTGAGTGGTAAGCACATCTAGCGTTCAGATTATACTTTGGTAAAGAGGTATCAGGGTTGGCAAGAGGATCGTGTAATGTCACTAAATTAGCCTTTAGAAAATGTTGAAGGGCTTGAGATAGTGACATGCCTAATCTCGTGAATTGTCTTCTCGGAGTTTTAAAATGTTGGTGATTTGCATATGGTCTTGGAGTAGGAGTTGGATTGGATATTCGGACAACGTTAACAAACAGATGATCATTCTTCTTGGTACGGGCCCTTGCCCCGTACACATCATTGATTTACTTCTTCGCAGCAAAAGGTTTCTTGACAGGATTGGAAGTGGAGTGAGATGCCACAGAGATCTTCCCACTTTTGATGGCGCTTTCAACTCTTTCACCGGTTAAGATTAGCTCGGTAAATCCGGAAGAGGAACAGCCAATCAACAAGTTAAAAAAAAGGACCAGATAAAGTACCCATAAACATGTCAATGTGCTCCCTATCCTTCAAAGGTGGTTGAACCCTACTGGACAAGTCTCTCCACTTTTGTGCATATTCTTTAAATCCTTCATTCTTTCCCATTGTCATATCTTGAAACTGAACCCTAGTTGGCGCCAAGTCGGTGTTATACTGGTACTGATGGTAGAAGGAGGTAGCTAAATATTCCCAAGTATTGAAATGTGAACCATCTAACTGGTAGAACCATTCTAGTTGCGTTCTGGTCAAGCTCTCTTGGAAAAAGTGAACCCATAGTTTCTTATCAGAAGTGTGCGGCTGTATCTTGCACACATAAGATTTCAGGTGATGTTTTGGACAAATTGTACTTTGCAAAGACTGGTATTTTGAATTTGTGGGGAATGACAACCCCAAATATCAAACCCAAATCATCAAAATCTAAATCGGGAACAACTTGGATCTCGACGGCCTTTAACCTGTCTTCTAACTGTTTGTACTTGACATCAGCAGGTGGATACTACTCGTCGAAATAATCAACATCAGACGCTTGATCATTAACACAATCAGCCTGGGTACTCTTAACCTCACCAATCTGATTCTCGTCCTCTTCAAATGAGTCTCCCACTACCGGGATCTGATTAACAAATTCCTTGAACCTTCTACCCATGTTGAGAAGAGCTTTCTTCTTGGGCTTCTTCTTAACTGCAAGCAATGTCATCATATCTTGTTGCCCCTTAGCTAGGGCCAGTAGAGTCTCTTAGAATTGAGAGTTTTGTGCCTGAAGATCCTTCACAGTTTTCTCTAGATCCATCTTGCTGAAATAAACAGCAGAAACATAAGGAAACCTGTTATGTGAAAAACCTGTCATGTTATGATGCATGGAAGAAGTATATGCAAATGATTTCAAGGATTTATGGAATTTAAATTTGCATAGACAAAAGAATGAACAAATGTAAATTTTCATTAATTAGCTTGAAAAGATTACAACATGCCTCTTAGGCTTACAAAATAACTTTCTAAGATAAAAAGACTGAATGCATCCTTTTCGGTGCAAGGTAGGCGTTCACACTTTTTTCTTCTTGTAGTTTCTTTGTAAGATCCAAGACCTTCTTCTCGCTAGCATAGAATTGAGCCTCGAAAGTATCACATTCTTCCTTTAGCTGAATCCATCCTTTTTGCAAGTCTTCGAGAGAAGTTGGCATGTCGGGGTGGATGACAGTGTATGGAACATCTCCTTCAACCACATGTTCTATGATAATTGGTAAGATGGAGGGATAAGGCATCACCAGTTTCTGAGTACGAGCTCGTACCCACTTAAGGTAAGGCTTAAGGGGAATGGAGTTCTTCTGTCCCAACGTCTTACTGTCCACTTTGCTCACCATTCTCCAAGCTCGGATAAACCTCTGATGGTAGCTTTGATCGTTGCTCTCGAAGTCGAATACCACTCCTTGAATGAGCATCTCATGTGGACCATCCCTTCAGGCATAACCAAACTTTCATAAAGTTAAGAAGGGGTTGCAAGTGATACCTCCCCTAATGCCAAGTAAAGGTACATTAGGGAACTATACATAACGGTCGATGATAGTAACTTTCTCCAAGGATCGAGAACACCAATGAACATCTGAATGTCTGAGCGTCATCAACCTATAGGACCATCTCGAACCTTGCTCGTTCTTCAATACAGATCGGGGAAGATGCGAAATAAACCATATTGCCAAGAGGAGTGCAATACATGAGGATCCCTCTTTTCCTCATAGTGCGAGAATGAAAAGAATGTAGGATATCTCTTAACAAGGTAAGCACTGGATTGCGAGACACGAAGATTTTGACAGCATTTACATCTATGAGTTGGTCAGGGTTTGAAAAAAAAACCATACCATAGATGAGAAAGGCCAAGATTTCCTCAAAAGCTTGTATGTCCAAAGAGTTCCAACAATCTTGAGCTTTCTCGAACAAGAACTTGGCCAAAAAACCTTTGACACCACTCCTTGTTTCCCAATTAGTTGTGATATCAGATTGTTGTAAATGTAGAGCTTGGGTAATTTCCTCAGGTTTTGGATCTCTTTCCGTACCGTTAAAGGGTAGTTGATTGAGGATGAGAATTCTCAAGAGTTGTGAGAATTCTTCTAGAGTAGGAACAATTTGATAATCGGGAAAAGTGAAGCAATGGTGTAGAGGATCAAAGAATTGGAATAACACCTTCATCATATCTTCATCAGTGTTTGAAGTAACAAGTTTAGGAGGCGACCATGTCCTTCGGTGAATGGAGAATTCTCAGGAACCCTTGATGCTAACTCTTTGAGTTGAGGAGGAATTCTCACGAGATTGACTTGGATAGTATTCCCGCTGATAGAAGCCATATCCTACAAAACAGTACAAAGATAAATCCTAATAATCCTTGAAATGGTTAGTGAGAATGAGTATGATGTTATGATGTTTATGATGTCATGTACAAGTAAATATATACAAAAAAGGAAAACAAGTCCTTAGGTTTAGGCTTGCATGGAGTCTCATAGGTAAATACCCTCTTGAAGTTTAGTTGACTCAAACATGTCCTAGAAATAGTAACCGGGTTCTAAGGGATCTCAATATCACTGATATGTCTTCTCAGGCATTGTTTCAGCGCAAAACTCTTTCACAGCGACCGAAATATCCTGAAAAACAAACCTCAATGAGTGTAGTATCGAGTATCTACCAACTTCAGACTGCACCAAAGCCGGTCATCTCACTACGTCCTAATGGCAAAGTTGGTCAAGTAAAGGTTCTCAGCGGCCCCGTATTCTCCTTGACTACTCAAGGGCTATCGGTACCCACAAATATGTCACACTAACATAGTTATTGCTTAGACCATGTCGGTATACCTCGCACAGTTTCCACAATGTATTGCTACTTACCTATAAGGTATCCCAAATCTGGATAGAGGATTAAAACAAGCCCAAACAAGGAACCAAAATGTAAAGCAAACAAATCAAACAATAAAAGCAAATAAAGGTGACATAACCCTATGGTAACCCCACTTTTAAGTAATTCCCAACAGAGTCGCCAGTTCTGTGATACGGTGGGAGAACTGACTTCAGTGTTTTACGTTTTATCGCAAATGTTGCGGTTAGCAAGAGTCACCATCGGCTTTTATTTTATATAAAAGGAAAGGCTGAAAAGAACGAGAAAGACCTTTGAGATTATTTCTTGAGTTCGGGGGGTAGGTTATGAAAAGGGAAGGTGTTAGCATCCTTTCCATCCATAGTTATCTATGGGCTCTTAGTTGCTTGCTAGATCGCTTGCTTTTGTTTGAAAATGCGCTTTGTGTGGTTTTTGAAAGTATTTTGAAAAGGCACCATCGTTTAGGCAAACTTTGTAACAGTTCTCGTTCGTAAGAACATATAAAAAGTGTTGATCTTTTGAAAATGTTTCATGTTTGGAAAATGTTTTGAAAGTGTTTTTGAAAGTGTTGGTGTTTGTTTTGAAAATAAGCAAGAGTGTTTAATTTGAAATTGAGCAAGCAACTAAGAATAATTTACCTACTAAAAATTCTTAGTTCATTTCTTCCTTTCCTTTGATATTGTTATCTTACCATTGATTTGGTAAGGAGCCCTATCTTTGGATGTAAAGGGACGGGCGTGGGTCATCGTGTAGCAATGATAGCAATGTTACGAAATATCTTAACAATTCTCTTTGAGGGACTAAGATCATTTTGAAAGGAAACATTGATAGTGTCATCGAGAGACTATGATCTTGTATATTTGATTTGTTTTTGCTAAGATATCCCACATGCATAACATGGCCATTTTTATAAGTCAACAAAGTGGAATTACCCTAAGGGTGCAAGTGTGCAAGTGTGTTGATTTACATGCATTGTTTTGTTTTAATTAGGGTTTGCTAACTTATTGATTTTATCTTCCCATACAAACCCTAATTACTAGCATTTATATAAAGCGATAAATTGCGGAAAGTAAAAATACTAAGCTATTACATCATTAGGGAAGGTGGTATACAAATTTACAAATGGAGATTTTTGAAAGAAAATTAAACCTAATTATCTATTACAACCATATTGAATAAATGTACAATAATTGAATAAATAATGTACAAATGCAAATGGAAAAAAAATGATTTTGTTTGGTTTTCATGAAGGGATTTTAACCTAATTAAGAGAATGATTAATTAAAAATTAAACAAGAACTAAAACTAAATTAATTAACAAAGAAATAAGTTAAAAATGTTTTTAGCATTTTTTATATAAAAAAAGGTTTTAAGTTAATAAAAATAAAATGAAGATTAATTAATTAAAAGAAACCTAAGTTCTAAATTAATTTTAATTATGAAAATAAAATAATAATTAAACCTAAGTCTAGATATTAATTATTTAAGAAAAAGAAATTAATTTATTTTAAAAAATATTTTTTTGTCCTTTTTGTTTTATAGAGAAAATAAAATGTATAAGTGTAAAATAATAAATAAAAAACTTTTTGGATTTTTTATTAGTAAAAAAAAAATATTAATAAAAATAATAAAGGAAATATGAAATGAAAATAAAAATAAAAATGAACAAAGGAATAATAAAGAAAATAATGGGCCAGGGGTGCAAAAGTGAAACAGGGGTTAGAAGAAGCAAAAAATAAACAGGCCCAATGTTGGAGGCCCAGCGCTGGCTGCAAACAAAAATGAAGTGAAAAATGTGAAAAAATGAACAAAAGGGTACCACTGGGGCTCAAACCCAGGTCCCAAAGGTTAACAGGCGCGCGCTTTACCACTTGGGTGGCTATACATCCGTTAACATTGGTGAAATAATAAACATATAACACAAGACAAGTCCTAAATGAACTTCATCTTCAACCTCCAACCATGGATCCTGTAACTTCACCATTTCTCAACAAAAATGAAAAGTGCAAACATGAAAGTTGCTCCATTCTTTCTCACGAATCCAACCATTTAATAACTAAAGCTATAAATCAAAGATTAATGTGAATTTCTAAAAGTACCAAATTCTGACCTAAATATTTTAGAAAGTTCAATCCTAAAATTCTCCTAGCTCAATCAATATAAATGAAATCTATGGACATGTACAGCTTTAGGGCAATTATGTCTACATTTTATCTTCACAAAAGTAAGTCTAACAATGCCTAAATGAGAAGATAGAAGTTCCAGAAAAATACCTCAAAATTGGAAATCGTGAAATGAGTTTGAGCTTAATTCAATGTGCTGCAATGATCAGGTTAGCTTCCTTGAGTCTCTAGGAAGCTAATGCAATGCTTAGCTTGAGTTGAGAGTGGTTGAAATGGCCTGAAGAAGTCCAATTGTAATACTCTGTTTTTGGTTATGGAGGTTATGGAAAATGGTGTTACAGTTCTGTAAATAGGATGGGGATAAGTTTTATTTTATATGAGGAAGCTTTTTAAACTAAAAGGCCAAGAAATGCAAGAGGGAAATGGAAGTTTGGTATGTAAAGTCAGAACTTGCACAACAATGGTATTTTGAAGCAATTTCTGGATAGAGGGAGTTTGGGAGTGTTTTAAAGTGTTCAAGCTCGTGTGTTAGGTTGCATAATAGTGTCTCAATGTATAGGAAAAGGTTTTTGGAGCTTTTGCTGATCATAAGTACAAGTTCACATGTAATGGCTTTTTGCTTGATTTTGAAGAAAGCTTGAGAAGTGTGGTTCCAATGCACAAGTACAAAGCTATCTAGAGTGGTTAGGCACGTTAAACATGCTTATCTGATTGTGTAGAGGATGCTTATGCATAAAGAACAAATTAAAAGCTCAAGACAAGTTGACTTTGTGATTAAAGCCTCTTTACTAGAATGACAATGTTACTTTGTGCCATTAATGGAAATGCTACTTGGATAATGGCTCAAATCCTTGGACAATGACCCTATCAGTTGTGAAAAATATTAATTTTGGAGTGAAAAACATGTTTGAGGCTTGCAAAGCAAAGATTATGCAGCCTAGCATGGATTTGGTTCATGTGTTCTTCACAAAATGGTTTGTAATTCAAGTTTGAAAACCCTAACTTCTTGTCTTTGATTTTCCTTGCTCAAACATGATATCAATGAGTTTTTTGACATTTTGGAAAGCTTGTAACATCCTCTACAACCTTTATGTTGTACATTTTTGAAAATTCATCTTGGAACTATGTGAAAAATTGCCATGAAGTTAGGTTAAAATCATGCCTAAACTAGGGCAAAATCTCACTAATTTCCAAGTTTCATGAACATGTATTCACAAAATCATAACTTGAAATCCATGCATTTCTAGGAGAAGTTTTGTTCTAAAATGTTTTATATATCATTGAGGTCTACAACTTTCATGTTGGAAGTTTCCTTTGAATCATCTTGCATCATGGTGGAAATTTGGCTCAAAGTTATGAAAAAATATGAAATTTTTAACACTTAGAAAAAATTTGAAGTTTAGAAATTTTGACTTTTCAAAATGAAATCTTGACTTTTTGATTTCTTCATAAAAAAGTTTCATATTTTGACATGTTTTGATGAATTTTGATCTTTGACACTTGTTTTTTACCAAAAAGTCAAAGTTTGACTTTTTAGTGTATAATTGACTTTTCATCAGTTGACTGCAAATCAAGTGTCAATCAATTGATCTTGATAGATGTTTTGAGCCATGCCGTTAGGTAAAATTATACATTTGAATCCTTTAGATCACAACTTAAACCAATCAATCATTTTTTAGGTCAAAAATCAGAAGTTGCCCCTTCTCAATCAAAACCCTAATTTTGACCATTTTGCCCTTTTGATGATCTGATCAAATTTCTTGAGAAATTGCGGTCCAAACTTGAAAAAACGACATATATGAGTTCATAATGTTGATATGGATCAAAAGTTATAAAGTTTGACTGAAAATTGACCATAATTGACTTTTTCCCCAATATAGTTGATTTTAGGTCAATTGATCAATTGATTGAGCAAAAATGTGATCCAAGACTTGAAATTTGACATTAGCAATATTGAGAGTCCAAAATGATCCATGAAATTCATATGAGGCATTAAAAGTCCATCTGTCCTTGTGCAATCTCAAACCCTAATTTTCAGTCATCAGTGCTTGAGGAGGTGTCTTAAGTTGATCAATCCTTGTGCAGTCTTTAACCAAAGGAGATCTTGTGAGAAGTTACTTGAGAGATGAGAGGGAAAATTTTGGGGTACAACAGTGCGGGTTATCATTTTTCAATGTCATATGTCATTAATAAAGCATTGGACGTTTTTGCATACAAAATTGGTGCTCTTTATTTTTTCTTTTCTGCTTTTATTTTATCAATGCAACTATGCTCTTACACACACTCACGCATCAAACTGCAGATCCATATCCACTCTGGATCCCATTGGTAACGGTTCTGCTATTCCCGGTTATGACTTTAAAAATGCAATCAACCAAGCCGGGGAAGAAGGTGAGAAAGATTGGGAGGTACCAGGAGAACTTGCCAGACTGTTACAACAGGAAAAAAGGGTTATACAACCTCATGAAGAGCTAGTTGAGACAATGAATATGGGTACATAGGAGGATATAAAATAAGTCAAGATAGGTGCAAATTTGGAGCTTAGTGTCAAACAACGGTTAATTCAGATTTTGCATGATTATGTCGGATCTTTGCCTTGTCATACGAAGACATGCCACGACTTGACACTGATATTATGGTTCATCGTCTTCCAACTAAAGAAGATTTATCTCCAGTAAAGCAGAAGGTCCGTTGTATGCACCCTAAAATGTCAGAGAAGATCAAAGCTGAAGTTATGAAGCAGTTCAACGCTGGGTTCTTAGCCATCACATCCTATCCATAATGGGTTACTAACGTAGTTACGATGCCTAAGAAAGACGACAAGGTACGTATGTGTGTGGACTACAGAGACTTGAATAGGGAAAGCCCCAAGGATGACTTCCCACTTCCCCACATTAATGTTCTGGTTGACAACACCGCACAACATAAGGTATTCTCCTTCATGGACAGATTCTCTGGTTACAATCAGATCAAGATGGCACCCGAAGACATGGAGAAGACAACCTTCGTCACAAAATGGGGCACTTTCTATTACAAAGTGATGCCATTTGGGTTGAAGAATGCGGGGGAAACCCATCAGAGATATAATTAGAGGTCTCTTGGGACGCGGGGGAAACCTGCAAAGATTAAAGCTATACAAGAGATGTCGGCTCCTCGCATTGAGAAGGAAGTTAGAGGTCTCTTGGGATGCCTAAATTACATTTCCAGGTTCATTTCCCATCTAACTGCTACTTGTGAGCCCATCTTCAAACTCCTGAAGAAATATCAAGTGGTAAAGTGGAATGACGAATGCCAAACTGCCTTTGATAGAATCAAGGAATACCATCAAGAGCCTCCAATTTTGATGCCTCCGATTGAAGGAAGACCTTTGATAATGTACTTAACAGTATTAGATAATTTAATGGGGTGTGTGTTGGGGAAGCATGATGAGTCTAGTCGAAAAGAGCATGCAATATACTACATTAGCAAAAAGTTTACCGACTGTGAAACAAGATACTCACTGCTCAAAAAAACTTGTTGCGCTTTGGCATGGGCTGCTCTCCGACTGAGACAATATATGTTGACCCACACTACTTTATTGATATCTAAGATGGATCCTATCAAGTACATCTTCAATAAGCCCGCTCTCTCCGGAAGAATAGAGAGATGGAAAATGATCATGACCGAATACGACATTCAATACACAACACAGAAAGAAATCAAGGGAAGTGTATTAGCTGATCCTTTGGCTCATCAAGCTGTGGACGAATACCAATCCATGAATTTTGAATTCCCAGACGAGAACATCATGTTAGTAACTGATTGTGAAGAACCTAGACCGAATGAAGGACCTGAAAAAGGATCCCAATGGAATATGGTTTTTGATGGAGCTTCCAACGCACTTGGAAATGGTATCAGTGTTGTAATCATATCTCCCGAGGGCTGTCATACTCCTTTCACCGCCAGATTATGTTTCAATTGTACCAACAATATGGCTGAGTATGAAGCATGCATCATGGGTCTCAAAGATGCTATTGACATAAGGATCAAGTTCTTGAGTGTTTTCGTAGATTCAGCTTTGGTAATAAGTCAAATCAAAGGAGAGTGGGACACAAAGCACCCTAATCTCATCCCTTACAAAGAACATGTGTTGACACTGATTCCACACTTTGAAGAAGTCACCTTTGAGCATTTTCCACGAGAAGAGAATCAGTTAGCGGACGCGCTAGCTACTATGTCATCCATGTTCAAGGTCAGATGGGACAAAAAAGCTCCTCATATCACTATTGAGAGATTGGATGAACTAGCTTACTGCTATGAGATCGATACTGAAGGAGTAATGGACAAACCTTGGTTCCACGAAGTGAAAAGGTATCTCGAAGCTCAAGAATACCCTGATGAGGCATATGTCAATGATAAGAAGTTTCTGAGAAGGTTCTCTGCAAAGTTCTTTCTCAGTAATGGAACCCTTTACAAGCACAACTACGATTACACTTTTCTTCGGTGTGTAGACAAGAATGAAGCGGAAAAGGTTATGGCTGATTTACATGAAGGTACCTTTGGCACCCATTCTAGTGGATGCACCATGGCTAAAAAGATCCTACGAGCAGGATACTATTGGTCCACTATGGAAGCAGCCAGTTATCAGCATTTCCAAACTTGTCACAAAAGCCAGATCTATGCTGACAAAGTACATGTGCCTCTGGTTCCCTTGAATTTCTTGATTGCTCCTTAGCCCTTTGCAATGTGGGGCATTGATGTGATCAGAGAAATCAGACCTACCACTTCAAATGAGCATCATTTCATCCAAGTCACCATTGATTACTTCACAAAGTGGGTTGAGGCTACCTCATTTGCTTATGTTACTAAGAATGTCGTAGGACGGTTCGTCAAGCATAACCTTATCTTTCGGTGTGGAATCCCTGAAAGAATCATTACAAATAATGGTACAAATCTCAACAACACTCTGATCATCAAGCTCTGTAAGCAATTTAAGATCCAGCATCATAAGTATTCTCCTTACCGGCCGAAGATGAATGACACTGTGGAAGCTGCTAATAAGAATATTAAGAAGATTATCCATAAGATGACGATGACATACAAAGACTGGCATGAGATGTTACCATTTTCTCTTCATGGTTACCGCACCTCAGGATGTACATCAACATGGGCAACACCTTTCTCTCTAGTGTATCGTATGGAGGTTTTCCTACCTATTGAGGTCCATATCCCTTCTTTGAGAATCATGAATGATGAGGGTTTGAACGAATAGGATTGGACCCAGACTCGACTTGACCAACTAAACCTGATTGATGAAAAAAGAGTCGTGGCTGTTTGTCATGGTCAGATGTACCAAAAGCGTATGATCAAGGCTTTTAACAAGAAGGTCAAACATCATGTATATCAAGTTGGTGATCTGATAATCAAACGTATCATTCTGCCATAAGGTGATCCCATGGAAAAATGGATTCCCAAAGGCGAAGGTCCATTTGTAATCAAGAACATATTTTCTGGTGGAGCCGTGATCTTAACCACTATGGACGGTGATGACCTTCCTCACCCTGTAAATGCGAACATAGTTAAAAGATTATACATATGAATAAAGACCCGCTAGATTGTCTGGCCTAGGAAAAAATAACGGCATCCCGACGAACCAAAAGGACTGGGAAAAAAATTAGGGATAAATACAAAAGAATTTGTACACCCGACAAGTCGAAAACATGAAAAGGAGGCTTGGGAAAAAAAGGGTATCCAAGTGGACTGAAAACCCGAAAGGGCGGTCAAGGCAAAAGTTAGGGATTTTAAGGGTATAAATGTGTCCCATTTAATCACCTTGCAACCAGACTTCAGTATTAACTATCAAGCTCAAACGGTACCAATCAATTCAGTAAACTTCAAACAAGTAGCAAAGTGATGAGATGCTCAAGGACATAAGGGAAATAGAAGAATTGAAACTCAATAGGATATTACACATAGTTGTTTTCTCTTTTGTATATTTTTCATTTTCAAGACGGAATTATCCTACTAGAATGTCAGTCTCTTTGTACAAAAAACGCCTATTATAGGAAAAATTCAAAATTAATACAAATCATTTCTGTGAAAGTACAAAACTTTTGGTTTTCATTTTTTTTGTTTTGTTTTGCAAAAACGTCAAGCGATTATTTTTGACATATGCATTTGAATATGATTACTGTTTGCAAATACTTGCATGAAAAATAGAAAGACGGTTGCTAATGACTTTAAGAAACGGGACCAAGTCTAAAAAGCCATTTGTAGTCCCCGCAGTTATGTTTTCCAGAAGGTACAAAGACAGAGACATCCTACTGCAAAGTCACCGCCACATCCTCAGCATACGTCCTATTGATGTTTATGTCCCCGTAGAGTGAAAACAACTAAAGTTTAGACCTCTTCTTCCCTAAGTAGGAATTACCTCCTCTAGCAAAGTTCCCTCAGAGATCTGAAATCCATGTTCCCCAACTAAGTTTTATAATCTCAAATAGTTGATAAAGCCTCACCCCCGATAGAGTTTATTTATCTAGCTGCGGAAGTTCATCCCCGAAAAGAGTTTATTTCTCTACATTGGTAAAATCTTCCAATAGGGAATCTTCTCCCCAGCAAAGCACTCTCAAGCAGAAGTCAAAAATCCTTGGAAAATCATCTCCATTCATCATCCCCAAACGGAAAGCAGAAATCCTCGACAAATCATCTCCATTCATCATCCCCAAGGGAAATGAAAGAATCACTTTCCTCATCAACCAAACATCGGTACAGGATTCAGCTTCCCAATACTCTCCAGCAAGCAGTCAATGGTTTATTTTCCCAGACTAGGAAATGTCGCAACAACATTCCATGTTCATACATCATGGCATACACATACGTATTGCATACAACACAATCTCATTTATTTTGAGAAATTCATTACACATTTGATTTCATACATCATGACATTGCATATGACTAAATCTTTACCTTTTCAAGAAAGATTAATCAACAAACATCAGAAACTACTTATATGACCTGACAGTCTTTTCAAAGGCTAACTCTGACGAAAGGCTATTCCATCATTTTCTCTAGAAGATCATATTCAAGACCTCTACTTGTTCAGTTTAAGTCGACCAATGGTTTATTCTTATTCATTTTCGGTGGATATTTTCTCTGGTTCAGTCAAATCGACGGTAAGATCTCTTTGATTCTATTCCAGTTAAAGATAACTCAAGACCTCTATTGGTTCAGTTTAAATCGACCAATGATGTATTCTTATTCTTTTCTGGTAGATAGTTTCTCTGGTTCAGTCAAATAGACCCTAAGATTTCTCTGATTCTATTCCAGTTAAAGATAACTCAAGACTTCTACTTGTTCAGTTTAAATCGACCAATGATTTATTCTTATTCATTTCCGGTGGATACTTTCTCTGGTTCAGTCAAATCGACCCTAAGATCTCTCTGATTCTATTCCAGTTAAAGATAACTCAAGACCTCTACTGGTTCAGTTTAAATTGACCAATGATTTATTCTTATTCTTTTCTGGTTGATATTTTCTCTGGTTCAGTTAAATCGACCCTAAGATTTCTCTGATTCTATTCCAGTTAAAGATAACTCAAGACTTCTACTGGTTCAGTTTAAATCGACCAATGATTTATTCTGATTCATTTTTGGTGGATACTTTCTCTAGTTCAGTCAAATCGACCCTAAGATTTCTCTGATTCTATTCCAGTTAAAGATAACTCAAGACCTCTACTGGTTCAGTTTAAATCGACAAATGATTTATTCTGATTCATTTCCAGTGGATACTTTCTCTAGTTAAGTTAAATCGAACCTAATATTTCTACGATTCTATTCCAGTTAAAAATAACTCAAGACCTCTAATGGTTCAGTTTAAATCGACCAATGGTTTATCCTGGTTCTTTTCTGGTAGATACTTTCTCTAGTTCGGTTAAATTGACACTATGATTTTTTGATTCTTATCCAGTTAAAGATACTGTAAAGCATGTAGTCTGACAAGATAGTAGTTTATTAAATACTATGAAGCTTGGATCCAACCAGATGATAGTATAACCTATGACACTGAAGCCTAAACCTGACCAGATAATGGTATACCTTAGGTTTTAGTTGAAGCCTGGACCCGACCAGATAAAAGCTTAATTTATTCAAATCACTGAAGCCGAGATACGACCAGATAACAGTTCAATGTCTACAATTACTGTGAATCTGGGAACCTACCAAATAACAGTTAATTTCATATTCCCTGATAAGTCGCTGTGAAGCCTGGAATACGTCCAGATGAAAGTCAGCCTTATTATCCTCAGCAAGTCACTGTGAATCCTGGATCTCGACCAGATAACAGCTTGCCTTCGTCTCTCTTGTCAAGAGATAACTCCCTAGTAGAGTAATGGACGACCGGAGCTCCTAGACTCTATTCCCCTAAAAAATTCCCCAGCGGACTCCTCCTCAGATAGCCGGACATGAATCCCCACAAATAAACTTCTTATGATGTCAGAATCTACTTTGGATGGCATCTTTAAGCCCATCTCCGACGATCTCCGTCACTTTCTCTGGATGGCATCTTTAAGCCCATCTCCGAAAATCTTCTGTCATCTTTTCCCAAATGGCATCTGTAAGCCCATTCTCGATATTATCCACCAACACTATCACTTCATACGAGTGCAAATTTCTGGGCACTCTAGTGTTTAATCATCTTCCACCTACAGATCACGAAAGGTAGAGAAGTCAATCTACATCCTCAAGTCTAAGAAGATTGAACAGGGGAAGCTGTTGTACCCCAAAATTTTCCCTCTCATTTTCTTTTAAAATTTTCTTTTACGTGTGTTGTTGCAAACATCTGCTTGAGGAAATTAAAATTTGAAGATGAATGAAATGTCCTTCGGTTGGATTATTAGGGTGCCCTTTGATTGGGACATCAGAGCTTCCTTCAATTGGAGCATCAGAGCTTACTTCAATCGGAGCACCAGAGCTTCCTTCAATTGGGATATCAATGCTTCCTTCAATTGGAGTATCAGAGCTTCCTTCGATTGGCGCATTAGAGCATCCTTCGATTGGGACATCAAAGCTTCCTTCGATTGGAACATCAAAAGTCCTCTGATTGGAGCATCAAAGCTTCCTTTGATTGAAGCATCAGAGCTTCCTTCAATTGGAGAATTAGAGGTTCCTTCGATTGGGACATCAGAGCTTCCTTAGATTGGAGCATCATATCTTCCTTCAATTGGAGGATCAGAGCCTCATTCGATTGGAACATCAGAGCTTCCTTCGATTGGAGCATCAAAGCTTCCTTCGATTGGAACATCAAAGCTTCCTTCGATTGGAACATCAGAGCTTCCTTCGATTGGAACATCAGGGCTTCCTTCGATTGGAGCACCATATCTTCCTTCGATTGGAGCATCAGGGTGTCCTTCGATTGGAACATCAGAGCTTCCTTCGATTGGAACATCAGGGCTTCCTTCGATTGGAGCACCATAGCTTCCTTCGATTGGAGCATCAGGGTGTCCTTCGATTGGAACATCATAGTGTCCTTCAATTAGAACATCAGAACAAAGTGTACTTCGATTGGAAAACCAACGCATAGTATCCTTCGAATGGCATATCAGTGCAGAGATGTCTTAATCCAAAATGTTATGATGAGGGAAGTTCTGAATACTTCGAATCAGAACTCAAAACCATCAAAAGGAATAAGGGTTGGTCGAAGGGGCTTTGAAGAGGGAAACTCTGAACATTTTCAAATTCGAACAAGGCACCAAGTTGACATGTCCAAGTTCATTCAAAATCCCAGAATGGTATGAAATATCTCAAAATGGAAATATTTTAATTTGTTTGATTCTGTTTTCAAAACCCTATTAATAGGTGGTCTTTAATGCTATGTTTCTTTGTCTCCTCCACCTCCTATAAATACAAGACACATATTGTATCACAGGGAGATACATTTTTGCACACGAACATATCATGTTGCCACATTGCTAAAAGAAATCCCAAAAGTGTCCCAATCGAAGCATTTTTTTGCAGGAACCTATAGCCCAAACGAATACTAGATTCGTGTTCCTGAGCCATCCAGGAGTCCAAAACAACTCCTAAGCCAATGTTTCCACACCCAAAGCTGCAGATCGAAGCATACCGGCCATAGGTATAATTCTAAAGTTCAATTTCTTAATCTAAGCGCACTTATTCATTCTAATGTGTTTTTGTGTGTTTGTAATAAAGCGTTAGATAGGTTACAATCCTCACAGACCTGCCATTGTTAAGGCGCGTGAATTTGGTTCCTTCGAATCTTAGAATTCTTAGTGTTTCAGGATAAGGTGAACCCAAATTCGAATTAAGGAGAGTTTCAAATCATGGAGTTGTTCGAGCTAGGGGGTAAGGTCCCCCCCTGGATCTCTAACATTTGTTCATTTTGCAGGAACACTGTTTAGGGCTTCGAAGCAGTAAGCTTCGAACTAGGTGACACAGGAACCTTCTGCCATTTTTAAACCCAGATTCGAATCTCAGGATTTTTGGTATTGCAGGACGAAATAACTTTAGATTCCTTCGATTGGAGAGGAAATCGAAGGACCTGGGTTCGACACCCAGGTCATATGTGTTGTGTTTTTTCTAACAAACTTGCTTGCAGATCCAATATCCCAAATCTAAAGAGTTTATCATGTACCATTATTAGGCACCTTCAATCAGCCTTTTCACTTTGATCGAAAGGCAGCCTTAGGCCTTTCAATCCAGGCATGCATCCTGCAAATTACTATTTTCCTTTTATTGCTTTTTTTTCCATTTAGTTTATCATTTTCATTACTTTGTTTTTAATCAAAAATTCAAAAATCACAAAAAAGGATTAGATTTTAGTTTTTACTATTAATATTAATTTTGTCAATTAATTAATTAATTATTTTAATACTTTCTTAAAAAAAACTAAAATTGAATAGACTTAGGAATTTTAAGTTGATTTCTTTTCATAACAAAAACAACAAAAATAATTTTATTTAATAGTTCTTAGGTTTTTTAGACGTAATATTTATCTCGTGCGCGTTATTTTTATTCTTGCATTTTATATAAATAATGTAACTGATTATGGGATGTAATAGTCTAGATTTAAAATTCTACATTTTATTTTCTTACACTTATAATGTATCTCTCCCAAAGCCGTGTAATAACTTAAGATTTATTTTTATGCATTTTATTTTCCACGCATTTATTGCTTTATTATTTTACTATATTACTGTTAGTAAATAGTCTTGCATGGAAAGACTGTAAATTAAAACGTTGGCTAACCTAACAAAAAGACAAAAAATAACTGAATCTCAACACACTTGCACATGCTCACCCCTAGGTTATCTCCCACTTCAGTTGCCTTCGAAAACAGTGACAATTCTCGAAACGTGAGAATCTTTAGTGGTTGTTCTTTAGTTCAAGAGATCATAAGTTCCTTGATGACCCTTTCGATGTCGCCTCAGTTAAAAAGTGATCTTAGAACTTTAGGACAATTACTAAAAGTTCTTGCCCAGTTTCCTTAGTGGCGGTAAAACTTCCCTTCGATAGTCCCCTAACATTAAACGATAGGTCTACCTACTCACTAATAGTTGGATAGAACTATCTAAAGGAAAGGAGGAAAAGAACACCTTTTTTGAGTATAAAAGTAGATAGTTGTTAGAAGTTTTCTCAAAACATTTTGCACTTACACCAAAATAAAATTATTACTTTTCGAAAACAATTTCAAAACACTTTGTATACTTTCTCCACTACCATGAGAAACATTGCAAAGTTCGCCGTACTAAGGCATTTTCAAAACATTTTCAAACACAAAGCACAGAGGTATTTTAAAAATGAACAAACCTCTAAGAGCCCGTAGAAAACTACAGATGGAAGGTTGCTAACACCTTTCCTTTCCATAATCTACCCCCTTACTCGGAAACTCTCGAAAAAGGTATCTTTTCTGTTCTGCCACCATATCACACCATGGTAGACCATTAATAACCTAATCTCAAGATTTTCTTGGCCATCGTATGCTCACTAGAGTGCATCTGGTAGGAACCTTCATGGATTTCTTCTATGATCTTATTTGCTTTGTGTATATCCATATATCTGAGCAAAACAAGTCATAGTTCCTCTTATACAAAACCTCACCATTGAGAAAAGACATAGTTGAGTACTTCCAAAAAGTCTTCTTACTTGTGATAGATGCACCCTCAAGGTATTATTGTGTTTCAAGATATCTTTTGATATCATAAAACCATGTTTTCTCATCATCTTCTTCTATCTCATAACAGAATTCTGGCTCGTCCAACCTCAAGATAGTGATAGAGTGGGCTTCATTTGCCCATCTTAATTTAAACATGGATGACAGAGTAGCCAAAGCGTTTTCCAAGTTATTCTCCTCCCTCAAGATGTGCTTGAAAGTTATTTCATCGAATACGAGATTAATTTCATAACATGCTCACAATACATAATCAAATTAGGGTGACAAGTCTCCCAATCTTTGTTGATCTGACTGATTACTAGAGCCGAATCATTGTAGACTTCTAAGATATTAATTTGCAAATCAATAGCAGCTTCTATCCCGAAAGGTACAAGCTTCATACTCATCCATATTATTAGCACAATCAAACAGATTATGGCGGTGAAAGGAGTATGGAAACCTTCAGGAGAAGTAATAATAGCACCAAATCCATTACCTAACGCATTCGAGGCACCATCAAACACCATCGTCCATCGTGATCCTGGTTCCAGTCCTTCCTCCGGACTAGGAATATTACAATCCCATATGTAGATAATATCCTCATCTGGAAACTCAAACTTCATCGACTGATAGTCATCTACCATAAGTTGGTGAGCAAGATAATATGCCAATACACTACCCTTGATGGCTTTTTGGGTAGTATACTGAATATCATATTCAGTCAAAATCATATGCCAATGGGTTACTCTTCTCATGAGAGATGGATTTTCAAAAATGTACTTGATCAGATCCATCTTGGATATCAAGAGAGTAGTCTGAGTCAGTGTACACTGCTTGAGACACTTTATTGCCCACGCGAGTGCATAACAAGTACTTTCTAGAAATGAGTACCTCAACTCGCAATCAGTAAATTTCTTGCTAAGGTAGTAAAAATAGCATGTTCTTTCCTACCCGTCTCATCATGTTGACCGAGTACGCAGCCCATAGGATTTCCAATATTGTCAGATACATTATCAAGGGTCTGCCTTCCACTAGAGGCGACATAATTGGTGGTTCCTGCAGATACTCTTTTATTTTATCAAATGTCGCTTGGAAATTTTCATTCCACCTGACCACTAAATCTTTTATCAATAGCTTAAATATTGGTTCACACGTGGTTATAAGATGAGAGATGAATCTTGCAATGTAGTTCAATCTCCAGAGAAAACCACGAACCTCTTTTTTTGTTCTTGGCTCAGGCATTTCTTGAATTTCTTTTATTTTAGAAAGATTAACCTCAATTCCTCTTTCGCTTACAATAAAGCCCAATAACTTTGATCAATGGTTTTTACACATTTATTTACCATTAACTTTAGTTATCTTTTCTTTTTATTGTCAAGTGTTTTGTTACATTTTACCACTTTTTATGCATTGGTTGTGTGTTTTACTGTTTTCAGGTTCACATGAATAAATAGGGACAAACCAGAGATAAAAAAGTGAAAAATTCTGAGTTTCAGAAAAGTTTTTGGCACGCTTCAGGAATCCTGACACGGCCACCCGTGTCACCTGACACAGGTCATGTTAGACAATGTGCTAATTGATCAGTTTTCACTAAAAAAATTCATAACTGGAGCTACGAGAATGGGATCGACGCTTTCTAATATTCATTGGAAATATGAGAGAAAGAGCTGCAACTTTCATTTTGAAGTTTGGAACTGATTAAGTCTGTAGAAGCCTTGAAAAATTCATTAAAGTTGCGGACTTTAGAAATTTAGTTATTTTAGGTTGTTTTACGAGCCTGCTTTATGTTTATGACCCAGTTTGAGTTAGTAGTGAAAACCCTTATTTGGTGTATAAGACTTTTTTGACCTTTTGTTCGAGAGGAGAAGAGTTTTACACGACTGAATATTAGAGAATTCAAGGTTTTCAGAGAGTGGAAGATTTTCATGCGTGGAAGCAATTGAAGATTAAAGTTCATGCGAATCCTTGTAATGTCTATATTTTGTCTTGTGATTATTTTGAACAATATGAGTAGCTAAACCCCCCAATGCTAAGGGGTGTCCCTGGTTTGCATATGTAAATAATTTTGGTTCCTGAATTTCTTTAATACAATATTCTTCTCTATTTAATTTAATTATACAATGTTTTTATGCCTTCCTGATCGGAAAAATTAGGATTTATTTACGGTTAACTACCAGATGGACCGTGGTTGTTAAGGTTTTTGTATAATTAGGCTATAGTAGATATCACCTAGGACTAGGGATACCCTATAGTTACCGGATTCAACCCTTGATAAAATAAAGCCTTGACTCCATCAAACATCTCTAAGGACTTAGGATTTAGGACGGATGGTTAAAGGTTTTCCCACTACGGACTTAGGGGAAGATAATCTAAAGGGTGGGTAATTGAAGGATATGAAATTTTTGAAGAGATCGGGATTCAAGGTTATAATAGACAAAATTATACACCATAGCATAGCATGCTCCCCATATCTGTGAAAAATCCCTAATTTACATTCTGCTTATTTTTTATTTCTGCTAAGTGACAATATCAAAACCAAAACCCAAAATTAAGTTTTTGTTTATTGAACATGAATTGAACTCTATAATTATATGCAGTCCTTGATATCGACATTCGGGGAATTTCCCATTATTATTGCAAGGCAAAAATAGTTGCATACTATTTTTCCCATCAAATTTTTGGCACCGTTGCAGGGGACTCCCAAATTATAGAGTTCAATTTTAGTTCAATTGAAATTTTGTTGGTTGCTATAACACGGTGGGAGAACTGACTTGGGTGTTTTGCGTTTAATTGCAATTATTGCGGATAGCAAGAGTCGCGACATGCTTTTCTTTTATCCAATAAGGAAATGTTAAAAAGAACAGAAAATACCTTTCGAGATTATTTCTTGAGTTCGGGGGGTAGGTTATGAAAAGGGAAGGTATTAGGACCCTTTTCATCGGTAGTTATCTACAGGCTCTTAGTTGCTTGCTAGATCACTTGCTTTTGTTTTAAAATGTGCTTGTGGTGTGGGTTTTGAAAGTATTTTGAAAAACGTCTTTGTAATGGTTCTCGTTTCTATAAGAACGCGTACAAAGTGTTGGTTTTGAAAATAGTTCAAATAGGTGTTTGTGGAATGTGTTTTTTAAAGTGATTTTGAAAAGTGTCTTTGTAATGGCTCTCGTCTCTATAAGAACGTGTACAAAAAGCTTTGTCTTTTAAAAATGTTTCAAAATGAAAGTGCGGGTGTATAAAATGTTTTTGTTGTGAGAAAGCAAGCAACTAGGGGCATCCTACCTACTCAAAAAGTCTTAATGTTCTTTTCCTCCTCCTTTAGATGTTGTTATCTTACAATTGTTTTGGTAAGAAGCCCCGTCATTGAATGTGAAGGTACGAGCGTGGGACGTTTGTATAGTCAAAGAAGGCAACCTATGGGATGTTTTAGCAATGTTGTTTAGGGACTATATCATTTACCGAAGGCAACATTGAGGGTCATCGAGGGACTACGATCTTTTATCGAGGGGCTTTGCTAAAACTCCCATATTCGAGAGACATGACTATTTTTCCGAGGCAACAAGTGAGAGTACCCTAAGGGTGCATGTGTGAATAGTGTGTTTGATTTGCATGCATTTAGTCTTTGATTAGGGGTTATCTACTTGTTGTTTTTATCTTTCCATACATACCCTATTTTACTAGAAATCATACAAAAGTAATAAAATGCAGAAAGATAAAATTGTACACTATTACAACCATATTGAATAGCATGAAAGTATAAAGGCAAAATAAAATAAAATCAAGAAAAAAGGGGCTTTTGATTTAGGCATAAAAACCCTTCGATTCTTCCCTTATGGTTCTTTTCGATTTGGCTTGGAAGTGGTGAAGCCGTGGCTTTCAATTGGGGCCTGAGAGTCAGCATGGTGTGCCTATCGACTGGGGCATGAAAGCTAGTGTGGTATGCCTTTCAACTGGGGCCTGGGAGTCAGCATGGAATTCCCTCTTCACCTTAAGTCCTTTGTTGCATCCTTCGATTGGACCTGGAGTTAGTGAGGAAGTCAAAGGCTTTGTTTCATACTCCTATCTCTTGTTTCTTTCGTTTGAGTCTTTGAATAGCAACATGTCCT